>JARWLC010000005.1:145569728-146218728 GCA_033318265.1 Phyllotis vaccarum
TAGTTTTATGTTAATTTAATTGTAAAACAATTAAAAACATAGCTCATTTAAAATGTTTTCCAAATTTCATCAATCATTTTTATATAATTTTGACAGAAACAATAAAGAAGCTAATTTGATTTCAAAATTTAAGACAGAATGCCATACTCAGCAAAGCATTAAAATATATTATTCACAAAATTAACATTTTGCAACAGTAGATAAGTCTTTCCATGAATATGTACCAGTGGTTTAGAATTTTGTGGTATCTGGTAGGGCAAGGTATTGTGGAGCTCTTATGCTTGTTCATAGGGTAATGTGATTGAAATGTCCAGTTTATATCTAGAAAGGAAATATGAAGGTTTTAATCTTAGTTGTTAACTTGACTACATCTGGAATCAACTAAAACTGAAGCAATTGTGCCTTTCCATGAGAGACTTGGTCAATAAAGGGGGAAGGTGGGATGATTTGAAGGAAAATGACCATCAAATAAATGGCTCTATTAGTAGATATGGCCTTCTTGGAGGTAGTGTGTTGTTGTAGGAGGTTTCTGGCCTGAACTTTCAGGCTTAGCCTCAAGGTTTAGACCCACAGACCCGCAGACCCACAGACCCACAGAGACACACAGATGCTTACAATTAGTTTTAGGCTGATCGGCCTAAGGCCCAGGCATTTAACTTGCTAACTCTTTACCCTTAATCTAACCCATGACTCTTATCCTGTTCAGCCATGCGGCTCGGTACCTTTTCTCAGAGCAGCATGGTTGTCTTCTGCTTCTTCCAGCTTCTCTGGCGTTCTGCTCTGTGCTTCCTGTTCTCAGAGTTTATAGTCTGGTAGCCCCACCCACACTTCCTGCCTGCCTTTGGCCAAGCAGCGCTTTTTATTAAACCAGTGGGTGGGATAATTATTGACAATGTAACAACACAATCTCTCACAGTGTGTCACTGTGAATGTGGGCATTGAGATCTCTCATATATGCTCAAGCCACTCCCAGTAACTCTGATCACTTCCTTTCCTCATGCTTATACAAGATGTAAGGACTCACACAGTTCCTTCTCTAGCACCATGTTGGCCTGCATGCTGCCATGATGACAATGGATTAAACCTCAGAACACATAACCCACCACCTCAATCAAATGCTTTTCTTTATAAGAGTTCTCATGGTCCTGGTGCCTTTTCACAGCAATAGAAACCCTAACTAAGACAGGAAGATCCGTCCTTAATTTGATCTACATTTCTGGTGGTAGTCTGCATAAAATGAAAGAACAGGGTGTCTAAATTTTTACCTATTTTTCATTTTTACTGACAAACTCATCTATCTATATGGCTGAGGAAATATTCATTCACTGGTATTAGAACCTACTTCCTTGGGATTCAGTATAGACAGAAGACTAACAGCTCTCTAGGAAATCTCAGGACTCTGGCATGAAATTGGGACTGTTGAGAAATAAAGTCTCAAGAATTGAAGAACTTCTGGATTCTTGGCCTTTCCATTGGTAGACAGACACTACTGGATCATCTAGATCATAGCCTGTTAGGTACTCTAAAAAACAGACTATATAAGTGTGTGTGTGTGTGTGTGTGTGTGTGTGTATGTGTATGTGTGTGTGTGTGTGTGTGTTCATTCTATCACCTTCTATCACTTATGCTCTTTTAGGGTATCATGACTAATACAGGAAATATTCTGATTTTCTTTTAAACAAAACAAACACGTGTTAGAAGGAAAATCATAAAATTCTGAAGGTTCATGACTTTTAGCAGATAATAGAGTCAGGTACAATCATAGTCATCTACAATTTGCCTAGAATAAACAAACACTGCATCCAACATACCCTATATACAACTATGTATGAGTATGAAAGCAAGGGAAAAGTGCATATGAGCATACACCATACAAGAACTGCAGTGGCTAGTATCTGTGCTGTCTGTGCTTATTTTGTGTCTATTTAAAAGTGACAGCATATAGTACTGAGGAGATGGGAGACAAAAATCTAGATGAAAGCTCATACCACCATATACCATTAAAACACTCTCTAAGCAAGCATGTGTGTATGTGGTTGATTTTGCATGAGTTTAAAGAAAAGTAATTGAGAATTTTTCTGCTCTAAAACTATATGTAATATGAAGCTTAGCTAATTAAATGCATGTAATTCACATGTAATTCTTTAAATTATAGTCCTGTTGATAAATTAAAGGTATTCAAATTATTTAAAGGTTAGGCAAGGGAAGGAATATGTTATTACCAATACCACTAGAGTTGCCTATGCATGATTCTTGTGAAAAGTAGAGTAAATTTATGTTTGGTATGGAGCGTTAAAACATACTACAAACACAAAACTCCCTGCTCAAATAACTGCCCAAAAGAAATTCAGACAAAAGCTTGATCCTTGCTACTAATAAGGGGAAAAGTATTAATTTCATGATGAAAGCCCTGCATAGGTGACATTCGGAATTATACTGGAGAAAGGGTAGCATTGCTTGTGTAGTCTATGATGGAAAGCATGGGAACAAATGTAAGAAAGAGACTAGATACATCTTTGTAGAAAAGGGTTTACAAGTGACAGAGCATAACTAAATTTTATCTGGAACACAAAGGAATAACAATTACTTTTTCACAACCATGCTTTCATATAACATCCTATGTGATACCAGAAGAACTGAGTAACTACCTCAACATAGATTCATTCATCTCCAAACGTGGGTCAAGCATCCATTGGAGAGCTCATGCATTATTGACCAAACACTGTATGACTCTATCTATAATTGAGTTAAGCTACTTTCCTATTGCAAAAGTAAATCGACATCATAAAACATCTCCACAGTTCTGCACTCTTAACAAAAATGTCAGAAGGATCCAGGAGACTTTTTGGGAGACAACAGCTGTTTTCTCAGCATAATGACTCAAGTCAAGTTTCCATCTCAATATTTTCTCTCTCAGTGTGCCAGCGACTGACAATCCCATCTTCCCCTTCTGCTTCACGGATGAAACCTTAAAGAAAGAAACTTCATCGAGCTGATCAAGCTGTCTATATATTTCTTATCACTAGAAAAACTCCAAATTACCAGGTCAATGTAGTGAAAGGTTCAGTCAGCTACTTATTCAACAACTCACTCAAGAAATGGTCCTCGTGGTGTGCAAAGCAATTTGTAGGCGGTTTGAGTTTGCAAAGGTGAAGCAAATGACAAGCCTTCCTGCAAAGGTCAAAAGAGAACGTTTGTTGAAATGTGATCTTGATTCATCTCAGTTTCTTACACATACATAATATGAAGTTTTATATTCTGGCTTGTTTAAAGATGCCAAATTTCTTAGTAATGTAGATATTTTAGAAATAAAAATTCCCTTATATATATATTTATTCTTAGAAATGTATTTGAAAAATTTCCACACTTACAGTTATAACCTACTTGTGCTAATTAAAACATAAGCTTGCCAGTTTTCCACCCAATCATGAACTGGTTAATGAATTCTTATCTATTTTTTGATTTTGCTTTTGTCTTATACGGTTGAAAACACCTCACTCTCCTCTCTGCAGATGCACAGAGTCCATATGGATACAGGACATTGTTACATTCATGCAATGGTGTTATTAATTAGCATAAATCATACTACTTATGTTTTTCACATGGGCATTTGTTGTGGAAAAGCAGCAACCTATGCAAATGTGCCACCTCTGAGAGCTCCACCTACCCATCCCCCAACACACACTTTTAGCCTTTGTCCAACAAACTATTATCTTCATGCATGCTATCAGAATGTATCTGTCTTTCTTAGAGTTTAATATTATTCAGATAGCTAAAAAAATACCAATGAACCATTTTTATATATCTGTAGCTTATAATTTGCAATCACCACCAACCAAATTTAAATTATTTCTATTACCTCAGCAGTTTTTAATTGTATAATTTTGTTTTTCATCATAAATCACAACTGTGTCTCACAAATACACACACATACATACTTCCTTTTTGAACTTTTTTTCTTTTGTGTAATTTAAATCTCTCTTTAGCATGAACATGACTGTTATTCTCTTTGATTTTTGAAGCATTTTTTATTATATATTTCTTCTGTTTTATCCCTTTGATAGACATTTGGAATTGTTCTCAATTTTCAGCTATTTGGAATAATACTATGAAAATTAGCATGTGAATACTTGTAAACATGTGATTCTTTTCTAGTTATCTAGAAGTAAAAATGAATAACAAATATGTATTTTGGTTTCTAGAAAAACTAAACTCGAGACTACAAGTTCTTGAGGAGCACACACAGTATGGTGTTTTTTGTTTGTTTGTTTGTTTTGATTTGATTTGTAAGAGGTTGGCTGTACACAGTGGGTGTCAGTCATTTGAAAATGAAAGATAACCATATAATAAACACTACAGAGAATTTTAAGTGGTTCTGATAAGTAATACTACATTACCTTAATTTATCTAAGCTATCTTAATAAGGGTCATAAAATATGTACAATCTCTCCTGTGAGCTATTTGTTTTGCATCTATTCTATTTGTTTTGTTGACACAAGGTCTTATCCAGCCTTAGCTAGCCTCCAGTTATCTATATAGTTAGGAATAAACTAAAATCACATTATTCTTGCCTCCACATCCAAAGTGCTGGGATTACGTGCAAGTACCATTATATATGTCCATACATTTTAACAATTATTTTCACAATGCACCATGATCTAGAATAAGAATTAAAAATAATCTATAATATCTACCCCTTAAGTAGAATGTTCTTCCTGGTGTCATCAAGCCTGTGTGTAACATGTGTTAATAAGGACCTCATCATCTGTTCAAGAACTGTTGATTACTTTTGAACTTAAAGTTTTCTCCAACATGCTCCCTTGTTGATGATCAAGCACACCACTACCCAGGTTTTAACTCAGGCTTTCTCTGAAACAGTCCTTGTGTAACTAATAATATCAGTTAGCCTTCCTAAAACTCATCTCACATCATCAAAATAATTCTGAAATTAGATAATAATTTCTGAAGATTTATCAAAAGAGAATGTTTAACTTAGCTACGATTTTGGAAATGTGACACTACATATGTGTGTGTATGCATGTATAATAGACACTGTTCTAGTGTTTGATGGGAATGACATGAGGAGATATATATATATATATATATATATATATATATATATATATATATATATATATATATGTATGTATGTATATATATATACATATATATATACACACATAACATATGCATATCATATGCTAGTTCTTTTTCAGGTATTAAATTATATTAATTTATTTTATACCCCAGTATCTGTCTCCAATCCCATTGGGATGTTCATGTCTTGATATCCTTGGATTGTTAGGCTCTGGTGATGCCTTATTTCCCTTTTGGTTATTAAACAGCATTTATGCATCTGGATTTGGGATGATTATAGGTCGGGGTATTGATTCTTGTGTTTGGCTTTGTTGGATGGGTGATTTGTTTCTTTATTTTCTGCTTTATTTATTTTCATCTGGCCTAAATGGCCAAAAGTTCTGGTCTTCATGTCCAGTAGGGTAACTCAGCTGATGTGTGGACATTTGAGTACCTAGATCCAACCTGGCCTCACAGGCCTGTGGAGTCTGCTGTGGTTGTGGGAAAGGTCTGTTCAAGGGAATATGATGAGGTGAGTGGGAATGGGTGTTGGAGTGAGGTCTTGGGATGGAAAGAATTCAGTGGGTGGTGTCAGTCTGACTAGCCAAGTCTCACTGGCTTGCTGGTTGGAGAGGTGTGGTCCAGAGCAGAGGAATTCCAGCAGAGCCTGCTACCTTGCTGATGATAAGAAAAGAGTAGGAGGGGCAACAAATAAATCCTTGGCCTTGGAGTCAGCTACTCTTAGACTAGGGTGGTCTGTACTTGTGCCTATGGAGTCTTCTGGGTTTGTGGGGAAGGGCTGGCCACAGGGCAGATGATGGGGTAGGCATCACTGTGAGTCTCAGGAAAACAGAATCCAATGCTTGGCTGTGGATCCAGTCTAACTGGCAGACAAATTTCTCACCTGATTTGTTATAGCGTTTTCTGAGGATAACATTTATGACAAAGACATGTTCTATGACTCCCTGCTTTACATATAAAAACTCTGATATGCAAAAACATCACATAACTCAATCGATATTTCACAATTATTATATAAAGCACTTGAATTAATATTCAATTGTATCTAACTCCAAACATCTTATTATTCTCTTGTGCAGAGCACTGTGCTTTTTTTTTAACATCTGAAACCACAATGGTTCAAGATATAGACTCCAGATGTGCTAGGATAGATGGCCTCTCTCTGCATTGTTACATCATCAAATATCCATTTCCACAAATCTTCATAAGTTTTGAGTGCAGGAGACTGTAGACTTCAGCTGTTGCATCCATGTTTGGGTTCAAGCTGCATTCTCAAATCTATTCTTCTATTGGCTTGAGAACATGAATAGTAAAAGCCCTGCATAAAATTAGACATGTTTCATTTACCCCACACTTAAAAATGTTCAAAGACTATCTGAAAGAAGAAACATTACTTATTACTTAAGACTTTTTTTTTTTTTAGGAGCCTCAAGGTTGCAAAATTCTCATGGACATTTAGTAGGCATTATCACTCACTAACAAGAGTGTGTTCATACCCACTAATAGTAACTTGTGCACAATACTTCAAATGTCAATATAGGGTCAAGAGATAAAAAGGAAAGATCTATATGTATGAGTATTAGCTACAAAACACATCAATCAAAAATAATCTTAAACTCCATTTATTCTGGAAATTTCCTATATCTGAGGTTTTGAGAAGTGTTTACATAAAATATAAATTGCTTTCAGAAACTATAAGTATAAGCAGAATTTAACACTTACATATAGCAATATGTTAATAAATCTGTATCTTAGGATGGGGAAAATGACTCAGTGGTTAAGAGAACTTTTTACCTTTCAAACAACTGGAGTTTAGTTTTCATCACCTATGTCAGGTAGCATATACTGACTTCACTCCAGTTTCAGGACATCTGATATCTTCTGCTGACCTCCAATAGGATGGTTAAAACATGTGACTATACATACTTATGTACACATAAATAATAAAATAAATTTTAAAAAGAGAAAAACATGCCTTAGTATATTGCTCAAGAAATTATATAGGCCATAATTAACATTCTAATAAAAATTAACATTCTAATAAAATAAATAAAAATCATATTTCTAGATGGCCTTAAATATTCTAGGAAGGCCTTATAATTGTTCTATATGCTTTCTGTATGTTAGTCACCTAAGACTTGTGTTCTCCCAACTTTTCTATAACTTTTTTTTTTAACATTTTTATCAACTGTCACCTCATTTTCTATGTAATTACTCTCTAGGAAAAGAGGTGACATGTTTGACTTGTATTTTTTCCTTTATATGTATGTCATTGGATGTCCAAGATTATTAGAATTGGCCAACTCTGAACAGCTCTGCACACATACTGTCCAGTCTTCCCATCAAGTGATTGTGAGATCCTGGCATGATTGCAGTTCTTGGACTCAGACTGTGCCTTCTGCTCAGCTCTACTCTACATAATGAGTCTTATCGTGCCTCTTTGTCAGTAGTATCTCAGCCTCTTTGTACATCTCTTACTTTCTCTTCCACCATGAACCTCTCTCAGCAGTGTCTAAAATCTTTCTTTCTTCTCTTCTGGTCACTGACCATGCCAGTGGCTTATTACGGCCTTATAATTCATTTATTACAGAAATACTGTGGCATTCATACAGGCACTTCTTGTTAGTTTAAATAAATACTTATCTACAGGAGTGAATGTGAATAAGATTTTCAGAATTCCACTTGGGCCAAAAGGCAAATGCATTTTGCATTTCTTTGTATTCATCCCCTCCCCACTACACACCTGCCCTTATTAATGGCCTCATTACAGTTGCTGCACGTATGATACTAGGCTTAGAAGTATTTTGAATATCTTTTTATTTCAAATCAGCATTGACATGATAAAATATAAAGTCAAAGGATCATTAGCAAACAATTTATTAATTCATGTTTAAAGTAGGTTTATGAAATTCAATTTCACCACAGTTTCAATTGTTGGTTTGGTAATACATCTATTTTATTTGATAGCTATTATTCTGCAAAAGCAAACAAACAAATTCCAAGAATCACAGTCTGTTGGCAAATTACTCCCTCCTGATATGAGAGAGAACAGCGCTGGATATCATTAAGCCTTTCTTCAGTTGTAGGAATCATCATATTTCACTCACTTAACACATTATTTTTTCCAGAAAATTTATGAACTCATTCCAAATGACCTAACCAACTTTAGTCAGAGAAAAATTTAATATTGACTAACTGCCTTCAATGTGATGAGCATAGATTTAATAGGATCAGCCATCTCCTGGAAAGGCTCCCCTCCCAGTGGTGGGAAAGGGGCACAAACCCAGCCATAAAACCTTTGATATATGATCACCCAGTCATATCCCCAAATTCTGCTGCAGAAAGCAAGCTGTACCCTCGCCTCCCTTTCTGCTCACATCTCCAGCTGATCACACAAATCTTCTCCAGCCTTCTTGCCTCCAACTAATCCTCTATACAAGGTATTTACAGAATGTTTCACCCAAACACAAAAAAAACATACATTTTTCTATGCTTCTCATGGAATTTTCCCCAAAATTAGCCACACACTTAGAATCAAAGCAAGTATCGACAGATATAAAAAAAATCAAAATGACACCCTGCATCCTAACAACTACAAGAGATTAAAACTAGATTACAAAGTTAATAAAAAAAACAATATGTTTATTATATACAAATGACACAGAGATGGAGAATAAAGTCAGGGAAACAGCACCATTCACAATACCATCTAAAATATAAAATATAATGGAGTAACTATAATCAAACAAGTGAAAGATTTATGTGATTAAAACATAAAGACACAGAAGAAAAAAATTAACGAATATCAGAAGATGGAAAGGTTTTCCATACTCATGGATAGATATGAATAATACTATTATAAAAATTGATATACTATGAAAATCAATCTATAGACGCAGTATAATACCCAACAAATCTGAACATAATTATTAACAGATCTTGAAAGAACAAACTTCAGCTTCATATAGAAACACTAAAAGATCCAGGACAAAAAAAAATAAAAATTAACTTCTTTAGGTATCACTGTCTCTGATTTCAAGGTGTACTATAAACTTAAAGTAATAAAAACAGAATAGTATTGGCACAAAACAGTTTTGTGGTTAATGGAACAAAGTTGCAGGTCAACAAGTAAACTCACAAACCCAGGTATACCTGGTTTTGATTAAGAAGCTAGAAAGACACACTGGAAAATGTATTCTGCACAAGCAAACAATACTAAGAAAAGCTATTAGACAGAGTGGATTCTGTACAAACAGGCAATAAACAGAACTTAAGTTAGCCAAGGCATCTTGACCTTGGGTTCCTAGAATACAAGTGGATAATTTTCTTTGGAATTCTATATCACAGAGATTAAATTCTAGTTAAATCTGAAATGGCCTCAGCAAGAATACTGATGAATTGACCTCTGCACTTTCTTGCCCTATCACATAAGGCCATGTCAAAACTCCAATGCCTCAAACCAACGGGAAACGGCAAAGGGTTCTCCATAGAGGTGAGACTCTAAAAGGCAGCAAAGCCTTCCTCTGGATTTAGTTCGAAGTTTAGCAGAGTTTGCATGTACCAGCAAGAGCACCTTTCTGTTCCTGGATTTTCATAATCTGAGACTAATGCCCTACAGAAACTCTTTATAGAAGCTAGACAACCTCTTCCCCTGTGCTATACATAATTAATTGGCTGAAGTTCCAAGTGTCAGCATAGCATCTTAAATATTCAAATTTTCAAATGTTATATTTTGATGTGCTGGCTAGTATAAATCACTGGAAAAGTGGTACCACTACAACAGACTATACAATACTCCTTGACTGTAGCTTTTGGGGATACGTATCTGTGAGCCCACCACAGCCCTCAGCAGGACCTCACACTATATACCCCTGATATTGAACTTTTACCTCTGCAACTATAAAATGTACATTTCTGATGATTTTGGTTTCTGGCATAGGGCTTTTCAATGTATCCCACGCTGGCCTAGAACTCACTGTACAGATAAAACTGACATAGAACTTATGGAGATTGTCTCTCATAGGTTAGAATTAATGGCAATTACAGCATGATCAATTCCTTTTGAATAAGATACACAGTTAATGTTACCTTGTTAAGGAAGAATGATGCCACCAATATAACATAATACTGTGTTTTAGGCATAAGTATACATTGAGGATGCTAATCATGTGTGACTTCTTGGTTCCCTACTTGTCCAAAGAATAGTAGCCTTGACTCAGCATATTGCCTTACCAGGTGCTAAAGAGACTTACCAGAATGTGCTGGCATGTTATACAGACATATGTGCTGTGGGATTATACTCTTGTACATTGTAGATATTTGTTCCTCCCGCTGGTTGAATAAAATGCTGATTGGCCAGAGGGCAGACTGGAAGTATGGGTGGGCCTACCAGATTAAGTAAATTCTGGGAAGAGGAAGAACAAATGAGAGATGCCAGGCAGATTCAGGGGAAAGAAGACAAAATGCTGCCCGAAAAAAAGTTACTAAGCCTCTTGGCTAATGATGGGTTAGTCTAAGAGTTAAGAGTTAGCAAATAATACGCCTGAGCCATAGGCCAAATGAAATGTAATTAATATAAGCTTCCCTATCATTTCTTTGGAACTTTGGGACTGCAGGTCTGAACCTCGGGGCTATACAGAGCTAAGCAGCCACAGGCAGGTCCAGATGTCAGTGCTAGGCTGGGCCATATGCATTGTACTACACACATATCCCTGTTAGGTACTTTACTGGTATCCCTATGCTTTGTATTGGTGCAGTACTAAGGGACCTCAGATATGCTATCAGATTTCTTTATTTCAGACCTCATCATGGAAAACAAAGCTTCACTATATGATTGCAGAGTGAAATGTATAAAATAGATGTGTCATGATATCAGCACACCACAATATTGTTGTGTATTTATACACTGAAGATGTATTGTTATGATTAGTGTAATAAAATTCTGAAGGGCAAATGAGTAGGCAGGCGATATAGTGGGTACTTCTGCAGTTAGAAAGAACACTGGGAAGAAGAAAGGCAGAGTTGCAGAGTTGCCAGCTAGATGAAGAAGAGGCAGGATGGACAGTATACCGATGAAGTAACAAGTCTCGTGGCAGGATGTAGGCTAAGATAAATGGGCTAAGTTGTAAGAGCTAGCTAAAACAAGCCTCAGCTAAAGGCCACGCTTTCATACTTAGTAAAAACATTCTGTCTTATTGTTTGTGAGCTAGCATCCCACTGCAAACTCCAACTACACTGTAAGGGATTCAATTTTGGGTGGTGCCTTGCCTTCGGTTACTTTGACTAACCACTATATCAGTTAACTATGTCTTACATGCTGTCTGTTCTCAAATATCTTGAAGCTCATACCTATGGTGTTATTTTGTGGATGCTCTAACAAGTAAAACTTGCTTGAAGATCAGAAGGCAGAACTAGGAGTTAGCCAATACATACTAGTCCTTATTTTTTCTGATTGTACACACTTGCCTTTTAACCTTCACTATACAAACTAACCACCCAGTGAATGAAGAAACAACCAAAGGCATGTAAGTAGGTTGATGTGGGAATGCGTTTATGTATGCTGTGAATCTCAATCTTTAAATAAAGGAGCTGTTTTGGGCCATGACAGGCACCATAGAAGAAGTAGGAGGAGAAATCAGAGCATAGGTAGGAGAAGCAGGGTGGAGTCAGAGGCAGACTGAGCTGAAAGCCGCCCAAGAAGAAACATGTAAGGAACACAGGTGAGCCACGGGCCATGTGGCAGACAGATTAATAGAAATGGGTTGATTTAAGATGTAAGAGGTAGCTAGCAATGTGCCTGAGCCATAGGCCAAACAGCATAAAGCTAATATAAGCATCTGAGTCATTTTTGGGGACTTGGGCGGCTGGGCAGCTGAGGGGTCTGACATGGCATGTCTGTGGGTCTTGGACCTCTGGCCGCCCGGGACCAAGAAACCCCACTACTACAGTAGGTTATATTAAAGAGAGAGATTACAATTAATAAGATGCATGGAAACCATGTTCATTGGGTTTCTGTGAATGATCAGAAATGCTCTCAAAGATTATCATACTGTTTTATAATCAATGCATGTTGTCTTCTGCAATATTTGTGTACATTTCAACACTTTAATACTTATTATATATGTGAACAAATTTTAATTTGTATGTTTAGTATTTATAAATTTTGCTTATTCTTTGGCAAATATGCTAAGCTCTTCTTCTGAGGGAATGAGTATTAAGATGAGCCTAAAAATACCCATATAGAAAAGATAAATTCTTTCCACAAAGCTAATGGAAATGCTTTGGTTCAATACCTTTGCTGACAATAAAAAAGAGGTCTATGATGTAAGGCAATCATAAAAAACTAGCATTACCAGCAAAGTACAGAGAAGAAGAGTTGTTTTGCAAAAAGAGTACACAGAAAATCAGCAGTGAGCAAGATCTAGAGAAAGAATGTCCATATGTTCTCAGGTCAGAAAAACTAGAGTGCTTTCAAAAGCTGCCAATGCCTGAGTTGGACTCAAAACTAATTAAATCAGAATATCTGCATATGCTGCATATTTTTAATATTAATTTTTAACATTAATTTTGCATTGTAATTCTAGCATTCACCCAATGTATAGAATCAAAGACACAGAGAAAGCACAGATATTCATAAATATTTTTGCAATAAATAGTATTATTATATGTCATATATATCTGAACATGTAGCAATTATAAACCAAGACAACTAGACTAGTTTTAAAATGTTTTATCAAGTGCTGACTTTAACTTTATTCTATCATTTATTATTTACCTGTATATTTACTTACTTATTTGGTGTATCTGTGTATATATGCCATGGGTGTGTGTTCATAAAGAGGCCAAAATAAGGTGTCAGATCCTCTGGAATTATAATTACAGATGGCTGTAAACTGTCTGTCATGGATGCCAGGTGCCAAATCCAGTGGCCTATAAAAGCAGCAAGGTTTCTTAAATGCTGATCCATCTCTACAGACTATCAACTTTGACTTTAATGCTAATGAGCAACTCCATCAATTTCTCTATTGCTCTATTGTCATAGGTCAGAAAGCAAAAGCCCTTAAATAAAACCATAATGTAACATGCTTTAAGTCTGAACATGGAGTCTCTTCTGTTCTAGATTCACTGCACATTTTAAATTTTTGTGTTTTAAGAATCATTTTAACAGGAGGAACTTAAGGGAAACATCCAGGAATCCCCCCGGAAAGGGGAAATAGAGAAGATCCTGAGCAAATTGGGATCATAATGGGGAGCAAACAAGGGGAGTTGGAAATAAATCATGAGAGAAGGAAATGGTTGAGTAGGAGGAGCAACAGAGAGGGAGAACAAAGAAACGGAATCTTGATAGAGGGAACCATCATGGGGTTACAAAGAAACATGGTGCTAGGGAAACCTCCAGGAACTACAAGATGTCCCTGGCTAGGAAACCAAGCAATAGTGGAGAGGGTGTCTACACAGGACTTCCCTATAATCAAACAAATGATCACCCTAACTGTCATTATAGAATCTTCATCCAGCAATGGATAAAGGTAGAAGCAGAGGTCCATGATTTATAGCTAAGCACCAGGTTGAGCTCAAAATCCAGCTGAAGAGGAGAGAGAGAGACAGAGAGAGAGAGAGAGAGCATATGAACAAAGGGATCAGGATCATGAGGAGGAGACCCACAGAGATGATTGACCTGAGCTATTGGCAGCTCACTGATGTAGTATGAGGTTTCTGGCCCGGACTTTCAGGCCTAGCCTCAAGGTTTAGGCCTGCAGACCCTCAGACCCACAGATCCTCAGACCCGCAGACCTGCACAGACATACAGATGCTTTCAATAGTTTTTGGCTGATCGGCCTAGCCCAGGCATATCACTTGCTAGCTCTCTACCCTTCATCTAACCCATGATTCTTTCTGTTCAGCCATGCAATTGGTACCTTTCTTTAGAGCAGCATGGTTTTCCTCTGCTTCTTCTGGCTTCTCTGTGGCGTTCTGTTCTGTGCTTCCTGTTCTCAAGAGTTTTCTTAGTCAGGTAGCCCCACATACACTTCCTGTCTGCCTTTGGCCAATCAGCGTTTTTTATTAAACCAGTGGGTGGGATGATTATTTACAATGAAACAGCACAATCCCCTACATACTGACTCTGAAATAATCACTGCAGTAACTTCACAGAAAGGAACTAAACCCTCTGAAGGAAGATGCCTGTCAAACATCATGGGCAGTTTGTGGAGCCTCTTGCAATAGGATCACAGTGTGTTCCTGGTGATATCTTGGAGCCCATTCCCTACAGAGGAACATCTTACTCAGCCATAATACTGGGATGAGGGACTCAGACCTACCTCAACTTGATATGCCAGACTAAACTGACCCACCTTGGGACTCCTTGCCCTCCTTAGGGAATGGATGGGGGATGAGGTGGGGGGAACCAAGGGAGGACTGGGAGAGACTGGGAGCAGAGAAGAGAGAAGGAGCAGTGGTAGTTACGGGAAAAATCTTTTTAATTAAAAAAAGGAATCATTTTACTTTGAATTGTATATGTGCATGTGCGCATGCATGGAGATTCCTGTAGAGGTCAGAAGAGGGCCTCCCGTCCCTGGATCCGGAGTTATAAGTAATGTGAACTGTGTGAGTGAAGAGAGCAAACCTGAATCAGTAGCAAGAGCTGTATGTCATCCACCACTGAGATAAACATCCAGTCCTCGTACTAAAGGTTAACTGAAAGGATAAGGAAAGGTCCAATAAGATCCTATTGTACAACAAAGATGAAAAGTGGTCTCTTGGAGGACTTCAGACTGGGTTTCCTTTAAATTCAGAGCTGAAGTAGGAACTTCTGAACTCTAGAGACAATGTTGGTGTCTGACTTAAATTTTGAGGAACTATTAAATTATTTTCCCAGCTTTATTTCTTAAATCATATCCAAGAAAATATAATTTTTGAAATGTTTTCCATCCTTCCATTAACATTCTTAATTTCTTTTGTTTTAGCCTTCCAAGTATTATGAAGTAGAAACTTAGGGATTATTTAATATCATTTTTATTATTAAGTACAATACATCAAAACATGCTCATGACTATCTATAACACACCAGAACCTCACACACCTCACTAACACACGTCCTCCCTCGTTCTCTTTCAGAGTCTTGCCGCTACATTCGCACATACACAACACAAAGTATCTATAGAGAAACTAGCAACCTAATTGACGTTATCACATTTTGTATAAATTACGTTACTTACTTTTTCCTTTTCATTTTAAGCTTGTCCTTGTTTCACACATGATATCGCAGCCTCCGTTTCCTCTCCTCCCCTCCCAGTCATGTTCCCTCCATCTTCTCTTCCTCAGACAATTTTCTGTGTCCCCTCAGAAAAGATCAGTCTGCTCAGTGACATCAGTCTGGAAAATATCATTGTCAATACAGAATTAATTTACTCTACTCATTCTTCAGTGGATGGATGTCTAGCTTGATTCCAGGTCTTGACTGTTGTGAAAAGTATTGATACCTAGTCTCATAGTGAGTATTGTAGCTCTAAGTTTTTAAACAGATATCTTATCTAAAAAGACTTTCACTGCTTAATTTTTTCTTAGTTTTGCTGATATTTCAGAAGTAAAAATTCTTAAATTTTCATTTTGTGAAATTTATCTTTGTTGTTTTTACAGAATATATACTTATTCCACATTATCTAAATCCAATTGTCCAATTCAAGGTCATGGTATTTTGTATTTTGGAAGGAATTTTAAAATTTTATTTATATTTGTCTCTGTGTTTTTTGACTTTTATTTCTGATATTATAAGAAATTTCTTCCTTGAGTTACATATAATTCAATTGTCTTGGACTTATTTTTTCAATCTATTCTTTCACTTTAAATAAACAATTGGCAACAAATTTCAAGATCTAGTTTTAAATTCTTGATTATCTACCATATATATACATAATATATATACATACATACATATATTATATAGATATAACATTTCAAAATCAAAGATCAATTTATTTGATTAACATTTGAAACAGGAATTGCAAACCCAGTGTTTTGGTTTGGTTTGTTTTTTTTTTTTCAAAACTACCATAGTAATTCTGCTTCCCTTGTAATTTCAATTGAATGTTATGATAACATTCTCAATTATAACAAAAAAGGCAATTGTGACTCTTGTTGGAATTATTTCAAATTTGTATAAATGTAGAAACTCAAATTTAAAGCCATTTGGAGAATTGCTTTAATAATAATATTGTACTTTTAAATCTATTGCCATGAGGTAACTTATAATTTGCTTCAAAACTCTTAAGTTTCTTCAGTATTTGATAGTACAAAGGCCTGAAATGTTTGGCCATAATTCTAAAGTGAAATGTTTCTTAGATCTGTTATATCAAGTATGGAGAGATACCATGGCTTTATTCTGTAAAATGATATATAATTTCTATTCTTTCCTCCATGTTGTAGAAAATACTTCATTCTTTTTCCCTGTAAAATAATCATATTTACAAACATGAAATATGTCTGCTTCTCTCTGATTCCCCTTGATTTCTTGATCTTGAGTAAATGTTCTAGTTAAAACATACAAGACAATGTTGAAAAAAAATGATGAAGGGGGAATTCTGCTGTGTTGCTGATCACCCAGTGTAGTGGGATTATGTTGTTATAATGTAAATAATTGTCCAACCTACTGGTTTAATAAAAATGCTGATTGCAAAGGCAGACAGGAAGTGTAGGCAAGGCTACCAGAATAAGAAAACTTTGGGGACAGGAAGAACCAGGCAGAAATACCACTGAGACTCCAGGGAAGCCAGCAGATGCCGAAGACAACTATGCTGCTCTGAGAAAAGGTACCAGCCACAGGGCTGAACAAGAAAAGAATCATGGGTTAGTTTATGAGCAAAAGCTAGCAAGTTATATGCCTGTGCCCCAGATCACTCAACATGAAATTCACATAAGCTTCGGTGTGATTATTTGGGTCTAAGTGGCAGTGAGGCTGAGAATGGGTCCAAACCTATGGACAAGGTTGGAAAGTCGGGCCCAAAAATTCATGCTTCGACCCAAGAAATGCATTTCTTCATTAATCAAATATGGCTCATCCTCTCAAGGGCTAGCTAGGATTACTGGATTACTGTTTTGCTCATTTTTAAAAATAGTGTGTGTGTGTGTGTGTGTGTGTGTGTGTGTGTGTGTGTGTGTGTGTGTGTGTATGCATAGCTATGCAATGCTAGAGAACACTTGTGAATATAAAAAACAAATTGTTGAAGTTGGGTCCCTGGAATCATCAGTGTTAACAGCAAGCACTTTGACCCAGAGAGTCATGTCACTAGCTCCATTTTGTTTAAAACAGTGTAACGATGTTAAACTTATTAAGTGTTTTTCTGTGTCAACTGAAGTGACAGTTTTCACCATCTGTTTTATACTTTCCAGATTATATTGTGAAAATTAATACTACAGGTGGGCACCTTAAATTATGTTTATTGATTACTATTCTCATCTCTGTAGCAAAAATAGCTAACAGAATAATTTAAAGAGAAATATTTTGTCCTGCTCAACAGGTGGTTCTTTGAATCTCATGATGGCAAATCAGAGACAGATAACTCGGGCTAGAACAAGAGATAAAGAGCCTCTCAAAAGCTTGCCTCCATCCTGCACCTTAGCAAACCAGGCCCCACTCTCTAAAGGCTCTACTGCCTTTAGCATAGTGAAATTAACTGCGAAGTAAGCACACAAAATACATTAGACTCAAACCACAGAAAACAACATTGATATGTTCAGTTTGGAGGCTGCATGTTCCCGAATGGATCGTATCTTAATCGAGTATGTTTTGGAGGTTTAGATGGTCATATTTCTTTGTGTCTCATATAGATTTTTCTTAATGTACCAATGTAAAGAGAAAAAGGAACACTCTTCCTCTTATTAAAAGGCCACTAGTTCTATTGAATTAAAACTCCATTTGTACAAAATTATTTAAGTTTAATTATCACACAGAAAAGTAGCTATGATTTGAATATAAAACATAGCCAAAGTTCAGACATTCAAGACATGATATTACTACAAAAGTGATTGGATCATAAGGGCAGTAACTTTATTAATGGATTAATTAATTGAAAAGGTCATGGCTGAATGGGATGTTGAAAATGAGAAAAGAAATGGAAGCAATCCAAGGATTCTGCTTAGAAAAATGAAATACATCCCTGATCTATTTCTTGCTCTGCTGCGAAATTCAATACTCCAGACTCCAAGCAAGGGTTATAACTGACTTTGTTCCCAGACTTCTGAGTGCCGCAATGAACTCTTCTCATTTATGTATTTTTTTCTAACATATTTTGTTGCAGTAATAAAAATGTTTTCATCTAAATTTTACTTTGGAAAATTAATATATAATTTAGTCTATGGCATAGAGTACATAAGATTGATTTTTATTAAAACCACATTTTTTCTAAAATGTATCTTATGATCTTTCAATAGTCACTTTGAAAATATTTTCTTATTTTTCTTTAGTTATAAGGTAATTGATTTTTTTCATATGATTGATGTATCTGATAGCACACTGGTAAATATTACATTTTATGTTTATAGACATTGTTTTAATCTAGTAAATTTTTATTGAAATTCTTATGTATCAATAGATTTTAATAAAATTACCTACCAATCCTTTATCCTTTTCATTTAATTTCTTCCCTCCTACATTATTCTCTCTCTCTCTCTCTCTCTCTCTCTCTCTCTCTCTCTCTCTCTCTCTCTCTCTGTTAAAACCTACTGAGACCTCTTAGTGCTGCCTACAGGAGCATAGGTTCAGGAACACCTACACAAGCCTGGGTAGCTTGCAAAGGTAGCTAAACAGCCGCTAGTTGTCTATAGCCTCTCAGCTCATGGAAAGACTTCATGATCCCCTCTCCTCCATGCTGAGATTTCAACTTAAATTTTAAAGGTTTTGCACACACTACCATAGGTTTTATCTGTTCCTGTGTGCAATGGGCCTGTCAAATCTGACAAATAATGTTTTCCTCCAAAGTGCCTACTCCCTCTGGCTTTTACAATTATGCCACCCTTCTTCTGCAGTGGTCAGTGGGCCTTCGATGAAGGAGATATAATATAGATCTTCTACTTATTAGCAAACACTCCACATGTCTCAGTCTCTGTCTCTTTACCAGTTTTGCATCTTTGTATTATTCCTATGTGTTACAAATTGAAGAATCTTTTATTTTCTCTATTGATTGCGAAGAGGTACATTAACCTATGCATATAAAGATAAGAATTTAGGGAAAAATTGATATTCTGTCCATTTAAAAAGTAATGACACTATTTCCTTTCCTAGAGTCTATGGCTTATCCATTTACAGATTTTTGGTCTATCATCAATATCAGAAATGAGTTTCTTCTTGTAGATAAGATTTCAAAACCAAGCAGGTAGCTATTGGTTACTTACTCCCTTAACAGCATTGCTGCTACTGCTTCATGACGCACATCCTTCCAGATCACTTATTACTGTAGCATTCAAGGTTCATATGTTGATAACGGTGTCAATTTTTTTTCTGGTATCATAAATAGTATTTTCTGCCATTATGGAAGCTAGGCAATAGAGATGATACTTCCAGATTTGTACCAGCCTGATTTCTCATAGTCTAGGACTCAAGTATGTGGTATCTTTGACAATAGGGTATTATCATCAAGTTCTGAAAAAATAATTAAGAGCAATGGCACTAGCCTGTAATATTTGAAAATTATCTTCAGGATCTCACTGACCAACAACATCAAGAGAGGTAATCCATGCCTAGCACTTGCCTTTCTTACAAATAGTCTTTGGTGTCTGGGAATGGCATTGTCTCTTTCCTATATGGTAATTCTATTTAAACTTCTTTTATATACTTATATGTAAATTAATTAGGAAACCTCAGCAGTAAAAAAGTTTCCACTTGGCATTGATCATGCTTGAGAAAATATTTTTAAATTGCTAATTTATTATCTTCAATTATTGTATCTTCTTAGTTTAACATAGCAAATACCTATAAAGACTATTTTCTGAATCTTTTTATGTAAGATCTCTGCTGTCTTTCTGCTATATACTGTGAATATGTGTTGCTACCGCTGGTTAACAAACAAGCTATTTTGGCCTATAGCAAAACAGCTTACAAACAAGGTAGAAATCTAAACAGAAAGGCAGGATAAGGGCATACTCTGGGGGATACAATCAATCCATTCACGCAAGAAACAAAATGTGACCTTAATGGTAAGCCACCCACCATGTGGCAATTCATTGATTAGTAGAAATGGGATAATTTAAGATTTAGTGATAGCTAGTAATAGCCTGAGCCATCGATCAGACAGTTTGTAATTAATATTAATGTTGAGTGTTTATTTTATAAGTGGCTACAGAATAAGAGCATGACAGAAAAAACTTTTAACTACAGATCTATAATCATATTCTTTCTTATTTTAATCTTTGGGATTTTCATTCTTCAAAGTTACAACTTTAAATATGTCACTTAAAAATAATCTGACCACTAACTTACTTTATTAATATATTCGATTCCTTATGTATTCTCCTCTCAACTCTATAATTTACAAATTTTGCTCATTTTATTTTTTATCTTTGTTTATTTCTTCAATTGAAGATTTAGGGTATTGGCTGAATTTCTGCTAGTTTAATATGGGAATCTATATCTATATATGCCCTTTATGCAAAAACTATTTTAAGTAATCTTAAAAATATTCTATAGATTTTGTGACTTACATTTCTTTTTGGTTTTTACTGTTTCATGTACCTTAGCATATTTTATATTTAGTGATCTAAGCTGTTTCCTGGTGTATTGAATGTTTAAAATGTTTAACCTAAATCTTAATATTTATTTTAATTTGAATCTTTTACATAGTCTAAATTATTTATGATTTAATTGTTTTATATTTATTATGACTTCATTGTTTAAGTGCATTAAAATGTCTATTACTGGTATTTTTTATGTGTGCTTGAAAAGAACATGTGGTCTGCTCTTCTCTGTATATAACTATTTGGTTTAATCACTCTTGATTTCTATAACTACTTTTAATTATATTTAAGTCCTGACAATTGTTCTGTACACTATAAAAAGTCATGTCTTTTGTTGCCTTTCTGGTTTCATGTGTTAGCATTCCAATGATGGTTTCATAAGAACCACCTAGAGTGGTTTAAAATAAAAAATAATTGCATTCTCCCTTCTTCTCCCTCTCTATGTCTATTTGCGTTGATATGTTATTTAAAAAATGTTTAACTGTACATTCTTGCTCTCACATGTTGCTAGAAATCAACACTCACGATACAGGTAACAGTTTATAGTGGCAGCTGAACAGGGACTGGAGTATCCAAGCAATGGACGAGCGATGGACGGACAATGGATTCCAAACCGATCTCTCCAGTAGCCAGGAACCAGGAACAGACTCCCAGGGTCCCAGCAGTCCTTTATCAATGAGGTTGGCCACACCCCCTCCAGGTTGGTCATACCCCCTCCAGATTGGCCACATCCCCTCCAGGAGCCCGGGACCCTGGATAAGCATCTTCAGACCTTATCAGATGACACCTGAATCCCACCACATAGGTATACCTCAAATCAGCTTGTAACTTGTTACATATTTCACCCCACAAATTCATGAAAAATTTTAAAAGATTCTGTGTATATCTGATTTTTCAGGTTTTATTTTTAATATTCAATTTTTATCATACAACATTTTAAATTAGTTAAGATATATGTTTTCTTGTTTTGTGGTTTTGTATTATTCTATACAAACCAAACTTCTGCATTTGTTGAACATAATTAAGGCACTTTGACTGCTAAAACGCAGATTAGATTTGTTTTCATTATAATTTAGGAATCTGTTTCTACTTTTTGTCAGACATGTACTCAATTTTGCCCTTGTTTCTTTGACTAATTATAACATAAAAATAGAATTAGAAATATATATAACATATATATATATATATATCCTCCTTGTTTGTATTAAAAGACTTTTATTAAAGATAATTGTTTTACACATCACACTGTAGAAATAATTGGGGATTACACCATCTCACAAGGACAGTCTTTCCACATCAATTTTATTTTTTGGTTGTATATACTGTCTCTGTACAATTTTCTGAACACATTGAAATATTCTTTTTTATTCAGTTTTAATTCCCATCAATAGAATTGTTTTACTGACTAGAAATTAGTTTGACTGATTTGTATTAACTTGAAATCATTTCTTTATACATGTCCTTTTCCAAATATTAAATTTATATACATATATGTAT
Source organism: Phyllotis vaccarum (assembly GCA_033318265.1). Taxonomy (NCBI): domain Eukaryota; kingdom Metazoa; phylum Chordata; class Mammalia; order Rodentia; family Cricetidae; genus Phyllotis; species Phyllotis vaccarum. Next base: position 145,592,049 of record JARWLC010000005.1, read on the forward strand.
ATATGTTAAATTGTATATTTAAGTAGCACTTTATGATTTCACTATACTAGATATCAAATATTTATTAACAATTTATTATAGGGTTTATTTTGTTTGTGACTATTATTAATTATGTCTGTATCTCTTACTCTTGTGTTTTATAAAAGAAATTCTTACTTTGCAGTCATGCAAGATTCCTATGTATGTATCATATGTCACTATCAGTGAAATATTTCTAACTAAAAAAGAGTTTGATTAAATCTGAAAATTTAATAATCAGAATTTCATCAAAAATTTTGCTGAAATCATATATGACTTTAAGTCCAAAATATCATCAGAGTTTATTGAGCAGTTATTATGTTATATGTAAAGTTTTCAGTAAGCATTTGTGATTACCAAATTGTATATTTAGGGACTTTACTATCATAAAGGAAAGGCAATGTGTTTCAGAAGCAGGTCTCTCACTCATAGTCTATTTCTTATCGTTTACTGTAATAGTTATTTTAACAAATCAGAGAGTAGAGTTGAGGTTACAAGTTGGGGATGGTTGTAGTAGTGATATATCCCAAGGGTATTATCTTGCTCATCTTTAATGTTTATGGACTGACTTTTAACTAAGCATGCTTTGTGATCTTAATGATACATGTACAGGCCTGAAGGAAGCAACTTTAGCTCAAATGTGAAAAACCAGACTGCAACTTATGTCATCATCATTGCAAAAATTGTTTGTTTTTTTTTATATCAAATGCTCATGGATTCATTAGAATGACTTACCTATCATTGCAGTTTGGGTTATGTTTTGTTAAAGAAGCCATGTGTTGTGATCTCCATAATGGCTGTGGAGGTATCACATATTGCAGATCATAAAGCAATTATGAAATTCATTTAGGGCTTCTGGAAAGGGTAAACAACAATATATTCACAATCCTCCAGATGGTAAATGGCTATCTTTTTTATTTCACACTTTCATGATAAAGTCTTTTGTGCAGCATATATTCCATTCAGCAAGGTAGCTTTATAAAATACTGCATTTGTTTATGATGGTTTCTTTCTAATTTCTAGTAGAATATATAGTCAAAAATTTGCAGAATCACAAACAAATACAGTAAGATAGCTGCTTTATTTGGTTGTACTGTAGCCAATGGGCATTTTAGAAAAGGCTACAACTATACAAGCTATTTGGTTAGGATCAAACTATGAGCCATATTTACACAGTAATGGAGATGAAAGATAAATATACCTGTTAGGTCATTCTGTGCTCAGTAATGAGCTTGGTACTGATCCCAAGATAAACATTCCAGGAAGTCTCAGAATTTGACTTAATTAGGCCACGGTATCTCATATAAGAATGCCTGTGAACAAACCATCCCTTCAACAAGTGGTACCAAGACACTGCAAAGCCACATACAAACTGATAAAGTACATGTGGTCCTTAATTCACTCAGTATAAGAACAGAAACTCCAAATGGATTGCAGGGCTACATCTTGCTGCTGCTATAGTGTACCAATTCCAAGAATAAGTGAAAAGATGACATACAGCAAAGAGAAGAAATGCTTTAAAATAAAATATCTAAAAATAAAGGACATGCCCATAAAATACTTTTAAAACTTACAGTTGAACAATAAAAATCACAATTGTATTAAAAAGTGATTATAATAGATATTTCCCCAAAGACAATAAAGGCACTTATAAAGATAGTCAACGTTAGAAATCCTTAAGTAGGTAAAAGTCAAAATCACAAAAAGATTTTATCTTTAAGATGGCATAATGAATGTTCATGACTATATGGAAAGATCAAAAGAACATACACATACACGTGAGCGCACACATACACACATGTGCATACGTTCCCTCTCACATACAAAAAAAACCCCAAAAATATATGACACATAAACACAAACATGCATACACACAAAGCTATTTTGAAACAAAAATACTGTGAGTTTCTGAAACTATGAATCCTGAAACCTTTGCTCTGGCATAGAGCAATTACATGTTCAAGTATAAACTCAGACAGCTGAATAGACTTGTCCATGGAGATAATAGCACATGGAAATTCACAGTGGCAATGTGTGAAGAATACATAAAACCATAATACAATCACCCTTTAAACAAAGAAAAGAAAGCTAGTGCCTAGTATTCAATGGAGTGTTATCAGCCAATACAAGCCTGTTAGTTAATGATACATTCTATTGCAATGGAAGAACCTTGAAAATACTGTCAAGGAGGCGTAGTTAACCAGAATAACACTTCGTTCAAATTATCTTTAATGCTCAAGCTAGACAAATTTATATAGGTAAAATGGATTAATTTTGTCAGTAACTAGGAACAGGAGTAACGGGGAACGTTAATAATGAGTATGGGATTTCTTTAACTGTTATAAAATATGAGAATCATTTTAATAACTAATAAATCATTTGATATTTTTATAAGTACATAAAATCTACTATAGAATAAACTTTAAAGGAGTGAGCTTATTATGATGTGAATTATATAATAAGATATAAAAATGAGCTTAGATTGTGGTTCAAAGATAGTTCACATAGCTTTAGGAGCTCTACACATGATTTAGAACTCTAAAAATAACTAAGTAAAAAGCATTAATAAAAGGCTGCAGAATGAACTCAGCTGTGAAGAGAACCCATGTTAACATTCTATGCTGGTTACTTTTGCCAACTTGGTAGATTCCTAGATATATTTAAGATAGGAAATCTTAACCAATAAAATGGTCAATAAGATTGGCATATAGACAAGTCTACAGGACATTTTCTAATTAGTGATTGATGTAGGTGCTGTTAGGCTTAGGCAGGTGTTCTCGGGGCATGTAAAAAAGCAGACTGAGCAAGCCAGTAGCCAGCACTCCTCTGTGGCCTCTGAATCAATCTCTGCAAATAGCTTCTTGTACTGTTTGAGTTTCTGCCTAGACTTTTCTCAGTGATGTAGTATGCTGTGGACTGACATGGGGAAATTAACCCTTTCCTTGCCAGATTGCTTTTGGCCATGGTGTTTTATCACAGCATGTAAAACCATAACCAAAACCAATCTTGGCACTCATAATTAGAGTCATATAACCTCTTATAACACCAACTCTAGACAACATCCTTTTTTGTTCTTGGTATCCATCTGTATAAATGGCACATACACACACACATACACACACACACACACACACACACACACACACACACACACACACACACACACACAGAGAGAGAGAAAAATAATGTTTTTGCCTGTGCATGTGTCTCATGCTTGTGGATCAGCAGCAAGCTCTGAGCTACTTCTTTTTCTTGTTTTTTATATTTATGAATGCTTTAAATTATTTTTTCAATTGTTTTACACATTGAAGAGAGTTTTCCCTCCCTCCTTCTGTCCCCTTCCCTCATCTCCCTTCTCCCCCCAGCACCATGCTTGACTGCCTGCTAACCTACTCCCCACCGAGGTGGTCGAGGTGGTCATGGACTTTCCTAACCTCTAGAACTGTGATTCTCCAACTAAACATTTTCTTTTACAAGTTGCCTTACCCATAGTGTTTTCTCATGTTAATATAAAAGTATCAAAGACACTGATTTATCTTCTCATGTAAGTGAATTAAAAAGTCAGTCAAAAAACATTCCTTAAATATTGCAAGGAACATTAAAGAAATAGATTTCTCTTATAAATTTGTAAGAATCACACAAAATACTTCAAATTAGTTTGCAAGTACCCAAAATAATAATTTCATCAGATTTACCTACTAGGATAAAAATAACTGATGGAAAGACCTCAAATTCTTCCCTGTCATCATTTTTGTTGGCTCTACTGTTAGTACTTTTCCACATTATGCAAAAGGAATAGAGAAAATAATTTATTATATAACTGTTACTGAAAATTGCAACTTTGGGTATTAGAGATATACATACAAGCAACCAACCCAAATACATACAGTCCTGAATAGACGTGCTGATGTAAATAAACATCATAGCTTCATATGAAAAGCCAACAACTTAGATCTCTAAATAATGTGTGATATTTGATGATGAAGCACTGTTGGTGGGAAAACGATTCCCAAGACTAAACTGTTGGTACTTTTGAGGGGTGGTGTTTGTGTGAAGCATAAAACCCTAACAGAAACATCTGACTTCAGACAGATGTAGTTATTTTACTCTTGATACGTCAGACTCCAAAAACTGTCTATTGAATTGTTGCTAGAAAATTTTTTCCTGTAAATAAAACGGCTTAATCTGAGGAAGAATGTGGTTTTGGGGTATGAATAATTATAAGGAGTATGTATGTAATTTTTACAGTAATATACTATCTTATGCTTCTTATTTATCAATTTTGTTACTTGAAAATTTAATACCCATATATACTTCATTCTGATATCTATCCTATACATTATTATCCCCCCCATCCCATCAACTCTCTTATTTTTTTGTTAAAAAAAAGAAATATTATGTTTTTTCCATTAAAAATGTTTGATAGTTTAGAATTTAAAATTAGCCAGACCCTCTTGAACACAAGCTTCTAGAAGGAGTATATGGGTAATTTTTGGTAAACTATGAGGGTAGATGTCAGAGAGATACATTCTTAGAAGAGGGATAAGGTAGTAGGAGGCTTCTGGTCCAGATTTTTGGGCCTAGCCTCAAGGTTTAGGCCTGCAGACCCACAGACCCGCAGAGACTCACAGATGATTACAATAATTTTAGGCTGATCGGCCTAATGCCCAGACATATAACTTGCTAACTCTCTACCCTTAATCTAACCTATGACTCTTATCCTGCTCAGCTGTGTGGCTCAGTACCTTTTCTCAGAGCAGCAAAGTTGTCCTCTGTATCTTCTGGGTTCTCTCTGGCTTTCTAGTACGTTCTTCCAGTTCCCAGAGTTTTCCTAGACTGGTTGCCCCGCCCACACTTCCTGTCTGCCTTTGGCCAATCAGTGCTTTTTATTAAACTCATAGGCGGGGACAATGAATTTACAATGGAACAACCTAATACCCCTACAGGATAGTTGTAAAAATTATAACAAATATGCTTGTGATAACCTTTGGAGTTAGAAAGCACATGTGACTAAAGAAACGATTGTGCATGGACACTAAAGAATTCAAACATTAACATAGATGCACACACACACACAAACACTACACACAAATATGTATGCATGTATACATACAAAAATACTAACCAAATCACATACACACATACACTAGGCATACATTATGCACACTTATAAATGCATTGCTCCTCATACTACACAAAACCACACATGTACAAGCATAAACATCACATAAACCAAAATATAAACTATCCCACACACATAAATATGTACTAATACACACAAGCACACACACACATGTGCATGCATGAACACCAGTCTCTGATCCTTGAAATGACCAACAGCAATGACCACACAAGTAGCCACAACCACTTTAATATCTATCATGTGATCTCTACATAATATTCTTTTCATAGAGTATTTTGACAAAACCAGTGTTTGTTAAAGTAATTAAATCTGTCTTAACAGTTTGAAGCCATAAAGATAAAATTTGCCAGAATAATTATACCAGAAAGTATCAAATCATCAAAGTTATATAACATTGTATCAAAAGAGGCCACATTAAGATGTTGCAATCTGTCTAGGTATGGTGGCATGGTAGTACACACCTTTAGTACTTGGGAGGCAGAGGCAGGCAGGTCTTTGAGTTCAGGCCAGCCTGGTCTATGAAGCATGTTTCAGGACCTCAGGACCATCAGGGCTACACCGGAACTGTGTCTTGAAGAACTTAAGAAAAAAAAATAGAAAGGAGAAAAGATCTCATCATATCAAACTGTTCTGACCTTGACTCAGAGTCTACACTTGTAAAAATATCTGCTTGGACTAACATTGTCTGGAAACCATCGTAGAGCCAACAGAATAAGAAACTCTTAGTGCCTGCCATGCTTACCCCTGCATGTACTTAATTTCCCAGAATCATGAAGAACTTCATACAAAGATAGAAGAGTCCTGATACCTGTTCACACAGATACAGATATAGACTTCTGCAGACATGTATAACTGTACATTGTCAGTGTGATAAAATCATGTAGATTTAACAAAGAAATACATCTGGGCAAAAAATAGAACTACTTAGCATCAGTCACTTTTTAGTCTCTTCTCTGGAGTCTATCGCTTGAGTGTTTCTAGGTGCCGTCAGAGAAAAGTAATGATTGAATTGACAGTACTCTATATGTGCTTTCCTCAAATATCATAGCTTAGTGGTTATTCTGATTATAATGAGTCTCTCTCTCTCTCTCTCTCTCTCTCTCTCTCTCTCTCTCTCTCTCTCTCTCTGTGTGTGTGTGTGTGTGTGTGTGTGTGTGTGTGTGTGTGTGTGTAGGTATGTACATAGAGCATAGGTGCTGATGAGTCTAAAGGTATCAGATTCCTCTGGATCAAGAGTCACAGACAGTTGTGAGTGATGAGTATTATGCGAAACAGATTTACATCCTTTGCAAAAGCAACATGTGCTATTGACTACAGAGCCATCTCTCCATCCCCAGTAAAGACATTCTTAAAGCTGGCAAGTCTTCAGAGGAGTGCCTTCAAGAGCTCTCACAGAATCTCCCTTCATTGTTATCTTAAAATTGGTATAAAATGAGTCTGATTTGAGTTTGAAGATAACTTACTCTTTGTGGTTAAAACATAAGGCAGTAAACATTTTATTCATCAACTTTATAACAAAATAGTACCTGACATGGCATATAAAATTTTTCTTTTTTATACAGAAAAGCAAGCATTCAAAGCTTAGCATATAGGCAGTTAATTCGTTATTTTATATGCATCTCCTAGATGTTAAAACTTCCCACCTCTGCCTAATTTCTAGAACAATGTCCTCAGCTTATTTACAGCAAACTAATCTTACTAGTGAAATCTGTCAGAAGTGAGACTTAAATCATAGGGAATTAAAAACCAAATACTGTGAAATCCTAGAAAATTCAAACTTTAAGGTAATTTCAGTGAATAGTTTTATGATTATGCTGGCAATCTACCTGCATGTGTATTTTGAAAGACTAGTTGGAGAAACTGATTAGATTAGAAGGAATATTTGCACAAATTAAATGTTTATGCCCCAGTCTCTAACAGAGGATCCATGCAATAGGCCGCTGCATTATTGAAAAACTGGCTCCGTTTGTTACACCCTAAAACAATAGGTTTATGTCAGTAGTCACTGCAGAAAAACCTGGTGTGCTATGAGACCATTTATGTCAGGTAGCATATTTATTCCTTCAAGGCACAGTGTCACCCCTTACTTTATGTGAGCATCTCTCCTTTTACATACAAGCAATTCAAAACTGAAGTGCTTAATACTGTTCTGTGAATTGAAGAACACATTCGGCTGTTTCTACCGTGTTTTACAAATACCTCTCTGTCTCAAATGTCCCCTATTTGTAACACTACACAGATTTATGAGATTATTTTGGATTAGTAGATGTTCTGCAGGTAGGACAGAACTGTAGATTAAAAGAAAAAGGTGAGTGAAGAAAATATATTGTATGGAACTCTCAAAAAAATCATTAAAAAAACAAAATGGTTTTTGGGTTTTTTTGAACTTAAAAAAGCCAATACATATGTTCTGGGAAAAGGACCACCAGTAAAGTGCTTGCTGTGTTAACATGAGCGTGTCAGTCTGTACTCCCACTATTCAAATATAAGCTGAGCACAACAGCACCTTATGTCCCTTCACTGCTGGAGAAAGGCAGCCTTAGGTTATCTCAGAGGCATGCTGAAGCCATGAGCTAGACTGACTTATGGCCCCCTTCAAAGGACATACACCTTATACATATACACTCTCACACATATGTGAGCACACACATCAACAAACATATATAGCATACACACCAAAAGTTAATGCATGCAATTTATTTGCATAATAGAGGGCTGAAATGATTTCATTACTTAATCAGAACTCTACACTTGAAACTAGATAATTTGACAGAAACCCATTTTTTCAAACAAATCACCACACCTAACTAGAAATAATATTTTAAAATTCTTTGATCATTCATAAACACAAACTAACAAGAATGAACAGGCTTGTCAACTTTCTGTAAAAAGGAAGTGATTTGTCAAATACTTCAAATTTGAAATAGAGAATTAAAATGACATATTTTGTACTTAAAATTTGAGTAGATACATCCTTGGTTGATGACGAGTGAGGCAGGTGTTGTATTAGCTTATTTCGGTGTTTTGTTTGATAAAGAAAAGTATGGAATAATTATACCTCCTACAAATGCAATTGATCCACATATTATGATATTCTAAGTGCATTAGAATATCAATTTTATCAATGAACTCATGTGTGAAGTCTTTGGACTTTCTCTGATGGTGTGTGCTAGCATGTACCTTAGATCTTCCCCTAAGAAACTCAGAGTACTAAACTATTTTACAATTACCTTTTACTCAAATACAATTCCTTGAAAATGTTTGACAAAGTGACCTATGGATAATTTTACAGAAAAAACAAAACAAAACAAAACAAAACAAAACATAGCATTATATCATCTCTGAAGCAGCAATTAAATATTCAAACATCCCTCTGAACATTGTTCCTTTTTGATGAGATGTCCTCTTCTTGAAAGAGCATTTTCCTCACATCTAAAAAATGTGACAGTGACATTTGTAGCCAATTAATCACAGGTGGCTATTTGCCAGATTTTCCCCACAGGATGTAATCCAGATTCTGTTGACTTATAAAAAGCTTTATTCAAAATCCATATAAATATCTGCAGCAAGACCAGTAATCTGTCAGCAATCTCCAGAGATAACTTGCCCTAAAATTTAAATGTCTCGTCATTTAACTTGCAATAATATTATAGACAACTCATACTTGGTTTAAAATGAATACCCCAAATTTAAACTTTATTTTGTGTGCATGCACACGTGTATGCGGCTGCTTGTCTGCATGTGTATCACCACCTGCAAGCAGGTGGACAGAGAAGGCATCAGATTCCCTAATACTAAAGTGATTGTGATCTGCTTAGTGCTGGTGCTGGAAACTCAACTCAATTACTTAAAAGAGCAATAAGTGAGTACTATTAACCTCTGAGTTGTCTGACCAATTGAAGTGTGTATTTCTTAATGCTCATAGATCACAATATTTGGTGTTTCCCTTGACATTATAATAGGTAAAAGAAATAAAAAATCTCTAGCTAATGTGGTGGCTCTTGGAGTAAAGATATTCACCATCAAGCCTGACAGTGAGAGTTTGATCCCAGGAACACATGGAAGGAAAGAACAAATCCTCACAAAATGATTCTCTAAATTCCATGTGTTCACTGTCATACTGGTACATATCCACACACATAAAATAAATAAGTGTAAAACTAATATAATGTTAATTTACAAAAGAGTAGCTTTTCTTGCTGATTTCAAAGAATTATGTTAAATTCAATGAAGAGAATTTTGACAATCTCATATCAGGTCTCACAATTCACAGGCCAAAAGGGATCTTGGGAGGCAGAAATGTATCTCTGTAAATTCAAGACCGGCCTGGTCTAAAAACAGGTTTCAGGCCAGTCAAGACAACATAGGGAAACCCTGTTATAAAACAAAAAAGGACAATTAACTGATATGTGAAAAATCAGTCTTATTACCATCCACCATTTGATCTTAATCATAACTTTATTAAGGATATATGTGATAATTATTTATTCTGCAAATGATGCCATGATAAATCTTTAGTCAAGGCCTCGAGATTGTTTTTTTGGGGGGTTGAGGGTGGGGGTTATATAAATCTTTTTATAAAATTTAATGAAAAATTTCAGTGATGATAATAGACATGAGGGGAAAACATAGGTACTGGCCATTGCTGAATGTTACTGTAGAACTCTAGAACCTACTATATAAATAAAGTGTGTTTTCTTGAAAGACATGCACAAATAAATGTGAGATTTTTTATTTTACCAAATTTCAAGCAAAATTCATAGCAGAAACATCCTTTTTATTTTGATGACTCATTTTCTATACTAAATTAAACAAATATCAAATTTTGAATAGAATTATATATGGGATAATGTTCTTATACATGGTAAAGGTTTTTCACTTGTATTGGTTTTATAAAATGGTAATTGATCAGTAGAGACAGAGCAGCCTGACTAGGAGAATTCTGGGGAGAGAAAAGGCAGAGCAAGGAAGATAAGATTGCTGCATCGAAGGTACAAAGCCATGTTGGCTAAATGTAGACAAAAATTATGGATTAATTAAAGCATAAAAGTTAGTCCATAATATGCTTGAACTACTGGCTCAGCAGTTACTATGAAAATTAAGTCTCTAAGTTAATTATTTAATAAGTGGCTGTAGGACAGGCCAGATGGGACAGAGAAATTTCTGACTACAGTTATATGTTACAATTCTTCGCAAGAATTATAATTTGTAAAAGAAAACATGAATTTCATATTTTTGCAAAAATATGGGCTTCACAGAACATTTACATATATGTTTATATCTGATGCTGTTATTTTCTTGGATTTATTTCCACCAAAACTTACCCTTCCCTTCACCAATTTTTTTATTGGTCACTTTCTTCACCTAAATACTGTGTCTTCTAATATTATGTCAATAGTCAATAACACACACACAGAGACACACACACATATATATGCACACACATCTAAACAAGTACATTGTAAATAACTTAAAACAAAACATCTGATCAGAATTCTTTGGACCACTAAAGTTATAGATATACATAAAGTATAATTTTATGTTATTAAAAGAAAAGCAAAAGCTTTGGGCTGGAGATCTGGCTCAGCAGTTAAGAACACTTGTTGCTTTTGTATAAAACTTAGGTTTATTTTGCAATAACCACAGGAGAGCTCACAACTCCAGAGCTCACAAATACAATTCCAGAGTATCAATCTTCCTTTGCTGTAACTCTAAGGCACTGAGTATGTACATAATAAACATATGTACATAAAGGCAAACACTCATATGCATTAAATAGAAAGGAAGAAAAAAGCCTGTTAACAGATTAAACTGAGTAGAACTTATTTCATCCAGTAATGGTTCTTGAATTGAACATTATCATTTCTGGTAGAGCTGTTATACAGAGCCCCTCCACTGATACAGAAAAATAAAATTACTACAAAACAGCACCATTTATCAAAGTTTTCCACTAGCCTTTCATAGAAGGGTTATAATCACATAGTGTGCTTTGCATGGATGAGTCTGAACTGCAGTGATTTTCTCTCTCTCTCTCTCTCTCTCTCTCTCTCTCTCTCTCTCTCTCTCTCTCTCTCTCTCTCTCTCTCTCTCTCTCTCCTGCTTACACTTACATGAGGCTGAAAATTCCATGGAGATTATGAGATGATACATTTTTCTGCTTAAGATGTAGCTTAAAGAGATAGATGTTGATCAAATTTAAGTTAACCATATCAATATGTAGTGTAATTTTCATCAAGCAGCTAACTTCAATATTTAGCATAATTTTCCTCTAGCAGTTCACTAAGTTATTTATAATCACAAAATCAGAATGCAATAGCAAAAGATTCTTCAGCACAAGATTAGTATACAGTACAATAAAATATTTCAGAATGTAAATATTTATATTTTGTACATTTAGTAATGTGTGTAAGATAACTCAGATATAAAGCATGAAGTTATGAATAATATGAGCGTTGCATGACACTTTGAGGAGTTTTTACTCTACATGGAGTGAACAGATTCGAGTCATATACAAAGATCATGTTGCCCTGTTTGTGAAGATGACTCACAAAGTCAGAAAAATACTTACCATGGAGGCATTAGGACTTGTTTTAAAATCCCCAACATATACTTAAGAAGATATGCATTGCAGCACACATCCTTGTGATTTTTACCCCAACACTGTGAGGTCCTGAGGCAGGAGAATCAATTTGTTTACTTAGTGCCAATGGACCACAACTTAGTTGCAAGGTCAGTGAGAAACCCAGTCTCAAGTTCGCAATGTTGTAAGTGGAATATTTGATGATCCAATCTGGCCTGTGCACACATTGACATATGTGTATACCACAAAGATTACACACATGACACAAGTACTTGTGCTCATATATTTATGACATGCGCGCACACACACACACAGCACAGTCACACAAATATTCCACAAATACACTCTAAAGCATTTTCCTAATAGTCTTTTGTAAACAGTACTTTTAATAAGATGATCCAGTAAAGGCCTGATGCAGTACTCATAGTGTGTGTCTAGTCTATAAAATATCACATGTATACCCTCTTGTTATTCTTAATAACACATACCTAATCTCTGTGTGACAGAGCATGTGTACATGTATATAAAACCATTTATTTCATTTCAAGATTCTAGTAGATAGTCTATCTAAATCAAAGAGCATTTATATTTAGTTGAGTGTTATGAAAATATCTCAGTATTTTTCTACCAAGCGTTAAATGTGGCCTTGGTTTCTACAGGAGGAAGAAAGAAAGAAAAATAGGAAAGAAGGAAGGAAGGAAAGAGGAAATGGAAAGATATTGGTAGGAGACAAATAAAAGAAGGAATACGGGAGGGAGGGAAGGAGGGAAAGGGCAAACAGATACAAACAGAAGAAGCGCATTAACAGAGGGGAGAGGAATGGAAAAAAGAATTTGTTGAACAAATGACTCTACAGGATCTACTATACTATTTCTTTGTTTAAGGAGCTTGTAAAAACAAAAATTTTTATTTCACACTTAAAACAAAAGGAAAATTGCATTTTTGATGCTTCCAGCTAGGCTACAAGGTAAGAGGTGAGAATTCATGAGCATAATCAAGGAATATTCACAATATCAAATGCATAGTGCATACTCTTTATTATATGGTCTGTGGCAAACTTTTTGTTTCTCTTTTATGCTATGGCAGTGCCATTATACTGGCACCATGCTGTTTCCCTCCTGTAGACACTAAAATACTGAGCTGAAGAAATCTCTTTTCAGAACATCTAGCCTCTAGTAATTTGTTACATCAACATAAATTATAAAAACATTCAACATAACAACAGACATTGAGACCTGATTTGAGAATATTAATGAATCATTTGTGGGTGCTAAGGGGAGAAAGGTTTCTGAAGATTCTAACTTTTAGCAATCCTGTAGGGAAGATTGTTTCATAATACAAAATACGTGACATTGAGATCAGAAGGATATGTTTGAAATGTTAATAAAGCCATGTGGAATAGGATATAATCAAATAGCCACAAATGCACACAAAACATTCTGATAGACATTTTTGGAGATAAAATCAGGTAATGTAAGGGACTGAGTTATTAGATCTACAGTTATTACTAGCTTATAACAGCTCAGTTAATTCTTCAGCATGTTTTAGAAAATAAATATGCATGCTATATTTTCCTGGCTTTATAATCAGGAAATGCTTAATTCCTTTTAAGTTCAGAGGCACTGATTTTAATATATCTGTAGACTTAAATATCATTGCACCATATTGTGATCATTGTCTATTAATTCTTTCAAAGCTAAGACTACTTTGTCACTAAAATTTCTTAGAGTGGCTTCACATTTGGAACATATCTGATAAACATTAGAGTTGGAGCAAGGTTGATACCAACACATTCCCTGGAAACAGTTTTTAGAACCTGGCATGAAATAACAAAGCTATAAATCCCAGCACAGCCTAAACAAGTCATCTAAAGAACTTGCTTCTGCTAAAATCTGGATGCGTTTCCATTATTAGGGAAGATCCTAGAAAAGTGTTAAATATTGATCCTAATAAAATATTATTCATATCCTTCTACAATATTCAATCCAATAAGTCTACTCTACATCATTAGCTAGTTAAAACTATTTATAATTCCTGTGTCTTGGCTCTAGTGTCCTATTAAATGCAATTCATCATCACCTCAGAATTGTAAAGCACTTAGAACTGCTGCCACCACCTCTTGAGTTTCTCTATAAGGCAGAACCTTGAAATTCAAAGCTCTCCTGGTCTCTGTTTTCCAGTAAAATATACTTTCTCCTTTTTGTAAAGAACGAATTATTTCCTATTGGCAGATAATGAACAAATAGATCAATTAATTAGAGCTAATGTGATAATGGGGACAGCAGGAAAGCCTTTATTATACTAAGGGCTGGAAAATATAGTGCACTATTTATTCATTGTATACTCATCTCATATTTGACATGTGACAGGCTTCCCATGGATTTCATGAATGATTTTTAATAAAGGGACATTAGTCTGAAAATTATCAGTTGAACAGGATTTTTCCAATGTCTTTATTCACAGTTGTTCTTATCCTTATTAATTCTCCCCACTCTTCCTTGTAGGACTATTGAAAATACACACACACACACACACACACACACACACACACACACACATACACACATACACATACATATGCATATATACACATACACACACAGAGACACACACAGAGACACATACACACACAGAGACACACACACAGAGACACACACACACACAGAGAATAAAGCAGTCTTTTTCTGTTAACTGTTTTCCCCAACTCTATCACCTCTTACCTTCTCATGTTTACTTTCCTATTTATCTGTCTACATGATTGAAATACCAATAGTTGTAATAATAGCAAATATATGGTAAGGAGGCTTCGTTTCATCCCTAGGGCTTGCTCCTGTTAAGATGTTTTCAAATCACTTTATTCATTTATGTGAAGAGTAAGGAGATAAGATCTTAGGGCACTGGCTAGCGTACAATCACATTGTCAATGAGATAGGACGCAGTATACTTCAATGTGCCTGACAGACACTTGACAGAGAGATGCTGTAGATATTGATGCAGAAAAATAAGGTATGATTAAAGGCTCTAAAGGCCAAAAGCTATTTTTTTTTATTGTAATTATCATAATGAGAGAGATTTGTAGATTTGGTAAATCCCTCTCTCATTCCTTAGTTACCTTTTTCTCTTGGACAGCCTAGAATTCATGCTACAGCGTAAAGTGGTTGGGAAACCAATTCACATAATAGCAGGAAACAAACAACCAGGGCTGCTGAATGTCAACTGAAGAATGAATAAGCGGAGACCACAGAACCAGGAAAAAGGAGATGCAAACAAATAATGATTCAAGTATTCATGGTTGTTATTGAGGTGTATGTTCTTAAAGTTAAATAAAACAAATCAAAATAGATAAAAGACATTTTAATTCCATAAGTAATCAATTAAATGATAACTTTGCTAATTAGTAGGCAAATTCTCTTATCGAACAAGAAGCAACCATGTAACATTATATTCCATCTCTTATAACCAATTACTTATTGACTCCTTAAATCATTTTCAAAGCAAAATTCAATTAACTTTCCATTTTCTATTTAATGATCCAAATCATTATCATTGATTATCTGTAATATACATTTGACTCCCAGTGAACATCCCCATGTACCATCCACATGGGAAACCACGGAAATGGGCAAGTCTGTGTATCATCAACATGGAAAAAATTGGTGAATCACTACACCACTCAAAAACTTGGCACACACAAAGCAGTATCATTTATCTTTTTTAAGACCTACATGAACTAGACTCTGCCTTATTTTGACGACTAATTTTGCAGTTGCCTTCTGCTATTTCTCTATCCCCTGGCATTTTCTTCTAATAGCATATTCACTGAAATATTTTCCACTGATATATTTCTTAGTTGATTCTTTTTGTTTTCTCCAGTGTCTGATACTTTATGTGAAACACAGTTAATTCAAAAAGTTACATATAACTTTCTTAATAAATTAGTCAAGTGAAATTCTTTGTGAGCTCTAACTCTATTTTCTTATAACATTTTTAAGTCTGATACTTTCAAGATTTATATTTGTAGGAGGCTCATTTCTGCTGCTTTCTTTTTCCCTTTTAATTAATATGATTTTCCATCTAGGCATGCCTAGAAATTATGTCATAGCCTAGTCAATTAACATGTTTAAAGTTCCAAATTATTATGATTCTTGAGATGAGTAGACTGATGTGTTTTTACTTCTCAGAAACTATTACTTGAAATGTATGTGGTCTTATTCCATCCATTGTTGTCTCTTTTGTTCCTAGAGTATACATGTCCACAATTCTTCAGTAGAGATAAGATGTACATATGTAGGTCTATTCGGAACAGAACAAGCAGACACAGGGTGGAATGATCTAAATCTTCACTTTTCAAAATAAATACTTATTATTTACATATATACATACTTTGGCTTCATAGATGTCTGCTTACCACATATATACATACAGATACAGTGTTATACATAAACATTTAGAGTATAATATGTTTGATGAATGCTCATCTAATGAATCATCAGCCACAATACCTAAATCATCAGTCTCTTTGTAAAGATATTCAACACAAACAACAAAAATCTTTACTTTGTTTTTTGTCTGTATACTGTTTATATGTCTTAGATTCCTTTTTAGTACAATTCTTTAATTTAAATAGTAGCTTGAGAGGATTCTTGATGTTCAGGAGATGCTGCAAATGTTTGATATGTTTATTCTTATTCTTTGGGTTTTGTTCAGCATGTTGGAATTGATGTATGGTAACAATGAACACTACTGGGCAACTGCTGAAATTCTCAGGCATTTCCTTTGCAAGACAAGCTTCAGTTCTGGGAATGGAGAGAAAGGTCCACAGTTAGGAGCATTCATTGCTTTCACATAGGACATATGAACCAACATGGTTGCCATCAACTTCCTGAAAATCTGATCCAAGGGTGTCAAATGTCCTTCCCTGTTATCTGTGTCACTGACTCCCCAAAATACACAGACCTTAATGCAAGCAACACACACACACACACACACACACACACACACATTAATTAATTAGTTAATTAATTAATTAATAAGTCATTATTAAAATTTCAGTTCATTCAAAACTGCTTTTCCGTTTTCTCTAAAGTATACCTTAACTTTAACATGCAAATTTTCAGAGCAACACAAAATGTTTTAATAGACTCATACATACCATAATTTCAGTGACTAGTTCATTTCTTAAGAACATACCAACTTTCAAAATAGATAAAAGATAATTCCAAGTATTATTTTTCATGTTACTTTTAATATGTAATATATTATTATAGACAAATGTGTACCTAAACTATTGAAGGTTCACTTTTAGTCTAATGTCATTTGGGTGATAGGGTCATTTATACAGTAGCTTTGTCTATTTTAGGTTGTATTTTAAAATTAAATGAATAATATCCTGTTATTTTTTGTGCTTTTAAATGCCATAAAATTCTATTTCTATCTGCTTATAAAAAAGGATATAATGACCTACACTTAAAAACTTTTTCAGCTTTATCTGATAAAACTCAGCAAGTAACACATGACACTTTGCAAGATATGTCACAGTCAATCTATCACAGTGCAGATTTTTCATGGTTATTATTAAATCCCCTAAAACCATTGACTCATGCTGTCTTGACTTAATAAATTTCTTGTTCCTTAAAAAATTGTGACAAATGTGCAGTAAAGCAAACTTATACTCACAACTTACTTTTTCAGTCTTTGACATAAAAAAGCAATTTTCACCTAAGTTCAGTACATGCGTTTATTATGCACAGAACCATCTTCCAGAGCTCAAACAGTGCTAAAGAGAAATACATTTCTTCCTCTTCTGGAGCAAGGCTATTTAAACTTCAAATCATAGTATAAAAGTCATATCATTTCACTTGGAAGTCAATGAAAAGAAAATGAACCTTGTTATACCTCAATTAACCATGGAATAACTGAGCCCCCCCCTCAAAAAAATATGAGCCATCACTTGTTCTAAAGATTAATTGCCATCCACAGAAACTTTTGTTGAGTTATCAGGAAATGGATATGACATGATATACGGCATTTGTTTGTCTAATAGCATTGAGGAATTATTTTACATATGCCAAGTCAGGACTCATTTCACAAGCACCTCACTGAACAGATGCCTCGGCTAGAGAAACTATCACCTGCTAGTCTCTGAAAGTATTGCTTTGTCCTTAGTGCCCCACTGTCAGTCTCCAGGTTTCAGTATCCTCTATCATCTATCTTGACAAAGAGAAATGGAAAAACTGTAATCTAAAATTAAAATCCGTCTTTAAATACTTTCTTGATGCTAACTATATAAACCAAGCTAACATAAAGACCATGTCTCTGATCACCAATAGATATTCTGAAGGTCTTAGTGAGTCTGAATGGAAAGTTTCAAATTTTATCATCCACATTGACTATGTGGATATACTATTCACTGTAGAACCATAGTTCATCTTTTCACAAATCTTTATCAATTTTAAAGTCCTACTGAATGTTCTCGATGACTTTTAAAGTTACTAAAAATGTGTATCATTAAGGTAGACTTAATATTAGAAGATGATTTTATTCACTTAAAAATAAAATAATTTTCAACCAGAGAAAATAATAAGGGAAATTAAAGAGAAATAAACCATTCTTGAATTAGTACTATATTTATCTTATTTTAAAAATAACTGTTTCTTATCATGACAAAAAAAAAAAACTAAAGTTAGCTAGGTGCACTTTAATCCTCTACCAGGCATTTTTACATCAAGGGTTTAACTACATTTTATGAAGAAATATATGATTTATCAATACTACCTTGGAAAAGTGAGATAAATGAAATTCCAAAGTTTAAAATTAGGAATATTAAAACGTAGGTTGTAGGGGTATTGTGTTGTTTCATGGAAAATAATTGTCCCACCCACTGGTTTAATATAAAGCTGATTGGCCAAAGGCAGGCAGGGAGTGTGGGTGGGGCTACCAGACTAAAAACTCTGAGAACAGAAAGCCAAGCAGAACACCAGAGAGAATTCCAGAGAGAGGCCCGGAAGAAGCAGAGGAGAACTATGCTGCCCTAAGAAAAGGTACCGAACCGCATGGCCGAACACGATGAGTCATGGGTTAGATGAAAGGTAGAGAGCTAGTAAGTGATATGCCTGGGCCTGAGGCCGATCAGCCTAAAACTATAGTAAGCCTCTGCATGTCTCTGTGGGACTGTGGGACTGTGGGTCTGCAGGTCTGTGGGTCTGCAGGTCTGTGGGTCTGCAGGTCTGTGGGTCTGCAGGTCTGTGGGTCTGCAGGTCTGTGGGTCTGCAGGTCTGTGGTCCTAAACCTTGAGGCTAGGCCCAAAAGTCCGGGCGAGAAACCTCATACAACAGTAGGTACTATTTATTCCATACCTTTTTTTGTATTATACAAGCATGTATATGGTTATTTATCAATTATATTATGAAATGTTTACATGAGTTTATAAATGCAGTGTTTTCATGGGCATAAAATGCATGTATGTGGTGCCGATGTGTGGCCAGTTGTATCTACAGAACATTAATGGGTGCAGTACCATTTTATATAAGATTAATTGTTGAGCTCATCGGTGTATTAGTCCTGTTATGTCTAAAAATCACAGCACTAAAAAGGAGAAGTAAACTAAGTCCCATTCCTAACCAAGAATATATAACCAGTTGATACCTGCTGGGAAAGGAGAAATCAGCTTTTTCCAATAGCTCACTAGCCAGTAGAATATCCATACTCCAGTGCAGTCCAAATGGCAGGGGCAGCAGACAGCACAAAATGGATTATAGGGACTCTGTGCATGTTTTTTGTTTTCTTGGTAGTTTTTGTATTATTGTTTCTTGTTATTTTTTAAGCTCATTTTTATTTTTATTTTAGTTTTGCTTTGTATCGTTTTAAAGAGAGGAGGGGCAGGGAGAGAAGTTTGCATATGTATGAAAAAGGTGCAAAGAACGGGAGAAGAAGCAGGGCAGAATATGTTGAATATGTTTTGTATAAAAAAAATCTCATAGAACAAAACAACTTTTAAAATTAATTAAATAAAAAAAAAAAAGAACACATTTCAAACGTGGAGGAGGAAGGTGGAGAAGTCAAGTACTGCGGAGGTGCTGAGTGGAAGTTGGTGAGAACTGGGCAACAGGACCAGCTGAAGTTAGTAATGCGGAATCCATAACAATGGAAAACACAGGGGCAGAGACAGTATGTGGGCAGCAATAGGTGTTTGGCAAGGATTCTCACACATGGGAATAATTTTAATTAGATAACTGCTGTCTTTCAGTGGCTCATGTGAAAGAAGCAAAGACTGCTGCTCTCTGGACCATCATTTATATATGCTCAACCCAGAATTTGTAAAAGAACATTACTGAGCACCTTGTGAGCTGGATTCCCAAATGGTCATTCATGCTTTATGATTAAAGGGCTTCAAATTTCAATAAAGACTGGGGTCTAGGATTAAGGATATAATTAAATTAGGATGTTCAATTGAGTAGTTAAAGTCAGGCACGTTATATCAAAAAGATTGAAAGTAACATAAGTAGCTACTATGACAACACTCAAGACTTTTAAAAGAAGAAAATATATCTCAATTAAATTGATAAAAAGTCTACAATGTAGTTAAATATGTCCCAATAGCTGGCAGATGTCAAGAAAAATAAATTAATAAAAATATACCATGATGACATCAATGCTGTACTTAGTGAGAAAGGGTAATTTTAAAGAGATATTAGGGCTTTATTCATTGTTCTACAGAAAAAAAATAACTTAAAAAGGGAACAAATAAGAAAAACTGAAATACAAATTATTAACAACAAACATCACAGAAAACTCTTGGGAATAACTAAGCCAGATATAAACATTTCTATGGCAATATTATGTGATTAAATAGAAATTAGGCAGTATAGGTGACAAAGTCATTAAAGATGTTCAGATAATAATAGTACATGATTTCTATTTTTGATAGGCAGGATTTTAGTGAGCATCAAACAGGGTTAAGACAGAGAAAATCCTACCCTCTGACATGGCAAGACCTTAAAAACTACAAAACAATTTTGATGACTTCCAGAATAGTATAAAAATCTACATATAAAGAAAAATAATGAAGTAATTCATGAATTATGAATAGAAATGATAGAGGGCATGAGAATGCTACAACTTTGAAAGTAGCAAACAAGATAGAAATTATTTTAGTTGAGATTTCTGATATGGGAATGTCTTTCTATATGCTGTGAATAAAGGGCTGTTTTGACCATGGCAGGCACCATAGGTGAGGAAATCATCACAGGTAGGAAAAGAAGGGCAGAGTACAGGGATATTAACCCAGCTACCCAAGGAAGCAACATGTAAGGAACCAGGTATAGTAGTGTGGTTTCTTGGTTCTAAGTGGCCAGAGGCCCAGACCCACAGACCTGCCATGCCAGACCCCTTAGCCACCCACCGCCAATGCTGCTCAGGCCCCCAGAAATGACTCAGCTGCTTATATTAACTTTATGCTGTTTGGCCTATGGCTCAGGCACATTGCTAGCTTGCTCTTACATCTTAACTCAACCCATTTCTATTAATCTGCCTGCCACATAGCCCGTGGCTCACCTGTGTTCCTTACATGTTGTTCTTTGGACATCTGGCTCAATCTGTCTAACTTCGCCCTGCTTCTCTTACCTATGCTCTGATTTCTCCTCCTACTTTTTCTATGGTGCCTGTCATGGCCCAAAACAGCTTCTTTATTTAAAGATTGATATTCACAGCATACAAAAAGGCATTCCCACATCACACAGGTAAGCCACAGGCTATGTGTCAGGACAGATTAATGGAAATGGGTTGAATTAAGATGAAGGAGAGCTAGCTAGCAATGTGCCTGAGCCATAGGTCAAATACCATGAAGTTAATACAAGCATCTAAGTCATTTTGGGGGGCCTAAGTGGTGGAAGGAGCCTAGGCATTCTGGAACCTCAGGTCTGTTGGTCTGGACATCAGGCTGGACTGGGCCAGAAACCTCACTGGTAAACTTTGTCTGATAGGTTCTATTTAAATAAAACATACATTTTTAAAAAAGCAAATTAAATCAGCTCAAATTGAGAAGTAAAAGTAAAACATGACATTTAGGTCACTTAAACTACCATGATCTAACAGCAGACATAGTTAACTACTCCTTCACAATGAATAATTGGCCACAAAAGGAAAACTCTTTGAGTAGGCATTTGAACTTGGTGGTGGAGAAGATCTAGGGAGAATAGTTCTCCAATAACAAGGACTGGGTTGTGATTAGGGATCCAAGAAAATGACAAATAACCCTTGGCTAGATTCCAGGTTTCAGAATAATTCCAGTTGGTAACTTCTCATCTCCCTCTGAGTAAAACTATTTAACACTACTGTCCTGTGCTGTGTTATAGCGATCCTATCTTTGTACTATAGTTATCCTACATCAGTGCTACAGTTGTCCAATGTCTGTTTAACATCTGTTCTGTGTTTGTGTTATACCTATTCTACTATCTAGTAATTATTTAAGATGAAGAACCCACCATTCACATGTTTTCACATAGAGAGTGAATCAGTGGTGATGTGGGAATGCCCTTCTTTATGCTGTGAATCTCAATCTTTAAATAAAGGAGCTGTTTTGGGCCAGGGCGGGCACCATGGAAAAAGTGGGAGGAGAGTTCAGAGTTTAGGTAGGAGAAGCAGGGCGGAGTCAGAAGCAGATCGAGCCAGCCGCCCAAGGAGCAACATGTAAGGAGCACGGGTGAGCCACACGGGCCATGTGGCCCACAGATTAATAGAAATGGGTTGATTTAAGATGTAAGAGCTAGCTAGCAATGTGCCTGAGCCATAGGCCAAACAGCATGAAGTTAATAGAAGCGTCTGAGTCGTTTCTGGGGGCCTGGGCGGCGGTGCGCGGATAAGCGGTCCTGGGCGGCAGGTCTGTGGGTCCCGGACCTCTGGCGTCCGGGACCCAAGAACCCGCTACAACACAGTGGAATTATACTAAACCCAACAAAACATTTTTATTTAGACAAAAAAAAAAAAAGATTTCAAATCTTATCTTGATGATAAGAGTGGTACTCGTACAGGATGAGGCAGTCATATTGGAACATGAGGTGACTGCAAATATATAACATGTAGAATGGCAAAGATTGTTTAAGAGAAAGGCTTGTATAAAGCTGCATCTTCATCATGTAAACAGAAATACTGTAGTCTATTTCTGCAAAGTCTTATCTGTCTCTCTAAAGCAGTAGATAGCTCTGGAGATCCTAATAGAGAGTGGAGAACAACAGAAGTGATAAGAGCTAGGTTATGGAGAAAAGAAAGACTAGATTTTTTTTTAACACAATTGCACCCTTGCCCATATTTTTCTTTCCTTTTATTGATTCTTCCCTCATACAGTACTTCCCTACAGTGCCCTCTGCCCCCTCTACTCCTCCAAGGCCCCTCCCACCTATCATCTGCCCCAGATCCACTCCCCCTCCATTTAGATTCAGAAAAAATGTAAGCCTCACAGAGATATCAGCTGAACACACCCTAACAAGATGCAGTGAGACTAGGTATGAACCCCCATGTCAAGGCTGGACAGGGCAATGGGGCCTTCTTGTGCTAATAACCTATCTTTTCAAAAATTCTATGGAAAAAGTCTTTCTGAGAAGTTCAGGCAGAATGACCCTGTCTATTTCCTTCCTTAGAACACAGTTAATTTCCAGATACTTAAGGGAACACACTGTGGCACTTTAACCTCCAGGTTTGAAGTAAGTGAAAAGCTTTACTTTGACAAGTAAAGCAAGAATGAACAGATTCTACTAAGTATTAATCAAATACTGATCTAATGAGCCTGAAGCTTTGACTGTTCACACTTCACCAGCACCTGGTTCTGTGTCTTTGATTCTCATCCTGCTGAAGATTTTAAGAGATAATCTTAAAGTTATTTGAGGAAAATATGCATTGTGGTAACACTTATATACAACACTGTCTCTCTTAATGAACAGAATAGGTAAAGTACAGAAACACCAATGAATTTCATTTGAACCATATTTTGGAGAGTTATTCTTTTTGTTCAAAGTATGGGAAGTAGCTTTATCTTATTACTTTTATTGTACTTTATTATTATAAAAAAGTTTTAATATTAAATATATTTGGATTATAATCTTCTGTTTTACCCAAGTACCCCAGATCCTTTCTCTCTTATTCTCCACACGACTTTAATTCCTTTCTCAAAAAAGCAAACAAAATAATACAATCCCAATAATAAAACCTCTCAAATCAATAAAACTCCACCCTCAAATAAACCTTGCCAAACTATAACCAAATAGAAATACACACACACACACACACACACACACACACACACACACCATTGTGAAGTCCATTATATGTTGGTCAACTATTTGTGTATATAAGGCCTCTGCTTGAGCGACTGATATACCCAGTGACAGTGTATTGGAAAAACTGATTTTCTTTTCCCTGCAGGTATTATTGACAGTTCAGTGGTTAAGCATTACTCTAGTACTATTAATTTACTCAATTTTTAAAAATTAAAGAAGATAAAAAGAATTAATAAGGTAGAGCGAAAACCATCACATCAAAGTTGGAGAAAAGAAGCCAACAGAAAAAAAAAATAGTCAATGAGAAGGCACAAAAATCAGAGACGCACTCACAAGCACACTCCAGAACCACTTAGAAAACTCAACTCATTTAGAAGCCTGACAGAGACCCATGCAGGTCCTATAAATGGACTGTGTCAGTCTCTGTAAGTTCACATGAGTCTTGTTCATGTTGATTCGGAGGGCCTTACTTTCTTGGTGGGTGTCTTCCATCCCCTCTGGATGTTTCTACCTCTTCTGTGGTGTTTTTAGCTAGGAGAGGAAGGAACAGACGGAGACCTCCAACTTAGGGCTGAATGTTCCAAGATCTTTCCTGCTTAATGTCTGGTTGTGTGTTACCTTAGGTCCCTGAATTATCTACTCTCGGGTCACACAAGCAGTATTAATAATGGTTTCTCATCTATCTTATCTCTAAAGGATTTTATGTAATTTACCTTTTATTATAACTAAGGAAAACTATAATTATAACTAATCTTTAACTACATCAAAGAGCACAGAAAGATATAATATTACCTGAGTAGACAAGAAGTGCAAGCAACTTCCAAAATCTACAGATGACAGAGATGACATCTGGATGCCTGGACAGTCACCCAATTCCTTTTTGTAACAATGGAGCATCTGTCTTTAGCCTATAGGCCTAGGGTTTCTGGCAGACATTTTTTTTGGGGGGGATGGGGGTTTAAGCAGAGAATTTGAAGGACTATTTTAATTTGGTATAGTTTGGCTTGTCTCTTTTCTCTGTGTTTTGAAAAATGTCTGGCAGTCTCTATGAAGCAGGACCCTGAAGGACCATCTTGGCCTTTTTGGTAAAGTTTAGAGGTCACTTTCTTATGAATCTTGCATGTCTAGTTTATACAGCCTACTGTCAGGTTAAGGCAAGAACAGTTTACTGTCCAGAGGCTAACCATTGCCACAAGGAAAGTAAACTTTGCTTGGATTTCTTTGATGCTCATAATCCTTTTGAAGTAGATTGGTGCTGTTAGAAGAAGACATATTTCACTATTTAGAAAAGTTTTTAAGATATTTTAAATGTCATATTCTGTAAGTCTTTGAAGTGATTGAGGATTACCTTTCTAACTGAAATATATCTGTGCATTTGTAAAAATCCTGACTAACATACTGTAACTTTGATTATTTTAGTTTATTAACTATTAATCTGTATTTTGTAATTACACATTATGATTTTAAATGAGTTACATAAACATATTTCTTTTAACAAGGGTATAAATATACATACAGCATAACAAAATTGACCTTAAATTTGCATCAATAAACCAAAGTCTATATCAAATTAAAAAATTATTTTGGGAATTTAGACATAGCTTTTTATAAACTATTTTTTATTGTTTGGGGGATCTGGTGCTCTTATGGGAATATTGAGGCTGGACCAGCTTAGTCAGCAGCATTGAAGCTTATGTGGCCATCTACTACTTTCACAAGAGATTTTTTTTTTTTTTAATCAAACTATACTGCCCTGGAAGCAATTTACAGGTTCTCAGCTTTTGTGGAAACAAAAGCAGGACTTTTTCCTAAGTAACATATCTTTTGGCCTAAATTTTAAAGTTAAGATAGTTTTAAAATATATATGTTGGTTTAATTTAGCAGCCTTTATAATCAAACGTCTTTTTGCAGTTAGATCATTAGCAGTTAAAAAGTTAAAAGAAAATATAATAATAAATACAATCTACATTCTGTATATGTTTTATCTTTATGTGGTTTATTATATTTTTTGTTTTATTTTAAGGGTTTATTTTATTTTATTTCTAGCCCATGTATTTTTAGAGGTTATTTTTAAATCTGAATTTGTTTTGTAGTGTATTTTTAATCACTTTTTAATCAGAAGAGGTTTTTAAATGTTAAACTGTACAGCACTGTTTTAACTGATGACTCTACCCTGTTTGGAGGAGGTATCAGAGTGATGCTTTGCTTTCTGATTTTGAGAAGCTGTATTAAATATCATAAAATTATGTTTTTAAGCTTACAGTTGTGTTTTCAAACTCTAAAGCAGCTTCTGGGAGAAGCCTCTCTGTACCACAGCCTTTGAGAAAGTCTCTGTAAATCAGCCATACTGATCAGCTTATGGAGGCTGGCGCTGGCTGTATCTCTCAAGCTATTGCCAAGAGATTCGCCTCTGAGAATGAAACTAGGAAACCCAGTGTGTCTTTTTTTGTGCATTTAGAATTTTTCAAAGCTTTTTTAGGTCCATCTGGATCATTGCCCCACATTGGGCACTATTTGTTGTAAGAAGTTTGCTGGCCTGGCTTAGCCCTGAGATTTGGACACTCAGGCTCATTGCTGTTTTGCCCACAAAATAATTCATGCAAAGTCTTATATTAATTACAAACTGTTTAGACTATGGTTCAGGCTTATTACTAGCTAGCTCTCACATCTTAACTCCACCCATTTCTATTAATCTGTCTTTTCATGTGGCTTATGGCTTACCTGTACTCTATTACATCTTATTTCTTGGGTAGTTGGATTGTGTCTCCTGTGACTACAACCTTCTTCCCCTTTACCTATGCCCATATCACATTATGTGTTCATTTTCTCAGTCAATGTAACACCTCTATCAGATGAATCCAGCTTTTTTAAGTTGATATAACTAGAAGTACACTAATCTAGGAGCAACCAAGTATAATCAGATCCATTGTTGAAGATGCTGTCTTTACTCAAATCTGCATTTTTGGTCTCTGTCAAAAATCAGAAGGCTGAAAGAGTTTAAGCCTATATTTGGGACCTCAATTCTATTTCATTGATCAGTGTGTTTATTTTTATGCAACTAAAGCACATATTTAATTATAATAGCTCTGTAGTACACCTTTATAACTCCAGTATTTTGCTATTGTTGAAGATTGTTTTGGATATCCTAGGGACTTTTCTGTTTCTCTAAAATATTTAAGGTTATTTTTTCCATGTCTATGAAGACTTACACTGGAATTTTGATGAGCATTGCATTGAATCTATAGATTGCATTTGGTAGGATGGCTATGTTACTGAATAATTTGAGAAGTGTTGATAATACTTCTTTGGTACAATTCTATGTTAATTGCATCTGGACTTGAGTTTTTCTTAGGAGATTTTGATTTACTGCTTCTATATCATTGTGTTTTACAACTCTATTTAAATTATTCATTTCATGCTGATATATATAATCCTAGTTGATCATATGAATCTATATATTTCAGATATACAAACAACTAAAAGACTAAATATTTTAAAAGGTGGGGGTTATTGCTCTTAAAGAGAGGAAAAAGGAAAGCAGTAACTTAAATGTATTTAATATATTATTTTTGATATAAAAGTTATAAGAGGATAGTAGATGATATAAGTACTCTAAACTACAGAATCTTAGTGAATAGACAGGGGATATCTGAATAACAGACTGAAAGTTACAATAGAAAGAAAATGAAGAAAGAGAAGAAATTTTCAGAAGGGAACTAAATGAGCTTCTAGAGAAGCATGCTAAGCTCTAACTTTGGAGTGAGTGCAGCAGTGTAGAGGGAGAGCCTTGCTTAACACAATGAGAAAGCATACAGTACTTTACCAGATGATTATCTGAAAGGGGCTAATATAGAGTAAAAACTCCATAGGATGGAAAATGAAACAAAGACTTAATAACACAATTAATACTGGATGTATTACTCAGCAGATTTGGAGGTCCAGAAAAATGAGAATCTGATGGGTGGGGTGTTCAGGTACCATATAGGAGAAGGAAAATAATGTAGTTTTGGTGTTCCATTATAGCAGTAGCAAGAAACCATTATAAATTAAAATTAAGAAAATAAAACATACAAACAAGAAAAAACAACAAAAACTTTTAGTCGCCAGGCTTGGACCTCTTCCTACACAGCCCATGCAGGAAACCAGTTGTGGTGTCAGAAGACTCTAATGAGTTTTGGTCTGAAGAATCCTCCTAGCAGGAGAGAAAAAATCTTGAGTTAGAACTGTGGAGTGTTTCATGTAGCAGAACTCTATTCTGAGAAATAGACTGGGATGAGTCCTGCAACTTCTCTAGAACATCTCCATTAAGGATAAAGAGTCTAGGCACTCCACTGAAAAGCACACTAACAACTCTAGCCTATCCCTGACACACAATAAACACATTGACTAATAACAATCAAAGAGAATCATACTTTCAAATGTTTTTCTTTACAAATAATTTATTAAAATCTTTGAAAATTAGACAAGAATAAAATGGACAGAGCTTGGTTACATTGGAGCTGTCTCAGAAAGTAGCAGAGGCTAAAGTCACTGAAAACCAGGTGCTTGATAGATGGCTCCGTAGCATTATTTTACTTCTGCGGAGGATCCTAGTGTGGTTTTCAACACCCATCTGTAATAACTCACAGTTGTCTACAACTCCAGATCCAAGGGATCAAATGTATGTGCAAACCGGGAAAACACTCTACCATCAAGTTGTATATATATTCCGAAGAATTATTTTTTATCAGATTTTACCAAAAAGCAGATACTAGACAACATTGAAGTGATATAATTAAACTGTTTGAACAGAATAGAATTCCATATCCAACCAAAACAGATAACAGACTACATGAGGAAAATTGGTTTCCTTATATTACAGACTCAAAACCATCATTTCTGAAATAATTTCTTAAATGTTCACAAGTTAAGCAGATAGAAAATTTTATAGGAAGTATTGAGATTAATAAGGTATGCTAAAGTTTGAAGTGAAACCTATTTAATGTTTATTAAAAGTATAAATCTTATTATTAAAAATTGTAGACTATTACGATCATATATGAATTTTAATTAAATACTTACAATAACCATAGGCCCGATAAAGGATAATCAACATAAATACTGTCACAGATGAGCTTTAAAATAAATATGAAAATATAAAAAATTTGGAGAGCACTCAAAAGAAAGAAGCAATGTATACCTGTAGTAGGAGGTTTCTGGCACAGACTTTCAGGCCTAGCCTAAAGGTTTAGGCCCACAGACCCAAAGACCCGCAGAGATACACAGATGCTTACAATAGTTTTAGGCTGATCAGCCTAAGGACCAGGCATATAACTTGCTAACTCTTTACCCTTAATCTAACCCATGACTCTTATCGTGTTCAGCCTTGGGGCTCGGTACCTTTTCTCAGAGCAGCATAGTTGTCCTCTGCTTCTTCTGGCTTCTCTCTGGCATTCTGCTGCTGCTTCCTGTTCTCAGAGTTTTTAGTCTGATAGCCCCACCCACACTTCCTGTCTGCCTTTGGCCAATCAGCACTTTTTATTAAATCAGTGGGTGAGAAATTTATTTACAATGAAACAACACAATCCCCTATATATTATTTTCTGTGGAAATAAAAAGAAAACATACCTCTTTACAAATAAATAAAATTTGACTGAATACTGTTTGAATAGGCT
This sequence comes from Phyllotis vaccarum, assembly GCA_033318265.1. Classification (NCBI taxonomy): domain Eukaryota; kingdom Metazoa; phylum Chordata; class Mammalia; order Rodentia; family Cricetidae; genus Phyllotis; species Phyllotis vaccarum. Next base: position 145,621,713 of record JARWLC010000005.1, read on the forward strand.
GTCACATTAAAAATAACTTTTAAAATGATAAAAATTTCACAGTGAAACAAATAAAAACAGATGAACCAGTAAATTGTTAGTAACTATAATAGAAACAATGAACCAAAAACTATGCTAAAAAAAAGCATTGAATGTAATGGGATCTACAAAGAGGGGTATGAACAATTAAAGAACATGTATTTAACATGATGGACTTGTAAGTATAAACTAATATAACTAACATTTGAAATTTGTAGGCAATAGTATAAGTATTATAAAAACAACAGTTAATTATATTAATATGCATAATGAGCAATATCTTTCAGAATGGATTTTCTTTGCAATAAGAAAAAAATATGTCAGATAGGAATATCTCCAGTCATTTTTGTAAAGCTGTAAGTTATTAGCCTAGTAAATTTGTGGTCATCTGACCTCCACTGTCACTTGTTTTTACAATTAAAATGTTAGACATCAATTCTAACTGTCATAACAATTAATTGTAAGATTGAATTATAGAATCTCCATATGTTTGTTTACCATCAATGTATTACTGCTAAGTATTGAAAAACTAAGGCATTGGCTATAAATACAATTATAAAAATATAATCTATATTTATTTAAACTTAATATGTAAAATCAATGTGGTATAATATAAGCTCATTCTACTAGAAAAATGCATTAAAAAATAAAAAGGAATAATTGTGTTTAATTGACATTTCCAAATTTATTGATTAAACACGGGAAAATATCAGCAGTAAATTTACATTAATGTCAAGAAAATGTGCCATATCACTTCAAAAGAGATTCTATATAATTTTGGGATATTTATATTAACAATAATCATTGATTCCAGAAGGAATAAATGAGTTAAAAGACTTACTTCAAGTAGAGTAACAATGTTTGGTGAGTTACTGCACTTTAAGTAAAGACAAAATCAAAACAGTACCCACACCACAGATGGAAGTGATTTTAATTGTATCCTTAGTGTATAATTTTTCCATTTAAAGGTTACTCCAATTCCTATTGGAATTAAAAATGTGTGAGGGAAGGCGGGACTTTACAAAGAACAGAAATTGCAGCATATGTTAAACTGTATAGAGCTATATAAATTGTCATTACACTGTTATAAATACTTAGGATGTAAAATTTAAATGAAAGGCAATGAGACTCTGTTATCCTGTAGGATCAGACCACTTTTTCATTCAGACTGGATAACATCTGAAACAGCTCTGAGGCTGCATCATTAACAGTGTACACCTGCACTGCTAGACTACTGGAGTGCTAATTCTGGAGGCAATTTGACTGCAACAGCAGGAAGTTTATTTTTAATTGCATTTAGTTTTTCAAATGCTCTTAGTGACACAGAACATGGTATGTGAACCATTTCTTCCAGAAACTATGCTGTGTGAAGATTTTAAAATGTTAACAAATTTTACTAGTCACCAGGTCATATACATGAAACCATTTCCCTATCAAGTAATAGCAGATATTTTTTTAAAAAAATCATAATTTTAAAATAATTTTCATTACAAATTTGCATCTAGAAAATACTCAAAAGAACAATGTAAACTTTTCTCAAGGAAAACAGAGAAGCCATGGATCTGGGGCAGAGGTTGGGTGGAGAACCGGAAGAGCAGAAGAAGGGGAGGTTGTAGTCAGGATGTATTTATTTATTAAAAATAAATAAAATATATTAGTGAAAAAGAAACTTCCACTTGGAAAAAAATGTTCTAAAATATACAAAATTGATCCGTGGATTCTTTAGTTACAAAATGAAAAAGTAGATTTAGGAAAAATATGGGTGATAATTCTGTTTTGGTTTTAATGTAACTTGATGTCTCATCTTTGAGTGCTGGAATCCAGCTCCAGATGAGGGCAGGGTCAGAAGACGGGTCAATGCAAGTGAAGCAATGAAGAAAGCAGACACAGGACACTTCTGAATTTCATTTTATGAGAGATGGTCAGAGGGGAAGAACATCTTAGTACGGTTTATCCTACTCTGACAACCTTAACTTCTCACAGGATTGATTTTCACACAAAATCATTTCCTCATATACTTTAATCATTTATTAAAAGTCTTTTAATGGAACGTACTAAAGTCTTCCATGATTACATAAGCTTATCAAAGTAGAGAAACAAAATGAGCAAGCAGCAAATTTTATGACCACTAAAATCTAGCATTAGGATAAAATCAATTCTTTTGACTCAATATCTTTTCCCTTAAAATCGGTGTCATAAAAGATGCAGTTACCAAAAACTAGACAGGAGGTCTCTATTAAGTTTGACTGACTTAAGAGATCAGCAGTTATTTCCTACTATCTGTTCCATCAAGTGTGTCATGTATTATTCTATAATGAATATCTCGTTTTTTTAATGGAAATCCATTTCCCCAGACTCTCATTTAAATTCTTTTATATCTGATATAAAACCACCATTCTTTCCCTTGACTTCTGAAATACCAATGTCATGCTCTGTTCTTTATTTCTTCTGCAGTCTGAGAAGTCCTGATCTGATAAGTCTACTCAGGAAGCCGGGCAGTTCACTGAGCCAAGATGCTTCTTTTTGTGTGTGTCTCTGTCATAAATGCTTTAATATGGTCTCTATCTTTATTATAATCCTGCAAAGAATAAACTTCTAAAATCACAAATTACTTCCTTAAATAATCATTATCTAGCTATTTTATTTTGTATAATCTAATTAAGTTTGAAAGAAGTTTAAACAAGTGCATTTTTTCTCAGAGAATTTGAGTTTAATTTGTTTTTACAAATAAATATATTTACTCATTTTATATAACATTTATTTATAAGAAAAAATGTTAAGAGCCCAAGAAAACTGAATAGGAGATTGCCTAAGTATGTAGTAATATCCTTTGTATACTTCTATGTATATGATTCCTCGCTTGCATGTATTCCACACCAGTATTTTAATAACTTATACACATTGAATAATTTCAATATTGATTGTAAATATAGATATATTTATAAGAGATAACAAGTATTCTTTGTAGAAAATGTAGACTATTTAAATATATTAGTATTAATCATCTATTATGATGAAAGATAATATTGAACTTAATACTTTCATATATTTAGGATACATAAAAGTCATCTTAACAATTTAATTACTGCATAACATAAATATCAGTTATATATATATATATATATATATATATATATATATATATGTACATGATTATACTCATGCAACTATATACATATATAGGCATAACGCATATAATGAATATTGTTATGCTGAGTAATATAACTCTCTCCTTAGCTTTATTTGACTTCAGTTCTGTTCTCCAACTGTAGAGCACTTAAAGTATGCCTATACCCATGCTAAACAATTATTCTACCAATAGACTATACCCCAATTCCTATTTTTAAAATTAACTTTGCATATGGAAGATCAGTTATTTACCTATTAGAATGACTATTTGTTATAAAGTCTACATTTATAGGGTTATTATTTGTTATTGAGTTCCCTTTTAAAAATGTATTTAATATTCATTATTCACAGTATAATCTCAAATACTAATCAAAAATAGAAGCATGTATATATAAACTTTATAATAAATGATAAAATCAAGTTTTTTTCTTTTCACTTTTCTCTCAAATATCCTCGCTTTTCAAAAACAAGTGGAATTTCAAGCTGTGCTCTTATTTGTAATGGTATGTATCATTTTGGTGGCCATGTGGCTACACAGCAGGAGGCAGCTGTGATGAACCATGATGAAAAAGGACAGGTGCTAAATGTGAAAAGTTTGCATGGGGCAATTTGTGCTTATGAAGGCTCCAGGTTCACCCACTCTCAGAGTGCCTTGATCTGCCGTGGTTTAAAACAAGGAGGGGCATTCACCTGTTTTGCCGTAAGCAATAATTAAGATCAAACAAAATAAGCTTTGCAACAGAAAAACATGACAAGTGAGAGAGGAACTTTTTCAGCAATGGCAATAGAAGTTGTTTTCGCCACAAACAGCCTATGTTATTGTAAAGTGAAGCACAGTGGTAATAACCCAGAGGCAAATAGATTAAAGGAAAGCAGAGCTAAGCAGGTGGGAGAGCAATATTTGAACTTCCACAGAATAAATAATGTTAAACACTCGAGCAAAATTTAGGGAAAGAGGCCTCATGAGATTCCCGAGCTGTATTGCCTATGCCTGTCTTACCTCCTCAGTTGTATGAGACATGAGTTTCAGGGGAAGACGAGATGGGAGAATATTTGTATAAGAATAACTACTAATTTCTGATAAGCTAACGCTTCACAGTATATATAGAGATACAGATTATGATAAAGCTATTAAACATTTTAAGACTTACACACAGTTAATATGTGACAATTACTTGTACAAAAGGTGATCTCAGTGTGTCTTCTTCATAGCAAAACCTGCTAACTTGAATTAAGACTTTCAAATCCTCCTTGTGACTATTATAAATGTTCTTCAAGAACTGATGACATTCCCTTTCTGCTAAACACAACACCTACATAACTCATTGACCCTGAAAAATTCAAGCTAATGCCTACCTAGAGTTCCCCCCTCCCCCATTGATTCATGGTACTGTACGGTATGTTCCACGATAACAGAAGGGAACAAAAAACACCAACCCAAATACAACCACTTTGCTCTACAAAGGTGACTGTCCTGTAAAATAGTGATGTAAAAGTTGTGAAGTCATCAATTACTGTTAGATCTAAGGTTCACATTATGAACTGGAACCCATGCTTAGTACTGCTTGGTAGACAAGGTCAGTCATTGACCTAGGGGAAACCCAAATACTACAGTTATGCTAACGAGACACAGCTGAACATGGAGTGCTCAGGACATTACTCAGTATTCATAAATTAGGGTCAGTATCTTGTTCAACCATCATCACGGAAGCCAGACGGCAGTAGATGGAAAAATACAGAACTGTTATGATAAGGTTTTTTTGGCTTTGGGAAACTAGAGGTCTAGACTTAGAGACTTGTTATTTTAGACTGCTTAGTCGCCCCCTGCTGTTTAGGCCCTTAAAAATGATTTAGACACATATTAACTTTATGTTATTTGGCCTATGGGTTAGGCACGTTGTTAGCTAGGTTTTTTTTTTTTTATTTTATTTTAACTTAATTTATTTTTATTAAGTTGTTTTGTTACATGGCCTGTGGCTCATTTGTGGGTTTTTTTTTGGGGGGGGCGGTAGGTTTGATCTGTCTTTGACATTGTCTTTTTGTTTCAGATTTTGAATTTTATTTAGTTTTTATGACATTCACCAACGGCCAAAACAGTTCTTTTATTTAAAGTTTGATATTTACAGCATATAAAAAGACATCTTCACATCACAGAACCCCTAAACTGGGTAATGAGCATGGAGTGAGAGATTGTGGAGCATTCAGTCCTACTTGGGATGTCCCCATCAAATATCTCCCTTCAGGGTAAGGCAATGGTGTGCAAAAGAAGATGGAAAGAGTCTGTGGCAGCAAGTGTAAAGCATTCACACGTCTAAGCTGAGAGAAGTTGACACGTGTCCTATTACTAACCCAGAACTTACTTCTAATTGATACCTATTCTCAAATAAAGAAAAACTAGTTTTCTACACTGGAATTTCACTGAGTATACAAATCACTTTTAAGACAGTTGCCATGGGCAGCAGTAGATGACCAGCACAAATAAACTCAGTGGTATATTTGGAGGATTTTTATGCATCATAATGCTTTGAAGTATTGCTTTATTTGGGGTTTTATTTTTTGCCCTAAGGTTCTAAGTATATTTAAACTGTCTATTATGGTTCCCACATTGTATCTAGTATGTCAAAATTGTTCATTATGGTCTAACTTTGTGATTTTGTAGGGTTTCTGCCATGTGTGCCTGTATGACACCCTACATATGTATGTTTATTGTGCTTTTCCTTTGTTTTTTGTTTGTTTTTCCTAATATGGTTTATTTTAAATTTAACGTATATGTCTGTTTGTTTTCTAATGGGAAAGAGAAAGAAGGGGTGTGGATTTGGTATGGATTTGGAGGTGGAGTGAATATGGGAGGCACTGGGGCAAAAACTATGATTAGAATATATTGTATAAAATATAATTTCAATTTTGAAAAATAGTGAAAAAAAATTTTGTGAAATAAACAAATAATGCCATAAAAATCAGTAGTACAAATAATGACAGTACTAACTGAACTCAATAGTATATATGAATTTGAAAGGGAAGAACTTGGGAGTAGTTGGAGAGAAGTGTTTGTGAAAATGGCATAGATACTGTGTAAGTCATTATGCAAATCTCAAATTGAAAATAAATTAATAGCAAAAAAAAGCAACAAAAGAGAATTATTACAGCTTGGGATCAGACGGCACTTGAGAGAGACATCCAGAGATTCCCCTAAGAAGAGAAAATAGAGATCACCTTAGCAAATTGGGATCATAACAGCTTTCAACCAAGAAGAGTTGGGAACAAATTGAAAGAAGGAGATGGTTAAGTGAGAGGAGTAAAGAGGGAGATAGAGAGATGGATATCTCGATAGAGGAAGCCAATGTGGGGTTAGAAAGAGACCGGGTGCTAGGGAAATGTCCAGGAACTTGCAGGATGTCCCTAATGAAATCTCCAAACAATGGTGGAGGGGGTGTCTAAATGGGACTTCCCCTATAACCAAATGAGTAAACACCCTAAGTGTCATCACAGAACCTACATCCAACAGAGAAGAGGCAGAGATCCATGGCTGAGCACCGGGCAGAGCTCCTGGTCCAGCTGAGAGCAGGGGAGGAGAGTCTGTATGAGCAGGGCGATAGGGATTATGAGGAAGGTTCCCATGGTGATGGCTGGCTGGAGCTTTGGGAAGCTCACTGAATAGGGAATTGCCACTGGAGATCCATCTGGAGAGGGAACTAGGCCCTCTGGGGGTGGGTGGCTTTCAACTGCCATTGACTATGTGGAGCCACAAGGGGTGAGATCAGACTGTGTTCCTGTTCATGGGCTGGCATCTTGGAGCCCATCTCTATAGAGGAACACCCAGCCCAGCATTGACTTTGGGATGAGTGAATTGGACTTGCCTGGAGAGTGTATGTGCCCTGCTGGGCTGGGACTTCTTCCCTTTTTAGGGGATAGATGAATAGATGGGGAGGAGCAAGGCTGACATTGACTGGAAGGTATTTGGGAGGAGGGAGGGGAGCAGGGAGATACAATGATAGAGATGACATTTTTTAATAAAAAAATAAAATAAAATTTGACAAAAAGAGAATTATTTTGTATGAGCCAAACACTGATAAGATTTAGCAAAATAAGTCATAAGGGAGCCATATCACTACCTTGTGCCTTAATATATTGTAGAAACTGCTTTGGACAAGTAAGGATTGTTATGACACATTGTTTCAAAGTTTGCTTCATCATGGTAAGGCAAAGGAAAGTGGCTCATTTCTAAACAAATGGTCTGTAATGAATATTTTCACATCACAGAAGACTAGGAAACAGGGAGATTTGCTATATATATGTGCTCACTGACACACACTTTTTACTTTTATCCTTTCTGTGTTTCCAGCCCATGAGATGGTGATTCCTGTATTTCTAGTTGGTGATTCTCAGTTGTTTAATCTCTGGGAACACCCTCATAAATATGTCAGAGATAAGCCTCCATCTCCTAGATAATTCTAAATGAGTCATGTTAACCATGACAATGAATAATAACATGACTATATCTTGTCAACTTGACAAGTACATTTATAGCTTTAAAAAATGGTCTACTTTTCTCCTTTGAAATCCTCATATCCATCTACTACCACAAAATATAATCAGCCCATATCCAGTATTCCCAAAGTCTTAACAGTCTGAACACTACTCAAGAGTCTGAGGTTCTAAGCCTCTTTGTTAGACTTAGAGAAGGTTTAATTGTGAGTCTATAAAATCAAAAAAGTTATATAATTTTGATATATTAATGATACAAACTATACTTAGTGCACCAAAATGTACAAATGAAAGAATAGCAAGAATTGATGGAATCAAGCAATAAAAAAAAAAACAATAGGGCAAAGAATTAAATGCTATAGTCATCTGAGCTCTATCAAGATTGGTCAGCACGACCTCATGACTTTTCTTCTTGTATTTGATATAGTCTACCTATCGGGCTTTATACACTCAGTCCTGTATCTTTTCTCAGTAGATACCCCAGACTCATGATCCTGGAATATCCATTGCAGCCGAGGCCTGACCCTCACAATTTAGAAGCCATCTCAACTGTTACATTGAGATGTAACTGAAAGCTGTGACATTACGACACACTAAATCGACTTATAGGTTTTGAATTGAAATCTTAGTTGTAGCCTCTATTCTAGTCTATGAAGCATGGATCACATGATCAAAGCTTGGTGTTAGCGATAGCAGGAGCAGGTGGGTCCACCTAATTCTTGCCCTTCTCATTTTGCAGCATGTTTTAGTTCCATATATATGTTTTTCTATTCCTTGAACCAGAATTTCAGGGGCTGGACACCGGAAAACACTTTCCTAGGCAGCTGTTGCCATCAGGATACCATGGAGCTACTCTCTAAGATAAATTATGTTACATCAGTTAATAATTTTACAATTTGGAACCTGAAAAGGGTAGATTCTCCATAATGTCTGAAATATCCTCAAGGCATCTCTGGGTGAAGAATATGATTTCTCCTTAACCCACAAAGCTCTTTAAGCAGTATTGTAGTACAAATCATAATTGATCTTTATAAAAACCTGGAGCCAGATATTGGAGTAAATGCTTAATGATCAGAGAGACAGAGGAAGCAGCCACTAGAGAGACTTCTTATCTTTATCTAATACTCAAGCCAAAAGAACGGAGCACCTGTCTCCTCCTGCCTTATATTGCTTTCTCTGCCCTGCAATATCACTTCCTTCCTTAACCTCCCTAGTTGTGGAATTAAAGGCATGAGTGTCTCCCAAGTACTGGGGCAAAGGCATAAGATCCCAAGAGCTGGGATTAAAGTTATGTGTCACCACTGAATGGCCTCTATGACTAATTCCTGGCTGTCTCTGTCCTCTAATCTTCAGATAAGCATTTTTATTAGAGCATACACAGATATCACGGCATACTATAATTCCTCCCCCCCTTCTGAAAATTTACATGAAGTCATGATCCTTTTCTAGAGAAATTGAACGCTTTTCCAACACATTTTTATCTTCAATTGTTCTCATTATAAGCCTGGATAAGTGAAGCCAACAATAACAAGGCATCTCCAGGTTGAGTGCTATGCTATCTAGACATCCCTTTCATCAAAATGATATGCTATCTTAATATTTCTTTCATCAAATTAAGTTGTTCTTACTTTTGAAGTGAGTTTCCTATAAAGTCTCAGAACACAAATACAATATATATTTTGTTCTTTGTGATAATATAACAGTAGTAACTTCTAAGCTGATTCTCAATAGACTTCACATTCCAATGTGAAAAATTCTGCTTGGCTCTCAATGCCTGAAGTGATTTCTATGTTCTACAATTCTAAAATCCTCCAACAGTTTCTCATTTACTTTGCATATTATTTTCTAGGACTATATATTGCACCTAGATGCACTTTCCAAATTTCCTAAAAACCCGTTGCTAAGGCATCAAAACCACATAGACAGGCTTCGTCACACAAAGCTATTCACCTATTTTTCTTGAGTGAGTTTTCTGTATTGATTTCTGTTGTATCTCTATAACTACAGTGGCTGCCAAAGTCAAATTCATGATGGGAAGATTCACTTGTGATATGAGACTTTACTTTATTATGGTAGTGGAAGCAGAACAGCTCAGTCCATTGCATCAGGAGCACAACAGAGGGCATTTGTACCACAGTGCATGAGGAAACATAAAAGAGAATTTTAATATTTGCTTTCATCTTTTCTTGTGTTTTCTTCTGTCTAGACCCCAAGCCCATGGGAAGGCACAACTCACATGCAAAAGAAATTGTTCTGCTCTTTGTTAATCTTCTCTAGAAACCTCCTCACTGACACACTGCTATGTGTGCCTCATTCTTCTAAAATGATTCAAAATTTATCCAAGTTGGCAATTAAGATTAATCATTTCAGAAATCAAACTAAAAACCATGTACATTTTTATATTCAACATACTTCTATTGATTGGTCTTAAATTTAGTTGGTATCTATATGAATTATGAAAAACAATTGCATAGTCTACTGAAATCCAAGAAAACCTTGATACCTGATGACTTCAAAGTCAACCATTTGTAGGTATATTCTCAATAAAAAGTTATTGTCATACTTCAGTCCTAAGATAAAAATATTATACAATTTCTACACACATGGAAATCTTTATTTAATACATTTAAGAAGAATGTTATACTTAATAAAACTATGAATCTGTAATTTTAATAATGAACATTATTTTAGTTAATTTTTTTAAAAAAATGAATGCACAGTCTGCTAGTTCCAAGGATGTCAGTGTCAGTATTTAGATGGTGTTTCACGTTTTTATACAAACAAAATTATAGTATATAAACACTCAAAGGAGTGATCAACACACAATGAGGGCTTCACAGACTTTTTATAAAAATTAATTATTCATAATTATGAAATACATTAAATATTGTGGCATATTATTTTCAAACTTAGAAAATTTTGTATACATACATAAGACCAAAGAAGACATAATAAAATTACATTTTGTTCAGTCATCATCAGTGAAGTTTCCTATTTCAGTAGATAGAAACAAATATATACACAGACCTACAGTTCTACAATGTGTAGGAAGTGAGAGACCTTGGAATACACAGTCCTAAATAGCATATCTCCATCAAATCCCATTCCCTAGGCTCAGAAACCCCAAGAAAGAGGAGGCAGCAAAAATATAATAAAGCAAGGTAATAAAGACAACTTCGAAATAAGACCTTCTAGCCAAAGCAAGTCAAGAGCACCTATGACTTCACAGAGAACAGCATGTGTAGTTAGAGGTTTCTGGTTCAGACTTTCGAGTCTAGCCTCAAGGTTTAGACCCACAGACTTGCAGAGACTCACAGATGCTTACATTAATTTTAGGCTGATTGGCCTAAGGTCCAGGCATATAATTTGCTAACTCTTTAAAAACTAACCCATGACTCTTATCGTGTTCATCCATGGGGCTTGGTACCTTTTTCTCAGAGCAGTATAGTTGTCCTTTGCATCTTCTTGTCAGTGATTTTTTTTTTTAGACATTTTTTTCATTTTATTTTAAGTTTTGTTTGTATGTTTGGGGTTTTTTGTTTGTTTGTTTGTTTTTTATCTTACAAGTCCTTCAAATATATTCCAATTTTCAGTCTAATGATTTTATGATTCCTCTACGTACATGTCTCTCTCCCCCACCTCTCTCTGTGTGTGTGTGTGTTGACTCTTATTCTTTTGATTTTTTGTTTTGTCCCATTTTGGTTTCTTTTATTTTTAACTAGCTTATTTTTTGCTATTTTTTTAGACACCTGCATGCATTATAATGAGAAGGCGAAAGTATATGAATCTGGGTGAGTGGGGAATGAGGACTATATGAGAAGAGTTGGAAATGGGAAACTTTAATTGGAATATATTGTATAAAAAGTTCTTTTAATAACTTTTGTTTAACACTGAGATACTATGTCTCATTAGAGAAACACATATTATTAAATTTTCATGAATTATTCTATAAAGTATTTCTTCTACAAAGCTTGTGTATGAGTATGTACATAATTTTCTTCATGAATATAATTCATGTTAAAATAATATTTTATAGAAAAGTATAATGTGTTAGTCAGCATTATTACTGCTGTGATGAAACTCCATGACCAAAAGTAACTTAGAAAGGAAAAGGTTTATTTGGTTTATGTCCTGACATCACTGTCCACCATCAAAGGAAATCAGTAAAGGAACAGGGCAGGGCCCTGGAGGCAGGAGCTAATGCAAAGGTCCTGGATCAGTTCTGCTTATTGATTGTTCCTCATGGCTTGCTCAGTCAGCTCTCTCATAGATCCAATGACCACCAAACAAGAGTGACACACCAACAATGAACTGAATTGATGGAGAAACTCTTCCATCAATAACTAATTTTTAAAAGGCCCTACAGGCTTTCCTACTATGCAATCTCATAGATGTACTTTCTATATTGCAAATATCTCCTCTAGGTGACTATAACTTATATCAAGTTGACATGAAACTATCCAGCACATATAACCATTGAATTCTAATGAATCATTGGACATAGAGGATACAAACACTCGATGTATATTTGAAATTCTTAGTTTGCTGTCATGGTGAAGAGGAGTACCAATTTCTAAAATATCCTCTGACCTCCATATGCATGTCATAGCATGGTCAGCCCACATATATATCCACACAACTAAAATATAGAATCAATACAATTTTTAAAAGTAAACTACTGAAAAGCATGCATCTAACATGATAGTTATGTGTCAAAGATAAAATAATTTCTCAGCTAAGGAATAAGGCAAATATTCTCTGAACTTACTTCTATTCAGTTATAAGAATTCCTGGGACAGAAGGAAAGTACGACATTTAGGATGTAACCTCTTAAATGAAGTTGTTGTTACAACATGACAGTGTATTCATGGAAAATATAAAATAATCTAGAAAAATATATATTAGTAAATTTATTAAGATTATTGAATGATTAAAATAATATTCCAACATCTCTAGTGTGGTAAGCAAACTTTTCTGTAAAGGAAAACACATTTGTCCCTTTGTGGAGAGTATAACTGCTCAGCTGTGCTTTTGCTGAACTCCCTAGATTTGTATTCCATACAGTATTCCTCATCATTATCTAAGCACAATCCTCCGAAGTTCTAAACAAAGTCACAGTTGGTATTGTGTAAAACTCATCTGCCTGTAACAATCTAAGCACAATCCTCCAAAGTTCTAAACAAAGTCACAGTTGGTATTGTGTAAAACTCATCTGCCTGTAACAATCTAAGCACAATCCTCCAAAGTTCTAAACAAAGTCACAGTTGGTATTGTGTAAAACTCATCTGCCTGTAACAATGTTTCTAGTTTTGTATCCAAAAGGTTTTGTTTGCCTCATATAACAGTTTGATTTGCAAAAGTTTTGGGATGTCCCTGATACTCCTGGATAAGAAATCAAGCCACACAAAGCTAGTTCTTTTTAATGTTTATGTGTATGATGTGCCATTTTACGTAGTAAGAAACCATCAAGAGAAACTCCGTAACTCTCTTGACAAAAATAAATGCTCCATTCAATTAAGGAAATACCATTAAAGCTAATAGAATCCATTCTGTTGGTAAAGAAAATAGACAATTTTAGATACAAGTAGAGGCATAGGCCACAATATTGTCACACTCGGGCGATGACAGCTCAGTGTGATATTTTGAAAGGAAAAGTTGTTTTCCAACACAAAATATATAAAATCAGTGATTTCCGAGTCAATGGCTATCGTTTGTTTTTGACTAGTTCGCCCATCCCCATATCATCATTTTTCATACAAAAGATGAACTTGGTCTCAATTGTAGATTCTGTGGTCTATATTTGGAGGTTTATTTCTTTTCCATGAAGGTTCCTCAGCTGTCATTTCAGAGTCAGTGAGCTCCCGATAGCTCGAGTCAGCCATATCTGTGGGTCTCATCCTCCTGTTCCTGATCCCTTTGCTCATATGCTCTTTCTTCTCTCTCTTCAGCTGGACCGGGAGTTTGACTTGCTGCTTAACTAGGGATCTTTGCTTCTGCCTTCATCTGTAGCTGGATGAAGGTTCTATAATGACTCTTAGGGTGGTCATCCATTTGATTGTAGGGGAGTCCTGTTTAGGCTCCCTCTCCACTATTACTTGAGTCCCAGCCAGAAATGGGTACTTGGATGTTTCCTTAGCACCAGATGGACCTAGTATATTCCTAAGACTTAGTGTATTTTAGGATGTGCAACTTAATGACTACTGCTCCATAGCCTAGGAGTTTTCATGGCCATTAGTAAAGACATGAAGAGGTGATGATTCATGAAGGATGGAAACCTAGAGCTCACTGAACAACTTTCAGGAAGCTTGACAGGTTGGAGAATGTCTTTTCCAGGCAACTGGAAAGTGTCTCATCCCCTTCCAAGCACATCAGCTAACCTTTTTTGAGAAGTGTCTCAGATTTAGAGTCTTTTTTAGGCAACTTAGCCTGTTTGGGGTTATCCTTCAGAATTTGCCCCTTATTTATATTTCTATTCATTTCAAATTTTTTATTTTATAAGTGTGGGTGATTTGTTTAAATGTATGTCAGTGTGCCATGTTTGTGCAATGTCCCTAGATGACAAGAAGACAGTGGATCCCCTGAAACTGGAGCTGCCATGTTGGTGCTAGGAATTGAATGTGGGCACTGTGGAGTTATATCCAGTCTTCTTAATGGTTGAGCCTTCTCTCTTGCACCCGTGTTCTTTCATATAAATTAAGCATGGGGAAGATGGGAACTAGTTTGTCTGAATAGTTTCTGGAGCTTCCAGAAGGTTTTGCATTGTTTACTTTTGAATTTCAAGGGACTTCTCTTTAGCACATGTGAAATCACAAAGGTTTTCCCTGCAGGATGGAATGTTTCCTGATGGAAGTTATTGCTATACAAACTAACTCAAAAAAAAAAAAAAAAAAAAACTTTAAACACAAAAAACAAGAGTATAATAGTGATGATGAAATTTGTCTATCAATCAATACAGTCTAATTGCCCATACATTATTATAGTTATTTCTCTATGTACAAAAATGACAAAACATATCAGAAAATGGAAACAGTGTCATAAGTATGGAGAGTGAAAATATTAAAAATTAAATTGTTATTACTTTAAATAAATTAATGCCTTGTCCAAAGACACTTACATTATAAGAATATATGTAGAAAGTAAAAGATGATCAATAACTAATGTAATAAATTTACCTAAAATAATCATCTTTAAAATATTATGCCCTGGGATTTTCACTTAATTGTGGTTTCAAGTTGCAAGTGTGTTTCTGAGTATGGTTGTTTGTGGGGTTTAAGTCTCTCTCTCTCTCTCTCTCTCTCTCTCTCTCTCTCTCTCTCTCTGTGTGTGTGTGTGTGTGTGTGTGTGTGTTATTTATTTAAAATAAAAGTAATTATGGTCACTCACAAAGAATAAGAAGGTAATTACTTAATTTTTGGGAACTGAACAGTCAGTGATGATGACTGATAATTTTCTGTTTCAGAATATTTTTCAAATAACTATACTTTATTTCTATCAGTATGTTTGAATGCTTTGACTTCCCTCATTTACCCATATGTATCTTTTTAAATGTTGAAATCTCACAAAAATTGCCATTCTGCCAGTTGTAAAGCAATAGATCTGTTTGTAGAGTTGCACAACATTTTCTCAACAGTGAGTAATATAGAACAGCATTCAATGTGCTTAACCATTATTCATGTACAGTTTTTGAAGGAGTTTCTATAAAGTCCTTTCCCAAGTATAAAACAGGCTGCCCACCATTTTGTTGTTTAACTGTTAGAATTATTTAAATATCTAGAGATAAAATACTAATTGGATATTTAATTTAAAATTCTTATATCAATCCTGTTATAGCATCTTTCTAGTACTTGGGACAAAGTAACAACCAAACTCATTTGTTTCTCCCTATCTATGTTTCCTCATAGGTAATGAATGTGTTGGCTAATGTTTAATGTAAAGTTAAAAAATTTAAAATCATCATTAAAGTAACTTTCTTGAATGTTCTGTGAATGAACTTTTAGCTTAGATTGACTCATGAGTGTAGGTGGAAGCATAAAGAAATGAAACATTGAGCTGAGCATTAGCACACATTATTCTTGATTCATTTAGAATGTGACCAACTGCTTCCTAATTTTGCTCTCATGCATCACTCTGCCATGGTGCACTGAGTTCTGAAACAGTCAAAATAAACGTTGCTGCCTAAAGTTATCTTTTTCTGGTAGGAAAGTACCAGAGAGAGACAATATTTTAACCTAGCAATGAGTCTTGATTTAGTCTTACTACATACACATCTATACAACCAGCAAAAATTGTAAAGGACAGGATGCTTGTAGTAGCTGTCAGAATGAAAACTGTGGGTTCTACCAGAAACTTTTAAAATTTTCAAGACTCTTGGCTAACCTGGGTTACAAAAATTTCAACTTTATGTTTTTTTCTCTTTATTGGAGAAAGTTTTTCTTTCAACATTACATGATGTACGTAGCCTTGTCTTGAAGAGTTTATGGTTAAAGGACAGGCTATTTTACCGAAGGTCCCAGGCAGAGTGATTAGTCAATGTTTGCATTGTGTGTACTCTTTGTCATTGCAGTCTTAGTTACCTCCTTGGCTGACACAGAATTTCACAAAAACGAGTGTGTATGTGTGTTTGTGTGTGTGTGTGTTTGTGTGTGTGTGTATGTGTGTGTGTGTTTTGTGTGTGTGTAGAATGATAGATATAGATATATGTTAAATATATATCAATATTTTACATCTGTGCTCTTACTTGATAAGTTTTAGTCATTGTTCATTCAGTGTTACTACTTTCTTTCAGGTGTCTTTCTTTCTTCTCCTTCACAGATTTCCATGATATGCACACGTCTTAACCTGATGATCTTACAAGGCTTTAAGATTATGTTCACTTTTCTTCTATGCTTGTAGTGACTTTTTTTTGTGAACTTACATATTTACAAGTAACCTCCACAAGTTTATTTCCACCTTGCATGAGTTTTGGATTTTAAGCCTATTAGTGTTTCTTTGCTTTCTGCATAATTAAAAATGATATAACATCTGCATTTCCTTGATATTTTTCACAAATTCCAAACAAATTAAACTCTGAGGAAAAATCATTAGGAAGCCAATTAAAACTATTACATGAGGAAATATATTAGTAAGCCAGTTAAAATTATAAATTCTCAATAATAATTATTAATCATTAATTTAGCTGTGTATACTGCTAGATGTTTACACAGCTTAAACTGGATATATTTGGAAAGATCTTTAAACTGAATTATAAATCATTAGAGAAAAACTAAGCTCAAATATTAGTTATCAAGAAAATAAATAACCCAATTTTAAAAAATGGGGTGCACATATAAACAGAAAATTCTCAATAAAGGAAACTCAAATGGCAGAGAAGGCCATAATGTCACCTTCCTCAGTCAGAAAAAAATGCAAATCAAAACTATGTTGAGTAGCCATTTTCCCCCATCAGAATGGCTAAGACAAACAAATGACAACTCTTGTCATCCAGGATGTGGAGCAAGGGGAACACGGATCCATTGCTAGTGGATGTGCAAACTTTACAACCACTATGAAAACTAGTGTTGTAGTTCCTTAAGAAGCTGGGAATGTCTACATCATGATTCAGCAGCATTGTGCGAAGTGGTTTGAATAGGCCCATATGTTTGAAATGTTACAGGGAGTGGTACTATTCAGATAAGTGTGCTTGTTGGGGTAGGTGTGGCCTTGTTAGAAGTGGGTCACTGGGACTGAGCCTTGAGGTTTCAAAGGGTCCAAAAAAGGTCCAGTATCTTTTCCTAACTGTTTAATGCTCATCTGAAGGTATAACTCTAGGTTCCTTCTCCAGTAGCATGTCTACCTGCATGCCACCATGCTTTCCTTCTGCTGTTAGGGTAAAGGACTAAGTTTCTGAACTTGTAGGCCAGCTCCTATTAACACTTTCCTTATAAGAGCTGCATGGTCACTGTGTCTCTTCATGGTGATAAAATCCTAACTAAGATACTACTCTTGGGCATATACCCAAAGGATATTTTATTCTACTACAGAGACACTTGTTTCAATGTGTTTTCTTGGTCCCAGGAAACCAGAGGCCCAGACCCACAGACCTGCAGCCCCAGACCTCTTAGCCACCCGCAGCTGCTCTGGCCCCAGAAATGACTCAGATTCTTATATTAACTTTATGTTGTTTGGTCTATGGCTCAGGCACATTGCTAGCTAGCTCTTACATCTTAACTCAACCCATTTCTATTAATCTGTCTGCCACGTGGCCCGTGGCTCACCTGTGTTCCTTACATGTTGCTCCTTTGGGCTTCTGGCTCCTTCTCCTCTGACTCCGCTCTGCTCCTCCTACCTATTCTGATTCCTCCTCCTACTTTTTCTATGGTACCTGTCATGGGCCAAAACAGCTCCTTTATTTAAAGATTGCTATTCACAGCTTACAGAGAGGCATTCCCACATCAGATACTTGTTCAAATATGCTCGTTCTTGCTCTATTCATAATAGTTAGAAATTGGAAACAACCAAAATGTATCTTAGCCAATGAATGGACTAAGCAAATATGGGACCTTTATAGAATAATATACTAATCAGCCTTTAAAATAGTGAAATTACAGGTGAATGGATAGACTTAAAACAAACAAAAACACCATAAAAGATAAATATGGGATAGCTGATCCAGAGGTTCTCAACCTATAAATTATGACTCCCATTGAGATAACATATCACATATCCTAAAATATTAGATATTTATATTATATTAGGATTCATAACTGTAGCAAAATTATAGTTAATAAGAAACAGCAAAATAAGTCTCTTTGGAGGTCATCACAAGATGAGGGATTGTTTTAAAGGGCTATAAGTATTAGAACAGTTGAGAACCTTTGATTCTAATTAGGGTCCAAGGACTGTGAAGAAGAAAGAAGAGTGTAAGGAGTCATCAGAATGAGGGACACCATGAAAATATGTCTTCTAAATCAAAATTATAAAAGCTCATGTGAAGTCATAGAGACAAAGCCAACATGCACAGGGTCTGCATAGTGTCTGCATGGGTCTGCATCTGGTCTTCTCAGTATATATTACGGCTTACTGCTAAGTATCTATTGGAATCTTGAGTGTGCAAATAAATGGATCTAAGGTTCTTGGGGGTTTCTATAAGGCTTTGTTCCTTCTGTTTGTCTTGTCAAATCCCAATGTCATATTGTTGATGACAGGGACCAAGATTTTTCTGTAAGAGCCTTGACCATGCTGCTTGTGATCAGAATGTGTACTTTGGACTAGAAAAGCAGTTGAATGCTTCAAATGGCACTGAAAGGGCCATAGTAGTAGTAGGGGCATGGAATACAGAAGTGCTGAGAGCAATGTAGATTATGAGTGCCTCAATCAAGATGTTTCAGAGGTTCTAGAATGTTAGTAAGTAGTCTAGAGATTATTTTCTGATATTTGGGGGAACACTGTAGCTGCTTTCAATCTTTGTGTGAAAATCTGCCTGAAGCTAAATTGAAGAGTTTTGGGTCAATGGTGTTGGCAGAGATGTCAAGACAGCCTAATGTTGAGGTTGTCCACTCTTATGTAGTTCCATAATAAAAAGAGAAAATGGAGAAATAAAAAATATATATAATATATAGTTTGAGAGCCCACACCAAGAGGTTTTAAAGCACTAAGTCCAGGTCTCGAGGTAATAAAATATTAAGGAAAATTCTATTGCTAAATGTAATAAAGAGAATACTCATCCCACTCAACTAAACTTCTAACTTGTGAAAAGGAATTTTAAAGAAAAACTTAAAAAGTGAAGGAAACCATTGAAAACAGAAAATTGATGTATTTTAACTAGGAAAGGGAATCTCCACTACAGCCAGTAGAAGAACCTGGTAGCTTGGGCATATAGTTCTGGTTTTAGAGTCAAAAAATACAAGAAAGGGGTTGTGAAATTGTCTCCTCCCATGTCTGAGAAAGAGATGCAGAGGCAAACCATGTGTCAGTAGGTCTCTGCATGAATAGGTGCTTTTCTTGTATTTCTTTGGTAATGTTTGAACTCATTGTTTTTTAGGATGGCCACTCACCTGCATAGAATGGCACATTCAAAATAATGTCACAAAAAAGATATGGACTATAGCAATTAATAAATACATTTTGTTAATAACATTCAAACTATTTTAATTGATTTGGTATAATACCAAATTAAATTAAATCTAATTTTATTATAATTTTAATAGACAATGTTTAGTATGATTCTCTCAAAAGTTTCTATGTATTTGCCTCTGTCTTAAGATAATTGTATACTTAATTATTTTGTTTTCACTATGATAAAAATTATACATAGCATAAATTTTTGTTAATCACTTTAAAATGCACTGCATAAATTACAAATGACTAGATGTACATATTCTTTACATAAAGCTTATTTTGGACTTTTGATTGATCTTTAATTTATTGATTAGAATAACTTTTACAGTTATTTATACATACTAAACATCTACAAACAGATTTACATAGTCATATGACCCATCAGCTTCATTCTCTTGAGTCTGTTTCCAAATCTAGAACACTTGGATTTTTCAGACAAATGTTTCTGGAACCACACAGGTTTGCCTTAAATTTATGAAGAAGTACAACTGACCTCAAGTTCCCAATCATCACACTTTTATGTCTGGAGTGGGAATTATAAACGTCTGCTGGTGCATCAGGCATACAAGCTCTTTTCAGAAGCTTACAACGTAATTAGGTAATTTTTGGTATGATCTGGTAAATATAATGAATTTAAATTTAAATATAATATCCCCTAATGCAGCTACCATCACATCCCAGGGAATAACACATTCAAAGAAAAAAAATGCTATATGTGGTATTTGTTAGATTATTTGTTTGTGTGAGAAAGAGTTTCCCTATGAAGGCTAAGCTAGCTTTAAATTCATGATACTTAAGCCTCAGCCCTCTCATGGTTTAATTTACATTTTTGAAACATCATGGAAATCTAACCTTTTTTTTAAAAAACATAAGCAGATATTTAAAAAATAATCACAAACTAAGCTGTACTTTTGAGTAAATTATTTCCCATGTCTATAGCTGCATGAAGTGTGAAATTATATCTTCTTTGCTTCTTAAAGTTTTAGATTACATGGGTTTCTTGTTTATCAGTGTCCATGGATTCTGTAACAGAATAATGTTTTGATCCTGCTTTAGCAACCTAGTAATTTCCCAGTGGAGTAAAACTATGTATATCTTTAAATAACTAAGTAATTTCTGCTTATCTTGATATTTTCATTAGAATAGGACAAAATGGTGTTAATATAATAATATGCAAACATGCATACTATATGCAATGTTATTTACCACAGATGCTTAATTATGGCCAGGGATTCTAATCTATTTTCATTATCTATAAATAATTCTTTCTCCAATGTTTTCATATTTGGTATTCACTTTAAAACCTTGTATGAAATCATGATTAACACATATCTAATGTTGAAGATTTTTATCAGCAACTGCAATCACCTAAAATAATTATACCTTAAAATATATTTGATTATATTTATATTATAATAAACACACTTAGAATTATTATCTGTGTGACTCAAAGACAAGATCATTTATATAGTGTCACATATCACTATTACATATTCCCTATGTGTGTTAAATTTTAGAGTATGTCTGTCAAAAGTATCCGAGAGAACAACTTATCAACAATGATATTTTTAGTCAGAAGTTTCTCACTCCCACCTAGCCTTGCAGTTCAGACACATCTCTCCCACCTGAGATTCCACAGCTATTCATAAAATAATTACTCAGAGGCTTATATTCATTATAAACTGTTTTTCTATTTCTAAGGTTCATTACAAACTAGCTCTTACAACTAACCTCAAGCTATTTCTATTAATCTATGTATTTCCACATGGCCAGTGGCTTACCAGTAAAGTCACATATTATTTCGGGCAACTAGACTGCATGTCCCAGACTCTGACATCTTCCTTCTGTCTCTCGGTTTGAATTTCCTGCTTGGATTTAAGATGTCTTGCCATAGACCAAAACAGCTTCTTTAGTGACCAAATTATAGTGAAATATATTCGCATCATACAGAAAGACAATCCCACAGAACTTCCCCTTTTCAGATTAACCAAAAAAGGTTTTAACTTTCACATAGCAAAATTACGTAAAAACAGTTAATAAACAAGGACTACAGTTACAACATGTAATCAATTTATACTTAGCAAAATTAAAGAGAATATTTTATTGTCTATTCTATCTTTGTGACTCTAAAGATTTATATGTAATTTATCTTTTATCATAACTAAGAAAAGTTATAATTATAACTACCTAGTCTTCAACTACATCAAAGACCCCAGAAAAATAAAATATTATCTGAGTAAAGAGGAAATACGTTATAAGCAGCTTACAAAATTCTAGAAATTACAGAGATTTCTGCCTGCCTGAACCTGCAAAGTTCCTCTGCAACATTGGGGCATCTGTCTTTAGCCTACAGGCCAAGAGTCTCTGCCATACCTTTCAGTGAAACAGAAAATTTGAAGGACTTCTCTGTTCATACAGTTAAAGTTTGTAGTTACTTCTCCCTGTGTCCTGCATAATGTCTGGCAGACTCTCCTGTGAAACAGAAACCTGTAGGACAATATCGCTTTAATTTAGCAAAGTTCAATGGTCACAGTCCTATGGGTACTTCATGTCCAGGTTATTCAGCATACTGTCAAGCTGTAGAGGCAAGAACAGTGCCTTGCCTAGTGGCTAACTTTTGCCACAAAGAAATTAACCTCCATATAGAGATTCTTTGATGCCGATCATTCTGTATAAGCAATTTGGTGCCGCAAGAAGCAGACTTATCTCACTTACCAAAAAAGTCTTAGTTCTTAAAACATTTTAAATGCCATAATTTTTAGGTCTTTGAAGTATTTAAATATTGTCTACCTAATTGAAATATATTTGTGTATACCTAGAAAACTTAATTAATATGAATTTTATGACTAATTTTTAATTTGTATTTTAACTATACATTTTTAAAAGAGTCACTTAAAAATACTTTAAACAAGAGTAGAAATACACATAAAGAATAGCAAAATTGACCTTAAATTTGTAATAATACACCAATATCCATTTCAGTGTAAAGTATTTTGAGACTAATAGTTGCTTATTGGATAAAATAGATTCAATAATCTACCCCTTATTATTATTTCTAGATGATATCCCCTTTTTTCTTTGGAGAAATATTACAATTATAATCAACCCTTTTATGTACAAACAAACATTTATTAACAATATTTTGAAATTTGGGACATAGATTTTCATACTACTTTCTGCTGGTTGGGGGTGTTGGAAATTTTATGAAGATTCTGAGAAAATTTAAGATAATGATAAAGTCTTGGGAAGACCAGCTATAACCTTTGTTGATAGAATCTTGAAGGTTCAGGAAGTCTCCATTGCTCAAATCAGATGCATCTTAAATTTGAATGAAACCACAACCACTTGCTTTCTGTGGAAATAAAAGTAGAATGTCTTTCTCAGAGCAATATACCCTTATACCCAAACTTTGCAGCCTTTACAATTGAATGTCTTACAATAGTTAAAAATCTAAAATCCAGCACAATAATATACAGTATCCAGACTCTGTTTTTTTCATCTTTAGATGGCTTTTTATATATTACTTTTACTCTCTCTTCAAAGACTTTATTTTTTAAATGATATTTCTATGTAACTGCCTATACTGCTTTTACTCTCTCTTGTACATTTATACACATCATAACTTTTTAGAAGGTTTTTTCCCAATCTGAATTAGTTTTATTGTATGCATATTTGTAATACTTTTCTAACCATTAGAGTTTAAACTATTATTCAGCATGACTATGATCAAACATGACTTTGACTACTGGCTCTGCCCTGCTTGACTTTTGACATGGTGCAGGTGTCAACAAGTCACACTTACTCCCCCAACTCTGAGAAGAGGTATTAAGTATCATAGAGCTATGCTTTTAAGCCCATGTTATGTTCTCAAGCATTCAGACAATGTTTAGAAGAAGCCTCTTTGTCCCTCAGCCCTTGAGAGACTGTATGAGTCTGCATTTTGTTGATGAATCCCACCAAGTCTATGTAGATCAATGCTCAAAAGTAAGCATTAATTGTAAGAGGAAGTTTCTCAATTCCACCAAGGCCTGTGATCCAGACAAATTTCTCCACCTGAGATTTCACAACTGCTTATAAAATAATATAAAATAAGAAGTTTTAATAATTACAAATTTCTTGGCCTATATCTCAAGCTTATTACTAACTAGCTCTTATAATTAACAGCAACCCATTCTTATGAATTTATATATTGCCACATGGTTTTGTGGCATTACCTGTTCCATTACATATTGCTTCTCTTGTGACAGCTTACAGTCTGTCATGACCCCACTTTTGTTCTCCCTGTATTTTTTTTTTTGATTTCCTACTTGGTTATGTCCTGCTTTGCCACAGTCCAAAACAGCTTCTTTATTAACATTGGCTGCAACAAATATTCACAGCATACAGAGCAATGATCCCAAAGCAGATACTTATTATTTTCATTATTTCAGAGAGCTATCATTATGTTTGCTGAGCCACATGGTTGACAGAATGTCATGGCTGCAGACATAAGCACCAAGATGGCTATTCTATCTATTGTGGTCAGAAAGTAAAAAACACACTAACCAGATTTAACACTCAGGTTAACACCCGCCTAGAATAGTCTGCTTTTTCTAACCTGGCTTCACATTCCACATATCTGCCACATCCTAACAGCATATTCAAATTTAGAATACATAAGTAGGATAATCCATCAATTAGATAAAAATCTATCGATGAGATAAAATAAAATATTAGGTGGATAAAATGTCATTTCCCAACAAATGTCCATGTATACATGCAAATATTTGCTCACTTATTTTCTGGGCATTTCTCAGGTCATCAAATCGACAAAGATTCATTTCCTCATAAATAAAGAAGTAAAGTATATTCCTGACTTTACAGATTATTCAGACTGAGCTATTATATCAAATTATACATGGATAGAGTATGTGGCAGTATCAATTAGTAGACCCCTTCAAACTATCTGTTTCATCTCTAATTTATAAACCCCAGACCTATGGTACCCTGCTTCTCTGCAAGTTACTTTCTCAGCTGCAAAAAAGGACAACTACCCAGTCAGCAACACAAAGAAACATGAAATGTTTGCAAAAGCAAAATGATAATCACCATGGTTATAAGATAGTGTTTCTAAGAGAATTGCTATAAGCCTGTACTTTAGAATTTTGCTTGAAAGGTTATACAAACATAATGCTCATATTATAATTACCATTAACAGTGTTTTCAAATGAAAATTGCTGTAATTAATATTCATTTTTATGTTATTGATTAAGGCCAAAATAATTGTCATTAAGAGTTTAATCATACAAAGATAAAAACCTACTTTGAGGTAAATGCCTCCTTAATCAATTGGTTGAATTACTATTAAATCACAGTATAATCAAGTGATTATACAACAGGAGTGATAAAATACATTAATGATGATTAAAGAACAAATGGGTAAAATTCACAAATGTAATATCAGCAGAACAACCAGGAAAGTTTCATGAATTTGACTGTGTCCTTGTTTATCCTATGAGACCTATATAGCAATTGATGTAGTATTTTTGGCATCTTGAGCTGAATGTAATAGCCCTTTTTCATAAAAATTCTTAATCCTGTATTTCTTAATTGAACACTCAATATAAAAATAAGTCAAGCATGAGGATCACATTTGGAAGCTTCCACAATAAAATGTAAAAGCTTTGAAATAAGTTGGCCTTATTTCTTTAGGAAGATAGGTCTTTAGTACAGTTGTTTCATTTTTATGGTATAAAAATTAGCTAATATTTGTACAGTAAATCAATATTTTTGAAAACATAAATTTAGTCTTTCATCTGAAGCTTTTTGCTATGAAATATTTTGCAGTACAATTTATTGAGAGTAAGATATTTGGTCAATGTGGTGTTTTAAGGGTGGACTTAAGGAGTCATTAAAATAATTGGCATGTGACTGAATTTTTATGTCAAATTAAACTTAAGAATATGCCATATTTCTTAGAGAGATACACAGTGCTTAGAATGTTAGGTAAAAAATATCTGTAGATATACTGCAGATCACAGTGGTACTTGGAAAAACATTTTTCTCTAAAACCATTAGTAATAGTTTTTTTGAATATCACTGATTGAAATCTAAATAGCTCAGTTTTGACCAAATGACCATAGGTAATCTTAAAATTAAAAACAAAGAATAACAACAAAATAAAACTAGCAACAGCAAAGAAGCAGGACGGATGATTTCAGTAAACAGGATTGTAAGGTAAAGTTTAACTAAGTAATCTATCCCTAATACAGTTATAGTTCACACACAAAGACAGAATTCTTCTTCTAAGAAAACTGTTATAATTGATTTGAAAACCTTAGCCTTCACACTAAAGAAATAATTGTTCCTCTTGTGCTTATCAAGATTTTGTTGTAGATTTATGTGAATTTCTGATAGTTGTCCCCATAGACCAGATACAACCAAGTTGACTAAACTGTCTTGAGACTCTAAGACCAACTTAAACAAGTCATATAAAATAATGCAAATAATCAGAGACCATGCTGCCACTAGGGCCAGACAGAGCTGAGTGACTTTCCCTTCTGCTCAGGGACATAGTGGCATCATGCTTGGTACTTGAAGGGACTGGTCCTGTGGAACCACAGCTACAGGATTTCCATGATTCTCAATAATGATAAATGACCTTAGTAAGAAATGTAATGATTTTCATTAACTCATAGAAAATAAATAACAATAATGCTGCCTCTGTTGATGATTATGATAATGATTGTGATTACTATCAGGAAAACTAGAATCCCAGGACAAAGAATACACAATCCATCCTCTTTAGACTGGATCTTCAGGATCAGGTATACGGTCTTAAAATCTTTTGATTTCCAGATTTCTTATCTGTACTAAGTGGCTAAAAATTGTAGTGTATAATTCACAGCTTCAATATGAGAAGTTAATGTCAGATTTTATATTTAAAGCATACTGAAATTGTCTCTAACACAGTAAATAGAAGTTATTATTATAACTATGATAATTGTAATTATCATTTTTAAAGTGATATGTATTTGCTTTTCTTTCAAAGAACTGAAAAAGATAATCATAGTTGTAAATCAAATATTCTATCAGACTCCTCATTATGGCAGAAGCAGGAGCATATTAATTAACATTAAAATATTTCAAATAAATACACTCAGAACATTCTTATTTATTACATAATTATTATACCAAACTGAAAGTGCTTATCTGAAGTTTCTCTAGATGTTGATGTTCAATGAGATGCCTGATGTGAATTAAATAATGAAGCATATTCAATATCCTGAATAGATTCTCCACTGTTGATGCATGGTTATTGCCTTAGAAGAAAACCTACTATAAAATTACTCTTGTATTTTCAAATCTCCCAGCTCACATCAAAAAATGCTGTGAGATTAAAAAGTGTTGAAAATTATGAATATAACAACACATCATAAGCTATTTTCATGAATTATAGCAAGCAGGTGATCACAGTATGAAACTTAATATCAAGGATGATTACTTATATTGTGTAATATGTGAATAATATAGAAGTCATTCCTTAATTATAATGTATCTAGAATATATCTAAATGTGACTCCTGATTTTCAAATTATAAATAACTGAATCTAACTCTAAAACCAATCTACTCCATTATATGTTCATGCTATTAATACCTACCACAAATAAAATTATTGGTTCAATTATTTAGTTTACAAATTAATTATTGAAAGAATCCTCACATTTTTAACCCAGAGTCATATGAAATATTAAACATATTTCAAATTGCTAAATAACAGATTGGGGAAATTTTTAACAAAAACTAGCTTCATAGCTCAAAATATGCAAGTTTAGACTAGGAAAATAAAATTGAAACACACTGAAAGGCACAAAACAGCTACTGCTATGATATGGCTCTAATTTATATAAAAAGACAAATTAATAATAAAGCAGAAGATGGCTAAGGGATTCAGAACACTATATTAGAGGGCTTTCATTCCAAATATTCAAACTCAGAAAGTCATATTAAAGATTGCATTACCCAAGAATTAGGGCACCTGCAAAGATGATTTATTAACTTAAAATTTGGAAGGATTAAAGAGAGAAATATCTTTAAAAAGAGTAAGATACTTAAAACCTAAGGAATAACTACATAAATACTCAGCAGACAAATGTGTTGTGATGTAATTACTGATATCAGTTCTCCATTTTCCTTTAGTTGTACTGTATATCCATACTCTTACCACTGGTGTATAGGGAGAAGAATGAAGGCACCTCTTCATACTCAGTCTGTTATTGTGTGCTTTCATCAATGTGAGGGAGGCTTTATGGGTGAAGTAAGGGAAGACGCGAATTATACTAAGGAAGTTGTATATTTTTTCTTGAGATTCTAGTATGCTTATGAAAAAAGTACCCTTCTAAAATGATTATCCCTTCATATCATACCCCAGAATAATGATACATTGTGCAATTGTCCATGCCAGTGCCTGTTTTGGACCCTAAAGTGGATCTTCGGAAGTAAACACACTTTTGTGCATCAGCCAATGAAGTTTTCATATATAAAATATAACCCAAGAGGTATAAGAATAAATGCTCTCAGATCAGAAACTGAAGTGGAAAAGCACACATTTACCCCAACTGAATGTTTTTATCCAAATGACACAATTCAAAACTACCTTAAAAATTCAGAAGGAAGACAGCAGTTCACAGTCCCTACATGTCCTGGTAGTTTAATTGAATTCCATGGAGTCCTCCAATCTTAACTAGGCACAAATACAAAGATTATGGGTTTATTTTTATCTAATACTGTTTGTCACTTAAAATAACCTTTCTCTTTCATCCTGAATGAAAAAGCAGTAGACTTAAGGAAAGTATCAAAATTGAAGTAATAATTTAGTTTAAGTTAAAGAAGCATAGAGTTTTAGTGAGCTACTAAATGGCCACTGTGCTTAGCCATTCTCCTGAGAAAAGTGTATAGAAAGTGTAATTTCATTCTATGTATTGAGATTAATACTTCAATACGGTCATGTTCTTAATAAATTGAGAGTGCTATAAATGTGAGTATGTATGTGTGTACACACACATATGAGAAGTTTTGAGAGATTCATTTGACCTAGTAATGGACCCAGAATTCCAGATCACATTATTTGTCCATTTCTTGGAGTATTCATTAAAGCATTACACTGATTATTTTCCTTTTATTTCTGGTGCAATGTGAGTGAGTAGGCAATAAACAAAATGACAGAAACGGTTTCGTTTTATTCACTTTCATGGAAACCTCACAGAAATAAGTACAAAATTATATTTTACACATTGTAAATGAAGCAATTGAAGTAAAATCTAAAGAACTTCAATGTAATTTGGAGTTCTTTCTTAAGATGATTTCTTCCAATATATAGTGTAAGTCACAGGTGGTTGTTACATTTTCATTAAAAGCTTGTAGTACAATGGGGTAGACTTTAAAGTGAGATCTGAAGTCTTGTCCAAGAACTCTTTAACTAGCCATGTTTGATGATGCAGACACTGTAACTCTCCATTGTCTGTTTCTATTCCTTGATAGAAAACTTGCTAGGATCATCTCTTTTTGCAAGGATGCTTTTGTTATTCTCTGTTTCCATGGGATTGGACTAACTGCCTATCACCTGAGGATAAATAGATTTTTCTCTAAGATAATCACATTCATTTTCATTGAAATAAGGAAGTAGTGTGTGATTACAATGTAGCCACAGACACATTAGAGTTTAAAGCTAATTTTCAGAGTTTAAGAAACCTATAGGAATCATGCCAAAGAGGCAATATTGAATATTTTTGTTATGATTTAACAAGTGAATAAATATTCCATTATATCTTTACTGCTTCATTAACCTCACAGCAGTTTTGTGAGGGTAAAAAGGTGGTTGAGTAAACATTATATTTTCTGTCTTAAAACACGAAGGTGGACAGTCTGTTAGACATTTGAATGAATTTAGCATTTGTCATTGATTAAACCTATCGTATAACTGCCAGTGAAAAACACTTGATTTATTCATTCACGCCCATTTACTCACTGTTACATAACAATAATGTTTGAAAAATAATGAGAATAATCATGCTTTTACTACAGAAACATAGGCATGGCGCTTCATGTTATCCCTACACCTTAAGGTCAAAAACAGGAGAGTGATGTGTTTTAGAAGTTTGCCCTATACAGGAAGTTCCAGACTAGCCTGAATTGCAAAAAAAAAAAAAAAATAAGTCAAATAAATAACAAAGAAAAATAACAACTTAAAAACACCATATTTGAAGCAATTTGGTTGTAAATTTTTTTACGCAGGGATAGCACCGAAAATAACAATTTATCTAGTTTAAAAATAATATTGTTAAGTCTGATAAAAAGACTCTGGATCAGCATGTATTGCAAGCCTGATGATGCCATTTGGAACCCCAGGTCGTATCCCAGGTGGAAGAAGAGAACTGACTCCTGATGTTGCCTACTAAACACCTGATGAGTCCCATAGCACGTGCAAGTCTCCCACAATAACAAATACACTAAAAATTAAAACAAATAACTATAGTCTTTTTCCTGTGAATATCAACTAATTCAGAATATAGGACATAGATATAAAAGTATAATATGTATGGACACAACTGAAGGTTTAAAACATCCATATTAATTAATGCTTGGTATTTTTGGACATAGTGAGTGGTTTCTATGCATTGTCTTCATATCAATTATTTCACTTAATTTTTGTAAGAATATTATGTGGAAGACTCAATCTTTAATATCCATATATAAAATCTTTGAATCACAGAAACTCTATATGCCTAGGTTCAAGTACTTCAAAGCACAGGAACGCTATGGACCTGTGGTCAAGGATCTCAAAGAAACGGAAATGTTCACCAAAACTAACCTCCTATGTGGAAAGTTTGACTATAAATAAGTAATTTTACTAAGGATAATAATTTAGATGTACTTACTTGAATGATAATTTCCAAACACATTTGTCCATATAATATGATGTACATTATAGAAAGTTATAACAAACATACAAAAATCAAACTAATAAAATATGAGTGATGGTTGCAAGTAAAAGTTTTATTTGCTCATAGAATAAACTAGCATACATTTGGACACTGAAGAATCAAATAAGATATATCTATGTTGTATGTGTATAAGTTAATACGTATGTAACAATTACACCTATGTATACTCTTGTCTAAGATTTCATAGAAAGGCACATATTAATTTATTCAGTTTTTAATTGAGTTAGTACAATTCTGAAGACTAAATTCAATTATTTTTCTTTAAAAATTTTTAGGGCTATCTATGCAACTATATAAAATTACATATATAATTTAATCTTATTATATATTAGTATAGTTTATAAGGATTCTTACACAGAGTTATTCTAATTTCTATTTAGTTAAATAGAAATTAAAATAAATGGAAACAGTTACTTTTATTTAATACTGAGGAGAAACATTCTTATAAAAGCTTATAAAAATCCTCTAAAAATCAAGGATATACACAGACATAAGATTCAAAAGTAATGCTAATTTGAAATAGGAAGAAAATCCATGAGTATATCTACTCTGGAGACTTGTTCAAAATAGAACATTCTTGCATTTGTGCTTAGGATGACCTTGTGGTGTGTGCTGCCTCAGAAATGGTCTCTGCGGTGTCCTTGTGTTGTGAATATAGAAGGTAAGACATGCACAATTTATACGTTCCTGTGGAGTGTGTGACATCTCAATGAAGATTTAAGAGTGAGTAGAAGGGAGACCAGAAATCATTATGCCCTTTATCGTGCTCTAGTCATGGCATATGAATGTGCTTAGTCCTTTATCTGCCTAATATTCACATAAATTAAAGTTACTCAAAGCATGCTGCTCAGTCCTTGGGGCTAGCTAGCATCATGTATAGTCAGGGTGCACGGTCATATGTTTACCCAAATCTACCCAGCAGGTAGCGCTGCTGATCCTAGGGATGACCATTGCACTGTGTGAGTATAGACACAATCCAAGTGTCAAGATAGATTATTAATAATGAGAGTCTGTACTATACTTTTGTTTGGCTTCCCATTTGAATAAAATAGAAATGAAATAATAAGAAATGAGCACGTCACAGGGAAATTTTAAAATGTGAAGGTTTGAGTTTAGAAAAAACTCAAAGTAAGACAAATGAGAATCGAGGAGAAAACATCCATTGTGATGCATTGAAAAAAAATCATAAGCAGACATAAAGAAAGGTTATTTAATGAAAGAAAGCAAAACGTATCAAGTGATGAACATAAGATATCAAATACAAAATCACAAATATTCTAATCTAATTTAGTAATAGTAGTGAGTGAAGTGAAATACAGATACAAAAAGAACACGATGGTAAAATTCCACAGAATTCTAGAGTGGGCACCTATTTGACATACTGGCCACAGTTCTCTTCCTCCTCTCTTCCAGTTCCCTTCCCCCAGCTCCCATCTGCCCAACTCTTACCCATGCCTTCACAGTCGTTACTTAGAAAGGGGCAATATTCCCATGGGAAACCCAGCATGGTGAGTAATTTTCCAAAAGCCAGCTTAAGTGTCAGTTGCAGCTCCTAATCCAACTGCTAGAAGTTCCACAAACAGACCATACAGACGCAGAGGGCCTAAACTGATACTATGCAGACTCCCTAGATATCACTCCCAAAACCTTGAACTCCCATGAGCTCAGATCAGCTGACTCTTTGGGATACTCTGTCGTGACCTTGACCCCTCTGGCTGGTAATAACCATCATCACTATCCTGAGCAGGACTAAGGAGCTCTGCCTCTACTTTCATTAGTTACTGGATAAAGACTCTTGTGGCTAAACAACATAAGAACAATGGGTTGAGTTAAGATGAAAGAGGTAACAATACGTCTGAGTCATAGGCCAAACAATGTGTAATTAAAATAAGCCTTTGTATGATTATTTTGATTATTTTAGGCTAAGTGGCACTGGGGCTACAAGTGAGTTCAAACCTCGGGGCTAGGGTAAAAAGACAGGCCAGAAACAACATACTACAAATAGCACTCCGATGTGAGTTATTTATATTCACATAAAGCATGAGGAAGCTTAGGAAAGGTTCTAGACCTACATCCAACAAAGAATAGAGGTAGAGACAAAGATCCATGACTGAGTACCGGGCAGAGCTCCTGGTCCAACTGAGAACAGGGGAGGAGAATCTATATGAGCAAGGGATAGGGATTAAGAGAAAATTTCCCACAGCTATGTCTGGCTGGAGCTCTGATGGGCTCACTGAATCAAAAACAGCCACTGGGGAACCACTGGGAAAAGGAGCTAGGCCCTCCAAGGATAGGCAACTGTCAATCAGCATGGGCAGTATGGTGGGATCAGACTGTATTTCTGTGTGTCGGCTGGCACCTTGGAACCCATTCCCTACAAAGGAACACCTAACCCAGTCTTGACTTTGGGATGAGGAAATCAGACTTGCCTGGAGTGGATGTGCCACTCTGAGCTGACCCATCTTGGGACTTCTTGCCCCTTTGGGAGACAGGATGGGGGATAGAGAGGGGAAAGGCTGAAGACTGACTGGGAGGGATTGGGAAGAGGAGAAGGGAAGAGGATCAGGGGGATCCATAGATAAAAATGACATTCTTTTTATTAAAAAAAAAAATTAAAAAAAAGAAAACAGAAAAAGAGAGAACCACTGTTCTAAAGTCTGCTGAACCTACTTCCATTACAACTCTGGGGGAAAAAACAGATTCTAGAGTACAGAAATTTAGCCAAAAACAGCTTCCAAGTTGTACTTCTCAAGTAGGCCTTGGTATAGAGACTCTCCTGGCATGATATGTGGGCTTGAGCTGCAAAATGCCAGGCTTTTGCAGTGCATCTTAATCTGCAACAAGGCTAGTTCCCAAAATCTCATGCAAGACTCGGTATAAGCACAAACTGCTTGTGACAGGTTTAAGTTACTGTGCTTACAGCAAAAAGGAAACATTGTCAAAAAAAGGATTTTAGTAGCAGCATTTTCTTGGGAAAGCTCTGTTTCCTGAAGGCAAACAGAGATGTGACTTTTTAAAGAGAGGCTTCCTGACTCAGCTTTCAAAGTATATATAAAAAAGGGCTCTTTTTAGAAGCCCTGCTGCCAAATACTTAAATGGAGTTCATGATCAGCGAGAGGTGGTGCTTTGCTTGGTGGCAATGTGGACCCTAAAATCCCCCAGAGTGATAATTGTGGCTCCAGACAGTACTTCTGCTAATAACCTAACCTCTCTACTAAGCTAGACTAGTAGCTGGGAGGAGACAGACAGCCATCCTAACCACACCTTGGCAGATTAAAATTGTGATAAAAAAAAAAAACAGAAAGAAATAGAAGGAACTGGGTAGAGTCAGCCACCCTAGCCAAACCTTTAATCTTAACCACACCTTGGCAGATTAAAGGTATGGTCAGACACAGAAAAAGATGAGACAAGAGATATACAATAAAAACAGATTTTTTTTAAAGCCTCTAAATGGTTTACAGCATCTTTGAAAATATACATAGGCTAGAGAGAGAACAGAAAAAGAATAGAGAAAGTCCTTAAGAATAAAGATGGAAATTACAAAGTGTGTTTGGCTACTCTTTGTTATTGTCTTGTCTTTAACTTTTCTGACTACAAAAGAAGTAGTAAGAGCTGCTAAAACACATTTGATTATAAACACTGTTGGATTAATCCAACCTGTATGTTTTGTAAATGAGTTGACTTTAAAATTGAAATCAAAAGATATGTTACTTAAGAGAAGAGGATTTTTTATTTATTTCCACAGAAATGAAGAAAATAAGGTTGTATTGAGGAAGATCCCCTGAAAAGTCTCCAATAGAAACAGATGGCCCAGATGATTTAGCATTTCAGAGAACCTCTGTTGCAGTTTCCTCTGAGCTCTGCATCCAAACATCCTCAAGAGTACTGGCTGAGATGACCCAGCCTTACAGACTACTCCACTAAAGATTTGTCCATAATTCTAAATTTTTCTTTGCATCCCCATAAGATTACCAGCACCCTCAATCATCGGGAAATAGCCTACAGAACTAAGCCCACATTAAAAAAAAAAAAAAAAAAACAGATTATGGATGTTTGTCTTTGTTTACAGAGATGGTTACAAGTTGTTGTTATAGATAATGGTGAAAAATAAATCCATACAAAGAAAATTATATTTGGGGTTTTTGTTTTAAAAAGAAAATATGGGA
Organism: Phyllotis vaccarum; assembly: GCA_033318265.1. NCBI lineage: Eukaryota > Metazoa > Chordata > Mammalia > Rodentia > Cricetidae > Phyllotis > Phyllotis vaccarum. The sequence goes on from JARWLC010000005.1 coordinate 145,656,590, forward strand.
AATGCTGTGGAATTACACTCTATCAAATTGTAGATAATTGTCCCTCCTACTGGTTTACTAAATGCTGATTGGCCAGAAGGCATATGGGAAATTTGGGTTGGACTACCAGACTAAGAAAACTCTGGGAAGAGGAAGAGTAGAGCAGAGACACAGCAGATGCAGAGAAAAGAAAAACAGAACGCTGCTCTGAGAAAAGGTACCGAGCCGTATGACTAAATAAAAATAATGGGTTAAGATGAAAGAGCAAAAAGTCTGAGCCACAGGCCAAACAATATGGAATTAATATAGGCTTTAGGTATTTCTTTGGGACTTTGGGACTGTTGATCAGAACCTCAGGTCTAGGCAGAGCTAAGCAGCTATAGGCAGGTCTAGATTTCAGAACTAGACTGGGTCAGAAACTTCATAGTATATCTCTCTGATGACAATTAAGGTATTCAGTCATCCATATGATTACAGGATAAGATTAGTTCAGGCACCCTGATCACTAGAAGTCTCAGCTAAGGTCATATTTTTAGATTCCCAAGAATTTCCTGGCACCAGACTTCTCCCTAACCCAAAAATGCACCCCTATCAAGTCATCTCTTTTATTTCTTTTCCTTCCATATCTGCCCCCAACGTGCAAAACCATATTTCTCATGTTTCCAACATTCTATTCCCCTTTTTCACCCCAAATATACCCAGGAGATATCTTCTGTTTCCCCTTTTCAGGGAAATTCATAAGCCCCTTTTGAGCCCTCCTTGTTACCTAGCCTCTCTTGGACGTTGAATTGAAGCATAGTTATCCTTTAGTTTAAAACTAATATCCATTATGAGTGAGCACATGCAGTGTTTGTCTTTCTGGAATTGGGTCACCTCACTCAGCATGTTTTTTTTTTTTTTTTTTCTAGTTACATAATTTGACTGCAAATTTCATGATGCCATTGGTTTTTTTGTTGTTTTTTGTTTTGTTATTGGGTTTTTTTTTTGTATTCTTTTTAACCTCTGAAAAATACTTCGTGTATTCATGTACCATATTTTCTTTTCATTCTTTAGCTGAGGGGCATCTAAGTTGTTTCCAGGTTCTGGTTATGACAAATAACATTGCTATGAACATAGTTGGGCAATTGTCCTTGTGGTATGATTGTGCATCCATTGGATATGTGCCCACAATTAGTACAGATGGATCTTACAGTTTTCTGAAAAAGTATCATACAGATTTCTAAAATGACTATACAGGTTTGCACTTCTACAGCAGTAAAGAAGTGTTCCCTTATTCCACATTCTCTGCAACATAGGCTTTCATTAGTTTTTTTGATTGTACCCATTCTGACAGGTGTAAGATGATGTCTCAGGGTCATTTAGATTTAATTTCCCTGAGGACTGAAGATATTGAATAATTCTTTAAATGCATCTCAGCTATTTGAGATTCTCCCATTGAAAATTCTCTTTTTAAACTTGTATACTATATTTTTATTGGATCATTTGGTATTTTAATGCCTAGTTTCTTGAGCTCTTTATATATTTTGGATATTAGCCATTCATCAGATGTAGGATGGTGAAGATCTTATCCCATTCTGGAGGCTACAGGTTTGTTATATTGACAGTGTTCTTTGCCTTGCAGAAGCATTTTACTTTTAGGAGTTCCCATCTATTAATTGACAATCTCAGTGTCTATGATACCAGTGTAATATTCAAAAAATTTTCTCTTACGCTAATGCATGCAAGGCTACTTCCCACTTTCTATTCTATCAGGTCCTGAATGGCCAAAGTTTTTGGTGATTTGCACAACTTTGATTCCAGTAAAAATCTCTCAGGTGAGATGAGGTTTATGGAGGTCTGGGTGCCTATATCCTGCTTATCCTGTTCTGTTATTGTCTGTACCTGCCCTAACAAAGTCTGTTCTTTCAACTGCTATTGGTTGTGCTTGTGCCTGTGGAGTCTAGTAAAACTATATGAGATGGCTGACCATGGGAGGATGATCAAGTGGGGAGTGGGCCTTGGGAAAACAGAGTAGTAGAGTTCCTCCAGAGTTGGAGGCAGAAGACAGAATGTGCCCTGGGGTTTAGGTTCTGGGGGTTGGACAAGATGAGCTGGAAGGCCCTTCCCTTACCTGTTTTGCCTGTGCCTATGTAGTCTGCTGAGGTTGGAGGAAGGGCTCACAATGTTTTTATTTAACAAACAAATTATACATGTTAACATCCTTAAATACATTACAATTTTTAAAAAAACTGCTAAGATACTTGAACCTGAAAATTTGTCAATGCTGCAAGAGCATAAGACAGTTGAATATTTTCAAGTCATAAAAAATTATAAGAGAGGGGGATAACGACCATTTGCAGATTTAAATGAAGATTCAGAATAGTATATCTCTAGCATGAAAATTCTATCAAAAAATGTACTTGCTCAAAATATAATATTCTTCCTTATGTTGTGGTTTACTTGGGGAGATCAGATCTAGGTGACATGTGAAGTAGGTTGCTGGTGTCTCATCCCTTAGATTTTATGGTTTCGTGACACCTGTGCTAAATTGTTAAACTGATAGATTTTGATGTTTTAAATAATTCTTCTTTCTTCACTTGAACACTTAGAATCAAATAGATCCTATGAAATTACCATATTACTATAAAACCATCTTATGGATGGACTTGTCCTGAGGTTGACATGAGGCAAGACACAGTGAAAACAAAGGAGCTGAAGGATGATTCCGCAGCTAAGAGTGCCTGCTGTCCTCTCACAGGACTGGAATTCAGTATGCATGCGGCAGCAATGTCAGATGTTGCACACGGTTAGATTTCTGATGCAGCATAGAGAGCAAGTAGAGAGGTGCCTAACATGGGGCACATACACTCACATTAAGCCTAAAAAAGCCTTAAAGGGGTTCAAGAACACCAAAATGGGGCCAAGAACTGAGGTGGGAATGCATTTGTGTGTGCTGTATCTTTAAATAAAGGAGTTGGTTTGGGCCATGGCAGGTACCGTAGAATAGGTAGGAGGAGAAATCAGAGCTTAGGTGGGAGAAGCAGGGTGGAGTCAGGCAGACCGAGCTGAAGCCGCCGAAGGAACAGCATGTAAGGAGCACGGGTGAGCTACGGGCCGCCACGTGGCCCGCGGATTAATAGAAATGGGTTGATTTAAGATATAAGAGCTAGCTAGCAATGTGCCTGAGCCATAGGCCAAACAGCATGAAGTAAATAGAAGCATCTGAGTCATTTCTGGGGACCCGGGCGGCGGGCAGATAAGCAGTTCCGGCGGCAGGTCTGTGGGTCCGGGACCTCTGGCGTCCGGGACCCGAGAAACCCCCTACAACAAAGAACAGTTTCCAAATCATGGGGCATATACACTCACATTAAGCCTAAAAAAGCTTTAAAGTGATTCTAGAACACCAAAATGGGGCCAAGAACAGTTTCCAAATTGTGTCTCTCAAGTGGGCCATGCTATAGAGACTCCTTGTCATGAGTGTTTAAATTACAAAATGGTAGGTTTGCTGCATGAAGCTCGAGCTGCCACATGTGTTCCTGAAGTCTCACAGAAGCCTCAGTACAAGCACAAGCTGCTTATGACAGATTTATGGCAAGAGATTGTTCTTACCTTGATTGCTTGAGAGTATGCTATATAAAGAGGACATGTAGGACCCTTAGGAAAGTGGCCTCTGTAACTTTTTTAAAAGAAGCCAAGATTGTCATTTAGGTTCCCACTTCGTAGAGAAAACTGCAAGATATTCTGAAGGACACGGGGATAAGCAAATGATAAATTATGCAAGAATGAGTGTAGCAATCCTTCAATCTTCCTATTTCATTGAAAGGTATGCCAGAGACACTAGGCCTATAGACTGAAGATGGATGTTCCAATATTACAAAGGAAATTTGGATGACTATCAAGCTAGCCAAGTTCTCTGTTACTAGAATTTGAAGGTTGCTTGCAATGTACTTCCTGTTTACTCAGGTAATATCATATCCTTGTGTGGTCTTAGATGGAGTTGAAGATTAGAGAGTTCTAATTATAGTTTTCCTTGTTTATAGTAAGAGGTAAATTAGATATAAAGCTTTGGACTCACAAGGATAAGATAAATGATAGAATATTCTTATAATTTTGCTAAATACAAATAGACTAGATATTATATCTATAATTCTTACTTTAATGCTGTTTTGTTATCTGTGATTTAACTATGTAAAAATTTAAGCCTTCCTTTTTTATTAGACAGAAAGGAAGAAATTATGCAGGATGTTTTTCTGTATGCTGTGATTTACCATTGGTATAAAGAGGCTGTTTTGGCCCATGGCAAGACAGGTTATAGGCAAACAGGAAATTTAAAAGCACGGATAAATGGGAAGGAGTGTAGAGTCACACAAAGATGCTGCAAGCTGCTGTCAAGAGAGCAAAATGTAAAAGTTCAGGTAAACCACTGACTATGTGGCAAGACATAGATTAATAGAAATGGATTAAGTTAAGATGCAAGGCCTAGTTGATAATGAGTCGGAGCCATAGGCCAAACAGTTTGTAATTAATATAAGCATCTGAGTCATTATTTGTGGCTAAGTCCCTGAGGAATTGCAGATCCAGTCTTTGTGATGGACACACCAGAAACTTCTGGTTACAATTACCAGCACTACCAATTAGCAGGAAGTCATCCAGAGAATTACAACCACAGTCCCAAAAAAATTGATTATGGTCATTTGTCTTTGTCTATATTATTGGTTACAAGTTGTTATAGATAATAGTCTGGAAACAAAAACAAAGCTAGATAAAGAAGATTAGATTGTTTTTTGTTTTTTGCTTTTTTTTTAAGAGAAGGGGAATGTTGTGTGACTATGCTTTTATACTCTGTCAGTATTTGTCACTACTGGTTTAATAAAGTGCTGATTGGTCAAGTAGCTAGACACTAAATAAAGGTTGGACAAGCAGACTAGGAGAATTCTGGGAAATAAAAGAAGAGAGGCATCCAGGCACAGCAGAAGAAGATGAGAATACTGTACTGAGCAGAAAGATATCAAACCATGTGGCTGAACATGACAGAAATGTGTGTTAACTTAAAGTACAAGAGTGAGCCAGAATCAGCTTGTAATTAGTATAAGTCTTTGTGTGATTCCTTGGGAGTAAGAGGCTTTGGGTCTGGTCTTTGGGCCTAGGCAAGGCAAGAAACTTTCCACTACATTATTATATATTATTTTCACTAGAAAACAATCTCATGACAACAGATCTTGTAGAGAAGAACATTAGAACAAATAATGCATAGTGAGGATTTTTTACAGTGTGTTTTTACCTCAATAATTATGGCAGGAATTGAGAAACTACAATGAGTTATTTGTTGTGAAGCTCTACCAGCAGAATCTATAAAGCTAAGCAAACTAAAGGGCCGTTTTGACAGCAAGAAAAGCTTATGGACTCAAGAAAGCCAGCATTGACACTGGTGGCAAGCACTACTAACAAAACACAGAAGCCAGTGAAACATCATATTTCGTAGCACTCAGAATCTTCAGAGCTATGAAATCCCATACTGTTGCTGAGGATTTACTGCTGACATTTTCCAGTTATGTAATGTTGAAGTTATGATCAGAAATGGAATTGTAACATAAATGAGTAATATTTCATTATCAAATGACACTGAGGGCAGAATAGCTGTCATATCTGATGGTATTCTCAATCAGGTAATCCATGAAATAAAATCTGCTTTGTAGGGGCTCTAACTGGACCTAGTATAGCAAATATTGGAGACAGGTTTTGCCCTTTTTCCTCTCCCTTACTAAAACACCATTACATCCATAAAGATAGCCCCCAAGGTCTATTCCTTTATTTGACCACTGATTCCTTCCTAAGACATCAGTTAAAATTCACTATTTGGCTACCATATTCAATCAGGATTTACCAACTCAGTGTAGCAAAATCTTCCCCTTTCTCTCTTCCAAGCCTACTCCTGCAGAGGCACCTTCTCTGTTCCTGGCTCTCTTCCTTTGTCTGCTTGTCTGTGGCTGTTGCTGCTGCTGCCCCTTCCAGATAATCAGTTTCCTTCATGCAGAGAATTTGGGGTCTGGATATGTCCTGTACCAGCTATGGGGGTCTAACCCTCACTTTCAATATTTTGTATCTGACTTGATGACTTTCAGATGTTGCAAGCTGTTCATAGTTAAGTGAGGTATATTATCGATGAACATTTTAAAGAGGAGTTTTTTTTTTTTTTTTGAAAACTTCTTGAAACAACAACTACTTGATTTTTTTTTTTTTTGACAATTGGTTCATTTCTGCAAAGTCACATGATGTCTTAAGGAAAGATTTGTGATGTTTGCCCAAATAGTGCTAAGCTATGCTAGGATGTAGATCTATATTTGAAGGTTTGGTACAAAATGAGTCACCAAAAGTCATCATAACTCACTGTATGATTCACTGAAAAATACTACAAAAGATCAGGCTGCCACAAGAGCTAAAAGGAGTAATGATTATGAGTCAAGCCTTTAACAGCCGAGGAAGAGACTCACAGAGATGGCTGACAGGAACTGTATGGGAGCTCACTGAATGTTGCTGAAGAACTTTTGGGGAAGGGAATTAAACCCTCCAAAGGTAAATGACTTGCAAATGGCAAGGGCAGTTTTTGAAGCCTCTTGGAGCAGGACCAGAATATGTTCCTGTGCATAAACTGGCATCTTAGAGCCCATTCCCTACAGAGGAACACCTAAGTCAGCCTTAATAATGGGATGAGGGACTCGGACCTACTCAGCTGGATATGCCAGACTGAACCGACCCACCTTGGGACTCCTTGCCATTCTTGGGGGAATGGATGGTGAGATGGGGTGGGGGAGGCTGAGGGAGGACTGGGAGGAGGGAAGGGGGGAGAATGGTAGATGTGGAAAATAAACATTTTTAAATAAAGTAATTTAAGGAAGTAATGAAAAACACCCTAAGGTCTGTCAGTGTTGCAAAGGCAAGCAGTATAATTTTTCCCAACTGTGCTGTGACATGGATGCTCTAAGCAAACTGCTACTTCACACTAAAGTGAGAGGGTTGTCAGGAGGAAAAGTTTCAAAACATGTTTTTGATCTTAGTAATGAACTCGAAACTTTATTTTTCCCCAATAGTTCCACACTGCATTCATATGAGTTTATGGTTGGTCTCAAGGGTACTTTCCTATTGCTACCAGGGGAACATAGTTATTATAACTTTGTATCCAATTGTTGTTTCAAGAACATTTCTTCAGGCACAATATCTAAAATTTTCTCCACTTCTTTTCATGAGAATGCTCACATCTAACAACACCGTACTTCACTCATAATCAGTTATTTTCTAAAAAGAAAATCAGCCATAGATCTAGATATTTAAAGATGTAAGAACCATACTGATATGTTCAGTCTCCAGAAATATATCTGTACTCTCAGCTGAGTCTTTGTCTCTAGCAAGCGTTACTTTGTAGCCCTGCTCTATTTTTTCACACTTCCCTCTCTCTATGGTTGTAAAAACATATATATTCTTAAGGTTTGTTTTAGGATTGATGTGACATGTAATAGTTCTCTAGATATAGAATATACTCTTTAGAACTAATGACTTTAATCCACACAATAAAATACAATATATTGTAGCTAGGGATTCCCAGATGGCCCAGAATAAAACTAAAACCTGGGCTTTATTTAATTTAAAAATATGAACAAAATTGTTTCAAGTTAAATGAGTTTTCTCTTGAGGAGAGGTGAGTACAGGCTTGGCTCAGACACAAACCTGGCAGAAGAGCATCCTCGGTTTTGCTGTTTGCTGCCCTTGCCTCAAGTTTGTTCAGTCTTCATGTGACCCTAATTCAATTCCTTCTTGTTAGACATCTTCCTTATTACCTTCCGTCTCCTGCCTTGGTTTTCCTCATCTACTATATGTAGAAGCATAAGTCAGGATTAACACTGGCATGTAGATGACTGAGGGCTGGGTTCAAACGTGTCACTGTTTACTCAAATGTGAACAAATTGTTAACTCAGAATGAACTGTGACTGCTCATCTACAAACAGAATAATAATGTGTGTGGTCTATGGCATCGTTTGCCAGTTTTATATATTTTTGGAGATGCACAGAACAAAATTTCTATTATCAAAGTTTATATTTTATTATAAACTAGCTTTGCTTCTTAAACCATCATTTTTGTGTCATTGTTAGCCCTTCAATTTCAGTTGCACCAAATTTGCATTAGATGTCTATGTTCCTGATAAGTAGATCAGTAATGTGTATAATATATCCCCCATTAATTTCTGTTTTACTGTTTTAATTCTGTGTTTCACTGCATATGAACTGTAATGAAATCTTTACGATTCGTCTGTAAAACTATCACATTGATTGCCAATACAACAAAATAAGTGACTTTAAAATGTTTGGGGGAGTGGGACAATGCTTGTTATTAAGGGCTTGACAGGTAAATATGAGAACTGGAGTTTAGGCCACAGAACCCATTTAAAAAGCAAGTTATGGAGGCACACAACTGTGATCTCAGTGATAGGTAGGCAGACGTGAGACAGTCTTATGGCACGGTGGGTATCGAGCTCTACAAATGAGTAAGTTCTAGGTTCAGTGAGAGACTTTATCCCCCAAAGTAAAGGGGAGAACAATGGTGAGATACCTGCTGCTACCTCCTTGCTCTCTCCCTCCCCTCTCTCTCTCTCTCCCCTCTCTCTCTCTCTCCTCTCTCTCTCTCTCTCTCTCTCTCTCTCCCCCCTCTCTCTCTCTCTCTCCCCCCTCTCTCTCTCACACATACACACGCAGAAGTAGGCACATATACACATGTAAAATTAAACATACATGTACATGTTCAGAAATTAAAATATATCTATTGCATACTTTAGCATTAAAATAAATTGTGAATCAACAATGAAAACTATAAATGTTACAGCTTTCTCTTCAAGGTTTGTTGTGACAAGGAGAAACACCGTGAGAGACTGGCATCCTTGGATTTGAGAGCAGAAAACAATACCCTGTCTAAATTTAGTCACGGTGTTCAAGAAAGCACAGTCTTTTCAATTTATCTAGGGAAATATTCTACTAGATACAAATTACTAAGGCAAATATTTACATTAAACCCAATAGATAATTAAGTTTCAACATTTTTTTATATATTAATAAAAAGGTAAATGTGAATTTTATAATATTAGGGCCACAGGAAGTAGGATTCCAGTTTAGTGCAGCTGGGTTCCTTCAAGTCCTATTCCTGAAGTGTTTGGTGCCTTTTGATGTGTGATATTTCTTACCTTAAGGTTCTCAGAGTCAACCTAGGACAATGGCAATGTCTGATCCTGGTTTTGAGAGTATTTTAGGCAACCATGATCAACAAAGTGAGGTTTTTATACGTAGAAAGGTAGTCTACAGCTAGTTATGGAACACTGTCACAGCATATGGTATAACTCCACTGTGTGTGTGTGTGTGTGTGTGTGTGTGTGTGTGTGTGTGTGTGTGTGTGACATATGCTTATAAGTACTAAAGTTTCCTGTGGCCTTTTCATGTTTATGTTCCTGTCTTGGGGACCATCCCCCCTGAGTGGTACTAAGCTCACTAACTATTTTCCTCCTGTCCCTGTCATACCACCAAGGTTCCAATACCCTGTTCTGATTTCTACCATCTAGGTCCCATTCTGCTTTCTCAGTTTCTGTATTTACTTCAAGTTATATTTTTACATCTAAATATCAGAGCTGGGGTCCACAAATAAGTGAGAACTTGATGTTTCTCTTTCCGGGTCTGGGTTACCCCACTATAATATTCTTCAAGAACATCAATTTACCAGAAATGGCATGATTTTATTTTTATTTACAGTTGCGTATAATTCCATTCTGGATATGTACCACATTTTCATTATCCAATCATCAGCTGAAAGCCGTCTGTGGTTCTTCTCTCTCCTAGCTATTATGAACAGAGTAGCAATGGACACGGCTGAGTAAATACCATTGTAATAGGATATCCAGTATTTGGGGAAATACGTAAAGGAGAGGTATCTCTGGATTATATAGTAGATCTTTTTTTCTTTTTCATTTGAGAATTTAAATTGATGATTCCGTATGGTGTGTACTAGTTTGCGGTCCTATCGACAGTGAATGAGCTTCCCCTTTTCCTGCACTGGATCTTAGTTGTTTACTGGATCTTAGTCACTCTAACTGCAGTAAAACATCTTCATTTTAATTTGCATTTCCTGATGGCTTGATGAATAGTAGATCTTCAATTCTCTAGTCCATTCATTGAGAGAGCCTTCTGCCTTCTTGATTTTTTTTTAAGGTTTTGTGTATTACTATCATTTTTTACCTGTCACATATATAGCTGACAAAATATCCTTCTTCGTGCTATGAACTTCCTTTCTACACCACCAAAAGTTTCCTTTACCATCCAGCCTTTTAATTCTGTGGGCTCCTGCTTATGAACTGTAGGCCTTCATTTCTGAATGAATGGAAACCTTTCCAAATTAGACTTCCCTGCTCCAGTATCCTTCGCAGGATCCATCCAGGGCACCGGCTGTTCAATTCTAACACCTTCAGTACCTCTTCTTTCAGTCTGTCACTAAGGAAATGATACATAGGTGAATATTCCATTTGGAAGGAATGGCCATCGGAATCTTCACCTATTAATTTGCCTTTAGTATATACAGTTACACACTTTCTTCCCCTACTGTCTTATGTTTGTTGAAGAGCTAGCAGTGAGGAAAAAGAACTGAGGAAGGCAGGGGAAGAAAGTAAAAGGGGGAGACAGCAAAGCACTAGGAGATGAGACAGTGACGTACGGAAGAAGGGGAGGGGGGCTATGTTTACAGAAAAGAACACCAGCCAGCTAGTAATTTTAAGCATGGCTGGCGTTGTTTTTCACATTTTACATTTTCCCAACACTTTCCTTTATGTGAGCTTCCATTTTATAAACACACAAGTGGGTTGGAGTAACGGGAGAGGACTAGGTACTGAAATGTAAATGACACAGATTAACTTTTAAGAATAATTAATGTCGTATGAATATTCAATATCCATGTTATTCCTTAATGTTGTGCTTCGGAGAGGATGTATAATAACAGACTATTAGCACTGTGTTATAAACATCTCACCTTCATCACTAACCATGGACAACATGAGACGTTAGTGTTGAGTGAGGGCTTCAGTCACTGTGTATTTTTAAATTACAACTTGTCAGATACTATAAAAGACAACTTAAGAAATGCAGAAACATTTTAAGCCCAGTAACTGTCATATTCATCTAATCTCTTTATTTTTTTCAAATTGCAATCTCTTGAAATTGAAATACAATTTATGGAGAATGGCTTCAGAGCGTTGGACTTTGTTAGAATAATTGCCCATATTTATTCTTTAGCATTACAAATTGTAAGAGCATGTCTTAGAAATAATGGCTTTGCAGTTGTGATGAAATATGGGATGTGAGAGTGCTAACATTAATCATATGCTAATTGCTACTTGTTTCCTCCTCAGGTTCTGTATGTTTTGTGACATTCATTCTGACCTCAAGGATAGTTTCTTTGCTGAGTTTCAAAGACTTGAAATTACCACCGTTGTTATTTGCAGGAACATTTATGTTATTGTCAGAAATCAATTATGCTACATGTTTTTCAGTTTATATTCCTATGAGCCTTTTAGATGTCATACTTGTTATAGAATGTACATTGTTCAATTGCTCTAACTTTTGTTACAAGTGTGTGTTAATGAGTATTCTTTGCTTGTTTGCTGTTCTTTTTTAGAATTCAGGTGGCTTTACAATGCTTTCTCTATCTTGGTGTGTTAGTTAAGGGTGGGGGTAGAATCAATTTGCAGCATTTTCTGTCTCTGTGATCACTAACAGATAAAAGAGACATTGCATATCTTAGCTCAAAGGCCATGGAAGAGGCCTTCATGTTCCTTCCTATTCCTTGCTGTCCCGTTCTTCACATCTTGTCTTTAGTGGTGTCAAGAGGTGTTAATCTTCTAAACTGAGAATCTCCCATTTCATGATCAATCCATGAAGAAAAGAAACAGAGACAATCTATAATGACAGGGCTTAGTTTATCCCATTTCATGATCCATGAAGAAAAGGAACAGAGACAATCTATGATGACAGGGCTTAGTTTAGCATCCTTCTGAGAAATTACAGATTTAGAGCAGACTCTTTCTAAACCCAATGCATAAAAATGTCTGTCTCCTGTTGCATCCTATGACAATGCTTGCTTTCCCATGGTGGTGCCTTGGTAGCAATCAGACCTGCATTCTACTCCTTGCAGCTCCCGAAATACTTCACTTAGATACAGTAGTAATTCGTATTTTCAAATACGGGAATTATTAATGTAATGCTTTATTTATTTTTCTACATTGTTTATATCCAGTGTGCTTGAACTGCGTACAGTATATGAATAACCCTCATTTATATAGAGGGAATCTAGTAAGCTTAAGAAAATAAAGCATTGCTCTTTTCAACAATCTTTCTATCATATAAATTCTTTCCTTTTTATGTTTGCAATTTGTTTATTGACTTTAGAGAGGTAAAGTATAAAACTTTTATACTTTTTTATAAGGTAATTTTATACTTTTATGTAAGGTAATTTTTAAATTTATAAACATCTTTAATTATCCTGAAATCATATTCTAAATGTACTCATCTCACTCTTTGGGATTTTTTACTGAGTTAAAACCATATGATTAAAGAATTTCTTGATTTCATGATGATTTAAATTATCCGGTATTTTGAGGACCATATGCCTAATTATTTAAGTGAAAAACTGTTTTGGTATTTATTGTATGAACATTAAAATAATTTAAAGATGTTTCCTCACAAATTCCAGCTGCCCGTAGTGTGAACTGCTGATTCATGGTGAGAATGCGTGTGGAGGCTCGCAGGGACTCTTCCACCTTTCAGCTTCAAAATATAAATGGAGAGGTAGCAGAATACAGTGAAATAACAGCAGTAAAAACTATGGCCTGAAGGACAAGGAGAAGCGAGAACCAACGGTATGGAGGTAGGTGGTAGAATATGTTAAAAAGAAAAGCTAAGGATGAAAGAAAATGTTTGAAAATAAATCCACTAGTTTGTAAGCTTATTTCAACATATACCTTTGAAATACAAGTTTTAAGCCAACTATTTCATACTTGCCTTTTATTCTAGTACTTTGGAGGCAGAAGCAGAGGGAAAGGCAGAAGCATCTCTGTGAGTTCAAGGCTAGCCTTGTCTAAAGTACAAGCTTCGTGCATGCCTGGGTTAAACAGTGAGAATCTCTCTCAAAATAAACAAATAAAATTTGAGTTTGAATGGAATTTCTGTTTGCAGTTGGAAAATCCCAGAAGTCTTAGGTTATTTAATGGAAATCCCAATGCACCTCCCTAGGAGCTATTGGTCTGCAAAACCCCAATGGTACCCACAACAATGCAAGTTAATGTCATTTCTCTTAGTTATATACCATAAAAATACCATAAGGTAAAATTCTGCTGCCGAAAATACTTGATAGAATATAGAGAAATCAATCTTAAATGAACCAAGAAACTGCCTTCCTGCTAGGTAACTCTCAAATATATAGGTCTCTTGGGAGAAAAACAAAAACTCATATCTAAGGTCTTACCCAGCCTAGGATCCTTCACGCTACCCTACTGACCTACCAGACAAGAAATGCTTTTAGATGCAATAATGGAATCCATGGGTAACTAGCCTAACTGATTTTTGATTGCGTGGTGAAAACCTGATGTACATGATGGAAGTCATTGCCTCATATCATGAATCTAACAAAATATCTCTTTTCTGGAGTAGTCATTGACCCTAAGACAATTTGAAATTTCACAAAATGCTCATGTTGCCAAGTTGCCTTCTGAATATTTATATTTATACTTACAGACCTTGGCGGCCTATGAAGAAAAACATCTTCTTTAAACAGGCAGCAATCAAGGAAAATATGCATAACTAGCTGAAGTGTTGAGAATAAGAGCTGGAGGTCTCATCTCTAGATGGAACAGCTTTGCCAATACCCACCACACTAAGGTAACATCACTGAAGAAGGGGCAAAGAGAAGGTGTAGATGGAGGAGTTTTACTTTCAAGGTGCCAGTCCAAAATTAATATTTATTAGAATATAAATTAACACTCACAATATTAGTAACAGCTTATAGTGGCACCTGAACAAGGACTGGCGTATCCAAGCGATGGACCTATGGACACGCGATGGACCGATGGACACTCGATGGAAGGACGATGGATTCCGATTCTGTCTGTGCAGCAGCCAGCAGCCAGGAACCAGGAAGAGAGCTCCTCATGTCCCAGCAGCCACTTATCAATGGGGTTGGCCACACCCCCTCCAGGTTGGCCACACCCCCTCCAGGGTCCCGGAAGTGTCGTCTGACCTTATTGGCTGACACCTTAATCCTGCCACAAGAAGGTGAGAGTCAGACATCAGAAAGGAGGAGTCCTGTGAAATGCAAAATTGCCATGGCTGTTGCACTTAGGAACTCACTGCAGTTAGCTAGACGGCTTCACAAGATTCCCACAAGATCAAACCAGACAAAATTCTGCCCTAGATGTGGAGGAGCTCTTTCAGGAATACACGGCCATCTACTGTTTTCCTATATTCCAGTGGCTGACCCTACATCTGCACTATGTGACTGCCACTAATTTGATTCAACAGGCTACTGAAAAACAAAACAAAACTCTCAAAGCAACAAAGAAGAGTTTATCATAAAGGTGGGACCTTCGAGATAGAACTTAGAGATTTATAAAAGACTAGTGGAAAGTATATGTGATCATGTTTGTTTGTGTATATGTATGAAATTGTGATGTATAAAGAAAACAATACCGACAAAATGAAGTATTTAATCATTAAAATTTATTTGGTGGATTAGCAAAATTTCATCTATATAGCTAATGCTAGATTTTAACAATTTTATTTCTGATTTTATATATATTTATGTGTTAGTAATTTAGTCATATGTGCATTAATATGTATCACATGGTTCTTAATGTACAGAATATATCTCATAATTTATTTTATCTCTTAAGATAATGAAGATAATGTTTAAATATAATACACAGATTGATTTGATTTTCTTAATTATTTTAACTCAATTTATTTTAACATGAATATTTGTCTATACAAGATTCAAACGTTCTTCAGTGCAAATAAATTATTTTGATTCATTTTTTTCTTAAAGTCATAAATGACTTCTCTGGTTTTAGTGTAGTTCCACAAAAGGAGAACCCTTAAAAGTGTTCCATTTATAAGTCATTTGACTCTTAGATTAGCTTACATATTTACTGTAAATTCTATATTGCTATTTAATGTTCATGTGTTTTATATTCATAGCTACTCATAAATCAAGAGAGCTCAAGATACATTGTAGTGAATGATGACATGTAACCTTTTAATGGACATGCATATATAGCTACATAGTAACTTTTTAAATTAAACCTATCTAAACTATCCCTTGTATGTCTGTTTTACCTTTGCAATGAATTCTGTGATCTGTATATTTGGCTATGTTGAGGTACAACATGGATATTTGTTTATTAAAATACATTCCTAGGACCAATATGTTTGGGTTAAAATGGTAGGTAGGTGCCTTTTAAAAATAAATATCTATTATGTTTTTAAATTTTTCTGAATGATAGACAGCAAATGGGATTTCTAAATTGTGAATAGTAGTAAATGTTTAAAGACTATTACGGTATGATGTAATTATACATATTGTTATAAGTGCTTTAGAAAATTTTCTTTTTAAAAATACTTTATTTTCATTAAAATATGTCATCTCCATCAATGTCTCCCCTTGTTCCACCTCCCCACTCCCCTCCCAACCCCTCCCAGCCAGCCCCCAGCCTCACCCCTCTCTATATACTCATCCCCTCCCCAAAAGGGCAAGAAGTCCCAGCCCAGCAGGGCACTCCAGGCAAGTCCAATTCACTCATCCCAAAGTCAATTCTGTGCTGGGTGTTCCTCTATAGAGATGGGTTCCAAGTGCCAGTCCATGACCAGGAACACAGTCTGATCCCACATCTCATGGCTCCACACACTGCTCATGCCAGTCAAAAGTCCCCCCTCACACACACACCTATGGATCTCCAGTGGCAATTCCCAATTCAGTGAGCTCCCCAGAGCTCCAGCCAGCCATCACCATGGGAATCTTCCTCATAATCCCTATCCCCCTGTTCATACAGATTCTCCTCCCCTGCTCTGAGATGGATCAGGAGCTCAGCCCAGTGCTCAGCCATGGATCTCTGCCTCCACCTCCATTCTCTGTTGGATGTAGGTTCCGTGATGACACTTAGGGGTTTACTCATTCGATTATAGGGGAAGTCCTATTTAGGCACCCCCTCCACTATTGTTTGAGAGACTTGGCCATGGACATCCCTGTGAGTTCCTGGACATTTCCCTAACACCCAGTCTCTTTCCAACCCCACAATAGCTTCCTCTATCGAGATATCCATCTTTCTATCTCCCTCTTTGCTCCTCTCACTCAACCATCTCCTTCTTTCATGATTTGTTCCCACCTTTTCTTGGTTACAACCCATTATGATCCCAACTTGCTAAGGTGATCTTCTCTATTTTCTTTTCTTAGGGGAATCTCTGGGTGTCTCTCTTAAATTCCTTCTGATCCCAAGCTGTTCAGGGGTTGTGGATTTCAGCCTGTGTATTCTTTGCTTTTTGTCTAAAATTTACTTATGAGTGAAATTTACTTCTGTCCATCTTTCTGGGTTTGTGGTACTTCACTCAGGAGGATATTTTCCAAGTACATCCATTTGCCTGAAAATTTTAGGATGTATTTTTTTCTGCTGAGTAGTACTCCACTGCGTAGATGCACCACAGTTTGTCAATCCATGCTTCAGCTGAGAGGCATCTAGGTTGTTTCCAGGTTTTTGCTGTTACTTTTTATCTTCTAGAGAAGCTGGTCAGTATGCATGGTTACATCTCATTTAGAATTTCTGAATTCATAAATTTAGACAAGATTTTTGTTATCAATTAAACAATATTAATTCTTTATTTTTGTCCTTTTTTGGTTTTGGTTTATTCAGACAGGATCTATCTGTAGCACTGAGGTTTACTGGCCACAACCAGCCAGAGGTCCAGATCCACAGACTTGTAACTCCAGATTCTTTAGCTGCCCACTACTGCTCAGGCCCCAAAAATAATTCAGACACTTATATTAACTTCATGATATTTGGCCTATGGCTCAGGCACATTGCTAGCTAGCTCTTTCATCTTAAATCAACCCATTTCTATTAAACTGTCTGCCACATGGCCCGTGGCTCACCTGTGTTCCTTAAGGGTTTCTTCTTTGGGTGGCTGGGTCAATCTGCTCTGACTCCACCCTCCTTCTAATTATTCTGATTTCTCCTCCTACTTCTTCTATGGTGCCTGTCATGGGCCAAAACAGCTCCTTTATTTAAAGATTGACATTCACAGCATACAGAAAGGCATTCCCACATCATTTATCTGTGTAGCTCTGGCTATTCTGGAACTCACTTTGTAGACCAGGTTGGTCTAGAACCCTGATATTCTGTCTCTGCTTCCCAAGTGCTTGGATTAAAGGCATGCTCCAATACACAGGGAAAGATTCTTTCTTACTAATGAAATAACCATGCTAATAGATTTAGTGGGGTTAAAAAGCTTTTAGACAAACAAAACCTAGGAACTTTTTGTTATTTTATTTCATTTTTAAATGAAAGGCATACAATACCCAAGACTCACCAAAAGAAAAAAGAAAAGAAAGAAAAAAATAAAAGGAAAAGAAAATCTGAAAATCTTCTAAAAGCAAAACCATTTTCTAAAATAAGAACTTCTGGAAGGAAAGAAAGAGAATAAACTGTGAAAACCATGAAATAGCAAAAAGGAAGCATACAGACTTTTAAAACTTCAAAAATATAAATACATAGTTCATACATTCAAGAAAGTTTGATGGTAAATATAACAAGACACAAATCATAGGTTCCTCAGCTGCATTAGTAATTAAGAAGACAAAAAAATAAAGGACATTACCATTGTAAAATATGTATTTCAGCAGAAAGATGGCACCTACTAAATAAGGTGTATATCAACACACACACATTTAAACTATTACAAACCTAAAGCCGCAGTGTAGGTACAAGGGATTATAACTTATTCCTCTAGAAGAATGACCATGCTCTTAACCATTGAGCAATTTCTTCAGCCCCTGATTTTGTGAACTTAACCCCTTGTAGTTCATGCAGCTTGTGTTCTGAAGGAAAAGGGTGGAAACTTGACTGATAACATTAGGTTCACAAAATCAACTTCTTCTCATGCTGTGAAAGTAAATCATGGTCATTGCTAGAAGTAAATTATTCTCAAAGATAATTTGCTCTTATTAATCTGTATTTCAATGTTGGATAATGTGTTATTTGATAATGAACATTGCTAAAGAATAATCAGTTATGATGAGAGTTGTTTTCCCCAAACAAACTAAACAGCAAATAATTTAAAGCTAAAGTATACTTTTTTTTAAACTACTAAGCATAAAAGTATACATGCAGACACACAATGCAAACACATTCTACAATATTATTTCTGTTCTCTGAAGACACATTCAAGATGTCAGATTTTATTCCAGATACTTTTTTAATGTCCCATCCTTGAGGCTCCTTGTATTCTCAAAGGAAATGCACTATCTTGGATGCTGGCAGTTCCTTAAACTCTTTGAGCCAACAAAAATCCCTGGGCTGGAAAAGCCTATCCTAATTTGGATGCCTTCACTTACTGTCTCCTTCCCTACTGGTATCCCCACATTACACTCCAGGATAGTTATTGCTGCATAGATATTGTATCCAGAACTTTCCATCCCAGGACTATATAGGTTTACATGGACCCATCTCAGAATCACTAAGGTTCTTTTTGTTTCTACAGTTTCTCACCTCCAAAAGATTTGCAAAATTCTTCTACCACTCTGCCCTAGTCACAGTTACTTTTTGTCATATGAAGTATGACAGCCTGATTAAATCTTCCCTTTGCCTTATTACTTACAGGAACTGCATACATTGCAACCTTGAACAAAGTGCCCTTCTCTCAAACAAGTAAATATAAATATATAATCTTTAGATATTTAGAGAGAAGTAAGAGGCTAAATGCTTCCTTATCTTTTAGGAAAGATATCTTTTATTCACATTTTTATTCTTCTGCAAGAATAATGCTTAACAGATTTTTCTAGTATGGTATAATTAAAAGGGTAAATTATAGACAGTGGCTATAATTAGAACTATACCAAATCCTAATTCTCTGTGAGTAGTCACTTCTGTTGCTCATAGGAAACTGTGTGAAGGGCAATGTGCTATGACCAGTCTTTCTCCCCCTCTCTTTGCTTGGTCTGTCTCCTGAGGTTGAGGCTCATCTGTTTTCAAGCCGATTTGTGCTCATCTTGCAAAGTGACTTTCTGGTTACTGTTCTTTTGGTTCAGCTTCCAGTAGTCCTACATTTCTATAGCTGCACTAAAGTTTACATTTTCCCCCCAAAAAAGATTCCTGAGTATTGGCCTGTGAACCTTAGAAAACTCAAAGCTCATGGACAGCAGTGCAGTGAAGACTAGAAGTCTTTTAGTCCTGCAAAGAGTCAGGACTTCCTCAACAAACTGGAAACCCACACTGTTGTCTTTGTTCTACTAAATTGAAGAGACAGGTGCCACTGACCTATTTGGTTTTGAATTGACAAATCTCTAGGTTTCCATTGTCTCCATCTTTCCAGCTGGTGCTTCTCAGTTGTCTGTTTATCTTTCCCATCACACTGCTCACCCTTTCTTTTCTACACACTTACTTTCATTTTGCTGAATAATAACTTTGTAGTCTATAAAAAGCTACCTGCTGGCAGCATTGAGGATCTATCTCTTAGCTGTGAAAAACCATCTGGTGTCACACTTGAGAAGCTCAAATGGGCCAAGGGGCTGGATTACAGTAGGGATGAGGCTACATCCCAGCTTGGTACCAGAACCATGAAGTCAATTATTTAACTCCTCATCTTACACATATTTAAATAAAGTGTGATATTTGCATTTCATAAAATTGGAAGCATTAAACAAAATTTACATATAATTATTAGGAGTGACAATGTCAAGAGTTGTTTGTTATGTCCACAAAGAAGGAAATACATATTTAAAGATACAAAGCCCCTTTCATTCAGCTTCCTGTGAAGAATAGTGTAAGTCTAAGCTTCACCTTCTTGAATACAGCCCCTTGTCAGGAAATACAAGGCCCATAGTTGGAGAAAGCCCTGTGAAGGACGCCTCTGGAATCAAAGGAAATGAAGACTTTCCAGACATTGAACATCTAGAATAAGAGTAACCATGTTTATGTATAAACATTGCTGCTTAGAGCCCCCCTTTAAGTCTTTCCCCATATTTAATCAGTACTTTTTTTGTTGTAATGTCCTTCAATTTGCTAAACCATTTCTGCAGAAATTATATATTTTATCAACAAAAGTCAAGCTTCAGAAAATATTAGCTTCATATGTGGTGTGATAACAGCTACGAATGTATAAACACATTGCTTTTAATTCTTCATTTTGCTGCTCGTCATTTTTTTTCCTTCTAGCAAGTGGAGTTTCTAACTCAGTACCTTGTTATGGGCAAATAAAAATGAACACTGCATGCAGTGCAGAGCTAGAAAATACCATCACATTTCTTATCTGGCTGGAATTATTGGCAAAGCAGAGTCACAACAAAATGTTTTGGCCTGATTTTGTCAATCCATGCTGCTAGGATACACCACACTGCAGAGCAATAGCAGCATGACAGATAGAAACAGTGCAATACATCTAAAAATTCTTGAGTGTCAGATATTTTGTCAAATACTTTAATTATGCTAAGAAAGCAAACACAAGTAGAAATTTGGCGCCTATAAGCTTGTCTCCTCCTTACTTATATGAGCTATATCACATTGTTTTGAAATTATTTTTATCATTTGAGACATTTATTTTGCTCCTCCTTGAAATGACAACAGCTGGACTTGACACATATCATCATCAAACTGATGGTTTGAAATAAAGGAATGTTTTATATGAATGAGAGTCACCACAAAGTGAATAGATAAAGAGACACTTCTGCTTCATAAACATATTTCTATAGCTAAGCATCATTAGTCAAGCATCCATGCTTGGATACTCATTCACAATACATGGGCAGAATTTGTTCATCTGCACCCATAAATCTGTACAATGTGTGCTAATTGACAAGTTCAATGAAAATATTTATTACTCTGAAGTTGAAGAAGAACAAATAAACAAATATTGGTAAAATTAAGTCCCAAATGTGTGTGTATGTGTGTGTGTGTGTACTGTTTATAATATGTGTACATGTTCACATATGTCATATATGAAAAAATTATTCAGACACAGTGTTATGGGTCTTCTTAATCAAGGTATAAATAGTTATCTGCATGTATATAGACAGATATATTTGCTAGTATATATACACCTAATATGGACCTCTTCAATGTAACATTTAGCATTGTGTGGATAAACTATTCTTTATATTTTTCAAAAAGGGCACTACATTTCTAGTTGATAGTTTGTAAATGAGCAATGACTTTAAAAATTAATTTGTGTTAAGAGGTTTGTTGGCCTTGGAAGGATTGAGAGGAAGGAAGGGAAGGGAGAGCAGGTGGATACATAGATAAAAATGACATTTTTAAAATGAATGAATGAATGAATGAATGAATGAATGAATGAATGAATGAATGAATAAAAGAAGTTAGTTGGTGATAACATAAATACAATGTAAGCTGAACAAAGACATTACTAATGGGCGTGCCAGAGTGGAAGAGGCAAGCCCATGAAGGCCTCAACTCTACGCATAAAACAACAGGTAACTGAAGAAAGCTGAGAATCTCTTTCATTGACAGTTTCTTTTCCGGGTGGTCTTCCCCAGTAAAGGGCACACCACTAGTTACCCAGTGCCAAAAGGTCGACCCTGAAGTCATGTATAAAATCAAATTATATAAACTAAATAGTGCGTATGTATATTTAGGAATAGATGCATGCAATAGCAATTAATGAATGAATGAAGTCACAGATTAGAAGGAGAGTAGAGAGAGGTGTATGAGAGGGCTTGAAGGGAGGAAAGAGAAGAGAGAAATCTTGTCATTATAATGTCACAAATACAAATGTGAAAATAAGGTAGACCTATGGTATTGTTCTGATTTAAGTATAATATGTATTCTGTAGAGAAATATCTTTAAGAATCTATTGTGTGAGTGTGTTTGTGTGTGTATGTGTGTGTGTATGTGTGTGTGAGAGAGAGAAAGAAAGAGAGAGAGAGAGAGAGAGAGAGAGAGAGAGAAGAGAGAGAGAGAGAGAGTACACATCTGCATGCGTGGAATTCCATGTGTCAGTAAAGTTCTGACTTCAGGCAGTTGTGAGCCCCACAAAATTAGGCTTGGCAATGAACTCAGGTTCTTTTTAAGAGTAGTGCATATTCTGAACAACGGAACAATATGTCCAAACCTGAGATGAATTTTATGTTAGGATAAACACATCTAAATGTATATGTTCCTGAAACTCTTAGACTTTGCACTTAATTTTAACTTATTAACTATTAAACTAATAAAATGTATTTTCTTCTATATCTATTCTTGTTCTTTGTGTCACTGTTGTCATAAAATATTAAATTAGGTGAAATTCTATACAGTTCAGGAATCTTTGTGATCAGACTAAAGCTGACTGTTCCAGATAACTACACACGTTAATACTTCACAATTAAGAAGATTAAAAGGTAAATTGGGATGACTAATGATATAAAATCATCATCATAAAATACTTTTACTAAGCTTCGTTCATGGGCCAGCCTGTTACTACAGACCACACCCTTGTCCTTAACAACTTTAAATGACTCATTTTGGACTTGGAGACACACTACTAACTATGCTGATGTTTTTCTGCAAAATAACACGCTTGCCTCTGACATTAGTTATGATAAAATTATTAGATGGTCATTTTTACTGAAAATGTTAACTTTTCACTGGAATCTTCAAAAGTCTGATGTATGGCTAACATAGAAAAAGCTTTGTGTTGTTGACTTTATATTCTTTCTGTTTCCTTTGCTGCCCTAAATGTTCCAGAGTGTACACTTGCATATCCATATGCACGAACACCTGAGTGTTCATGCATCTCTGTGCACTTGTGTGTTGTGCATGTTTGTGTGATTCTGCATATGCACGTGTGTTTGTGTATGTGTGTGTATATATGTAATGATAATCATTATTTTTAAAAAGAGATCACAGATGTGAGGAAGACACAGAGCAGAGGGGTATCTGGAAGCAGGAGAATGATGAATATGAATGATGTGAGCACAGTACAATACTCATGTTCCGGGTTTTTTTTTTTTGTTTTTGTTTTTTTTTTTTTACGTTCTCTCTACTCTCCCCTCTCCTGTGTCAACACTAAGTAGGGCATCACACTATAGGGGATGGGTTCTAAATAGTCGGTTCGTGTATCCGGTTCATAATTCCTGGTCCCGCTGCAAGGGAGTCCACCAACAGATGGATCTACGCAACTACTACCTTCATTCAGAAGGCCTGGTTTGGTCCCATGCAGCTCCTCAGCTGATAGTCAAGCATTCCTGAGCTCCCGTTAGCTTTGGTCAGCTGTCTTTGTGGTTTTTCCCCATAATGCTCTTGACACCTGCCACCCCTTGCTCTTCTAGCCCCTCCTCCCTCTCTTCAACTGAATTCTGGGAGTCGACCCAAGTGACCGAAAGTCTGGGCCAGAAACCTCATACTACAAATGGCAGCCCAAAGTATAGCAAATATACCCACAAAAAGCCATAGAAAGCTTAAGAAAATAGGCTAGAGCCCAAAGCAGCTTCTGAGTTGTGTCTCTCATGTTAGCCTTGGTACAGAGACACCCTTGTGAAGCACATGGGCTTGAGCTACAATGGCGGGCTTTTGGAGTGCAGCTTAAGGCATAAAATGGCTGGTTCCTGAAGTCTCACAGGACTCTCAATATAAGGAAAAGGTTATAAATGATTTATTTAAGGTTTACATTCATCAAGAGAAAAAGGGAACAGAATCAAAGATGGCTTTCTAGTGTCAATGTTTTCATGGATCAGCTCTGTTTGCCTGAGGCAAATTGAAGCTTGGCTTTTTTAAGAGAAGCTTCCTGATTCAGCCTTAGAGGCAAAACACTTGTGAGTTTTTAAAGAGGCCCTGCTGCCTAATACTTGAAATGGAGTTAATGAGCAGCAGATGGCAAAGCTTTACTTTGTAATTATATGGACCCTGAAATTCCCAGAGTACCTGGGCTAAAAAGATAAATTCTATGAAATTAAACTAGGAGCTGGGTGGAGCCATCCACCCATCACACCAGCCTTTAATCCTGGCAGATTAAAGGTGTGTTCAGAAACAGAAGACATAGAAGAATCTGGGTGGAGTCAGTCACCCTAGACAAGCAAAGGTGTGGTCAGAGACAGAAAAAGTTAAGAAATAAATATATAGTTTTATATATATTTATTATAATATTAAAATATTATATTAAATTATTATATTAAATAATTAAATTATTTATTATATATTAAAATATTATAAATTAAAAAATATATATTTATAAAATATTATATAAAATATTATAATATTAAAAAAAGACAGTTTTTTTTAAAAAAAAGTCTAAGTGGTAAAAAGTGTTTTGAAAATATATATACATAGGCATAAAGAAAGAAAAAAGAGGTAGAGAAAGCCCTTAAAGAAATAGAATAAATAAATAAATAAATAAATAAATAAATAAATAAATAAATAAATAAATAAGCCAAGTAAAGATGGAAAATACAAAGAATGTCTGGATACTGTATATTACTGTCTTATCTTTAAGCTTCTTGACTGAAAATGACTTAGTAAAAGCTGCTAAAAGACAGTTGATTATAAATGTTGTTGGAGTAATTCAACCTATATATTTTGTAAATGAGTTTACTTTAAAATTGAAATGCAAAGATACACTACTTTGGAGAAGAGGTTTTCCTTTTATCTTCACAGAAAATGAAAGACTGTGGATTTCTTCCTGGATAAAGAACATAAAGTTTGATAGAGGAAGACCCCCTGAAAAATCTCCAATAGAAATGGATGGACCAGGTGATTCAGCATTTCAGAGCACCTCTGTTGAAGTTCCAGAGCTCTGAATCCAAAACAATTTCAAGGAGACTGGCTGAGATGACCCAGCCTTAGAGACTACTCCACTAAAGACTTGTGCATAATCCTACATTTTTCTTTGGATTCCCATGAGATTGTCGGCGTCCCCATTCAGCAGGAAGTAGCCTAGAGAACGACGCTTACATTCCCACAACATGGATTATGGATGTTTGTGTTTATTGACAGTGTTGTTTATAGGTTGTTACAGATAAGGGGGGGGAAGAATATTAGATTTGGAGTTCTTTTTGTTTTAAAAAGAGAAAAGGGGATATGTGGGAGGTTGTGTTGTTTAATTTTAAATAATTGTCCCAACCACTGGTTTAATAAAAAGAGCTGATTGGCCAAAGGCAGGCAGGAAGTGTAGGTGGGGCTACCAGACTAAGAAAATCTCTGAGAGCAGAGTGCCAGAAGAGTACCAAAGAGAGAATTCCAGAGAGAGAGGCCCGGAAGAAGCAGAAGAGAACTATGCTGCCCTAAGAAAAGGTACCGAACCGCATGGCTGAACAAGATGAGTCATGGGTTAGATGAAAGGTAGAGAGCTAGTAAGTGATATGCCTGGGCCTGAGGCCCATCAGCCAAAAACTAATGAAAGCGTCTGTGTGTCTCTGTAGGACAGTGGGTCTGCAGGTCTGTGGACCTAGACCTTGAGGTTAGACCTGAAAGTCCGGGCCAGAAACCTCATACTACATTTGACTGAGTAAAATGTTTAAGATTAAGTAAAACCTCTAACACAGAGTTAGCTTGGGTTGCTGTTCATTACAGCTAGGAAGTTTCGCTTTTCTTATTTTTAGTGTTATTTTATAAGTTTTGTGAGAAGGCCAACTATTGAAAGCTCTTTAAATTTGTTCTAAAATATAAACCTTAAAACCAGTGCATCTGTTCAAGTGCCTGCATCATGAGAGCTGTAGCAGTCCCTAGCTTACATTGCCTGCCCTTCGGATAACAGTGTTGGAATACCCGAAGTCAAGAAAGAAGACATCTTTGAAAATACTCTCATGATTACTGGAAAATTATAAAAGTTCCTCCTATGACATTGAAATGATAAAGGCATCTTTCTCGCTTTGTTTGAAGTGCCAGCTTGATGTCTGCTCCAACACTGCTCTCTCCCTCAAATCTCAGATGAAGATCTAGCACCTCTCTGCAAGTTTAATTTTTAAAATGTTGTTTGAACTCATTTTTGTTGCTTTCATGGCATCTCTCCCTTCCTATAGCAAAAGAACTAATTAGCTTTCTGGAGTCTCTTTTATCCAATAAAAATTGATTATGAGGGATGACACTCAATCAAATCACTGTTAAATAATATCATGTTGGTAGTAGGATTGTAGCTTATGGAGTTTAGAGGACACCTGCATGGAAGCTATGCAGTGACAAAATAAAAGAAATGATGACGGTAACAATATTCAGGAATTAGTCTTTGACTCTCGCTATTTAATATATTTTTAATGAGAAGAGCCTTGATGATACATTCATTTAGTTCTTCTTCTGCTTCCTAAAGAGGATGTGGAATTCCACTTTTCTTGAGGATATGGCAATTAAGTCCTTCCCTACAGGATGCACTTTTGAAGCAGGGTGTAGCTTCATCAGACAATGAACCTGAGAATGGCCTATCTTGGGCTTCCCAAGGCCTTCTCAGGGAGAATGTCTTCATTATAAACCACTAAGTTGTTTAATCAAAAAGATTTTCTTATGTAAGCACAAAGCAGGGTAAGACAAGAAATGCTAGTAATTGCCCAATTTAATGTTTTATGATTTACGGATATAAAAATAGTCCTTTGTTTTGGGGAAAATAAAGCACATTCATGTGAAATAAAAGGGCTAAGCCATCTCTTGCATCAAAGCAAACACCTAACAGTCCTCTGACTCACACAGTCTCAACGAATCACCTTGACCATTTGCATGATGGATGGCAGATGCTTTACATCATTCTGTGACATGGAACTTGCTGATTTTCAGACAGCAAACTTCTGCATATCTCTAACTAAATTAAGAACATATCATTGATACATCTTCCACTATAGAAAGAACTACATTTACGTAATCTTGAAGTGTCTGTAGAAGAGGCTAATGAAAGTTTTTTACAGAATAAAACTACAACCTCTGAGAGAGAAAAATGAGAACAGTGGTAATGAACCTCAGGGAAATGCCCGTGTCTGAATCTGGGACTTTGAATTTTAAAGGATGACGTGTTTGGAGCTGGGCAAAAAAAAAAAAAAAAAAAAAATTGTTTTAAAGCAATTAGTCATATCCTGAGGGTTCTGTATCATTTTATAAATATGTGAAATTCCATCTGGTATCCTATTTTTCTGATTTAAATGTCATCTTTTACACATCCTGAATGGTATGGATAGGCCATTAGTTTTCTCAGTACTTTAGAATGATTTGATTTTCAGAGACTCTAACTCTTCCCAAGGTGCCCATTCTTGGTTTCTCTCTACTACCCCTTCAGTCCTGGAGTTTTCCTGCCACCAAAACCAGTGCCAAAGGAAAAATAATACACAGTACTAATTAGGCAGCCAGCTTAAGATGTACCCTTCATCTCCAGTGGACACAGCTTCAGTGTGCTCACCCCGATGGAATACTCTCCGGAAAATTTGTGGTAAAGATGCTGATATCTTCTTAAGAGATTTCTTAGCCCCAGCCAATAAACACCGAGTATCCCAGTAAGGCAAAAGTTTCACTTCAGGAGTGCTGTTGTTCTGTTAATTTAAGGTAATTCTTCAGCCCCAGCTGACCAGAACCACAGCTTCTTAATACCATGCATCACAGAAGTGGTTCAGATAGAAGCCTTGAGGGACTTTCAATCTTCTCTCTGAAACCCCACAAGCTGGGACTCCACCATCTGCATTTCTCTTACAATTCTTACCTTCTAAGCTTCCACAGCAGTACCTTAAACTCTGAATGCCCAATTATTTTTACAAGTTCAGAGCTTCAGATCCTTCTGCACGTACTTTAAAAACTTTATTAATATACGTATAAAAAGTTGATTATAGGTAGGCTGCAAAAATAAGAGCATGAAATGGCAGTATCGTGAGATAAAAACTCTGATAAAGAGAACTGTGCACTTTCTACATTGTATCATGGTGACTTATCAAAGGTAGATTTGTTTATAATGTATTTATACATCTCTCAGTGAGTTTTCACACATTTTTTAAATAATTCACATTTTTTTCTTGTTTGAAATTTCTTTTCCTTGAGCTTTTACGCATATTATCTGCTCTTGTTGCTAAAATGCCTCATTATGTAATGCCTCTGTAAAACTTCCATTTATTTATCCATTATTATATTGTACAGTGATGAGCTCTTGCTGTGCTGAGTAATCATTGGTCTTCATGTTTTAGAACCCGAAAGTAGATTTCTAGACAGAAAATCATTTAAAAGGGACAAAGTTGCTCATGACTCTTTATGTGTGTCTCCAGTTGCCTTGAAAATGGATGTTTGAATTTATACACAACATAAACATGCTTATGGACACTTCATAGATTCTTATGAATACGTATAATACACTAAAATATATTTCTGAAATTTGGATTATTATAAATGTCCAGTAGGGGCTTTAATTTTTCTCTTAGTTCTCAATATGTAATTTCAGCATATTCTTTCATGTTAGGATAATCAGTTACGTATATATGAAGGTACCCTTGACATGTCAGTGGATTTGAATGCCTGTTTTACTAAAGCTTTCTACCTTTGGTTGAATAGTTGATGTGTTTTCTTCAGGAGAACTTTAACATTTTTTTTTGTTTAAAATTAAAAGTGCTCTTTATTTTGTAATAAAAGTAAAGCGTTTACTATGTAATTTTGTCAGAAGCACAGACCATCTCAGATTTCAATGAGGGAAGCTCATTTCCAGTTCAGTCAATCGCATTTTCCGTCACCTGTTTCAGATTCCTCTGTTCTCTTTGCTTCTTTCAAGCTACAACTTTCCCCTGGCTTCTTTCCGAGTTTTGAAATTTTAGTAAATCATCTAGAACACACAGTCAGAGGCAATGAGTACTATCCAAAAACAGAGTTCTAGAAGAAAATTGCTAATATTTCAGTACATC
The DNA here is from genome assembly GCA_033318265.1 of Phyllotis vaccarum. Lineage (NCBI taxonomy): Eukaryota > Metazoa > Chordata > Mammalia > Rodentia > Cricetidae > Phyllotis > Phyllotis vaccarum. The sequence continues at coordinate 145,685,667 of JARWLC010000005.1, forward strand.
TTAAACATAAACATGCACAAAATAAAAACAAAAACAAAAATTAAACCCTGATATACTGTATCTGAAAGCTGAGTCTTGTTAAAGAACAATTTTGTTTTGAATACTTTTTTAAATTTAATAAAAATTTGGAGAAATGCCTTATTTTGTTTAGGATTACTGATTAAAACCAATCATCTAATTCTTTATTTCATGCAAAACATGTTCCAGAAGCCCCTGGTGCTGTGATTGTATACTTCAGAACACATTCAATTACCTGCTAAAGATGTGTACTTAGTTTGTACAAATCTGAACAGGGACAATGGCAGTGACATTGCTTGGGCCAATTAGAATCATCAGAATATGTTTTGAGTTAGGTTTGTTTAGAAGATTGATATCATTGTACTGTCAATATTGCACACACGAGATAAAGACTGCTTGATCTCAATTGGACGCCTTCAGTAAAGGACTAAAGAGCTATGTTTAAAAGAACTAGAGACAGCCAAAGAAATCTTATTTGTACTGTCATGGTGCCTTGTATTCAAATGAAAAAATACCACCAATTAATTTACATGCATAAAATATATGTTTTTCAAAAACTGTGCCAGCAATATGAGAAGCCTATTAGTACATTTATTCCACAGCTTTAAAGCTCCAAATTATTCTGAAAGACAGAAAAGGAGAAAAGCCTCATGCAAAATAAAACAAGTCTTTGACGATGGAGAGAAAGTAAGGGAAGACCTGGTAAATCTCAGGTGTCTGCTGCAGCCAGAGTTTCCATAATGCAGAAACTGCCATAAGTAAAACCAGCAAGCTTGTCTTTAAAAGTCTCCTGGCTTAAGTTCTTACGGCATGTGTTATTTCTTCTCTCTGGCCACTACACTAAGTCTTTCTGAGCGCTTCTGATCATTATAAACTAAATCATTCTTTTTACCATTGTTTTCATCATAGACGATTGTAAAAGATACGTTCTGAATGTGGATAATACTTTTTTTAAATTTTTCTTTATTCTACCTTTCCACTTGCCTGGCTTCCTCTTCTGTTATATGTTACATTAAACACATACAAAAAAAGGTTTCAAGGTAGAAACTGGATGAGGGTGAATACGCCATGTTCATCATTGCAGGCTTACCTCAGTGCAATTTTTTTCACTTCCAGCCTATAGCAGCAAATTCTATGATTTTTTTTACACTTGAGTAATGCTCAGTTCTTTATATGCAAATTTTCTTGTCCATTCATTTTTATTATTTTTTATTAATAAAACTTGTTCTTTGGAAATTTTGCAGAAGTGCAGAATTCATTCTGATCACTCTTTTCCTTCAACTATCTCCTTCTTCCTTACAAATCCCTTTACTAAACTCATGCTGTTTGACAACCAGTCTGGAGGTTTCTCAAAATAAATAAATAAATAAATAAATAAATAAATAAATGAATGAATGAATGAATGAATGAATGAATGAATGAATAAATAAATAAAATAAAATAAAATAAAATAAAATAAAATGGGCCTCCTTATACAGTCTAGTAGATGCTTTGAATGACAAATAGGACTCATGTGCTTATGAACTGGAGTATTTGGGCCCAGTTTGTGGAACTGTTTCAGCTTATTATGGGGCCTCCAGGATGTTTCCAGATTTTGCCCCTATAATCATACCATGACTTGTCAGACTCAAGAATTGAATGAAACTAGTTCTTCCTAAAGTTGCTTATGTTTATGGTATTTTATCATAGCGAAATAATAATAATAATAAATATGCCAGTTTATAGCATTGATGTGAATATAACCAAAAGACTTTACAACTTACTTCAAAGAAATATTTAAACATCCACTTTTACTGCAGCTCTACTCACAATAGCCAGGAAATGGATGAATGAATTTAAATTAAATTCTTGATTGTTTCATTGTATCTTTTCTTTTGTGTTAATGACAACCAAGGGATGCTAAGAGAGAAATAACCAGCTTCCCTAGAGATGAGAAGCTGTAGTAGCAGGGTTTCTCAGGTCCCAGGCGGCCGAGGGCCCCCAAAAATGACTCAGTCGCTTATATTAACTTCATGCTGTTTTGGCCTATGGCTCAGGCACATTGCTAGCTAGCTCTTATATCTTAAATCAACCCATTTCTATTAATCTGTAGGCCACATGGCCCGTGGCTCACCTGTACTCCTACATGTTGCTCCTTGGGCGGCTTCAGCTCGATCTGCCTCTGACTCCGTCCTGCTTCTCCTACCTAAGCTCTGATTTCTCCTCCTACTTCTTCTATGGTGCCTGCCATGGCCCAAAACAGCTTCTTTATTTAAAGATTGAGATTCACAGCATACATAAACGCATTCCCACATCATGAAGCCTAATTGGTTATTTAATACCAAGTGGTCAGTCCTGAAAGAATATGCATACAAGCAAAACTAAGCAGATTAAGCATGTTATATTTCCATATTTTGTGTGTGTGTGTGTGTGTGTGTGTGTGTGTGTGTGTGTGTGTGTGTGTGTGTAATAATAGCAATTAAAGCAAAATAGGCTGTGAATTTGAGAAGGAGAAAGGCGTGGGCCATGTGCTGACTTTTATCTACCTATGCAGATCTATATCTTCCAGGCTTGTGATGTGAGGACTTGAAAAATGTAGACAGCCTTACTTCTGTTTCAATATACTTTTCTACATAAATGTAACAAGTAAGCAATGATCCAAGGTAGGCTGTTTGAGTTCAGAAAAACATGAGCAAAAGATGTAAATAAACACAAGTAAGCACTTACTAAATATTAACAGAGTAGCTCTTTCCCAGAAGTTTTTCAGGACAGAACAATTGCCTAGCACACACTATAGACTATATCTAGGAAAATATATGAGTAAGACAAAAGGCAATCATCATATCCGCAGTACACTGACAAGATTGAATTCTATAGCTATGATATGACATTCAACAAGAATAAACCTATCTTGTACATTGAATGTAAATGTTTGTCATGGGAAGCATGAAATCACATGTAAGAACAATCTAGGGAACAAAACACACCTGAGATAAAAGGCCCTGCGACTTTTCTTCCTGGAGCCCCTTTCACAGTTTTCTAAGGCATTGTTCACCATGTGTAAATCTTTTGACAGTGTTCCTACAGCCATGGGAAGGACTAGGGAGAGAAAAGGGGAAAATGGAGATGATGATGTGATTTTATTTTATTTAAAAATATAAACTGGATGCTATGTTCAGCTCTTTTAATATGTGATTTTATTTATTTCTCCCTCTTATGGGTCTAATAAATATATTACCTATGAGGTACAATGTGGTTTTGACTATAGGCTAAAAGGTGCATTGTGATCAAATAAAGATCATAAAGGTGTCCCTGACTTCAAACATTTCTGATTTTTGCTGAGATTAGTTAAAATGCTTTCCATTGTGTAGACACTACACTATTTGTAAGTACAGCACCTCAGTGTGAGGAGGAGCAGATCTTAGGACACTGGTCCTTTTTGGAATCAAGTTGTTAATTTTATTTCTCCTTTTTCTTTTAGTTTGTTTGGCTTTGGTACTGAGCTGAGTTGCCTGTACGATTTTCTTTATTAGTTCTGTAAGAATTTTGTACAATGAACATATTCACATACTCTTACAACTCCTTCAGCTAAACAAGAAAGTAGAGCATGAAGACGGTCTTCTCTGGTGATGGCCACATAGAAGTTTTCAGTTGTGATAATTTGTCACAATGTGCACTTGATAATAATTTCTGTATTGCTGTCACATTATAATTAAAGTTTGGAAATTTAAAAGAGGTCAGCATAAGGTGATCAGAATAGTAAATAAAAGATTTTTTTTAATTTCCCAGAGAAATAAAAGTGTACTTTTATGTGATATATGATGATATATGAATAAGTAAAGTGTGACTATTGGTGATACAAAATGATTTGAGGCAACATAAAAGAGCACATTCTTATTGGGAAGAAAACAAAGTTGATTGCACGGCAGAGCAGAATTTGTGACATGCTGGGCTCAGAAGTTTATTACAACAAGTTATAAATAACAAAGTTGGCAGAAGCATTTTTCATAAATTCTATATATAAGCATACTTATTGATTATTGATGATTAAACATTGATTGAAATTATACCATGTGTGCTTGTGTGTGTGTGTGTAACATGAACTATAATTGGTTCTAATATAAACCGAGAGCCAGATATCAGGGTAAATACTGAAAGAGAAGAGAGTCAAAGGAGCCTGCTACAGCCATCTCTTCCTTCTAAGACTTCTTAGACTTAAAGGATTCTGAGCTCCTGTCTCCTCCCACCTTATATTTCTCTCTCCATCCAGTCGTATAACTGCCTGTCTCCACCTCCTTGGTGCTAGGATTACAGGCGTATGCTTCCCAATTACGGGAATCAAAGACAGGAGATCCTAAGTGCTGGAATTAGAGGTGTGAGCCTCCACCTGGCTCTGTTTCTCTTTTAGGCTGCGTCTATCTCCTATAACCCAGCATGGTCTAGAACTCCTGATCTTTCTTTTTCCTCTTCCAAGTGCTGAAATTAAATATGTGTGAGGCCACAGCCTGGTCTCTGTGGTTGACTAGTGGCTAGCCCTGCCCTCTGATCTTCAGGCAAGCTTTACTTGTTAAAGAACAAAGTATCACCACATTTTCCCTTTTTTGTCTAAAACTAAAAAGGTTATAACTAATATAAGAAAAAGCGTATACAATAAGTAAAATAATTATATACAATATACAATCAAGAATTACATTAACAATGTCAAGTTCATTTCATTAGCATTTAACTAATTCCGAAAAATGGTCCATTATTTACCCTATCTTAGTGAGTCCAAGTGTTGTACATAATTCATTTTTTATTCTAAGTTGCATTACCAAACTATCTTTTAATGTCTCTGAACTGTATACATGTAACATCTCTTTAGTAAAGTTCTTTTCTGAATGTGGTAATGGAAAACTATAGTTAAAAGTCTAACTCCATCAAAGACATGAGAAGAAAATCATACTATATGAGTAGACAATGAGTTCAAGTAGCTTCCAACGTATGTGAGAAACAACAGAAGCAGCTGTGTACTCAGAAACCTCTCTGTCTCACCAAGTCAATCTCACTACCATTTAGTCACAAACACTTAAGCAGAGGCTTACATTAATATATTAATTATAAACTGTTTGGTCTATGGCTTAGGGTTATTACTTTCTAACTCTTAAGTTTAAATTAACCCATAGTTCTAATCTATTTTTAGCCATGTGGCTTGGTGCCTTTGCTCAGTGAATCATTGTTGTCTTGCTTCCTCTGAGTCTGGCTGGAATCCGCTCTGTTGTTCCTCCTTCCAGAATTCTCCTTGTCCAGTCAGACCTGCCCATACTTTCTAACTGCCAAGCCTCTGGCCAATCAGCATTTTATTAAACCAATATTTACAGTGACAAATATTTACAGTTTATAAAGGCATAGTCCCACAGCACAGCTGGCTATTTGAAAGTCATCCAAGGTTTCTCAGCAATATTGGGGCAGTCATCTTAGGCCTGAAGATCTAAGATATATGAACAGACTCTTCTGTGAAAAAGGGTGTTCTGAATGGTTCTCTTACCTTGTATTGGCAAAGTTGGCAGTCATTTTATTTTGGTGTCCTGTTGGTTCAATTTGGGTAGCATACTGCCAGCAGATGACACAAGGGCACTTTCTTGCCTAGTGGCTAACTTTTGCAACAAAGGAAGTAAACCCCATAAGGATTTTCTTGGTTTCCCATCATTTTCTCTGAACTAGACTGGTGCTGACAGAAGTAGATAAATTTCATTGTCATAAAAAATAATCTATGTTATTAAAATGTCCTAAATACCATTTTCAGTAGATTACTGAAATGTTTGATTACCATCTGTATAACATACATATATACATATATATGTATGTATATGTGTATATATATGTGTGTGTGTGTGTGTGTGTTTGTGTTTGACTTTAAAAACATACCTAACATGACTACAAGTCTAATTGTAATAGTTGACTAACTACTACCCTAAATTTTTTATTATCTTAAATAGTTTTTAATAATAACTTTCAAGGACTAGCAATTTGCATTACATGTTAAATTAGTTGTATAAGTACAATACCTTGAAAAAGAGTAGAAATATATGTACAATATATTCTAACCAAAATAACCTCTAATTTTTACCAATACTCAAAGATCTACATAAATGTAAAATATTGAACTGAGACTTAAAAATACTGTTTGTATTATATGTGCATAGAGAATAGCAGAAACAAACATTTAGGAATATTTATAAAATTTTATCCTGTTGGAAAAGTGATATACTAATTCCAATTTACTCTTTTTCTTGGTATATATTTTCTGCTTTATTTATCATTTTCTTCACATGTCTCTTTTGTCCAGTGTAGTAAGAGGTTTCTGGCCCAGACTTTCGGGCCTAGCCTCTAGGTTGGGACCCACAGTCCCACAGACCCGCGGAGACACACAGATCCTTACATTAATTTTAGGTTGATCAGCCTAAGGCCTAAGCATATAACTTGCTAACTCTTTACCCTTAATCTAACCCATAACTCTTACCCTGTTCAGCCATGCAGCTCGGTACCTTTTCTCAGAGCAGCATAGTTGTCCTCTGCATCTTCTGGCTTCTCTCTGGCATTCTGCTCTGTTCTTCCTGTTCCCAGAGTTTTCTTAGTCTGATAGCCCCACCCACACTTCCTGTCTGCCTTTGGCCAATCAGCACTTTTTATTAAACTCATAAGTGGGACTATTATTTACAATGGAACAACATAACCTCCTTACAGTCTAATGGTATTCATATTTCTTAGCTGAATTTGATCATTCTCCTGAAAAGACAAAAACAAAATCCATCCCCTTCCCTAAATAGGAGAGCTTCCCTTTTGGAAAGTTATAATTGATTAAATAAAAAGCATTTGTTAGTTGTATATGTTAGTTTAAATTAAATAGCCGTGCTGTTTGATTAACTATCATCTCTTCTAATTAAGAGGTCTCTTTGTTCAAATCAAATCTTTATCAATTTTGGTTGTATCCAGAGCTTTTCTTCTCCTGAGTAAACAAAAGCAAAACTTCTTCCCCATCATAATACATAGGATAGTTCCCATTGTGAGGTCAGCACATCCTTCAACAGGATGATTTAATTCTGTAGTGTTTTCTATCATCTAATGACTCCTTCATTTCTCATTAGCATTGAGAAAATTCAAAGTTAAGAAAGTATTATGTAATTTATTTATGGGTGTATTTATTACCCCTTTCTTTTTTTTTTTTTTTTTAGCATACACTTTACAGTTCCATTTGGACTTTCTATAAGTTCTTCCCTTATAGGATTGTGTGCTATACTTTATGCTTTATATTGTAATAAGCAAAAGACCTGTTTCTTTTTACTAGAGACATATGTTGAAACATTCTCAGTCTTAATTTGTACAGGTATTCCCATGATGACTGTAATAGCTAGCAAATGTGTGATTACATAATCAGCCTTTTCAGAACTCAAATCAGTTGCCCATTGAAATTCTGAATAGGTATCTATTATACGATGTACAAATTTTAATTTTCCAAATACTATAAAATGAAACACATCCATCTCTAACATATCCAATTCATTTGAATGCCCTTTGCATTACTTCCTGCAGGTGGTGGAGTTTGGGTGTATAGAAAACAAGTATAACATTCCTTATAATTTCCTTGGCTCCTTGCTAAGTGGTAGAAAAACCTTTTCTGAAAACTTTGTTATTGACATGGCATTTTATATGAAACTCTGACACCTCCAGCATATTTCTTATCAGTAATTGATCAAGTTCATCATTACCTTGTGATAGAGGACCTATCAGATCAATATGAGATCTGACGTGTGTTATATATAAGGGATGATTGCTATTCCTAATTATTTCTTGTAACTGAATAAACAAGGAATTTAATTCTGACTCATCAGGAATAAATTAAACAGTTTCAATGTGTACAATTCTTTCTGCATACAGAGAGACAGTAACTATGTTAAAAACTTCTGTAAAATCCATAAATACAATCAGAATAACACATAATTGAATAGAATCATAAGAGCTTTGAGAAAACGTTTCCGATTTATAACCTGCCTTTTCTGATTTGTTTATATCAATATAATGTAGTATCTCTAGAAATTGGTGTTCCCCAGAAAAATATGAGTAAGAATCCAGTTAGTTATGCTTATAAATTTAGTTATCTCGATTTTGGAATATTTGTTTTTAATCTCTCTCAAAAATTACTATAACATCTTTGCAAAAGTTCACTTTATGCCAATAATTTGTAAATTTCATCATTATTAAAGGTTACTGCTGGTTCTATTTGTCTAATTGACAAAGCCTCAATTTTCCTTTTAGAATCAACTCAGAGACAAGAAGATATCTCTAAAAGTATAATAATGGCACTTAGAGATTGGTGATAAACAATAGATGTCTAATTACACAGCATGAGAAAAACTACACCTGGTACTGTAGACCTAGTTAACTAACTGTGGCCAGTGAGGTCACATAGCTCATGGTAGACCCTCCAACTGCCACTTTAGTAGGCCATAATAAGTCGTAACAACATTCTAAATACTGATCTTTATGCTCACAGATAAGTTTAGCTCTTTCTCTCCATCAAAGAAACTTCTCTTTGGAGTAAGAAACCTAATGTTTTGCCGAGAACTTTTCCCAGGATCTTTCTGAATTCAAGTGCTAACAATGTAAAGATTCTTTCATCTTTTCTTTAATTTCAAAATATTATTTTAAATTAATAGAGCTTACTCTTTCCAGTGTTTTTGGATTAAACATAAACATTCACGTTGATTTATGTTTAAGCCAAAAACAGCAGAAAGATTAAGGTTCATTGGGTTCAATCTGGTTAAGAATTAATAGAGAGTAATTTTCCAGTTATACCTCAGCAAGGAAGAATATTAATACATCTGTTTTACTGCCATGAAATTGCACTTGACATATTTTAAATTATATTGACATATTTATGCATAACTTTAAAAATATTTTACTCTCAAGGAGAAATAAATCATTAATACTTTATATATGGTTTACATTGCTACAGACACACACACACAAAATAACCATATACACACTACTAGATTCAAATTAACAAACATAACGGTTTTTCTTTTTTTATGAAGGTTATTAATCTGAGATTCTGAGACTTTTGTTTTGTTCATTTTTTAATTTTTTTTTTAAAGCAGGTCTCATTCAGCTCATTCAGAGCACTGTGGTAATGTAGAGGACAGGTATGAGCCTCTCCATCCAATAGGAAATTGTGATCTACAAGTAGTAGGAATCCAAAGGTTCTTTCATATTTCTGCACATCCTCTAGCTTCCATTCTTGTCCATATTCAAAAACTTTCTGGGATAGAGATCAGTGAGACAAAGACAATTCTCCTTATGTTTGAAGGCTTTCATATTCTAGCCTGTCACATTAACTCATATACTATTGATCATGTCAATGGCCTCTCATCCCAGGGGAGCACCTGAGTGTAAGAGGCTTGACCTACCACCAAGACCCAGTTCAGCATGTGCTTCAGGGGACAGAGGGGCTACTGCTCCTTGTTTGTCAAGAACATTTTGGTTTCTTGTTGGAATTTAATCATTATACATTTATAAATCATTAAGATTTTGTTGACCTAAACATGATTGTTTTCTAAGTTTTAAAATGGATACAATTATTTAATTTTTGTGGGGGAGAATCTGAAATCCTATTCTGTAATTAGTCTGTACTAAAAGATGGTAGCTCATTACAATCTTGACAATAGCTGGTGATTTAAGGATACAGCTGTGTGTGGAGTTCTATACTAATTACAAGGCATGATACAATTAATTACTCAATTTTAAAATGAGTTGAAAATAATAGTCTATATCAACTGTTTTTTAAATGTCACATATTTCAATGAGTACATTACAAAATGACTTTGAACCATAGAAAACATAATACTATGCATTACATTGATCACTGCCCGGTGTAGGATAGATAATCTAGTGTAAATTTAGGGACTTTGAAAGTGCCAGTGATTTCTTCATATCAATTTAAGCACTCGTGTCACCTTTGAACACCTATGTTGATAGAATCATATGACTTAAGAACTTGTGATTTGAAAAACATTCTATTCTCTGACTGGTATGGTATTTTCTGAGTCACTAAATATATTGAATAAGCCTTTCATGCCTTCAACCCCACATATAAGTGGGTCACAGCTAGTTACTCATGAGCAAAAGAAAATAAAATTAACAATTGATTTTGAAATTTCTACAGATGATTATAATGTGGGTGGTCAATGAATTATAGTGACTTACATGGCACAGATGGATATCAAAAGAGCAGAAAAATCCCAATGATCTAAAAAGTATGACAGTACCTAAGATATTTGTTACATTGCTGAATATTAGAGGGCATAGACATAGTTGAGCAAGTGGGCCCAATCCAAACAAATACTAGTAATAACTCAAGACAAAATAATGAATACGGGGTTTTGGTGAAAAATAAAGCTTGATGCTGTATTGGGTTATGGGTTTGCATATATTAAGTAGAATGAAAACTCTAAAGGAAACAGAAATTATAATATCTTCCTGAGAATTGATACTTTATGCAAGAAATGATACTTCTCCAATATGCCTTTTACATTTTCAAACCAAACTATAAATCTTTATATCATAAACTTTCATTTGTCTATGCTGAGATAAATTCATAACGATAAATACAAAAGTACCCCTGCCATGGATGCAGGGAAGCAGATCTTCACCTCTCCTTTTGTCCTTTTGCTCCATCTCATGTTCTGAAACAGAGCACATGCTATAGCCTCCCCTGGCATCCACAGTGGCATGCACATATTGTCCCTTCTAATCTTCCTTCCTACACTCATTGTTGTATCTCAGGCCCCAAATCCAATAGACATTCCCTTAAAACTCACAGGACACTTTTCTAGTAAGCTGATCGCAGATCTTCATCTCTGCTTCTGCTCCTGAAGATCCAACCACTAAGTCTTATGCCCAACTCTGCAGTAGAATGTCCTACCAGGTATCACACTGCCACCACACTATCCAAAGAGGAAACAGGAGTCAAGGAAAATAATACTCACTGAACAAAACCAAAACCAAATGTTAGCACACAGAATTACAATGCTCCAATTCCGAAATGCCTAGATGTCAGTGTAAAAACACAATGAATAAAAGCCAGGACGATGTATATCCACCAGAAATTCTGCCAAGGAAGACACTGAATATTCCAACACAGATGAAACATAAGAAAAGGACCATGAAACAGCCTTTATAAATCTGGAAGAGGTCCTTAAAAAAGAAGTGAATAAAAATCCGTTAAAGAAATCTAAGAAAACACAGTGGAAAGAAGTTAATGAAACTGTTCAAAACTTGAAAGTGGAAATGGAGTCAGTAAAGAGAATCCAAATTGAAAGAAATCTGGAAATTAAAAATTTGGGCACTCAAACAGGTCCCTCAGAAGCAACATAAAATAAGAGATAGAAAAAAAACTCAGATATTAAAGATACAAAAAAAAAATAAACATCAGTTAATAGTGTGAAATCTAAAAAAAAAAAAGTGCATAAACGTCTAGGGAATCAGGGACAATATCAAAAGATCATATCTGAGGGGAAAAAGAAAAGCCTAGTCAAAAGGTACAGATAGAAAATCATTTTCATAACCTAAAGAAGGAGATGCCTATCAAGGTACGATAAGTAAACAATACTCAAAAAGAAAGTTTCCTCAGCACATAATAACCGAAACACTCAATGTGGAGAAAAGGGGAGGAAAATTAAATGATGCAAGGGAAAAATAGTGAACAACACAAAAAGGCAGACCTACTAAAATCACACCTGACTTCTCAAAGGGGACTCTAAAGGCTAAAGGACCTAGACAGAGAAATTTGTAGATTCCAAAAGTCATTCTGGGCCCTACTACGCATCAGCAAAACTTTCATCTACCATAGATGTAGAAAATAAGACATTCCAAAATAAAACCAAGATTAAGCAACAATGTATCTGCAGATGCAGCCATATAGGAGATTTTATAAGGAAAATTCCAATCTAATGAGACTAACTACACACAAGAAGACACATGGAATAAATAACCCAAACCAGAAAAACAAATCAGGGAAACACATACACACAAACACACACACCACCACCATTACCACCACAACAACAAAATAACAATAGTCAACAACCACCATTCATTGTTACCTCTCAACATCAATAATCTGAATACCCCATTAAAAAAAGGCATAGAATAACTGATTAGATTACAAACCATCATTCTTCTGTATCCAAGAAACAAACTGTAACCTCCAGGATAAAACCTCAGGACAAGGATGGAGAATAATAGATATTCTAAGCAATGTACCTAAGAAGCATGCCAGGGTAGAAATTTTAATGTCTGACAAAATAGATTTCAAACCCAAACTAATCCAAAGAGATAGGAATGGATGCTACATACTCATCAAAGGAAAAAGCCACCAAGAAGACATTGAAATTCTTAATGTCCATAAACCAAACACAAGGGCACTCGTTCGTAAAATAAATATTACTACAGATTAAACTACATATTGAACCTCCTACACTAATAGTGAGAGACTTCAATACTATACTGTTGCCAAGAGACAGGTCATCCAGATAAAAACTAAACACAGAAATGCTGCAGCTGATTGATGCTATAAACAAATGGGTCTAAGAGTTATTTACAGAACCTATCACACAAATACAAAAGAATATATCTTCATCTCTGCATCACAAGGAAGTTTCTTCAAAATTTACCACATATTCAGATGCAAATTAAGTCTCAACACATACAAGAAAATTGATAACACAGTAATCACCTTAGGTCTTCTGTGGAGGTCAAAGGTCACTTTATTCTCCATGTAAATGCTTAAGTAGACCTCAGGCCCTCAGAGTTGACAGCATAGCAGGTAGCCATACTCTTTGAACTAATTTATTTGTCCTTCAGGTTACATCCTTACAGAGTATTTGGAATAGAGATGGATAAAGCCATGTGGAAAGAAGAGGAAATTGATTATTTTTATTTGAAATTCCAGGTAAATCTGAAGTTTTAAGATCTTAAAGGCTTAAGGCAAGGGTGTGGTATTGAAATCTCCCACTGTTAGTATGTCAGGGCCAATATGTAGCAATATTTCTTTTATGAACTTAAGTACACTTTTGTTTGGCTCATGGGTGTTACGAATTGAAATGTCCTCTTCATGGATTTTTCCTTTCTTGAGTATGTAGTATCTGGCTCTATCTCTTCTAATTAATTTGAAGACTATTTGACAGATATAGAAATTTCTAAACTTGTATGCTTTTTAAGACCATTTGTTTGGATACGATAACAATGATTATCAGTCACAAGATTCGAAATATTTATTTCGGATATAAAGTTACCCCTTAAGACAGTCAACAAAGATATTTTAATTATCACATCTGACCTAAGCAAAACCCATATGGACTTTTTCCAGTGAAGAGTCTGTTTAAGTAAAAACAAAACAAGTGGTACTGTATTTTAAAGAAACAAAAAATTAAAGAATTTTCTTATACTAAGGGTCGAGTATTATTCTTGATATATTGTTGTACACAATAATTTTTTGTCTTACTTCAAGGTGTCAATATTAGAATTGTATTATGCATTTGTTCTTAAAATTGAGGAATCTGGCTTTTAAGGGCTATGCAACTTTAACTGGCAGCTCTTCAAGTGAATCTATTTTCTAATTCTTAGCAAGCCACTGCCTTTGTGGTTTTGACGGCCATAAAATGGATACTTTAAAATCTCTTTTCCTGCGGCTGATACTTTGTTTCTTCCCATTGTTACTCTCTCACCTCTACTAAATGCTTAGGACTGGCCCTCCACTCAAAGGCAGTTTGTCCTGCATACTAATCTTTTATTATTTTGTTCACGATTATTTGAATTAGATGGGGAAAACTGAATTCAAAACAGAGCTTAATTTTCAGACATATTTGTAATTTCATGTGTTTATCTTATTTATGTACTCAGATGGGATCATGCTGTAAATATGTAATACGATTCTGGTAATTTTCCTTACCCTGTTTTGTCAGCTCAGAATAAATTCTTATAAGTAAATATTGGATTAGTGGCTATAACAATGTATGGCAGGTTTTACTTCCAAGGTGTTTTATAGAAATATTAGAAAAACATATTTGATAGAACTTTCCTCTGTGTGTAACTGTTGTTTCATACAGTGTAAGGTTATAGTTAGACTGTTCTCATCCCATTAGCCTTCTCTCACATTCTAGCAAACCTGAGTGTGTTTTAATCATGCTTTGGGCAAATGTGCTTTCATAATTTGTTCATAGTTTCTGGCCCATTGCTTTCTATTTTCTCACTTTATCACTGATTGTTATGCTAACTCTACGTTCTTGATACATATTTTTAAAATGCATTCTAAGACCTTACCTCCTTTTCAATATTATTTTGCTTGTATTCATGGGAGTTTTGTATTTCATTATGATTTCTTGCTTGATGTTTATGGTCATCAGTGTTGTCTCTTCCTCTTTTATTAATATTCTCATAATTTGTTTTACTGTATAAGGCATTTTATAATTAAGTAAAGATAATACTTAAAATTTTGTGTTTTATTTTAATGTTGTCCTTATAAAAATGAAATATAGGATTGCTTTATTTATTTATCATTTTAAGAACGTTCTCCCTTGGCCACAGAAAAGCATCAAATATTTTCTTGTGTGCTTTGATTTCTGCAAATCCTCATAAAATTGCATCTTGTCTGTCTATTTTATGAAAGATAACTGAATTTCTCATAAAACTTTGTCATATTTTAATGATTTCTACTATAGAATTACCCTAAACTTCGTAATATTTCCCCCCAAATATCCAGTTACCAATATTTGAATGACCTTGAAAGCACAGCTGAACGACTTTCATTGAGCAGACTCTGTCCAGTTTAATGAAACCTGGATCCTGAAAGAAGAGAGACCACTAACTGACCTTCTGACAAGGAAAATTAGCATAAGCTTTCCAATATTTTCCAAGGGAAAATGATATGATGCTCAGTAGTTATTCAGTAAACTAGGTGTGGCTAATAAAAAAGGCAGCACAACACTTTTCCTCCTGTAGTGATGAGAATGATCCTGATGGGCACCCACCTTTCACCTGCTCTCACTAACTCCCATTGCCTTTAACAAAACCTCTTTTTAGCTCCTCTTTCCTGTAAAAATCCATTGTCATTTGAAATTTCTTTATTGATCCTTAATAAAGTACAAACCTACATTACCCAACAAATTGAGCATAAACATTTTAATAACCTGTTCTTGTTTGAATGAAATGAGCCTTTTGGTAGAATCTGTGTCTACTGAATTGCTTGCTTACTTGCTTACTCTCTCTCTCTCTCTCTCTCTCTCTCTCTCTCTCTCTCTCTCTCTCTCTCTCTCTCTCTTCCTCCCCCCCTCCCACGCTTGGAAGCATGATCTTACTCTGTAGTCTTGGCTGTCTTGTAATTCACACCATAAACCAAGTTAACCTCAGCCTCAGTGATGGGATTGCTTCTGCCTCCTGGAGTGCTGGATTTAAGGCATGCGCTGCTACAGATGACGGGCACTAGTCTTCTTTAAAGTAAGATGAGATAGAGCCTTTTCTTCAACCATGCTAAATGCTGCACTTCTTGCCATTCTTCCAGCCAAAAGTTTGTTGGGTATCTCAGTCCTTGATTCTGGCATTCTACATTTTTTTCTGCTATTTTATCTTGTGCTTACACACTCCTTTTCAGCAACTTACTAACTGGAGTGCAATTGTTCCTGCCTCTTTGTAAGGAATGAAAAATTATCCTTCTTTTGTAATACTTCCTCTCGTATCTTACCAGATGTCAAGTACAGCCACATGGAAAAGAGTTCCAATCCATAGATTGTCCATAGGTGTCTATACGTACTCCAGTACGCATGAACCACAAATCCAACATGGAATGACTCTTACTTCTATAGTGCTGCTATCCAATCTGACGATTCTCAAGGATGGCTATAACACCTTAAATATTTCAATAGAAAACTGAAGATCAGTAATATAATCTTAGTAGAAATCAGGAAAACCTAGAATGAAGGACTCCATTAGAGTTAACATTTTTTTGCTTTATATTTTGTTTCTTTGTCTGTAAGGGCATCATTTATGTTTGGCAGTCCTGTAAGTATGTATGTAGACCAGGATGACCTTGAACTCACACCTTTGCCTCCCTAGTGCTAGAATTAAAGGCATGTTCCATCATGTCCTGTTACTTCCCTAGTGAAATCCATTTGTGTTAGATCCTGCACGCTGTATGAAATACTAAAACATTATACGTATTTATACATTTTGTGGTTCTGACACAACTGAGGCAAAGAAGAAATTAATAAAGAAATCAAAAGAAAAATCCAGAAGAATATCTTAGATTAAAAGAAACACCACACAAAGGGTTCTCTGTTTACATGGATAGTTTCATACTGGAGATACAATGTAAGAAAGCAGTTGCTCAATCTACACAAACATTTACATCCTTATCTGTACTCTGAATTTCTTATTGCGTTTAATCATCACTGTCTTTGACCCTGGGTGTGAAATTAGGTGAATAATGTTGTATTTACAAGTGATAAGAAAGTAATATTATTTTATTAAAAAAGAATAAAGAAAGCAAATATCCCATGAAGGCAACTATTTACAAAGATGTATTCATTTGCAAATGCACACACACAGAGAAAATCTGTTTCTTTATGTATCAACAAAGTAATTTCACGGTTGAATGAATTTATGTAATTAGCCATTATGTTGTACCATTAAAATGGCTTTATCCACAGTTGATGAATAATATTTAAGCTGAGAAACCTGACACAAAGCCTATGAGTAACACCTCAGCCACTGTTTCTTCATAACTGTGAAATAAGTGTATAGCACTCCATGATTTACAAAAATCTTTCCTGTGCATCATTGAATCTAGTCTTTAAAATAAACCCATGAGCTAGTTACTGAGGATCAGAATTGTACTATTGCACACTGGCAATAAAAAATAGAGAGATATATCAAGAACATCTTTCCTCAAAACTGGCCACCGGGATTAACACTAGAATATCACTTGTTTCCTAGTAGTGGTATTTCTCATAGCCAGAATTATTCCTATTTTATGTTTGTGCCTCTACTTTTATTGATTATTTTATCTAATTAATCTGGGCTTGTAAATCCTCTCTTTCAATGACAAAGGGCTTTTGTTTTGCTGAAGTCAGTATGTAATTTCAAAATGATTGGGAAGAGAGGCAATACAGAGACATCTGCGTGCACATATGTCATAGAGCAGCAAACAATGCATTGATTATGTACTCAGGATGTATCTTTATTTTATCAATTGCAGAGAAACTTGTATCCCCTCTTCTTATCCACTGCTGCATTTCTTTCTTAGTAACTACAAATAAAACGAAACAAGTTTACACGTCTCCATATACCAAATGTGAATACACTAGTTGTTGAAGCTTTAAGATTGTCTGGGGTCTTGTCCTCTGATTTATTATAACAGGGGCAATTTCCAGATAACAGGCACAGTAGCTGACATTAAAGTGATGCGGTCAGTCCTTGATATATGTTTCTACTGTATTTACATGAAGTAGATAAAGAAGTAAAAGGCTTTTTGTTATGTAATGGATGGCTGTTGTTTCTGCTTTATCGGTTTTTTGTTGGTTTTTAAAATAAACTTTCCCATAACCCCTACTACTCCCTCTCCCACATCTTCTCCCAGTCTTCTCCTGTCTCTTCCCTTCCCCCTCATGTCTTCCCTCCCTCCCTTTCACTCCCCAGAGAAGTCAAGGAATCCCAAGGTGAGTCAATTCAGCCTGGCAGAGCCAACTGAGGTAAGGGCAAGTCCCTCGCCTAAGTGTAAAGGCCAAGAAAGGTGTTTCCCGTTAGGCACAAACTTGGAGAAGCCAGTTCATGTATCTAGGACTCTCACACGATTTCAGGAAGCTCCAGAAACTGCCCAAGCCTTTTGACGTCATTTATATTCAGGGGGTCCAGATCGGTTCCATTAAGATCTGTCAGCAGTTATTTCAGAGTCTGTGAGCTAGGAACAGCATGGGACAGCCTACTCCATGGGTCTCCCCATCATGATCCCATACCTCCGCCCTTGCAATCTCTCCTCCTTCTCTATGAATCTCTGCATCTGTCTCCTTATGCTGCTGGATGAAGGTTCTATAATGACAAGTCGGGTGGTCATTCATACGATAATAGGGGAAGTCCTCTTTAGGTACCCTCTGCACTATTGCTTGGAGTCCCTAGCTGAGTTCATCTTGTGGGTTCTTGGATGTTTCCCTAGCACACAGATCTGTTTTTCTGGTTCAAACCTATAAAAAAAGAACCACATAATTTTATTCAGATACTCCATAACTGTGGACATTGTCAAGGCAGGATAAATCTTGCCTACTTTACCAGGAATTCAAATCAAAACTGGCTTTAGTGGTTAAGGAATATTTGGGTGTTCCACTGTTTCTTACATTATAAAAACTGGTAATATTTTATTGTCTATCATGTCAGATTTTTACAAGAGAAAAGAAAAGCAGAAAAAGTAAACAGAGAGAGAGAGAGAGAGAGAGAGAGAGAGAGAGAGAGAGAGAGAGAGAGCAACTTATTTGTGAGGACCAACCTGGGAGAAAGAAATGTGGTTTATTATTTCCCATATTTAGATAGGAAGCTGATTTGCTACTTAAGAAAAGCAGGTGAAAAATTAAATTAACATAATATTATATGAAGTTGTGTTTCATGGCACAATTTTGTCATAACATAGAGTCTTTTCCTTTGCTTTTCAAGAGGTCAACATGGAAATAGCCTCTTTTTTTTTTTTTGCAAAAATAAATGATTTGTCTATACGAAAGACTCTGATATCGAAAGTTGTAGGGATTCACATTTGTTTAACTCCTGTTAGCAGCATCTAAAATTTTAAGCAATGTCACAGTTTTCCTAAGCAAATGTTAAATCTGCTCCAGAGAATGACTCTAAAAATCACTTGGTGTTCTCACACCTCCCGTATATTTGCATTTCCATTTCCCTGTTACCACGAGACACTGTAAAGCTGTCTGATTTCTGTGGTCTGAACATGATTCGTATTTACCTTTAAATGTTCCCTAAGACACTTCATGTCTATGAAGCTTAGACAGGAGAATACTGCTGAGTGGAATTACCAGTTGACAAAGAGCGGGAGTAACTGAGATGCTCAGGGGTGCCGAGGTCTGTCATCAGGTATTCCCCCTGCCGTACTGGAGAGGATACTTTGCTTCTCTTGCCCTCCACGGTTGTCTGGACTAATCAAGGCACCTGAACCACGGCCCAAGCATCTCCCTGTAAATTCCACAATCAGTATGCTTTCTGGAGGAGGCCCCCGACACCTACTGGAGAAAAGAGCAACAGTAACATTTTAGAGGCTGCATCTCAAAACAAAACCTGAACATACACTTAACAGGACTTGAAATATTCCCCCCGTGGCTTCTGACAACTGCTTGCACAGCGAAACCAAGGTTGTCATCTCTCTTGCCTTTAAAATATAAGAAGAAATTGGATAGTGAGGTTTATTCAAAGAATGTTAAAGATATTCAGCAAATATCAATTTTGTTCAAAAATAAGTAATTTTTTAGTGGACCATCCCCAATTACAAGTGAACTTGACACATCTTAAAAGACAACGGAGTATATTTTGCCCCTGACAACCTTATCCACATAAATGGTCGTGATTTGATTTCTCACAGGATATGTCATAATCTGAAACTTCAAATCTCTCTTACCATAAGATAAACTTATGTCTCCTCTAAAATCTATTTGTGATTGGATCCTTGTGATAATGACACAGAAATATCGCAAACATAACCAATTTCAGGACTTTGAGTAGGCCTTTTTTTTTCCTCCTGATATTCAAACCAACCTAAAGATTTGCAAAATAATAATACCCTGTGGCAAAAGTAGTTTTTGTTTCCCTTTATAGTCAGAGTGAGCACAGATTATGATGCTCCCCCACCCCTCCAAAATGTAACAGCCTGGACAGAAAGCTATTAAAGAGAACAATGCTTTAAAAAAACATGATATGGATGCTGAAGTGTAGCTCTTCACAGCTTATGTCTGCTGCTGGTGTGAAGGTGGATGGTCTCAGTTTTATTTACTGGGATGGCCACTGTGATTCTGAGCACGCTCCAGTGAATTTTCTTCTTCTTCTTCTTCTTCTTCTTCTTCTTCTTCTTCTTCTTCTTCTTCTTCTTCTTCTTCTTCTTCTTCTTCTTCTTCTTCTCTTCCCCTCCCCCTCCCCCTCCCCCTCCCCCTCCCCCTCCCCCTCCCCCTCCCCCTTCCCCTCCCCCTCCCCCTTCCCCTTCCCCTTCCTCCTTCTCCTCCTCCTTTTTTTGGGTGTGTGTGTGTGTGTGTGTGTGTGTGTGTGTGTGTGTGTGTGGGTGGGTGGGTGTGCAGTCACAAGAAAGGAACCCGACCTGGAAGTACTGAGAAGTGAGCATAATCAGCATTCATGATGTGAAATTCCCAAATAACCAATAAAATATTTTGTAAAATTAAAAATAATAATACATGGTGAGACATTTAAGGAGATGTTAAAGAGTAAGCAAGATCTCTATCTGATTGTGGTGTTTTACGGGAATAATAAGCATCTGTAGTTTCTTCTAAGGACTTGGGGTGGTTTTTCCTTTCCTTTTCCTTCTATTGAAGATCAATTCCTTTCTCACATAGTTTATCCTGATGTACATGCTTTTCCTCTACCTCTCCCAATTCCTTCTTTCTACCCTCTCCTCTGGGTCTCCTCCTTTAGGCTTCTAAGTGATAACAATGAAATGTTTAAAAAAATCACATCAGAATTTGGCAAAGAGAAGAAAAACATCAGCCCCCCAAAAGGCACAAGGATTAGAGACCCACTCCTTCACACACTCAGGAGTCCCATAAAGCACCCTACTTGGATCCATAATTATATACACAGAGAACCTGATGGAGACTCATGAAGGTCCTATGAATGCTTCCTCTGAGTGCAGATGAGCTCATGATGATTCAAAGGGCCTTGTTTTCTTGGTGCCCTTCCTTGACCCCTAGGAGAGAAATTTGATGAAGGCATCTCTTTTAGGACTAAGTCCCTCACTCTGCGTAACATCTGGCTCTAGGTCTCTGTATTTGTTCCCACCTTCTGCAGGAGGAAGCTTTTTTTCATAATGCCTAAAGAAGACATAGATCTATAAATACAGCAGAGTATTAGTAGGAGTCTTTATCACCATGTTTTTTTAAAAATGGGTGGCATTGGGTTTTATCATAGGTCCTTGGGCTATTTAGTCTCTGGTTCTTGGCCACCCAAGCAGTGTGAGGAGCAGCTTCCATCTACGGAAGTGGGCTCTAAGTCAAATCAGTTACTGATTGGTTATTCCCACAAGCTCTATGCCACAACTGCAATGTCATATTGTTCAGGCAGGAGAACACTGTGGATCAAAGATTATGCTTTTGGCTTGTTTTTTGCAATGTTTTCTTTCCTTTGGTTTGCAGAAAATCAAAAGATTAAGATGGAACATGAAATAAAGCAGACATTGAGTGTGGCCTCGTCTTCCTCATTCATTGGAACAGTGACTTAGTACCATCATTGAGTGAAAGCAGATGTGGCATTGGTTTCTGCTAAGAATTTATAGAAAATAATTGTTTCCCGTTCAAAAGATAATGTCCAGTTTATCACTTTAATTGTAGAGTTTGGCCAGAAATCAGAATGATATGGATAATTAGCACTAGAGGATAAACTGCATCAAAAAATACAGTGTAGGAAATAAACGGGGATGCATATGTAAATATCTGTGATTTTTCTAATTAGTGATATCAATATTGATAATAGGTTATACTACAGTTTGATTAATTTACAATATCTGATTATTAAAGTATAGCCTAGCTTTATTATACACATTGCACATACATAATTTCACACACACTCATGAACAGATACTTAAACTCACACAAAAACATATACAATGAATATACATACACATAAATGTTCATATACACATATACTTACACAGACACATTCACATATTCACAAACACCTACATAAACATATTCAGAATCACATACAGACATAATCATATACATAAGTGCATAGTTATTCATATACATTCTCATACACACATGCATACCTCTATGTACCTACATACATATATACACACAAATATTCAAAAACATACATAATAAAAATACACATACATGCACTCAAACACACTCAAACATGCTCATACTCATACACACAAACACACATATACTAAAACACACATGCTCTCTCACAGTGATGCACCATGGACACACATGCACAATACTCAAACACACAAATTTATATACATACATACTCATATATATATATATATATATATATATATAGAGAGAGAGAGAGAGAGAGAGAGAGAGAGACATATACACACACAAATACACATGAGCACACGTACTTAAGCACACATAAACACACTAATGAACAAACATACAGATATTCACACACTCAAAAACATGAGCATGCACTCATATACACACAGAGAAACTTGGATGGTTTCAGTGTCAAGCAGAATATTTGCTTTTAAATAGCATAAAGGTACACAAATATTATATAATCCCTTTTCCCAAATCATTCTTTGTGAAATGTCATAATCTCCAAAATTTTAGATACTATAAGCAATGGTAAAGACAATAATTATTTTAAATTTCTACCATAAATTACTTCTCCCAAATTAAATTTTGAGTAGGTCAGTTATCAGAACATTCACAGCTCTCCTCAGTGACAGACAAGGCACACAGGTATCCATGGGCTCAGATGGAGGGCGTATGCTAAGGTCACATACACACACAAACATTTAGAAATATCTATTGTCAAGATAAGAACTTAGCCTCTGAAGTACTGAAGATAGGCTGACAGGGAATGGTCATTCAGACCTTTCTTTTCTAGTCAGCTTGGCAATAATTTATTAGTTTTGCGGTTCCCCCTAACTACTACTTAAACCATTTCTAATTATGCTTCTGCTCACACTGACATTCAAGCACAGCCCATTACAGCAGGAACGGCACAGCTCATCTGTTTAGCTGAGTGCAGACTATAAACACAGATCACTCTCCAATTCATCAAAATGGTGCTTATTGGTGATGAGTTATTTCATTTATTCATATCCTATCATATCTATAAATTTTTCTATATATAGAAAATAAATCTTCCAAAACTGTAAAATTCTTCCTATAAATTTAAGCAGCAGCACTGCCTTTGAATATTTTAATGTGACATGTGATTTATTGCTTTCTTCTTTAGCTTTTAATATATGAAGGGCTGTCCCAGACACTGCAGTCTGTGATTTGCTAAAATATATAACTGAACACTTTGTTCTTGCTGCTGTTTGGAACTGAGGTAAAAATGTCAACTCTAAGAGTTATCACCACTGTTGCATTGATGCAGTCCTAATATAACACAAAACAACAGATAACAGCACAGTTATATATTACTTTGTTTTAATAATAAGGTTTTTCTGGATTTTAATTCTAATGAAACTATTTTTGGAATTTGTTCTAAACTCTCATTCTAAGGTCTTTCCCAAACTTAATCAATTAGCAAAAACTAATTTATCTATAGCTTGGAGATTTTTATAATTTACAAATTTGGAACACAATAGCCAATGGCAGAAATGTTCTAGAGGGGCCCACATCTAGTCTGTGGAGAATCAACAGCTCTAATTTACTAGCTACTAAACAGCCAGATGATATTTTCAGACATAAGGCAGATTATACACATTGTCTACTTAACACCCTCTGTGGGCTGTTCATGGTAATTGTTTTAAAATTCAGAGCATATAAAAGAGTAAGTCAAACAATAAAAGAGCCAGTAAAGCTGGCTCCTCACTAATTCCCGAGCCTCGTGGAACACAATTTGCCCCCAGCTCTTAGGATCTAGTCCACGTACCTTCATTTGCTCTCCCTCTGAGAGCGTTTCCATGAGCTTTGCCTTTTTGGGGACATTATATATCTATAGAATTATGTAAATTAATTTCTGCTTAAACAACTTAAATGTTTTTTATGGAAGCCTTCTCTGATACGTAAGATGCAAGTTCTCCTATTGACAAATTATTACTGTACTTTTCAGTGTCTCAAAGGTGTATTTTGCTAATTTATTTTTCAGTGTTTGTTGTAAGAGAGACAATAATAGGCTTTCAATGGTGCATACATCCTAACCTCTTGAATCTTTAATATAAACTGTTCTAAGAAACTGCTAGATGTCCTTAAGTGTAGGAAGGTGGAGATAGGAATCCTCGAGTCAGAGAATGTAGCTGGCATCTGAAATGTGGTGAGAAGAAGCACATTTTTTATTAGAGCCACAAGATACACGTCCCGTCAAAAGTGAGATTCAATCCCAGGAAAATCTATGTAGGACGTTTGACCTAAAGACTTTAAAATACACCATTTGATTGACTAACTTACTAAGTCAGTATTATGGTAACAGAAAACTTACACAATGCTAAAAATCTGAAGATAAGAGACCCAATATTTCTGAGTCATGCTTTAGGGTCAGAGACATAGAAATGTGCCTACTGTAGGTGTGATTCTGTAGTTAAGGCATGAATGTATGCAAAGAAGACCAGGAATACAAATACTCTTGGTTGTATTTAATTAATAAGACATTTGAAGATTTTTAGTATGTTTATTTGATATTTTTTTAAGTATATAACTGTTCAAATTTATTTTTGAATTATTTTTCCCATGTTTGTTGTATTTCCTATAGTATGAGATTCTCCACTTTATATGTTATACAAAAACATAATAATATGTCCACCAC
This sequence comes from Phyllotis vaccarum, assembly GCA_033318265.1. Classification (NCBI taxonomy): domain Eukaryota; kingdom Metazoa; phylum Chordata; class Mammalia; order Rodentia; family Cricetidae; genus Phyllotis; species Phyllotis vaccarum. The sequence continues at coordinate 145,710,396 of JARWLC010000005.1, forward strand.
AAACATTTATAGAAGGGGGAAATAGTAGAATAAGTACTACATACATGTTTTCTCATTCCAAAAACTTTCAACTAATGGTCAATTGTTTTTCTTATCATAGCCCTTGATTGACTTTTAATACTAATTTCTACCAAATCAATGCTTTCATAAAATTTTAATATCAAATAATTCAGTCTATAAATTTAAAAAGTTACAGACTATATACATTCAGATTATGAAGTTTTAGAATTGCAAGTTTTGTGTCTTCTCCCATGTCAATTGATTTGTTCAAGGAGGCATTAGAACAAAATTTACAGATGACTGATAAAGCTTGTTACATTGTCCCACTGCTTCTGAGTTCTATGTGAACAAACCCAGAGCCATGGACTAGTGGATTAAAAATATAAAATATACTCAAGCCAACTCATACCTTCTATGCTGAAAGCATCCGTAGCTCAATTTCTACCTAGCCTACTCAAGACTTGTCAGAAAATTTACATACAATTAATTACTTCAGACTCAAAAGGTCATCATGCTGCTGCCCAACTCTAAAGTCAGTGACTGTATTTTATAAGGTTTACTATTTTTATATTTTAATTTTTAATGTTTGAGTATTTCTTATGAGCACACTGTATTCACATACTATACTTCTCAAATTTTCCTTATTCCAAATCCTATGTCCCCAACACCTTTAAATTTATCTCTACTACTATAAATATTGTTTCTTTTATAATTATTATTTTTATAAATATATGCACATAAATGACATAATATGTATATATGCATATGTATGTAATGGATATATGTATATGGTATATATTTATTCCTGTTGAGTCCATTTAGTTTTACCTATAGGAATATGACTTTAAGCCTGTGTGGTTGGATAGTCAACCAAGGGCCTGACACTCTCTCTCTCTCTCTCTCTCTCTCTCTCTCTCTCTCTCTCTCTCTCTCTCTCTCTCTCTTTCTCTCTCTCTGTGTGTCTCTTTGTGTCTCTCTCTCCTTCCAGTAATTAATTTCTTGTAGCTGTTCATCTAAGTGTAGAGCTTTTTGAGGTTTTCTCAATCTGTATGGGAATGTCAACTTGTATTCTCATTGTTCAGGTCTTGTGTGTGTAGCCATATTGTGAAGTCTAGCTTCTCTGTTTTAGAGAAGGCACTGGATTGAAGCCGATGACCTGGTTGTCTAGTTCTTACAATATTTCTTCTCCTTCTTCTACTGGGATTGGGTAATTTATTGCCCACTTTTGGCTTCCTTTTTGGCACATAAATGAACATTTTTCACCAAATTTGGTTTGATATGTATTATTTGTATAATTCACATAAAATGAACATTCTAGCAAACTACATTAATTTCTAGTTTTCCATCAGAGAATTGCCTGGAGTGGATGTGCTGAGCTGAACTGACTCACCTTGGGACTTCTCACCCTTTTGCTGGAGGGGATGGGTGAATGGGGAGGAGCAAGACTGAGGGCTGGCTGGGAGGGGAGGGGAGGGGAGGGGAGGGGAGGGGAGGGAAGGGGGGGAAGCAGGGTGATACATTGATGGAGATGACATTTTTTAATGAAAAAAAGGAAATTAAATTAATTTTTTAAAAAATGTTATATAAAATATGTTCTTGAAATATGCACATAAGTAGAGTATGTTAGCAAATGACCTGTTTTTAGTAGAGGGAGAAGGTGATCTTCAGTTGGAAACTAAATTCGATCAAGTCTTATTTTAACAGTTTTTTTTTTCAGTAGAATTTATTCAGTGTCATACTGAATATGCCTTGATTTCTATAGTATTTTGTCATGATGTGTTATATATGAGGTTATGTAATTAAGGCGGAAGACTTACCTGCTACTACCCATGCTTATCTAAATCTGAGGGAAAAGATTAAAAGATAAAATCTCCCACTTCAATTATACTTTTATGGTTATGCTGAAGCCCATCATATTCTACTAACTGTGTGTTTATGTAATTAGAAAATCAGATTTGTCTTGCTTCAGGAGTATAAATAGTTAAGACTTTATCTGTAAAAATAAAAACCCACGCCAAATTATGTGTTTGAAGAATAAAGAGGAGGGTTTGATAATTAGGATATATTGTAGAACCTATTAGTGTGTGTTCCACTCAGTATGTGTAAGTCAGCTCCCTTTTTATATCAAATTATAAACAAGCCTCTGAAAGACACGAAGGCATTAACCCTGTTCCCAGGCCAGTTCCTATTAGGATAATTGTGTACAGCCACAGGGCTAAATTCTCTGTGTAATTTCATTTTCAAAACCAAAACCACACAGCTGAATCTGCGCCCTCTTCCCCAGTGTATGATGGTTATACAAGTGCTCTATTCAGCAGCTGCTGTGTTCCACTCCTAAGTGTTTACATTCCCATTTTTTCAGAAATAATTCATTTCTGTAGACATAATACTCATTTATATTGAGTACTCCATCCATTTCATAATGTCAGGGCTGCTTCCATTCAATCCACCTAAGCAGCATCAGTATGAGACTGTGGATAATTTCACAGATGATGTAACAAACCTCATAGAACACACAGAGGAAAGACACATGGTGGACGACTGCTCTGCTTTTGTGGAATCGACACCAAACAGTTCCCTGGGATGTTTTCATCTGCCCCATATTTTTCTTTGTTATGAGCTCTATATAAATAACGGCAAGGGTTATAGGATGGCACCATTATCACCAGGCAGGGACAATTAGGAATATAAGATGAATGGGCCATTAGTGAGATACAAATCTATTAGCGAGTCTTCTGATAAATATCTCAATGTCCATGATTAACTTGATAAATCAGAAATATGTAATGATATAATTGTATTGTAACCCCAAACAATGTAATATCCGATTGACGTAGCTAGGTTTCCTATTACTGCAGCAAAAACTATGAACAAAAAGCAAATTGAGGAGGAAAAGGATTATTCTTTCATTTATGAGTTGTTTTTCATCACTGAAGGAAGTCGGGATGGGAATTCAAACAGACCAGGATCTAGGAAGCAGGGTCTGACACAGAGGCCATGGAAGGGTGCTGCTTACTGTCCAGCTCCTCATGGATTTCTCAGCTTGATTTTCATAAAACTCCATACCACCAGCCTGTAGTAGGAGTGGACTTTCGGGCTTAGCCTCAAGGTTTAGGCCCGCAGACCCACAGACCTGCAGAGACACACAGATGCTTACAATAGTTTTAGGCTGATTGGCCTCAGGCCCAGGCATATAACTTGCTAACTCTTTGCCCTTAAACTAACCCATGACTCTTATCCTGTTCAGCCATGGGACTCAGTACCTTTTCTTAGAGCAGCATAGCTGTTCTCTGCATCTTCTGGCTTCTTTCTGGCATTCTGCTCCGTGCTTCCTGTTCTCAGAGTTTTCTTAGTCTGGTAGCCCCACCCACACTTCCTGCCTGCCTTTGGCCAATCAGTGCTTTTTACTAAACTCATAAGCAGGGCTATTTTTTACAATGTAACATCATAAATTCACTACACCAGTCCAAGGATGATACCACCCACATTGGGCTGGACCTTCCCTCATCAATCACTAATTAAGGAAATGCACTACAGCTAAATCTTATAGAAAACATTTTCTCAACTAAGGTTTTCTCCTTTCAGACAGCTCTAACTGTGTGTGAAGTTGACATACGACTAACCAGCACTTTAACCAAGAAAGCAGACGCAATGTAAGACAAAACGAAAGGTAAAGGTTCTCTGCTGCTTTAAAAAGTGTTCTGCCTAGTAGTGCAGAACTCCTGTCCTGTAGCCCTCCTGTATTTCCCAAGTCTCAACATGCACACATTAGGAAAACAAATGTATACTTTGTAAAAGAGAAAAATATTCAAAAGCAATAACCATCTTTACCCCTTAAAGTTAAAGTCATTGACCTCCTCCTTTTAAACTTTTATGGATCTATCAAATTTACTCTTCCTCTTCTAACACGCTAATACTTTCAAACACATGTCAAATAGTAAAATGAAATAAATGTACCCTTTGCTTGGATTTACGGACAAACACCTAGTAGTTGCAATAATATAAGACTTTGGGAAACTGATTTATACTTTATCATTTGAAAAATGCCCATTTCTATATAGACTCCTAGTTATTAAATAGTATTACTTAAGAAATCGGTTTTAAATTTTGTCAAAATATTTGTACTTTCTAGTAATTTGATCATATATCTTTCTTTTCCACCTTTATATGTGCATTATATGCATGCATACGGCCAAGCATGTGTGGGGATGCAGAAGCACTTCTGTTTGCACAGGTATGGACATGAGTATGGAGGCAAGTGTATTCTCTTTCCTTTGCATGCAATGTGGCATGTGTGTGTGATGGTGCATATGCATCTTTGTATCTATTTGTGCATTCATGCATGAGTAAGCATATTTACCTGGGTTTGCAGACACGTGGAGGCCTGAAGTTGATTTTATTCAGTTACTCCTTCATTGTCTTCAATGAAACCCAGAGCTATTTGTCATGCTAGTCTTACTAGCCAGCTTGCTTGGAGGATTCCCATTCTCTACCGTCAGAGGTTGTAACCACCATACCTACCTGGCCTTTAATGGAATCTGAACATCTGAACTCTTATTTTCATGCTAGGAGAATGAGTGTTTCAGCACTGACCCATATCCCAGGATCTTCCTATGTGACTTTTATCAGCTCAAGTTACAAATAATATCTAAATGAATTTAACAATCATGAGCCACTCTAGAATTTCTTGAATAAACTGTACATATCTGTAACAGATTTATTTTTTACTATATTCTTGAATTTGTTTTTTAACATTTCAAATGGTATTTCAGATATTTGCTTTGTTCTTAAGTAAAGCTGCAAAAAGATTTTTATTTTGTAGTCAACCTGTTTGAGCTTTGGCATCACTGGCAGTTCTAGTACAGAAAAATTCCTGGTTATTGTTCCTTTCACTCATTCAAGATATTTGAATTACATTTGAAAAATAAGATCATAAAGAGAATTTGGGAATTCTTGATTCTTTTATACCTAAGTTCTTTTGTTACATTTCTCAAATTTTGAACTTTCTAGAGTCTACTGAACTTGGCCATATTTTATTTACCTAGAAATTTGAGGGTATCATATATAGACTTTCAAAGACATTTTACCCATGTCCATCTCTTGTGATGGCTTTTATTGGATTTTATATTTATTTGTACTATTTTTCTTGTTATGATCCAGTATTGGATTATTATTGTTTATCTTATAAAGTTTAACACCCCCGAGTCTGTAAGTCCCCCTGCCACTAGAAAAATAGGCAACCAAAAATGTTCCACAGATGAGCCAGGAGCATGAAATAAAAAGTACTATGAGTGTCAAGAAAGGTGTGTGTGTGGGGACACAACATGGTGGGATGGAAAAGGACTGTAAATAGTCAAGACCGAAGGTGGGAAGAGATGGTAAAGAATCATACCCCTGCCTCCACAATAAATAAATAAGCAAATGACCACTGGCACAGTAAAAGAGAGCTGTTGGGAATTAAGAGCAGAATCATCAGAGCCCAAAATCTTTGAGCTATAACATTAGCTCCTAGATTTCAGGCCAGCATCAGCAACAATAGATCAATAATCCTTATACCTCATCCCCTACAATTATAACTCTCTGCCTATCCATGGCTACAGCTTTAAAGCTGTGGGTTTATATTATTTTGTTTTTTTAATTAATTAATTAATGCCATATTCCAACCACAATTTTACTTCCTTCCTCTCCTCCGATCCCTTCCACCAGCCTCTTCTTTGCCCTCCCTCAAATATTCTTCATGGTTTCTGTTCATAAAAGGGCTGGCTTCCCATGGATATCATCAAAACATGGAATATTAAGTTTTTAAGAATGGGAAAGACAAACCTGTAAAAAGAATTGGTTCTCCAAAGCCAGACAAAGCATCAGGAATGGCTCTAGCTCCCGCTGTTAGGAGTCCAGCAAGAAGACCAAGCTACACAACTAGCACATATATGAAGAGGACCTAGGTCAATCCCATGCAAGATCCTTGGTGGTCACTTCAGACTCTGTGAACTCCTATGAGCCCAGATTAGTTGATTCTGTGGGCTTTCGTGTAATATGCTTAAACCATTTGGCTCCTGTAATCCTTCATTCCTTTCTTGGGAGCTTGGCCTAATTTTTGGCTTGTGGGTCTCTGAATCTGTTTCCATCTGTTGCTGGATGACACCTCACTGGTAACAATTGGGATAGGTACCAATCTATGAGTATAGAAGAATATCATTAGCAATCATTTCATTGACATTTTTTTCACTAATTATGTTTTGTTCTATCTTAGTTTCCAGCCTCTGGGTCCTGGTACTACAGGTAATGTCAGAGGTGGGCTTACCCTTGTAGCTTGGGTCTCAGCTGGACACATAATTGGTGGTCCACTCCCACAATCTCTGAGTCACCCTTAACCCAGCTCATGCCATAGGCAAGACAGATTGTAGGTCAAAGGTTATGTAGCTAGTGTCCTAATCCCTCCACTGGGAGTCTTGCCTGGTTACAGGAGATGGCCAGTTTGAGCTACCTATCCACTGTTGCTAGGAGTCTTAGTGTTATCATTGTTTGCAAAAAATTCTTCACCAGTCCCACATCTAAAAGAAAATTGATTTTAAGAAACATAAAGAATTCAAGAAACTAGACATCAAAAATCCAAATAATCCATTATTAAAAATGGGTTATAGATCTAAAAAGAGAATATTCAGCAGAAGAATCTCATATGACCAAGAAACACAAAGAAGTGTTCTTGTGGGTCTCCTAACAAAGACATGTAGGTGTCTCTGACTCCTTTGTCTGTTCTTAGGATCTTACTCTGGATTGCCTCATCCAGCCTTGGTATTTGGATGTATGTCAAGTCTTCGTGTATACTGTTATGTGATTATCAGTTGAGATCTCTGGGTAACCTGTTTTTCTTAAAGGGAACTTAGGGAAATTGAGGGAGGAGAAATTTTGATTGGGATGTAATGTTTGAGAGAAGAATTAATATTTATTAAAAGTTAATAAAACAGAAACAAAAATTTAACATTCTTTGCCATCAGGAAAATGTAAATGAAAGCAGCTCTTAATCAATCTTACACCTATGAGAATAGCTGAGATCACACCTGTGAGAATGGCTGAGATCACACCTGTGAGAATGGCTGAGATCAACACCACAGTGACAGCTCATGCTGGTGAGACTGTGGAGCAAGGGGAACACTTTTCCATTGCTGGTAGGAGTGCAAACTTGTACAATCACTTAAGAAAAAATGGCATTTTTTTTGAAAATCAGGAATTGATCTACCTAAAGACCCAGATACACCACTCTTGGGCATATACCCAAAGGATGCTCAACCATAGCACAAGGACACTTACTCAACTATGTTCATAGCAGCTTTACTCATAATAATAATTAAAAAAAAAGAAACAAACTAGCTGTCCCACAACTGAAGAATGGATAAAGAAAATGTGCTATCTTTACATAATGAGGCATTTATCATCTGTTAAAAACAATGACATCATGAAATTTGAAGGCAAGTGGTCATAACTAGAAAAAATTATTTGGACTGAGGTAACTCAGACCCAGAAAGGCAAGTATGGTTTGTACTCACTTATAAGTAGATATTAGCTATAAAGCAAAGGATAACCATATTACAATCTACAAACCTCATGAGGCTAGATAACAAAGAGGGCCCAAGGCTGTGGCTTTGAAAGCCTCAAGATGTGAGGAGAAAATACTACCAGGACTTTCCTACATCTATTCACAATTTCTACCATACATATATATCTATGAAAGCCAAATATTTATGACTTACATAGCAAATTAGGCTCACATCTGATATTATATAGATTTTTATCTCCAGAAAAGAACAAGAAAAAAAAAAACCTAATACCATATTTTAAACTGAAAATACCTGCTGTGTTATTTATATCCCTGAGGACAAGAGAATGTGGGGGAAGATTTTTTTAATTTCCATTTTAAAAAGTATTCATATTTTTCTGTGCATGTGTATATATGCCACATTGTGTACAGGTGTCCATGGAATCCAGAAGAGGGTGTTAGATTCCTTGGGAGCTGGAATTAGATACTGATGTGGATGCTGGAAACTGAACCCTGAGGAAGAGTAGCAAGGTACTCTAACCACTGCTTCCTCTCTCTAGCGTTACACTGAAAATGTTCCCAGGTCAAAATTACTCTTCTATTAATTTTGCATTTTCTTACAGCTGCTAGAAAACTCACTGAGTCATGAGTTTCAAGGGATGAAACACAACAAAATAGATGGAATCTTGATAACATAAATCATGTCAGCAATAATCTGAACAGCATAATTCACACCGAGCCTCAAATGATGGCTCATTTGTCTTTATTTTGTTGTATATGATATGTACTTACTAGGACTTTGATTTCTTTGAAAAGTTTTATACATATGTACAACATATGCCCATCAAATCTATCCCATTATATTCTTCCAGCTCTCTGCCCTCCCCATACATTTCCAATCGTGTCTCATTAATTTTTAATAATTCACTAATTATCTGATTTTATGATGAGCCATGAAGAAATACACACACACACACACACACACACACACACACACACACACACACAAACACTTGTACCCTGACTCAGAGGCAAACAGCAGGAGACTTGGATGTCTGTGGAACAGAAAGAGAATGGTGGATTGATCTGATGAACTGGATATAAAGTCCTTAGGACAAGACTGTCCAAAGATACCATAAGAGAAGGGTAACGCACCAATGACGACTTAGAAGTGAGAAAGTGCCTGGTCGTGACAGCCCTGCAGATTTGATTACGGATAATGGAAAACACAGTACTAGCTCAGGAGTATGATGCTCGGTCGGGAGGCATGCCCTTCCTCACAGAAGTCAGGAGTATGATGCTCGGTCCAGAGGCATGCCCTTCCTCACAGAAGTCAGGAGTGTGATGCTCGGTCCAGAGGCATGCCCTTCCTCACAGAAGGCACAGCAACTGCCACGCCTCTTTGCCTCCTTCATACCTGATTACAGAATGGCACTTTCCTGTCCTTTGCAGTAAAAGGTCCCTGCTCCTTCCTTGGCAGCCTGCCTTTCAGGGACAGTTCCCTGGCTGCTTGCCATTCCCAACTTCTAATGTGTTAAACTCCTGTAAAATTTCATATTTCAAGGGCCCCGCTGACGGAGGATTCATCGAGGAAAGGACAAACAAAGAAAAACGGAACATCTCGAGCAAAGAGAAAAGAAATCGAAGGGGAGAGATGAAAATACAACGAAAGGAGAATTCTAACAGCAAAGGTTTCTAACACCTGGTCCACTTCTCATTTCCTTCTAAGTAGGGTCGATCACATTTGCTAGAACTTTAAGCTACTGAATTAGAAAGAAAGCGTGGAGGAGTGGTTCTCAACCTGTGGGTCCCGACCCATGGACATTATGGTCGTCGGGACGTCACATCTTTCTGACGGTCTTAGGAATTAAGCCACTGCTCAGTAGCAAAATTACAGACACGAGGTAATGACAAAAAATTGTTAGAGGTTCCTCAGATCATCAGAAATAGTTTTCCATTTGTCCACTAGCAGGCTGAAGCCCACTGGCTTGGAGGGAGAGGACGAGCACTTTAGAAGTCAGTCACTGGCTGGTTTGTTACACAGCTTTTCTGAGTTGTCGTAATCCAAGTTCTGATTTGGTACTGAGAACTTAACGCTTAGTGCACACTAATTATTTCCCTTTGTATTCTCCTGGGGATTATTATTTAGTTATCATTCATTATGAGATAATTGTTCGCAAAGATTACAGGTTATAAAGTAATTAATAATTTATGGATATTAGGAAATAGACTTTTACTGAGCTTTGCTTTTACTGAAAGTATTGTGAATTTCAGTGCACTTCAGTATAACATTTTTATATAAAGTCTATTTATATAATTTGCCATATGTTTAACTTACTCCTTTAATAATAATGTTCAATAACGTAAAAAGGAAACATCCCTCTTAAATGAACTAAAAAATGATATTATTGTAATTATTATAAAGATTAAAATAGCATGTATGTTATATTTAATATTAACATGTTTTATTGAAGAGATGGTGAACTGTAGTAGGAGGTTTCTGGTCTGTACTTTCCAGCCTAGCCTCAAGGTTTAGGCCCACAGACCCACAGACTCGCAGAGACTCACAGATGCTTACAATTAGTTTTATGCTGATCAACCTAAGGCCCAGGCATGTAACTTCCTAACTCTCTACCCTTCATCTAACCCATGACTCTTATCCTGTTCAGCCATGTGGCTCAGTACCTTTTCTTAGAAAAGCATAGTTGTCCTCTGCTTCCTCCAGCTTCTCTCTAGCATTCTGCTCTGTGCTTCCTGTTCTCAAGTTTTTCTTAGTCTGGTAGCCCCGCCCACACTTCCTGTCTGCCTTTGGCCAATCAGCGCTTTTTATTAAACGAGTGGGTGGGACAATTATTTACAATGAAACAACACAATCTCCCACATATCCCTTTTCTCTTTTAAAACAAAAAGAACTCCAAATCTAGTATTCTTCCCCCCCTTATCTATAACAACGTATAAACAACACTGTAAATAAACACAAACATCCATATTCCATGTTTTGGGCATCATTCTCTAGGCTACTTCCTGCTGAATGGGGATGCTGACAATCTCATGGAAATGCAAAGAAAAATTTAGGACACGTCTTTAGTGGAGTAGTCTCTAAGGCTGGGTCATCTCAGCCAGTCTCCTTGAAATTGTTCTAGATACAGAGCTCTGGAACTTCAACAGAGATGCTCTGAAATGCTGAATCATCTGGGCTATCCATTTCCATTGGAGATTTTTCAGGGGGTCTTCCTCTATCAAACTTTATGTTCTTTATCCAGGAAGAAATCCACAGTCTTTCATTTTCTGTGAAAATAAAAAGAAAACCAATTCTCCAAAGTAGTATATCTTTGCATTTCAATTTTAAAGTCAACTCATTTACAAAATATATAGGCTGAATTAAACCAACAGCACTTATAATCAACTGTCTTTTAGCAGCTGTTACTAAGTCATTTTTGGCCAAGAAGCTTAAAGATAAGACAATAATATACATTCTTTTTTTTCCCATCTTTGTGTGGCTTGCTTATTTATTTATTTATTTATTTACTTACTTACTTATTTACTTAATTCTATTTTTTAAGGGCTTTCCATAACCTTTCTTTTCTTTCTCTAAGCCTATGTATATATATTTTCAACGCACTCTAAACCACTTAGACTTCTTACAAAAAACTGTCTTTACTGTATATTTATTTCTTAACTTTTCCTGTCTTTGATTACCTAGGGTGATTGACTACATCCAGATTCTTCTATTTCTTTCTGTTTCTGGACACACCTTTAATCTGTCAAGGATTCTTCTATTTCTTTCAATTTCTGAACACACCTTTAATCTGCCAGGATTCAAGGTTGGTAGGATGGGTGGATGGTTCCACCCAGCTCCTAGTCTAATTTCATAGAATTTATCTTTTTAACCCTTATACTCTGGGGAATTTTAGGGTCCATATAATTACCAAGTCAAGCTTTGCCATCTGCTGCTCACTAACTCCATTTAAGTATTAGGGAGCAGGGCCTCTTAAAAAACCACAAGTGTTTTGCCTCTAAGGCTGAATCAGGAAGTTTCTGTTCAAAAAGCCAAGCCTTATTTAGCCTCTGGCAAACTGAGCTGATCTATGAAAACATGACACTAAGAAGCCATCTTTGACTCTGTTCTCTTTTTGTCCTTATTAATAGAAACTTTAAATCCACCATGCAGAGCTCTTTGCTTACATCTAGACTCAGGAACTGGCCTTTTTTACCTTAAGTTCCATGTAGCAATTACACCATTTTATAATTTAATCCCATATGCCACTCAGTCTCTTTACTGTGAGCCACTTCAGAGACACAACTCGGAAGCTGCTTTGGGCTTCAGTTCCTGTGCTCTAGACTGTTTTTAAAGCTTTCTATGGCTTTATGTGGGCATATATCATGTATATGACCCACGCTGGGCTGCCATTTATAGTAGGAGTTTTCTGGCCCTGATTTTTGGGCCTAACCTCAAGGTGTTGGACCCACAGACCCACAGTCCCACAGTCCCGCAGTCCCACAGAGACACACAGATGCTTACAATTAGTTTTAGGCTGATAGACCTAAGACCCAGGCATGTAACTTGCTAAATCTGTACCCTTCATCTAACCCATGACTTCTATCCTGTTCAGCCATGTGGCTCGGTACCTTTTCTTAGAGAAGCATAGTTGTCCTCTGCTTCTTCTGGCTTCTCTCTGGTGTTCTGCTCTGTACTTCCTGTTCTCAGAGTTTTTCTTAGTCTGGTAGCCCCGCCCACACTTCCTGCCTGCCTTTGGCCAATAAGTGCTTTTTATTAGACCAGTGAGTGGGATAATTATTTACAATGAAACAATACAATCTCCCACAGTGAACTAAGCAAATTCAATGTTCTCTTGGGGCCATCCTCCAATTTCAAGAGATGGACACTAGAAAAGCAAAGTAATTACAGGGAGAAACCAAGAAAGTAGAGTTAAGCCAGCACAGTATATGAAACCTGGAATCCTGAGCTGCGGGAGCAGTGAGGTGGGTCTCTGGGGTCCTTTACCTATCAGACAAAGGAAATGTGGAGCTCAGGTGGTCAGAAATATCTTTTCAAAGTAATAATAACACGAGGGAAACACCTGACCTACCTGTGATCTCTACTCTCACATAAACACACACACACACATGCATGCACTAGAGCAAGCATGCATATACACACACAGAGACTTACATACACATACAGATTCCTATTCACACACACACACACACACACACACACACACACACAGAGAGAGAGAGAGAGAGAGAGAGAGAGAGAGAGAGAGAGAGAGAGAGATTAGGAAGAGGACACTATTTGGAAGGCTTCCTTTGAATAGGAGATACTTTAGTTCTGACCTAAATACTATATAGACACTCACAAATGCATTTGAAAGAAATGTATTCCAGTAATAACTCAGTTTAGCAAAGTCTAGGGTCAAAAAGTAGGACAGGCCTGAGGCAGGACGATTGCAGAGGAATTTCGAGGAGATAGTAATAGAGGCAAAGGGGCAATCTGGATAATGTCTTACAGAGTCTGTATTAAAATACTTTCAGAATTAAGTAGATAGCTCAGTGGTTAAGAGAACTTCCTGCTCAATTAAGAGGACCAGAATTCGGAGCCCAGCTCCAGAGCAATTGGATGCCATCTTCCTGCCTTCATGACATCTGCACTCACATGTGTACATGTCTGCATGTAAACACAAATATGAATACATACAAGCCAGCGAGCACTTGTAAATAAAAATCAATTTAAAAATAAGTAAATACAGATAAAACACTTGTGTAAGAAGTGTTCTGTTGCTTTGGCTGCTACCTTCTTTACCAAGATGACGCCCTAAGGCACAAAGTAAAATGTAAAGTCAAGGAAAATTTAATCTCCTGATAAATGATCAATCACTTCTTCCAGAGAGTATTTTAAAATAATTTTTTTCATATTTATTGAGACACCCAAATTTTCAGTAGCATCTGTTTTACTTCTGTTAGTTGTTTTATTTGGTTGCTTTTTTTTTTGAGGTTTTAATTTAGGATATTTATCCAACCATGCAAAGATGTGTTGCATTTGTTTAACTATGTAAATATATGTTGTATTCGTTTATATTGCGGAATGTTTGTTTACCTGTGTAAAGATATGTTGCATTTATGTAACTATGTGATGATGTGTTGCCTTAGACTAAGGCCTATCATTGTTCTAACAAAAAGCCAAATGGCCAATAGCAACAGAAACCGTAGAGGTAGGACCTCTGGGCAGGGAGAGTAAGGAGGAGGAGGAATGTAGACTCAGAAGAAAAAAAGAACGAAGAGGAGATGAAAAGGAGATGACAGGAACTGGCCAACTAGACATGGGGAAGCAGGAAAGTGGGAAATACACAATGAAAGAAAGGTAAAAGCACTGGGGCAAACATAGATGAATACAAATAGATTAAATTAATAAAACTAGTAATGCAAGTCTGCACTAAGGACCAGCAGTCATAATTGGACACCTCCTTCTTCATTTTAATTTTAATTCTTAAAATTTTGATTAGCCAAAGGACATACTTACTAGCTCCTGAGTTCTATTTCTTTCTCCTGTATAGACTAATTCCATGTAGTCACCCAGTCCTGAGGACATTAATGAAACCCACATTGTGCCCAACAGAGCATCTTTTTGCATCAAACTGGTGGTTACCATCACCAAATGGATGCTCTACAGGATTCATGGCCACAGAAGAAGCAGCTCTTCTTTTTCTTGTACTTTTTCTCACTTGTGCCCCCAATGGCTACCACACCAACAACAGCTCCAGGCCAAGGAAATGACCTCCTTGGACTCTGAAAGCATCTTCTCTCCAGTCTTCTTGGTCTCAAGGTTGTTGGGTATGACTATGATATAGTTCCAGGAGGCTTGTTTCAGCTTGCACCTATTCCCAGGCTTCTCCTCAAGACAACACAGGATATAGCTACAGGTATGGTACCTACCGGGCAAAATTTTGCCACTATTCAGCTGGGTCTCCCTGTCACAGAGCACTGCTCAGTGTGGATTCTCTCTGCATCAATGATAAGCTTCTGTCTGCTGCTTCAATCCATAGAGATCATGAAATGGCCCAACAGGAGTGTTATAGCCAAGGTCACCAGTGCTGTCCTTTATGATTCCCTTAATATATCTGCACTGCTCAGTAAAGCCCTTAAGCTGTTTCATCCACCTGTGAAACACAAAACCTGCTCCCTTCCTCTGTCCTCGGGTCACAGGGCCCAGGGCAAGAGTCTGCAGGCAGCTACCTGTGAAAGAGAAAGTTTCTTAAACGTTCCCACAAGGTTTGTGCGCTGAAGGTTTGGTCACTCCCCGAGGTTAAGCTAGGATGCAGTAAAGTTTGCAGGTGAACTGGGCCACAGGAAAAGAACCTGATTCAGCAAGGCCGTGTCCCAGAGCAGGATAGGACACCATCTGTCCTCCACTTTCTCTTGTGCAACCTGAGTGCCATTCACTGAGCATACCAGCCTTGCCACATACTCCAGACTATCATGCTCAGCCTTAGCACAAGCCTATGCAGTGAGGCTGTGATCTGAAAGCCAGTCTTATCTCGTTATCATTTGATTGCTATTTTGTCACAGTCCCAGGAAGCATGTTAAATGCCTAAGTATTAATTTGGGTTTGTCTTTGTAAACAAAAATACACGTAGCTTATTAGTATATATAGGATTACTTGGTTACAACTGCAAATCTTTGATTACATTAGTAACAAAATTTATCTGGATGTGTTTGTTTCACTATTTTGACCAATTATGGTTATTTCAGATTCAGTGTTTTAACCCTCATAGGTCTTAATCACTCCAGTATCCAGCCACTGGGTAATTTATCATCCAAACCCTTATTCATAAAAATAGACAGAATCAATTAAGAGCTAATGTAATAATCAATTACATTCCCCCACATAAAAAGATTTCCAGATTGAAATATTCACATCTTTAAAACAGTTTGTCAGATAAGCTGATTTTGTCAGTTTTTCTTTGAAGGGAACAGAGGAACCTGAGATGAGTGAGGTCCTGAGTTAATGTGTGTTGTTGACATGGGCAAGGACTTGCATCCATGGAGTATTAACAATGTTTACCCATACAGGTGTGGCTAAAAATCTGATAGATTGTGGTCAAAGAATTGGGAAGGATTGCCAGTGTGTGCAAAAAACAAAACAAAAAACCCCCAGCAATTTCAGCGTTTTTCTCTCAAGTGTTTGGAACTTCCTACTGAGACTAGCTATGTTCTCCACCCTGTGCTGTCTATAATAAATGCCTCGAGTTCTCAATTGTGAAGGAAGATTGTACCACTTCATCACTAAAGTTTGCATATCCCACCTGACCACAGCTTTTCTGCATCCTTATATCTGTCTGTCCCTTATTCTGGGAATGTTTGTACATCTCCCACTGCCCTTAGTCACTGGGTTCCAGAACCAATTCATGTAGGATGTAGAATTTTTATTTATTTATTTATTTGTTTGTTTGTTTGTTTGTTTGTTTATTATCTAGAGTTTTAGTCATTGAACCCAGAGTATCATGCATACAAGGCAGATGCTTATATTACTGAATCCCATCCCTGATCTAGCACTAACTAGTTTTAGATTACAAATTATCTGTTTCACACAGAGCTGTGCAGAAATTTCGCCACTTAGATTTCCAAAATGAAATTTTTGGTATTTCTTTCCTTAGAATTTCAATGGTACAGAAATTAGTTTCCAAGGGACAATAAGGCACTAAATCAGAGCGTACACATTTCTTGAGAGTGGCTTTTCTGCTGACAATATTTTCAGCTAGCTATTACCACTGTCTCCTCTGTGTATCACTATTGAAGCTACTTTCTGAATATGCTTTGATAATTGTCATCTTTGTCTTCCATACTATTTCATGAATGAAACTGGTACTACTTGGGACATGGTATTATTATTATTTGAAAATAGAGATATCATCCTTGCCACCTACTCAACTCAGATGACAAATACCATCAAGCTTGCTGTGAGATCTGTAGGAATAGGGCATTGCTCTACCAACAAACCATATTCTTAAAGCTACTTAGTAACTCTGTGTGTTGTAAGGTTCTGAGAACTGGATGGTCCCCAGCTCCTTAAATACCAACAAGAGAAGAACAGTCACATCATCTAACAAATGTGTGAAGAACTTAAAAGCCACTAGTTTTCAAAATCTTTATTTTCCAACTCTTCTGTTGACACAGTGCAAAGTTCTGTCTAGCGGCCCATTTCAAAGTGTTCCCAATAGCTGTCTCAGAGACTTCATTTAAAATTCCCTTGTTAGTAAATTCATTTAGCTGGACTTCTTTCTTTTAATTATTTAGAATAGGATGACTTTGTCCTAGTTTCAAGACGCATGCATGCCATTTAATACCCCATGAACACAGCCAATGATTCTCCTCTTAATTAAGCAGTGTGGTGATTGCACTGTGGTGATTCACAAGTTGCAAGTTGTGGAATGTTTTGAAGACTGAGGCATTATTATCTTTGGATTTAGAGAGAGTCTCTTAGAGTCACTTTATTATTCGGACATCTGTTAAGATCAACATACATATTATTAGATTAAAAGCAATTTCAGATCAACAAAATTTGTATCCTAACATCTGCTTTGTTTAAAAGAAGACAATTTCTGTTAACCTCCTACCACCAAGAAACAAGCAACTTTCACAAATAGTATACAGATACATAAAAGTGAAAATATTTGAACTAATTAAATGAAGAGGGTGGGGGTTATAGCATGGAGGTAAAGTATAAATCTAGCATTCTTAATCAAGTAGCCCTGACTTGATCTACAGCATTACAATGGACTAATGAAGAAAATAGATACAGGTAGGTAATTGGTTTGTGTACTGTATAAGGACACGTGATCTTTTATTTCGATTCCCTATGATAGTATTTTCCAGCAACACAAAATATTCTTCACACACTTAACCTTAATGGTCATATCGTATTTTAATTTCTTTCTACTTTATATTTGAATATTTTCCTAGGGCAAACTCTCATAAGATCTAGATAATCAACACTGCATTATCCTCAAGCTGTCATATTGCCTTGGAGAAGTATATGTAATGTGATGAGTGAGTGAAGTTGGGAATGAACCTCTGTTTTTGACACACACAATTGCCATGTCAGGGACTACAGTGCCTTATTGCCAGAGAAGTGTCAAAGCCTTCCTTTGTGTGACACTCAGAACAATGGCAAAGTTCCCTTCTGGATGAAGTACTAATGCTAATCTGTGCACAGAAAATATTTGCCATAGCTTTTACCCCAATGTTTACATCCTGAAGCCAGCTCTGCTAAAGAAATTGTTCCTAACCCTGCCTACTGGCTAGTCTGTATGTAATAATCCTCCTTCACATTGAACTGTCCATAATAAAGATACTGTGCTTCCCAAGGGCTGTGGCACTCATGACTCCAGCTTTGCTCTGTATATGTGTCTGTCCTTCCTTCATCCCCTGTCATCACATATTAGGGGTCCAGAAACAAAGCTATGCAAAGACACCACAAATTGATGTTATACTCCTGATGACGGTTGATAAATTACCAACCACAATCAAGTATAACCAGTATAAATTTAATTATTGTCCACTACACTCTGTATTTCGATTGTTGTCCATATAAAAATACTCATAGGTTATTCTCAATTTGTTTACCATCCTTGAAAGTTTTGAAATTACTTGGGTTTTAGTTGATGCCATTTATTTATACATACACCTTTTGCTTAGCTCTATTTTTCTGTGGTTCACAAAGATAGTAGTCTTTGTTGCTTTTCTTCCCTAAATGTTTTAATTTCTGTGCATTCTGTGAATGCTAAGTTTAATCGGGATGCCAAATGTTTCTTTATTCTTTAGAAATTAAATATCTGCCTAGCTTTATGTTACCTTTAAGTCAGGAATATGTAAACTTTTCTTTGTCATAGGAAAGCCCAAATAAACGAATACCTACTGGATCCAATCTTGTACTGTAATCATCTTTGTGTCTTTAGATATGTCCCTTGCTGTCTGTCATCTCGCCACCCAGTGCTTCCCAGCAATATGCGGCCTTTGATATTCATGTTTCTTTAATTTTAATTTGAGTATTCTTTCATCTGATATTTTTGATATTCATTTATATTCCATGCTCACACTAAGCTGGAAGGTAACATTTCTGTGTTGCTTATATTGTCGTTTATTTTATGCCATCTGCCTCTTTCCTTGTTTCCTACTTGCACTCAGTATTAAACTAACTCGAGTACTAGCAGGTTGACTATGAGTAATGCTGTGAAAGGGATGAGCTTAGTCCATGTGTACGCTAACCATATTTCCATTGACTTTACATCTCATTGATGCTTTTGCACGGTTCTCAGTTTAATTAATTTCACTCTCATCCTTCAGGGAATTGCTGTTGCTATACTTCATTCTATTCTCCATTTTATGGAACGATTGGCTAGCTGTTCCTTTGTACATTCATTTGTTACTTATTGTGAGCTCATTGAATTGTATTTACAAGCCTAACCTCTAGAACAAAACACTCCCGTGATGGAGTTTGCTAACCTCTTACACTAAGCATCTACTTTGAGTCAAAAAGGAAGACCAAGACATAACTCCAAATAGAGATGTGCAAAGAGGAGGAAGATGGGAAGGAAAGAGGAAATGAGGGAGGTGAACAGAGGTCATGAGAGATGGGCAGAGAAAGGAGAAGGGAGAAGCGGGAAGGAGACTTGCGAGGTGAACAGAGCGGAAGAGGTAACTGAAGAGAGAACACTAAAACCAAAGACCCGGAAGGTGGTTAACAGATCATACACGTACATATGAATTACTCTCTATCCCAGAAATAGGTATTTTTCATTAGTTATAATCACAACTGGTGAACTAATTCAATGTGCCTGCCGGCATGCTTCAGATCATTTTCACTGTAGTGACAGTTTAATTGGTATCCTCCCCATACTTGTGCACACAGGCTTATGCAGGTAAAGGGTTTATTTCAATTCAGTATCATTTGAGTTGATTCTGCTGTTTCACTTTAAATAACTTTGGCTCCAGTCCATGTCAGTCATTCTTATTCAAATCTGGGAATTGATTTTTTTTAAAGCAAAAGTCAAGTCTCTTCTTCCTGCATTTTCACACGTGAAACAGTCCAGTCCACTTCTTTGTCCTTTTGCACCACTTGGCACTTTGAAGCAGCAGACGCTACTTCACGTTGGAGCATTGTCCATTATGTATCTCAAACATCCAAATGTTCTTAAAAGTGTTAATATCTGCTGGTAAACTATAATTTGGATGACAACATAATATTAAACTTAATAAAAATTATTCAACTAATGATAAATTATACTAGCAAAAAAGACAAATTTGGAATTCATATGTGGTTTTAATATACTATGTCCTCCTGCATAAAACAAATAAATTTTTATGTAACAAATTACTGAATACTTAAATTATAGGAGAAAACATAAAATGAGTACAGCAATTATGTAATATTGGAAAACAAGCAAAATAAAACACATTATTTGTAACTGATAAGAATTTCATGATCCATATATGATGTTTTGATCAAACCAGAACTCCTTATTTCCTCTTTTTCTTTTTTTTGCTATCCAGCCATAACGATTCCCTCGAAATACCATGCTTTCTTCATACACACACACACACACACACACACACACACACACACGCACACGCACACGCACACGCACACGCACACGCACACACAGTAACCTAAATATGAAGATAAGAAACATAAAATGTAAACGTGTTGTATAGAAATACAAATGTAATTTGTAGAGTGTCTGAGTTAAGTTTGTGTGCATATTCGGATGATTGTAGGTGCATGTGTGTATCCGTGTGAGTGGGCACTAATATGTCTCTGTATGTTTGAAGGTCTTAAGTGTGCTAGGATAGCTAGCCATCGATCCCCCGAGATTCTCATTTCCTAGCACTGGGAAATGCTGGAATATAAATGCATGTAAGCACTAAACTCGCTGCCACAATGCTTTCTTTTTCCTTCTTTCTTCTTTCTTTCCTTCCTTCCTTCCATTCTTTCTTTTTTGTTCTTCAAAATAGTTTCCACAGATTAAACTCAGGTCTTCAGGCAAGACAAATACTTGAAAATCAGAGCCATTTCTCCAGTCTTCTAAGGGTTTACAGTCATTTTTATCTATTTAATAAGTATGATGCTCGGTACATTTGTATCTATATCCTAATACATTTATAAATAAGTATATATAATACATATATGTATGTATGAGACTATATATAGTGTGTGTACATGTTATTTTGCACCGATGAGATGCTTTATAATTTAAACATACCAAATAATCAGGGGCTTTGAACCAAATATACTCAAAAATGATTTCCAATAGCTGTTCATGCCATTTCCTCACTTTGGGTTGCTTTACTTTTTAGCCAGAGATGGTATTGATAAGACAGTGTTTCCTAGACACAACAGAGCAGGTCTACATATGAGCTCACAGTACTTGTGACAGCATACACAAGACCATAAGACCATGCAAGCTGAACCCAGAAAATAAGAGAGGAAGAGGGAAGGAGGAAGGAAGAGGGAGGGGGAGAGAGAGAAGAAAAGAGAGAGAGGTTGACTTCCACAGCACATGTGTGGATTTCAGAGAAAAAATATGGTGTCATCATGACCTCACTTTGTCTCTTAGTGCCTCTTGTTCCCCTCTGCAAACGCGAAATTGTGCCTCATGTGCTCCAGTGAATGAACCATCTCCCAGTCCTCAGGAATAACGTAATATAGTTTTAGAGAATGACTCCATGCACTTTATTGTTCATGTGAACACAGAGAGCCAAGTAATTATACTTAATAAAAGCAGTCTTATGGCTCGGCTCTCTCTTGACTACTGTATGTTAGAGCTTTGTGCTAACTAAACAGTTTGAGGGGCTGGGGACATAGCTCAGGGGTTAAAGGTGCCTACACTTCCCCACTTTCATTAGGAGGTTCAAAACCAATTTGGACTTCAGGAAATTTCATTCTTTTTGCAGGACTTCATGAGAACTTGCTTATCTCTTTGAAATCTAAAGGTATATTTTAATTGTAAGGGTTTGTGTTTAAAGGTAAGGGACTTTACTTTTCACTGAAGAAGACACTAAAGGTTGTTCATACAGAAAAAAATTCAGTATAGACAAAAGCTTGCATTACTATGATCTCTTATCTTTCAACTACAGGTCTAGAAAGTCAGTATCTCAATTTCAGCCCAAGCCCCAAGGCCTGAGAACTAGGGGTGCAATGAAGTTTCCTAAGAAAAAACCGAAGCACCAGGAGATCAACACACTAAAACCAAACACTAAACATGCCCCTTCTTCACTCTGATATCACCTTTCCTCCTAGCCAGAGGTGTGGATAAGTTCAAGGAGAGAGTGAGCACAGCAGAGCAGTTCCACACATGAACTCACAATGCTTATGGCAGCATGCACCAGACCTATATGCAAACGGAACTCAGACAAATTGGGGGGGGGGGGAGAAGGAGGGAGGGAGAAGAGGGGAGGGAGACATCAACATTGAATCTTAAGTAGAAAGCAAGTTTAGTTTACCCCTTATCAACCTTTCTTCTCTCTCCAAGCTACCAATAAATAGTATTTTTTACTTCAAAATAATAAAACAAAAATATTGTTTCACTAACTTCTGCGCATTGGCCAGAACATTCTTCCTCAGTATACTAATTCAAATGTCAGCCTCCTCTTAACAAACTCTAATTCACTAAAAATACTATTTCATTAACTATAACTATTAGCACAATCTAGCTCTATAAAACCAGCCATTTTGGAAGATGGCTTGATTATAACTTGCGTGATGACAGCTGGTAAAATAAAGGAAATCAGGAAAAGAAGATATTTTTAATGTTATCTCTGAGAACCTCTGCCCAGAAATCTTAGAGAATTTCTGATTTTACATTTGTTAATAACATTTCTGCTCTGTCTCCACAAAACACAAATGTTTGAAAATGTATATATCTTCTGAATAAACAGACATGCAGTGAAAAATACTTCATTGAACAAAAATAAGAAATATATAAAAAGTACTGTGGGGATATGTTTCAAATTTAATAATCAGTCTGAGATATCAGAGGACAGATCCACCTCTTCCAGTCATTGTTTATTTGTTTGTTTCTGTTTTTGTTTTCCAGACTGACTTTTCTGTGTAACAGTCCTGGCTGTCCTGGAGCTTGAAGACCAGGATGGCTTTAAACTCACAGAGATCTTCCTGCCTCTGTGTTTCAAGTGCTGGGACTAACAGCATGCACCACCACTGCCTGGCTGGGAGCTTGGAACTCCTGTAAACTAAAATGACCTTAAATTCAAATTTGATGGGACCAAGGGCATACGTCACCACTCCTGGATACTCCCTGTGCTGAGATTAAAGGTGTGAGTTACCATTGTCTGATCTTCCCAGACTGACTGTGGATAGATCCCTTTGATATCTCAGACTGTTTTTATTAAATTTGAAACATATCCCCACAAAGCACCCAACTTATCTGAGTGTGTGTGATGTGGGAAAGTTAACCTGCCTAATTTCATTTCTATTAGTTACACGAGAAATGCTTACCTTCTGTTGGTAAGAGAGACATTAGTGTCTGTTATTTATTAGTTAACTATCTGTTCTTTCTCCCAGCCTCAAGTTCTCAAATACACTCAATATTTGCTCCTTAGTCATCCTGTATTCCACTAAACATTTACAGTGTAGGAGGTCTGCTGAATCTTCCTGCCAAGTAGCCTGTCTCATTGAAATATGACTCCATCTGAGGCATTGCTTCCCACCTTTGCCTTCTTCTTGTATTTTGGCAATTTTTTAAAATAAACTTTAAAGTTTATAGGAGTACCTAAAGTATATTTTATTTTCTAATATGATTATAATCTTCCTTTTGGCCTTTCTTACTGCATTCATAACAATCAAAATTAATTTCTTTAATGAGGTGTCATCTTCTTCAGCAATTACACCTTCAACAACTACAGAAAGAAATTTCTTTCTTAGCAGCCTAGCCATTTGTTTCTGGCTTCCCATAGATGTTTAGATCCATAGATTGTTTCCATTACATTTAAATGGTTGCTCTGCTTCTAAAATACCATTATCTAGATAATCTGGAAAATATTCTAGTATAGAAAAATACGTATATCCTGGATAATGTAACATGTATAATTTCCTGTGTATAGCAGATTTGGTAAGTCACTAATAAAGTTTACTTTTCATAATGTCAGAAAAGTTCGCATAGGAAAATTCTCAATACATATAAAAAGTGGATAAAACATAAAATCATAAAAATTACTCTGAAAGCCAGAAAAGACAGGGGGTTGTATTATCCCATTCGGGTTAAAAGTTACCTCACACATAAAAAACACTCGATTCAATCTTATCACAACACTCATTCAATCTTACACTATTCTGTAGATTATGTCTAGACTGTGCATATCTGGTGGAACTGGACAGTTTATGGAGCTCCAGTCTTCTTTCAGACTTACTTAGATGTGAGAAAGATCCAGTTCCTTGTTCTGTACCATTATTCTGTTACTCTGGACATCATATATATATTTTATATTTCTTGCCATAAATTTCTTCCTTCCCAGGACCAAGAGTAAAGTTCTTTTCTAAGCATCTGCCTCTTCCTCTTAAAGGTGCTTCTCATCTTTAAAGGACTCATAATTTGGTCTGGCTTACAAAAGAATAATCTTCTTTGTAATAATCTCCCTTTGCATTCTTAAAGCAATGATGATGTCACAGCATAAGGAAATCTACACATCAAATGATTTCCCATCATATTCTTGGTGTGTGTGCTCTTGGAGGCAAGAATCTTTGGGACATCTAAAAGTACAGTTTACTTGGGAGACACTTTGAATAAATGTGCATTTACATGATCTTTCTCCACCAGAGTTTTCTATAAAAAAAAAAAGTGATGGGTATCTATAACTCAAGTAAAAACAGTTTCATTTGCTCTCAGTGTGAGTAAAAAACTGTCCTGTACAGTTAGAAATTGAAGTGATAAACTTAAAAGAATAAAAGCACTAAAAGAAGCAAAATATCTCTGTATTTAAACTCTTAATAAGTTTTGGTTGACCTTTTACTCTGTGGATACGAGAAAGTGCACTGTTTGACATTGAACACGGAAGCCACTGTTTTTAAAATAGACTTAACCTGATCATGATGTATTAGTTATGAAGTTATCTATACAGTATGTCATGGAAGATTTTCATGTCATATTCAAGAGATGTTGATATAACTTTCTGTTCTTGTTATATCTTTATCCAACTTGTTATTAGCATAATATTATCTTGGTAAAATTAAATATGGAATCTTCCCTGTCCTATGCCAAATAGAATATGTTAAAATAATTGGTGCCATTTCTTTTGTAAAAGCTTGGTAAGTTTTCTGCTGAAACTTCAATAGGTCACAACTTTCATATTTTAAACATTTTTAATTTTGCTTAAATTAATTCTGAATGCTTTATGTGTTTTACAAGGCTTCTCTCTTCCTTTATTTGAAAGTAAAATGATTTCCAATATTGAGCAACTGCATGTAATTGTTAGGATTATAATCTCTCTGCAGTACTTTTTTCTTGCTCAAATTGCTTGGGATTTTGTCAGATATTCAAGGCACCCCTGTTGAGATTTCTGGGGTTCATTACATGTGCAGTGTTCCTATTATGCATTCATTCTAATACTTTGAGTTCACCCACATTTCAGTCTGTTCTTCAGCTCATCAGGGCATTGTCGTCTACTTCGGTTACTCACACTAAGACTGACCTGTATGTTCTTGTGGATAAAAATTATAAGCAGTTCTCTGCTATACCTCATTACTCTTCCCCAGAAATACCTATTGTTTTAGTTGGCTTTCATAATTAAATTCTCCTGTTTAAGTTAACAAGTTTCCTGACTATATCCTTAATTAATTGTCTCATCCTTTCCATTCATTTTCTAGCTATATTTAAAAAAATACAACTTGATGAAATTCAAATGCCCATTTTTTTTCTCATGTATTTTGATGTAGTCACTGTTGCTAGAGAAATCCAAAATAGTAATAACTTTTCCTGGTTGAGTTTTAGACCACCAACCTCTACTGTGCTTTTAGAGGAAATACAGTCACGTATTTTAATAATACAACTGGGACAACTCTAAAAGTGCAAGCAATGTTATCAGTAATTACTATGGACATCAATCATGGCAGTCCCAATCAGTTGGGACTGTTAGAGCATGCTGTGATATATGGTTGCTAAGCCTTTGATTGTACTACTGCATGGGGCAGTGGAGCTGCTTTGGTGTAATTGACCTTTCTTCCTGAAGGTCTTTCTTAAAATGATCTCATCCTCCTTCCTCATAATTTCCTTTCCATAAAATATTGTTCTTCCCTATGACTCTTACACAAATAGATCTAATGACCAATTACTGAGCTCTTACTCCGAACTCCTTAGAATCATTAAATAAATGACTTTCTCTCACCCTAGAAATTCATCATCTGACACTCAGAACTTTGCAAACATCTGGATATCTCCCTACTTAACCCGCTGTTTCCTTCTAGAATCATTCAGTTACCTGTCTTTATCTCCCATAGTTAACACTGATGCCTATCTTGAAAACCTTCAGTTTTCCGCCTATACCATTCCACATTTTTCTGGTGATTCATCCTGTTTCCCGGTGCTGTACACTAGATGCACACGAGCTCATATTTGTGTCTTCACATGTTTTCTTTTTCCTCAACATAAGACACTCACAACCTACTTTTTAATTCTCTCTCCATGGATAATTAAAAACTATTTGGATTGAGCAATGCTAAGGTCAAAACCTCAACATAATTTGAAAACCAGAAACTCTTAGGGATCCTAATAAATCATTTGTCTAGTAAATGAAAATGTTCCCTTTGCTCAAAAACAAAATCATAGTTTTACATTTTATTTTCTCTGTCAAATGCAGACTTTAAATACAGTTTCTACTAATTTTATCTAGTCATTTTTGGTAGGGTCCTAAGAATCTAACAATCAATCAAATTATTTAACCTGCCAATCATGCAATATGACTCAATGAGGAAGACTACCATAAGAGTTTAAAGACAAAATCTACACAAATTCTACACAAATATAGAATTGTCTTAGAATTTACTATTACTGTGAAGAGACAACATGACTTATTTTTTATTAATAATTTTTTATTTTATATATCAACAGTTCCTCCTCCCCACCCCCAGCCACTCCCTCCCCAGAGAGCATAAGACCTCCATTGGGGAGTCAGAACAAATCTGGGATACCAAGTTGAAGCAGGACCCAGCCCCTCCCTCACACACCAAGGCTGAATAAATTATCCCATCATAGGGAATAGGACGCTTGAGGGTCCCCTGGCAGTGGGACCAGAACTTATATCAGGTATATGGCAACTTTTATAAAGAGAGCATCTAACTGGTTTGACTCGCATACAGTTCAGAGGTTCATTCCGTTATGATCACTGAGGGGATTGCAGCAGCATGCAAGCAGAAGTGGTTCTGGAGATAAGAGTGCTGCATCTTCCAGGCCACAGAGAGTTTATTGATTGTCTCACTGAGGAAGCCCTGAGATAAAGAGACTTCAAAACTCACCCCCACATGATACATTTCCTTACACAAAGCCACACCTCCTAATAGTGCCACTCCCATTGGGGGCCGTTTTCTTTCAAACCACAAGAGTGGTCATTACATAATAGGTTTCCATCTTCCTAAGGAAACTATGCTGTTCCATTTAGCTCGTTAAAGACAGAAAAAAAGGATCTTATCTGAAATTTATAACTGTAATTACTAAAGGAAATGTCAATTATCTTCATTACTCCCTGTGTACTTATGGATCAGTCTTACATTTGAGTCTTAATTAAACCATCTTTTGAGAATTGGCATTTCTAAATATCACTCCACTGTGAAGAAAAATACTGAATGCTAAATGACAATAAATTGTACTAAATACAAATACCCGCAGGGCTTAGCCAGTCTTCAGTCAGAAGCAGGGTAATGTTGGTGATCAGAGGGACTTACACTGAGATTTTAGGTACTTCTAAAACCATTGTCAATAAGGACTGAATTTAAAAGGATTGTTTATTAGGTAATGATAAGAATGATAAGTTGAGGGCTAAAGTAATGAATCCTGGTTTTGACACATACTATGCTGACATTAATTACTATTAAATTAATATTGGATGAAGTTCCCTTCTTGTTGAAAGCTTCAACATAATATTTGATTTGCCAAAAAATGTAATTCACAAAAAATCAAGACTATAAATAAACACTTAGACAATATTATTTTATTGAATTTTTATACTTTTTATATTTTTGTTTAGTTAATTTTATATTGAGTATAAGGTATATTGCAATTATTCTTGGGAAATTAATAGTATGAGGTCAAAATTCTCATAAATCAACATCTTTCAGAATAATTAAATATATTCAGAGAAAATGTCATTGACTATGTCAGCGTTGCCAATAATCTAGTACTAAAACTCAGAGCCCAAAAATCCTTTGAATCTCAGAAACAGTCATCTCAGAAATAAAACAGTTTCAGCTGATTTTAGAAGGACTAATTGGTGCACTTGAACTTGGACAAGAACTAGTGAAAATATGTTCATGAGAATGAACTTAAACAAAATCCAAAGCAAAAGCTTAGAGAAGAATCATAGGGAAGCAAACATGGCCTGTGCTATATAGTTTATAGTAATAAAACATCTGTGTGTATCTTAAAAGTTCAGTAGGACAATAGTATATGTAAATATGTTACACTATTCACTTTGAAATTCTTATTAACCTGGTTACTACAACTTCTATTAGCCTATTAAGTACAGTATTAGCATTAGTGATTATGAATTAACAAATCTATTTTCAAAATGGATAACTAGGCTATTATTCTGTGCTGATGTCAGCATTTGTGTATATACTGGATTTTTGCATTCATTAGCAAGCTTTCTAGTGTATCAGTTGGCAAAATAATTAAGAAATTTATAAATTTTAGAGAGCTGCAAAGTGGCTTGTTTTCCTTGAGAAAACTCAAGTTGGCAGATGATGTCTGTGCAGCAAGAGGGCGGGGAGGACCTGGGATTAGGATTCCCCCAGAGGCTTCCATGGAGGATTTGGCAGCAGTCTTGTGGGAAGGGGAGCTCGTGGCGGTAAAGCTGAAGACAAAGAGTGGGTCCCTGTCATCAAGCTGGGCTGCCTGGTTAAGGGCATGAAGATCAAGTCTCTGGAGGAGATCTACCTGTTCTCCCTTCCCAGTAAGGAATCCAAGATTATTGGCTCCTTCCTGGGTGCATGCCTAAAGGATGAAGTTCTAAGTATCATGCCAGTGCATAATCAGACGCAGGCTGGCCAGCAGACCAGGTTCAAAGCTTTTGTTGCTATTGGGAACTACAATGGACATGTCGGTCTCGATGTTAAGTGCTCCAAGGAGGTAGCCGTCATCTTGGCCAAGCTTTCCATCATCCCTGTTCAAAGAGGCTCCTAGGGAAACATAGATTGGCAAGCCCTACACACTGTTCTATGCAAAGTGACAGGCCGCTGTGGCTCTGTGTTGGTGCATCTTATCCCAGCCCTCAGAGGCACTGGCATTGCCTCTGCTCCTATGCCCAAGAAGCTATTGATGATGATGGATATTGATGACTGCTACACATCAGTCAGGAGCTGCACTTCCACCACAACTTTGCCAAGGTCACTTTTGATGCTATCTCAAAGACCTATAGCTATCTGACCCCTAACTTCCAGAAAGATACTGTGCTTGCCAAGTCTGCTAATCAGGAATTCACTGACCATTCTGTGAAAGTCCACACCAGAGTCTCTGTTCAACGGACCCAGGCTCCAGTAGTGGTCACTACATAAGGGTTGTATACAAAAAATAAAAAGTGAATAAAGTCTGCTAAAATTAAAGAAAGAAAAAGAAAGCTGCGATGTACCATACCATACAGAACCTATGATTGCTCTCAAATTTCACTATTTGTACAAATTTGTAAAATAAGGTTGAGTGAACTTGCATAGTCTTAATGTGATTTCTTTCAGAGTCTCCCAAAGCAATTTAGAGACTATGGTGAATTAATAGACCAACCTATCTTCCCATGAATTTTTAGACATTTCCTGTGAAAGCACAGAACACTATATGAAAGTGCTTTATTGTATATATTCCATAGTATTTCTGATTTTGACATTTACTATTAAACAATTAAACAGTACCAATAAATTTGTTAGTGAGATATTTATTGAAGATATACGAACTTATCCATTCTGCTGTGTCCAATCAGTGGGGAATTGATTGACATATTTTCAAAAGTCATATTGGTATAATATTATTGGTCATTGTGTTGCGTTGATAAATTTGTTCCTGGTTAAAATTTAAAGCTATATTTTGGAGGCTTTCTATTCACATTTAATCAAAGTTTTGGTGGAAACTTGAAGGATGAGTAGTCTTTGGCTATGTCAGAAGAATATATTAAGTAGACATATGCCAATAATAATAATAGAGATAATTTAGGTGAAGAATAATGAATGTGGAAAAATTGTATACAGGAAAATGACAAACTAAGAAACGAGGAGGAAAAAGAAAAAAAAAATCAGCAAACATGTTGTAAAATTTAGTACGAATAATTTGAAGATGAAAAGCCATGGGGGAGTCAAGTTTTGAAAGGACAGGAATTGTGCTATTAGTGACCTGAGCACTGTAATTCTATAACAGAATTGGGGTGAACATATGTTCTAAGATTTTGCCATGTTTCATTATGACGAAAGAAACAAAGACTTGACAATGTGCCATCATTACAAACCTTCTACAATCTGTCTTAAACGACCTCACCGTCAGCTAAAACTTAGAAACTGACTTGCTTTATAAATGTCTGCTGAAAAATGAAAAAAGTGTACAATATTGGAACTGATTGTTTTTACTATCAAAAGTCTTATGATTGAAGAACAGCTTGTTTCCTGAAACATTTTCTCCCTGCTGTGAACTGACAAACTTCAAAATGAATTTATTTTTACATAAAAGAGTTGAAAACATTTCTTCCTTTGAGAAAGAATCACTACATTAAAGTCTAGAACTGTGTTTTATTAGAAATCTTTATGTATCACTGTTTATTTATTTTTAATAATTTCTTATGTAAATACAATGAATATTCTCTTTCATATCCACTCCTCATTACTTCCCCTTAGCTCTTGCAGGGGACTACAGCCACATCCTGTTCTCAGCTACTGTCTTTTCCTTTCTGTAATTCCACCGTATATGATCAGTGTTGATGTTATGCCAAAGGATATGGGCTCATTCACTGGAGCATGGACAACCTAACAGTGACAACAACTCCAAAGAAAAATAAGAATCCCTTCCCCCCAGCTATTAATGCTGGAATTTGGTTGCCTTGATCTTTATCAGGTTTTGTGCAAGTAACCACAGATGCTGTGAGCTTATGAGTGTGCATATATTTATATCATTTTTATTCATGAGTTAGAAGATGTGGGCAAAACTGAGGACACCCAGACAGATCTTTAATATTAATCTCTTATTAAGAACCACAGGTATGGATGGTTTGATTAGTAGGTTCTTATTTTCCAAAGCAAAAAGACACTCATATCATTTAGAAAGGAAAAAGAAAGATTTAGAAACAAGATAAGCTCTATAAAATTGAATTCTAGAAGAAATTCTACCAATGGGGGATGTAGAGCCTGAACTGAACATGTTCTGTAACTACAACAGATTTCCCAGTAAAGGGATTGGGATACCAACTCAGCCACATAACCTTAATCTAAAATATGTCCTGCCTAGAGGTGTGCTGAAGTCATAGTGGCTGAGAAATTGTGGGAGTGGCCAACCAATGACTTGTCCAACTTGAGATCCATGCCACTAGAGTGAACCCACCGCAATACTACTTGGAGGCCCAGGATACAGATGCTAAATATCTGGACATAGAACCAAACATGACTGGAAAGGAAAAGGTTACTGAAATGATTTTTAATGATATTCTCCTATACTTACAGAAGGTGCTTACCCTGACTGTGATGAGAAAGGCCGTATCTAAAAACAACCGCAAACAGATGCAGAGACCCACAGGCAAACATGAGGTGAACCTCAGGGAATCTTTCAGAAGACGAGAAAGAAACATTGTAGGAGTCAGAGGGGTCAAGGAAATTACAAGAAATTATACAGAAACAAATAACCTGGGATGATAGAGGCTTATAGAGACTGAACCTCCAACCAGTGAACCTGTATGAGCCTGACCTAGGCCCTTTGCATATGTTACTGGTGGTCTTGTGAAACTCCTAACAGTGAGAGCAGGGTCTTTCTCTGGGTCATTCGCTTGCTTTTGAGACACTGCTTCTCATACTGGGTTGCCTTTCCAGTCTTAATATGAGGGGAGGTGCCTAGTCTTACTGCAATTTGATATGTCAAGTTTTGTTGATTGCTATGGGAGGCCTGCCCTTTTCTAAATAGAAATGGAGGAGAAGTATATAGAGGGGACAGGGGTGCTGTGAGGAAGGGACTGGGAAGAGAGGAAGGGGCGGAAACTAAAGCTAAGATGAAAAAAAATAACAAAATAACATAAATAAATAAATATTGAATTTCAACTGAAAAAACAAAGATTAAAATTTCAGTCTAACATATGGGCTATCTCACTATGAGTCACTGAGGAGCCATAGGTCTTCCAAAGAATGCAAGCTATTACAATTGGACTTAGCTATCGATAATAACTATATTGTAAGCCCTGTTTCTACAGACAAAAACATATTGGCAACATGATGTTAAGAAACCATTTTCAGAATTACCAGGAGACGTGCTTCCTGCTGGCTCAGTTTTATAACGTCTAAACTTGCCTTGTTCTGAGCTTCTTGGGGAGAAAAATACATCAAAAATACTCAGCATTGGACCAGACACACTACCAAACTGTCCTGCCAAATAATGTGTGACCACTGGTGATGGCTTGGCTCTTATGGGGTAGGTAACTACATTTTGAATGGATTCGAGGTTTGCTGCACGGAAGCTAATTTCACGTGTGGTACTCTATTCATGGTCAAACATTCATGGAGAGGGAGGTCCTGATCACTAGAATATAACCAGCTATTGTCATTTTGCTGGATGACCATGCTCTCAAAATGCTTTCTAGATATCAATATTTATACTCATAAACCTTGATCATGGAAGCTAATTTTGCACCTGGCAGCCATTATTTGAGAA
Organism: Phyllotis vaccarum; assembly: GCA_033318265.1. Lineage (NCBI taxonomy): Eukaryota > Metazoa > Chordata > Mammalia > Rodentia > Cricetidae > Phyllotis > Phyllotis vaccarum. The sequence continues at coordinate 145,743,036 of JARWLC010000005.1, forward strand.
CTGTCTAACTGATTTAAGTGCTAGAATAAGAGCTTAGTTCTTAGCCTCTTAGCCCTACATGGGACACCTATCTCAACTCTCCTAAAAGTAGACTCAATACCTAAACTCAATGATTATTACTGAGGAGGAAAAGAGAGTGTAAGAGTCAGGGGATAAAAAGGAGCTCTGTAGACTCTGTCTTCTGGACATGGCTTAGCTATTGCAGTATAAAATCACAGTAGCTATGGTGATGTGCACAAGACATACACATGTTCAATACTACAGTCAAAACTCTGTTACAGATTGGGGAGAAGAGGTTTCACCTCCTACTGAAGAGCTCTATTGAAAGGAGCATCAGTTGTTTTTGAGAATGTGGCTACTAATAAGATGAACTCCATTGGTTGAGTCCAAACCCACGTGCATACTGATACCACTAACTGGATTCAATGGATTATAAAAATGTAAGCAAAGACAAAGTTGGGAAAGTGACATGTTACAGAGAATTTGAGAGAATTAGAGTAAAGAATGTTGGGGATAAATATGATCAAATTCATTGTATCTATATATAGTGAACACATAAATTAAAAGTAAATACAATTTAAAAACTAATAAATTATAAAAATGGTTACTATAAAGAAAATGTAAAAAGTAAAATAATACTGGATATACTTCACAGTCTTTTTCAGAGATAGGCAAACCAATTTATATTGGCTCCAATTTAGAAGTCCACATCCTGGCATTAGATAAAGACATGCAGTGAACTCTGACAGCAAGACCCAAAACCTTTATGAAGTTAATATAAATTACACATAGAAATGCATGTCTGTATTATAATTACTGTATGTAAACAGGTCTGCATAATCCTTTTACCTGAGGAGTTATCATTTATCTTGAGAACATTTATGAGAAGCGTTGCACGCATGTGTTGGTAGATAAAAGAACGTTTCCCTCTATTTTCAGGATCCCTTTAAATACACAATATAGATTAAAGATTATCCAAAAACATTTTTCTTTTTTCTATTTTTGAGAAGAGGTAAGAATTCTGTTTTCAATTATATTTTCCCACACTACATACCTAACAGCTGAGATAAAAAAAAATACCAATATTGTAAAACTTAACAAAATAGTGGATTGAGCCACACTATTATTCAGGTATTTGTACCAAACCTCCCAGAGTAATCAATGGAAAGCTGCCTATTAATGAATTAAACAAATAACCTGAAAAGCACCATAGTTATTAAAAGATAAAGCCATATAATTGTGGTTCTCAATCTATTTCATTTCTCCACAGCCGCAATGTTCTAATCAACAGTGATCGATCAGACATATGTATAATTTATATTTATAAAATATATTGAAAACACAATACATATATTTAATAGCCATATTCCTAACATATTTCATATTTCATTCCTCATTCTTATATATGAGCATAAGTGCATGCACACACCAAAATAAGTACATGTCTAAGATAAGTTTATATATTTACATATTCAAAACTATGCCTGATAAAAATAACTGTTATGAGAATATATAAAACAGTTTTTAGAACAATGATCATAATTTTTCTAAAAGAGCAGTGCTCAAGAAAAGAGACTCTTAAGATCACTTAAACACACAATTCTTCCAGATTATCATAAAAGTCTTGATAGAAAGTTGTGGTCTCTGAATATTAAAAATAACACCTTGGGCCATTTGTGTATGCAAGCAGCATTAAAACATTGATGAATCCCTAAAAATGTACAGATATATTAACCTTATTAAAATGTTATTTTATTTATTATGCTTTTATTTATTTGTGTCTAAATTTCATAAATAATTTGAAGGTCTAGTGTTATATATATGTACATAAATTATTTATAATTTATTTATATTAAAATAGTGTTTAAATAAATCTTCTGAGTTACAGTATTTTAATATCTATTAAGATATATTAAACAGTAATTTTTAAGGAAAAACTTAGTAGGGCACTAATATGGTGTAAGCATATCTAAAGAAGTTAATATTAATTTGCATGATAATGGCTTAAACTGTTTAAGTTTGTCTTACTGTGTTTTTTATAAAAATATATTTGTTTATTGTAGGTGGGTATGGCATAGATTTCATGCTAGAAATGTAGATTTTCCCTGTTTATATATATGAAATGTTTTTGTTCTTTTATAAAATTAACTCATTTGTATTTAACATTTTATAAAATGTATTTGATTACATCCCCTCAGCTCCTCCCAGATTCCCCCTACCTTGCTCTCATCCAACTCCATGTAGTTTTCCCTCCCTCCCTCTTTCTCTCTCTCTCAGATACAAACAGAAGTAATTTTAAAATGAAAATCAAAACAAATACACCTTATATATCTTTAGGGAGGCAGTATTGTAAAGATACTTTTAATGAGAAAAAGTAGCTTTCTATTCTTGTTTCTGATTTGAAAATAGTTTTACCCTCCTAGAATGTGGTTCAGGAGTCTGATAAGTTCACCATCGCACGCCAAGGCATTCCTTTGTGGAATCAAGAGAATACAATCTTCACTTATGAGCTTTTCAGGTTTGAAAAATTGTATACATTCCCTAATTCATGGCTCTCTTTTTCCATCTTCAAACCCAGCAGCATCACATCACTCTGATTGCTCTCTGTCATTGTATTCCGACAATAGACAGTTTGGAGTCTCTGTTTTGAAGAAAACACTAAGAAAATTCAGAATCATGTCATTTCCAAGTTCTTATGAAAACATGACACAAACTGTCACATGTTAGTTCCTTGAACATTCCCTACAGTATATTCTGATAATATTTACCCCTCCCCATAATTCTGAGATTCGTCTGCCTTTCCTTACACTCAACACTGTGGTTTTTTTGTTTTTGTTTTTGTTTTGTTGTTGTTGTTGTTTTGTTTTTTTTTTTAACTCACCAAGTCCAGTTTGTGTGTGCTGCTACTCTTCCATACAGGGTCTTCACTGGAGAGTGATCAACACGACGTGGGTCGCATACATAACGACAACTAACATGCCCTGTCCTGGCAGTTAGCTCCTTTAGCTGGCTCTGAGACTTGTTTCTCTTTGGCAATGAATCCTTGAATTTTGTCATCAGCTTTTGCAGAATTTGTGCAAGCAGTCTTTTTTTTTTTAATAAAAATTTATTTAAAAATGTAATTTTTATCTATGTATACCCCTGCTCCCACTCCCTTCCCTCCTCACAATCCCTCTCAGACAGCCTACAGGCTCCCTATTTCCATCCCCCAACCCCTCCCCCCAAAGGGCAAATCCCAAGGTGGGTCAGCTCAGCCTCGTGCTCCACTCCAGGAAAGTCTGATTTTCTCATCCCAATATCAAGACTGAGTTAGGTGTTCCTCTGCAGGGAACGGGCTCAAACGTGCTAGCCCAAGCACAGGAACACAACCTGCTCCCACCCCCTCGAGGCTTCACATACCACCCATGCCAATCGACAGTCGCCTACCCTTGGAGGGCCTAGCTCCTTATTTGCTATGAATTTATAAATACAACTGCATTACTGATTGAAAAATACTGCTTCGCTGTAGTCAGCGATCACCTCTGGTTTTAACAATCACTTTTCCTACTCCTTCTGCAATGATCCTTGAGCCTTAGGAGGAGGGGTAAAATACAGATGCTCTCTTTAGAGTTGGATATTTTGTAGGCTCTTATTCTGTACTTCTTGACCTGTGTGGGACTCAGTGTTAATCACAGCTTACTGTAAAAAGAAGCTTTTAATTTTTTTCTTTGCTAAAATCTCAAAGGTACGCCTTTTCTTTGGCCCCAGTTCTTGAACCCATATTTACAGAATAGCACGACATAAGCCATTTCCGACGGAGAAAGCAGCAGTGAATATCCTGAAGCCCTATTGATGGTATGCCAGACTTTACCAAGGCTGGAGTTTAGTGGCTCTGATGCATGCTTGCTTGGCCTTTAATTTTTGTGTTTTCCAAAGCAATCTGCTTGGCTTACCTTTTAAAACTTGGAATGAATTTCTTCCATATTGAGCTTGATTTTTACTCACTTTTGTGTCTTCACATAACAAACACATATAATAGTCCATAAAGTGAAATGAAAACATTATAAATAGGGTAGTAGCTATAATTATCCATATTTTTATAAAATTCTATTCATAATAATAATCTCTTCCAATATCAATACAATATACATTATTAGTATTTAGACCCCAGGAGCTATAGAGGTAGTTTGGTGATTATGTTCATTTGTTATTTCTACAGTGAATCTGATTTTGGTTCCCAGCATCCACATGGTAGCTACCAAATGTCTGTATCTTCAGTTCCAAAGGATGTGAAGTCCTTTTTTTAATTCTACAGGCACCATGTTCACACATAGTGCACATGTATCCCATGAATGAAAACAGTTCTGTATAAAATAAAACTAAAATTAAAAAACTTTAATAGTATTTTTTATTTTTAAAAATCTAAAATTGTGTATATAAATCATAAAATACTAATTAACCATGCCTTAAGTTTTTCAAAAAATATTTTATTTATCAAGGAACTGAGGCTGAAGCTAAAATAGTCTGTGAGACTTCAATTACTTAGGATTATGTTGCTAAGGTTTATTAGCTCAAAAAATTATGACTCTTACATAATAATTTGTAAAATATGGCAAATCAGTAGGCAACAGTTTCTTTTAAAATATACATATGGTGATGCAGAATGTAAGATCCATCAACAGATTTGTTAAAGTGGACATCTCTATCATATAATAGTGAAGACACATGTTAAAGTACTATAAAAGATAACAAACCCCATATCCAGCTTTATTTCTTGGATTCCCCTTTTAAAATCCTAAAATAAAGACAGGTCTAGTAGGTGTATTATTTCATAATCTTCTGTCGCTTATATCTGGCATGACATATCACACCAGAAACAGAATTGAACTGAACACAGACCTGTCTTTTAGTCTGTGAATCTGCCAAAGTCCATGTTGAGTGAACATTATGTTACATCACATTTTGCCAAGAAGTGAAATTTGAGATAAATTTTCTGTTAACTTACCTGTGTTTTAGAAAGAATAGATAAATTAGTCAATCCAATACTGCACTGGTTCCTTGTGCCTTTTACAATAAATGTTTTATGTATTCATAATCAAGTTACTAAACTAAAAACTCATATTTGATGTGGGATATCTTTCTATATGCTGAGAACATCATTTTAACAAAAGGAATATTTGGGCTTATGTAGGGAATTTTAGTAGGTGGGAAAACTGAGCATAAATAAAGGAGAAGGAGGGAGGATTCAGGGAGACACAGGATTCAGACTCCAAAAAACCAAAATGTAAAGAGAGAGAGAGAGAGAGAGAGAGAGAGAGAGAGAGAGAGAGAGAGAGAGAGAGAGAGAGAGAGAGAGAGAAAGAGAGAGAGAGAGAGATAACTCATGGGCCATGTAGTAAGAGAGATTAATAAAAATAGGTTGAATTAAGATGCTAAAGCTCGCTAACAATATACCTGAGACATAGGCCAAGCAACATATAATTGATATAAGAGTCTGGGTCATTTTTAAAGGCAAGATAACTATAGGTGGATCCAGACCTTGGGGCTATACTGAGCCAAAACTTCTTTTGATGCATATTTATCTTTGAAATGTTTGTGAGATTATGTAATAAGTCTAATTGAAATAGAAGCATTCATTCATAAGGATTTCATCTATCCGTAAGTCTATGTATTAACCATAAGAAAACTTGCCTCTCGATAGCTCTTTTTACTAATATGAAAAGTAGTGATGTCAGTATTTGTTGACTATATTATTTGTAGTTTGAGCATACTACAACACTCATGCTGAAACTGATTTTTTGCTTAGTCTGGAATAAAAGAGGGTTAAGGAGAACTGTTTATTCTTCCTGAATTCTTTTTACTTCAATTATAAATGCCATGATATTCTGTGGCTAGTAATGCATCTCCACTCAAGGAATATGAAGCATGTTTTTCTCCTGATAAATATTTAGAATTAATTAAATAAATAGCTCCAACAAAGATAGTGTGGTCATAGCCCCAGATTGTTCTTTAAAGATGCATTGTTTACCCTTCATTTCAAGAGCAATGGTGATGCAGAATTAAAGGAGGTGCTCCAAAACTTCTGTGAGGTCACATTCCAAACATGAATACCTGGAAGAGTCTGAAAAGATTCACCATGTTTTATAAATCTCATCTCAAACAAAATGAATTGAAAATAACCTGAGACAATAAGAACATAGTAGTATAAAAAGAACAAACTAATATGAATAGCCACAAACTTCAATATTATCAAAGCTAATAGGATTCCATTTTAGAGTGCTTTTATTTCATAAAAGGATAATGTTTTATTTAGTAAAATGAATGGTCCTTCTGTGTATTTTTTAAATTCAATTTGCCATCATATTGATGTCATATATTGTCTGCCCCTAAAACTACATGAATAAATGCCAGAGACTTGAAATCCAATTGCATCATTTTGGAAAGTGCACATAGTTCAAAGAAAGTTCTTTTAAAGCCTCTTTCTTAGCTCCTTGAAGTTCTTTCCAATTCTGAGTTTTCAGGACTTCAAGCTTTCAGAAATCTGACCCCTTTTACATCAATTTTAGATCACAAAATTTATTCATTACTTCATATCGCCCACCCATTTTTACAAGGCATTTCATTTTTTATATGATGTCTCTAACAATGTTTCTTTCTCACGAACATAATTAGTAAGCTTTGTAAGTCAGGGGGACTTTTGATCATCTAATTTTGCACACACACACACACCCCGAAAGAGCAGGAAACGTTGGTTCTCATTATTTTTCCTGCTAAGAATTCTACAAAATAAACACCAAAAATAATATTTTCACGTAGTCACTAAAATATTCTATAGTAGCTCATAGAAGAATTAGTTTTATTTGTAAGTGAATAAATAGTTATATATTTAACCGGCCCTAAAACAGGGCCATCCATGACCCAGCATTGACTTTGGGATGAGTAAATCGGACTTGCCTAGAGTGGATATGCCACATTGGGCTGGCCCACCTTGGAACTTCTGGCCCTTTAGGGGAAGGGGATGGGTAGATGGGGATGGGTGAGGCTGAGGGCTGTCCTGGGGGTTTGGAAGGGAGAGCAGGGGGATACCTTTATGGAGATGAGATATTTTTTTAATTTAAATGAAATTGAAAAAAAAAAGCATTAGTTTTATATAGACTTATTGATCAGTTAGTAGAAAGGGGCAGTTTCTTCCTAAGGATAGATCTTAGCCTTAAGAATTGTTTTTGTCTGTTTTTTAGTTACTTTTTAAGCAATAGAAAATGAGGTGAATATGTTAAATGGTTCAAGTAAAGTTAATCACCACTGTTGGTGTAAGCAAACACAAATGTTACAGATTTGGGGCATAAAGGACACTTGTAAGCCCCCTGAAATCACTACCACAACCATTTTAGTTTACTTTCTGCAATAACTTCAGAAAGACGGTGTTTTATGCATTGAATATATTTATAAGAATAAACATTATATCTATCTACTCTTTTTTTGGAAAACTCCACCACAAAAAAAATCCTCGGTTATTATTTAATTATTTATTTCATTTTTTTGAGATTATAATATAATTCCATCACTTCCCTTCCTTTTCCTTCCTCCAAATTCTTCAACTCCTCTCTCTCTTTCAAATTCATATCCTCTTTTCTCATCGTGATATGAGTATATATGTACATGTGTACAATTTGCTCAGTCTGTGTACTGTTATTTCCATGTATACACAGTCAGAGATGACCATTTGGCACTCAATAACTCGCTGGTATGCTCTCCTTTGGGCAGACTACTTGTCTCACTAAGTCTTCCTGAGTTGCCTGGGTAATTAAAGTCACGTGTCCTCTCTCATCTGAGACTCCTAGCTCTAAATCCTCAGGTCTGAGGACACAACCTGAGTAACTATAGAAACCAGGAAGATAAAAGGGAACATTTCAGGGGATGGGGGAATAATAGAAAGGAGACTAGTTGGTTACAAGTAGTGTGAAGAGAAAATTGGAACGATTGAATGACTTTAATTTGGGAGAGAGAGAAAGAGAAACATGAAAGAAGAGGAGGCAATGGCAGTAAAGATGTCTGGAATGTCATAAGGAAACAAACTATTAACTATCTAACTAATAGCACCTATAATACACATAAGTTGGTATATAAATACATGCACAGTATTTTTTTTAACAATCCATTTGGGTTGACAATGGCTCCTCCAATAGCCAAAGACCATTTAACAAAACCCCAACAGCAGACATAGGAAGCCCCTTTTAAAAGTTGTTGATCAAAGCAGACCCAAACCATCATAAACTAGTTTTGTATACAATTTATTCATCTTATGTGTTTTCCACATCAATTTCTGACACTTTCATCAACCCTCCACCTCTGCACCCCCCCTTCCCGAATAAAACAAAATTCAAGATTTAAAAAAAAAAATGAAGACAATATCGTGAGAAAAACTTAATAAGGAAAGCCCTATATGCCCACAGCCCTTTCCCTGCTGCCCTCACCCCTGGCTGAGGCAGCCACACCCTCCTGGACCCTTCCCTCCCAATAAATCTCTTGAATGAGGTTTGGGTGAAGATCTTTCACCAGAGCAGCAGGGACAGACCCTGGACAGAAATCAGCTGAGGGAGCAAAGCTATAACACTCTCACTGCCCAGGGAATCTTCCCTGGCTGGTTGTGACACTCCCTGAACAGAGAACAGGGAGCATTGTAAGAGGAGCAAAGCCTGTAACAACTTTGCCCGGGAGACCCTCACTTGCTGGAGTAGAGCCTTTCCCTAAAACAGGGCTGAAACAGGCTGTAAGCTGTTACCCAGGCTTACATGGCCTGTGATATTCATTGGCTCTCCAATGCCTAAATGTCTTTCCATTCAAAGCCTGTAACACCCCGTGTGCCTGGGCTCCTTGTTGACAAGATCTCTTTCCATCTGAGCTGCCCAAGCACCTACAACTGGCACAGAGAAAACCCTTTGTATAAAAGGGCTGGAAAGAAGGTAAGAGAAGGACATTTTATGTTTAGACAAAGTGGTGCTAATATGTATATCTAGTATTAGTCAGCTAATACGTGGCTCACACTGGTCCTGGTAGAGAGATTTGTGTGAAGGCTATGAGTTAGCACAAAATGGCTGCCACCAAATGTCTGGAACCATAAAAGGAGAGATGATGTAATATGTTCTATAACTATTTTTTAGCACTTCTGTGTGGTTTTCTGGAAATAAGGCCTTTATTTAGCAAGCTTATATACCCCTTAAGTTCCTCTGCCCTGGGTTCAAGTACCTGTCAGTGTGTTCTCTGGCAACGGGTACAAGACTCCTCATCATAACAGGAAAACCACTGATTGCAAACAAAAGAGCACTGACCTTTCAGACTATGACCCTTCAAATTCCCTTACGATCCCAGGCTCCTCTTATGACATGGATGTTTGGATCTTGTAAACAAGGTCAGTCTCCATGCTTTTCATACCGACTCAGTAATAAAATGCACTGCTTAGTGAGAGGAAGCTGCTTATGATGAATAGACAGATATTTGGATTCAGAAACTGGGTGTCTCTGACCTCAGGCTCTGGCCTATCAAACTCTGGAGGTTTCCTGTGATCACAGAGCTGCCCGTTACCTCCCACACTGTTCGCTGTTTTTAACTTGTTTGTTTGTTCCTTCTTCCTCTTCTTAAATCAAGCCAAACTTTTTACTTCCTGGAGTTTCATGAGTCAAAACCAGCCCTTATCTCTCTGTAACTATTTCCCACCGGGGACTGAGGCAGGCTTACCCTAGTTCTCATGAACAGTGATTGTAATGTGCTGTCAAGAGAATAGTATTCAGGAGTCACTTGGTTAACATATATTGTAAGGGAGTGTAATGGTACTGACTTTCCAGTTTTCCTTCCTTTTCCATGCCCTCTTTTTACAGTTCCCCTCCTCACACTCAAGTCCTCCCATGCACTAGGAAACTACATTTATTTCATTAACCCGCCTTGTCTATCTTTCCTTCTGCTCTTTGAATTCTTCCACTCATTTTGCAGTTTTATTTCACTTTCATGTTCTGCATGCACACACACACACACACACACACACACATACACACATATACACATATACATACACAGACTCACACACATGTACACACATACTACAGACACACAGAGAGACACACACATATATATTTAAATAGCTCAGTCTTGAACAATAGAGAATGCAACTGGATATAGACCCTCAGAATGGAAAGAGACAATATGGATCTCTCCTTGACCCCTAACTATTTCTCATCAAGTCTTGGGAGATGCAGCATCTTCAGAGGTGGGTAGGACTGGCAGTCTCTTTCCCTGAGCTGCTTGAATTACCCCTTGGAAGATGTGTGTGTGTGTGTCCCTCACTTTCTGTAATTTACTCTCTGACCATTGCTCTGTCCTACCACTCCCATTGTGACTTCTGACCTTCATTTGATTATCTTCTTTTCCAATAGGCTCAATTATCATTTCATTGTCATCTCTTTGAGAGTCATATGGCTGTCACATCTAACCATTGATCCTCAGTAGGATCATTTAAAAAGCGATTGCATTTAAAAAGGACCCTAATCCAATCTGACAAGTATGTGAAGTAGGCTGTGTAGAGATAGGGAAGTGAAAAGAGCCACCTGCATGACAGAGCAAGCCTGAGCACGAAATGATATTGCCTTTATTTAGATCTTGAGCTTCCAGCCTCCAATGTTATATGAAAATAAGATTCTCTTGCTTATGCCAGCAGCAGTCTACAATATGGAGGTAATTAGTGAACTAGTGGAAAATCCATGATGTGGTTTGAACTTGATAATTATTTTTTGCTGTTAAACACCTGTGACAATAGCATTAAAATGCCAGCTAATTCCCATTACAGAGAATTCTCATCAGTAATCTTTAAAATTATTATGGTCAAGAACGAAAAGGAGAAAAATAAAAGGAGAAGGAAATGATCAAAGAAACATTCTGCACAATCTGCACAGTCAATAAATGTTAACTAATAATAACGTGTCAATATTGGTTCACGGTTTTAAGTAAATGACACATATCTATGTAAGTTGTCTAAAACAGGAAATTAAGATATGAAATATGTGAGGACACTGTGTAATTTTTTATAAATCTAAAACTTTGTTAACATGAATATTATTTTTCAAATGAGACAAAGGGTTGGTCTAAATTATAAAACATCCATGTGCAAAGGAAAAAAACATAGTTTAATCCTGAACATAGAATTTTAAATCTCCTGTGCAATATCCTCCTGTTATTCAGCCTCAGCTATTTTGTAAGACCTTTCTTCATATATTTTTCACTTTTCTAGAGCTACATTAGCTTCAAATAGCATTTTAATTGAATTATAAATACGGCATTGAATATAAAATGGCATTTTAAGATGTTATGTGACATAATAGTTACAAAGAAATAGTGATTACATAGAAAAAATTCTTGTAGAACATATACAATGACATATTTAGGACAAAAGTAATATTGAAGATATTTAAAATATATTATTGAATAATACATGCACTGAAAGATGCAAACAATTGATAATTCTATTTGAAAGAAAAGTGAATTTTCTTTCTCTATTTTCTAATTCACTGTGAGTTACAAATTCAGAGAAAAATGGGAATAAATAATTTAGTTTAATAAATAGATTCCGAAGACCTAGAATTCCCAGGCATTTTGTTAGATATTGCAATATGAATATATTGCAATGATAGTTGGTGAACTCTGATTTGGAATTACTTTTAAATACTCTTTTCCTTAATCAAACCAATTGATTATGAAAATCTAGGACTTCTAAGCACTTTGTTACATCTTATGAACTAGCATTGTTGCTATTGGTCAACTATGAGTTGAAAATATGTAGAAACACACTTTTCCTCTCTGTCACTATGCATCCATGCTTCTGGGCTTTTAAAGAAGACGTGGTCCATAGGCATCACAGCTGGGTAGGACTACTGCTTTCCTCCCTTGGCAGCTTAACTAATACCTTTGGGTCAGATCCACATAATTCCTTGATGCCTGTGTCCGAAGTGTGATGTTTCTGCAATAGGAGCTTAACTTCAACTTCAAAAAGGGAACCAAGAGCAACAAAAATATCTTAAACTGTTATGCACTCTTTTGGCTATCCTTGTCCAACAACTTGAAAGAAGGTTTAGCCTACTTGAGCTGAGGCTCTTGTTATATAGCCTATAGCTAATTGGTTAAGAATTATCTGATTAGTATGTCAAAATATTCCAAAGTTTGCTGTTATGGTTCTCATATCTTGGCAGCGACCAATAGTTATCTAAAGGGGTTCAATATCCACTCAGTTGGAAGAATATCATTTCCTGTACTAGAAACCTAATCAACTCCCTGTGGACAGTGGAAATGGATCTTAGAAGAAGAGAAATTATTACTGCCACTTTCTAAACCAATATAATTTCTAACTTCACTTAATAGTTATCCTTATACTGACAGATAACTGCAGCTATAACACTTCATCAGAAATGCATCTTTCTGCATCAAATGGAAACCATTGCAGAAATACGCAACTGGTCAAAATACAGAGAACAAAGACTACAGGGGACCCAGCCTCGGTTGATCCATCTTCTGTATAATCTCAGTCCCTGAGGCTCAGGAAATACTGTAGAAGAGGGAGCAGAGCAAGAAGACTGAGTTGGGGCAGAGGACCAGAAAGTCTTCTGTTGTATATTCTAGATACAACTAGAGAACCACACCCATGAAATTTTCACAAGACCTAAACAGTGACAGTTCTTGTTGATATATCAAGGTGGATAAGAGAATTCTCAGGAGCCCCATACTGAGATGAAGAATTAAGGCAATTAAGGGCTCATGAAAGATAGAGGTTAGTCTTCCTCAAGAATGAGCCCCCAAATTGGTTACCCAATATTGACTAGTTAGCCTTAAAAACACATACACATGAGCTATACTCAATTGACTCAGTAGTTGTACTTAGATATTTATTGATGAGCACGTGTGTGTGTGTGTGTGTGTGTGTGTGTGTGTGTGTGTGTGTGTGTGTATGTGTGTGCGTGTGTGTGTTTGTTATTAAAAGAGAAAAAAAATCCAGGAATTTTGGGTTTATTTTGGGATCTTGGAGGGATTGGAAGTAGAAAGAACGGGGGAGATAATAGAACTAAAAATAATTGATTAATAAATAATTAAAAATAAAATTGAAGTTTAATAAAATGAAGAGACGTGGCATTGTAAACATTAACCTGACAGAGCTCTCTGAGTTAGGACTGAGATCACTAGAAAATTATTTGGTCGCTAGGAGAGTGAGTACTTTTCAAATTACCCGGTCACACTAGGTCATAATCTAGATTCTAGAATTATTTGTTCTGCCAGTCTCATTTATTAGAGAAACAATTTGAAAACTACCAATTTCTAAAAGAAATAAAAAAAATAGTCTTTTTGTTTATCCTCCCGTTATTTTACTTCATTTTTCTCATAAAATCCTCCTTATCTAAAAATGTTATTGCCTACCCAAAGATTCATTAATTATTCAAACAATAAGGTAGTAAGAGACAGAGTAGAAACTTCAAAACATGCAAAGAGCTCAGGCAATAATACAGTTTCAAGAATTTGATTTAAATATTTTAGTTCTCTTTGAAATTTTTATTGAAGTGAATAACTTTTTTAAAGTAGTACAGTCAAGAAGTTACTTTGGTTGTAAAGTGTTCAGTGACCTGTAAACACATACAAGGAATGTTCTGGTTTATGCTCAGAGAGTTTATTTCCTCCATGATTAGGAGATAGAGATGGATCGCCACCTTTAATGGTTGGGTTTGTAGCTCTCACACTCACTTGTGTGTTACACTGAATGCTCTTGTCTACTCATACAGTTTACATTTGTTGAATGAATTCCTGGATCATACCGTACGATAGTTGGATGGTGACAAACTCTTATTTGTTCTCATTATTAGTAGTTTGTACTTAAACTTCTGCAGTAACCCTTAACACACTTAAATTAAAGATGCTGGTTTCCATGTCTGTCATTCCCCAGCCCAGACTGGAGAGCTGCTCCACACCTGTGTCACTCAAAAGCCTCTACTCACCCTGAGCATCACTGTTGACCACTTTACCTCCCTTGTTCCTAATCCTTTTTAAGTGTTTTCAGCTTTCCGAATCACAACATTCCAAATGTTCTACTGCTACAAACATCTCAAATTCCTGCCTATTCAGTTTTTAGGGCATTTAACTTAGCCTTGAGATTCTGCTACTTTCCTCTGCTCTAGCTCTCTTGACCTTTAAAGCAACCAATGTCACTCAGATTCCTTGACATATGAATCGCTGCTAGTTTTTAGCTCATCTGACAGCTTGCTGTCTGTTTCTCTGGTATATTTAGACACATCTTCCTTCTTTCTGAACATATTTATATGTGTTTTTCATAATTTCCCTTTTTGTACCTTCTGTCCAAAATTACTTTTTTCTCCCAGAAATGTATAAATATTATATGTGACAAAGTATGTAGGAATACAGCGCTGTTATCTCAGGGTTTGATTTACTGGTCTTCTTTTATAATGCCCAGTATTATTTTTCTACTGCTTAATATCATGGACAGAGTTGACAGTGTGATAAACTGATCACTCTACAACACAGCCACAAATCTTGCCTCCTCTTTTTAAAAAGTACATTCTCTATTTTAATTAAAAGTACACTCTTCCTAATCAATACTTCCAAATTAAGATCTAATTCTCCTTCCAGAAATACATTATTTATAAGAATATATCATGTATATATCATGGAGCAATGATTAAAGTGGTAGTTAAATATAATAAAATACACCTGAATTGGTGGTTATGATGTTGGTATGACCTTACAATTTCACTTAAATTTAAATTATGTAGTTCAGGCAGGTAAATTTTGGGGGCTATAATTATGTTTGGATATGTGCTTTTTTTTTTTTTTTGAAAATTAAAACTTGTAGAAGTCTCTTCCTTGTTGGCTAGTTAGTTACTCAAGTCCCTTCCATATTAATGCTCCACACATCTGCTATTATGGATACATATCCTGCCTTATCCTGTGGTCTTGTATTCTCTGGTCTACTAAGACTGCTCATTCTTCACACACCTATGCATTGTGGTCTCAAGTCATTTGTGGTTCATGATGATTCTTCAGCATGTAGTTAGATTAGTGTTAACTATATCACGTTTATTTACTTTGTTATACTGCTTAATTTTCTTATAGCATCAGAAGGATAAAGTAATTTAAATCTACATCACTGACATTATTCTTCTCATATGAAGTCTATATCATATTTTAATCACAAAGTAGAAATAATTCTGAAATCTATAAAACAATAAACATCACTGTCTTTTTAATGTTAACCAAATATATAACAGCAGGATACATCATTTTGTCATAAATATCACATAAAGACTCATAAAGTAGCTTCATAAAAATTACAATATTCCTTATCAGAAATGTGTAGAGAGACAGATATCCTTACATGAAAGAACAGAAACACCCACATTAACAACATGATTCTCTCTTAGAGTCCAAGGTAAAACACTGATGAATGGAGAGGTCCCACCGTCAGGTCAAAGGTCAGTTTCCACCACTCATCTACCACATCTGTGTCCAATGCAGGGACTCAGCTAATAGTCACTAATATCACATTTGCCCAGAAAGCAATTCTCTTCACAGTCAAAGTTCACTTCCTAAGCACTACTGGTAATACATTTAATCAATCTTTTTAATTTAAATAAATTTTTTTCTGGCAAAGATTTGGCTTTGGCCATTTCACAAACACTTAACCAGTTATTAGACAAATCTAAAATGAAATAGGTGCCGACACACAGCTCCCTCTTGCCATTTACCTGCTTTAATTGACCTCAATCTTTAAATCGATTTGTGTCCAAATCAGTTTTCAAATAACTTTCACATTGATTTTGGTCTTTGTACTTTACTCTTGCATCATTTAATTTCCCTCATCAACTAAATGCTCTCCAGTGATCTACATATTAATCATAAAATTTAATTTGTTACATATTCCAGACATAAGATTTAAGCTACTATAGAAAAAAGCAAAGGAGATCTTCAAATAAGCAAAAATAATGCCACTTCAGAGCCTACAGCTCCCCTGAGGTGAATGCAACCAAAAATATAGGAGCCAAAGTCTCAAGATATATCTAGTTCCTTAGTTATCATTTTATTATTACAGTATAGAATATATTAGAAACCACTGAATTATCACGAGCTGGTTAATAAATACAAAATTCATGATCTGTAAATAGAGTATCATTAAGCCTTAAAAAAGATGAAAATTCTACTATGTACTGTAATAAATCTTGCAGTTGTTTTACTAAATGAACTATTAGAACATGCCTGGGAAGAAGCCAAAGAGTATCTTTCTTCTGTGGGTTCTGCTTCAAAATCTTGACTTGAGTTTCTGACAACTGGTTATGCTCGTCTTCTACCTCCTTCCCACCCCTGTCCACTCTACCTAATCCCCACAAATGTTTCTTACCTGTTAATATCTATTGATATAGTTTTGTGACCCACAAAGATCAACAAAGACCGCTTTTGACCATGAATTTGAAACTGTCCACTTGAGCATGATGGGGTAAGCATAGTCTGTGAAACAAAAATCAATGACTTCCCTTTTCCTATTCTATGGATAGCCAATCGTTCTAAGGTAAATGTAGCCTGTGAGCCACACCTCTCTTCCTTGACTGTTGATAGATACAAGTAGCTACATTTGATGTGAGTTAATGATCACAGTAGTTAATTGAGTATAAAGAACTAGGTTCTGCGGTCCTTCACCCTCTCTTCCTACTCTTACTTGCTTCCTACTCTTCTTTGGTTTGTTCCCTGAGCCTTACCAAGAGTGCTATAACTGACTTGTTTAGGGCTATACACAAACAAACCTGTAGCTCAACTTGGATAGCCACAAATCGTTATATTCAACATTGTCTAATGTAAGGAAAGGCTTCTCTAGTTATGTGTGGAAGGGGCATTTATCTACAGGCATAATCATAGGTATACAGAAGACAGTTTACTGGTGTGCAGGCTTAGTCAACAATCAGAAATACACTCCCTGCATGAGCCTACCTCCTCCACTTTCATGTAATTATGAAAAGCAAACAGCAGAGGAGAATATCCAATCATGGCTGCTTGATCTAAGGAATAGGGAAAAGTCAGCAAGAGAAGAGCAGAGAAGCTCTGCTCTGCACTGAACATGAAATGTATCTACTTGGAGGTTACACAAACTTTCTCCATAATGAAATACACTTATGTTGTATTTATAATACCTCCTTATATAATTTTATGCTTTTTTAGTTACCATCTATCACTTTCCATATCAGAACAACATCATGTTTACTCCATGATGTATATATAGAAAGTCAATAGAATTTTTTTATTATTTCTTATACTAAGAAACATGTCTTCAACATTACACATTTTATTATTTTTGATTAATGTTATGTTATATGTAGAATTAAAATAAAAATTATATGTGCAAAAGACAATTGAGAAAGCAAAATATAAGTGACATAGTGCATAAGTGTAAAAGGCTATGTCATTATTATGACAGCTGTTCATTCTTGAGATTTGTCATAATAGAAATTTAATTTATATAAGTCATATTTACACCATTATAAGGAATCTTCTAAACAATAAAAATAAAGTGATCAAGTTTAGCAGAGGACCACAGTTTGGGATGATCCCAGTACATGGTCAGGTGGCCACAGATGCTTCGACCTCTGGTAGAAATCCTCATAGTAAAAGTGGGGATTACATGACAGAATGGTTTTCTACTAATGATCATGGAACAAACGAGAAATAAGAAAGAAAGGAACATGGTCATAACATCTCCTTTGGGATGTATACTCAATAATGTAAGGGCTATCTAAAATGTGTCTCCTCAGAAACAAGTCTATAACTCTTAACAAGACATCACCTCAGTGTCAGGTTTTAAAAACATACACATCTGGAATACATTAGACATCTAAACGTAACTCTGTTGTACTGTCTGTAAGGTTTCAGTTGGTTTTCTTTCTTCAATTTCATTGAAAGAGTTAAGCTAAAGATAAACTTCCTACAATTATTTAATGTTGGAGAATTTTTTCATATAATTATAATTTTAAATACATATGACTGTCTTGTCTTCATTTCTCTTTTAAGGTGGCTAGTTTTATCAGTTTGACAAACCTAAAGTCACCTGGGAAGAGGGAATCTCAGTTGAAGGATTGCTTCCATTATGTTGCCTGGTCAGTCAGTCTGTGGGTAACTTTCTTGATTAATGGTTGATGTGAGAGAACCAGCCCACTGTTGTTAGTGTCATCCCTAAGCACATAATTCTGGGCTGTGCATGAAGGCAGGCTGAGCAGGTCATGGGTAACAAGTCACAGGTGTAAACTTCCCGTTTTGTTTTCTGGTCCCTGCCCTAACTCCCCTCAATAATGGACCAGGATTCAAACATGCAAGAAAAATAACCCCTTTCCTTCCCAAGTTGCCTTTGTCATGGTGCTTATCATGACAGTAGAGAGAAAACTAAGACATCTAGAGCATCTCTGTTATCAGAGTCGGCTGCAGTGTACTGGATCAGGCGCTTACTGATTTTCAGCAGCATCTCACAGTGGTCACTTGTGTAGGTCCATGTGGGAAGCAGTTCAGCTGGCAAAAGGGGACATTATTGTGACACAGCCTCCAGCTCAGTTGGCCCCCATGTGCTCTGCTGCACATTCTGCACCACTTGACTTTTGGAATATTTTGTGTATTTGCCCATATGTTCAGCTATATTTCTGGGACACTTGCAAATGAGCTGATACATGTAAGTGTTGTAGGCTTTTGAATTTATACATAATGCAGTGTTGTCAAGTATAAAAGAAGCAGCTAAATACAACTTTTGCAAAAAAAATATTGAACATGCTTATCAACTGGTAAGTGCTAAACTCTATTAAACTTGGACAATTTTGGAAGAAAGTTTAGTCATTTTAAAAGACTCACTAAAAATGACTTGCTTCTGGTGACTATGGTTCTATGAAATACAAC
Organism: Phyllotis vaccarum; assembly: GCA_033318265.1. NCBI lineage: Eukaryota > Metazoa > Chordata > Mammalia > Rodentia > Cricetidae > Phyllotis > Phyllotis vaccarum. Next base: position 145,761,978 of record JARWLC010000005.1, read on the forward strand.
CGTTATGAGAATAGAATAATATATAAATGCTACAAGATTATAAATGCCATCTTCTTCTTCATGTCTGAAAGGGTAACAAGATCAGATGGGATTTAAAACTCAGTGGTCACTTCAGTTGAAAAATACACATTCAAACCATGTCAGAGCAATGGCTTCTAGTTGGCTCTTGTTGACTAAAACAATCTAAGGCAGACATATTTAGGAGACTTGTTACTATTAATTTACAATTGCTATCTTGATCTTATATTTCTTTTACCTAATTCCTTTGAGATACAAATTTCTTCTGGTATTCTATTTCAAGAATACTATGAGAATGGCAAGAATTATTTCCTTTGAACTACTTATTTTCGTGCAATGGCTTCTCATACTTTTCTGTTTCCAGAAACCAACAAAAATGTTTCTGTTGCAAGAATCATAATTGGTTTTATAATAAGAATCCAGAGCCAGATTTTAGATTTTGGAGTAAATACTTAAAGATCAGAGAAGCAGAGAAATTGGCCACTAGAGAAACTTCTCACCACTACTGAACTGTCAGGCTGAGAGAGGTAGATCCTATCTCCACGAATCCTCAGATTGAATACCTCTGAGTCCTCAGCAGAAAAGGTAGAGAAGCCATCAAGGCAGAACTCTGTCTCCTCCAGGCTTATATTCCTTTCTCTGTTCTTCCTTATCACTTCTTGTCTCATTCTACCTAGTGCTAGGATTAAAGGCATGTGTGCTCCCAAATACTGGGAGCAGAAGTATGGGATCCCAGGAGCTGGAATTAAAGGCGTGTGCCATTGGTTGCCTTTGTTTCTCTTTTAAACAGGATTAATCTCATGTTGCCACTGTGGCCTTGAACTCACGGAGATCTTCTGCCTCTGCCTCCAGAGTGCTAAGATTAAAGGTGTGCGATACCACTGCTTGGCCTCTAAGGCTAACTCTGTGACTCTTTCTTCCCTTTTGCTTAATCCCAGGCAAGCTTTATTTGTTAGATGGAAAACAATATATCACCACATGTTTCCTTAGACGTCAGGCTCAATTTGTCTTATGGCACTGGTAGTTCATCAAAGACAAATTCAATTCTGATGTTATCCCTCCCTGCTTATTCTAATCCACTGAATTCTCCAGAAGACTCTGTGGTTTACTTAATGCATTTCTAAGTAAGAGCTTAAAACATATTACATTAGGATTTATTTACATTTATGAAGTTTAAATCCCATGAAAACTTGCAAAATTAAATACTATCAAAATGTGAAATTAGGCATATACTGAGATTTCTGTGATCTTTAACATATATTATTAGTTTATTCATATATAAAACTGAATTGACTGTAGATGCATAATACATTACTGCTCATAATCACATTTCACAACCAATTCATAGGAACTTGCTGTTCATCAGGTAACCAGCATGCAATAGATGCCCACTGGCTGAGTGCCAGGTACAGTTATTGGTGCTTATAATATGTTTATAAGTAAAGTGCACAAAGTATCAGTGTACTAATAAAGCATTTTGCAATGAATTCATAACAGGCAAAGTGGGTAAATATAAAGTTACATAGTTCTATCAGAGCTTATATGTTCTTTCACAAAACCTAGGAAAGATTAAAACAAAGGAAGTGTGGCAATTGGAAGCCAGGTCTAAATAAGGTCATTAATATAAACCTTGAAAATATCATGATTTTAAAGCAAATAAATGTACTCTAGCCGAATGAAACTTGGTTTTCTACAGTTCTATAATAAATGAGCAAGTATAAAAGTTATTGAAGGTTAACTACAATAAATTATATACATATATTCTAAACTCTAATGTAAACCTTAAAACATTTAAGCAGTAGTACATTGGTAAGCAACTACAGGATATAAAGCTGCAAAAAATAAAAGTATTTTAATACTAGGTATGGAGCTGAATAATAATGCACACAGTACTTCTAACTTAACTATATCTACAACTACATTCAGTGTTAAAGTTCAAAATTCCTGAAGTAAAGGCTAATGTCTCTCAAATCTGAAGAAAAAATCAGATTGATTTTGTGCTTGATCAAACCACTTCCAACCTAAAAATTAGATGGTGCACCTTGCAGATAGCAAGCACCATAAAGTTAAAGCTACTATATTGACAGCACAAATACTTAACCAAATGTAAAGGGACTGTGGGGATTAAAAAAAAATATTCCACAAAAGATTAATTCACCCACAACCAGTAACTTGACATTTGCATATATCTGAAATTAGTGTGTATGTATATATGTATGTATATATGTATATACAACATGTTTATGTGTGTGTGTTTGTATTTATGTATATATGTCACAAATCACTGAACCACTGTAATGCCTAGTGAAAACCAAAGTTGAAAATAATAGTTAAAAAGTGATTGAGTAAAGTTACCTACTTTAAAAGGAAATTATACATGCAATGAGTCTATGCAAATTTATTCTAAAATGACTCCACAATATATTGAAGAGGTTTGTGTGATAGTTACGCAAAATAATTTGCCATATTGAGGATTTTTTTCTTGTCTTAGTAACTCAGTTTCTGATAGTCTCATACGTGTTTACAGTGCGTATTTTTTACATTTACCATGCATGCTATCATCTTCATCTAATCCCTCCCCATCTTCCCCTTCCCTACAAAACTCTTTCTCACATCTATCTATGTATGTTTACTTTGTAAGTCACTAAGTTTAACTAGTGTGATGGTGTGCCCATCAGTTTGGATTTCCCATTGAAACCTAGAGGATTCGGGAATAGAAACACAACCAAATACAAGGATTTCCTCTCTCATAGAATCGACCAGTAGCCAACAGTTTAGCGGTAAATGGCAGGGTTCCATAATTCTCTATCCTTAGTCTTCCAATAAGCCTGGATTAATTACCAGTTCTACAGTCTTCTACAGGCCTAATCTAACCACAGCTGCTGTGATTCCATGGTTGCAATGGTGTGTTATATCTAGAGAATGGCATTTCGCAGCCATATACCTATCTTCTGCCTCTTACATTTTCTCTATCTCCTTTTCTGCTTATAGAGAGTCATATAAATATCTTATTTGGGGTTAAGTCCTTAGCTGTCACTTTTCCCAGCTCCAGACTTGAATTTACCCCTGTTCACTCCAAATAGCATCTTCCCTGACTAGTGCTTAGAATGTAATTGTATCAACCAAAAACATGTAATAAAAACATTGTAAAGTTCTGTTTGTCTTCAGTGTGTCTCTCTCTGAAAATAAAATTATTATTTTATAGCTCTCTCCCAATACCATGACCAATATTCACTAACAAAAAAACGTGGATTGGAAGAATGACAGATCACACAGCAGGGCTCAGTGTTACTCAATATTACAGGACTTGCCAAGGTGCTGGATTCAATCCGTGACAAAAAAAAAAAAAAAAAAAAAAAAAAAAAAAAAAAAAAAAAAAAAAAAAAAAAAAAAAAAAAAAAAAAAAAAAAAAAAAAAAAAAAAAAACCTATCCTCAACAATTGTCAGGTATGATAATATATCTGTTATTTCACCACTCAGGCAATGGAGGTAAGAGGATCAGAAGTTCAGAGCTACTCAGAGATACCCATCAAATACAAGCAAATACAATGAATAAAACTAGAAGGTTTATATAATATAAACCTGCATATTCTATTCTTTGCTGGTGGCAATTCACATTCAGAAAAAAACTGGTAGATATTTGAATATATTACTGCTGAAAACAAATGCTTTTCCTTAAAAGAAATTAATATTTAAATCCTTAGACTTATTACAACATTGTTTAATAAATTGTAAAGGTCTCTCATTCCTATGCTTTTATTGAAAGCAAATTTCAAATGTGGTTTCCCAAAGGCAAATATTTATCATTTAAAGGCTGATTTAAATCCTATCCATGGAGCTGATCTCTGAGGCATATGCAGATGTTTTTCTGGTGTGCTTGGAAAATACCCTCAGACAGATGAAAGGGCAGAGCACATCATGAAACTTTAGATCTAGCTATCTTGCCTCAGATTATTCAGGAAAAAAAAAAAAAAAAAACATGAAAAGTCCTGTGTGTGTGGCTGATGACTATCAGTACATTCACTATTAAGTTTCATATATCAGGGGAAGTATACAGAATTCTATTTTGCATTTAACCATCATATACTACTGTAAAAGATTGTTGCTATAAACTCCTTAGAAAATAATCTTGAGGCAAGCTATAGATTATATAAAAGTTTTCTGAACCTGAGTTTTAAAATAATATCTTTATACTACATAAATAAGATAAACAGTTCCTTGCTTAAAATTTGCAATTTAAATGGTGAGGGGAGTGTTAATTATAAATGGCTACAAATACATACAAAACTAGAGCAAAATGTACCATTTCTTTTATTGTGATTTTTGTAAATAACTCACAAAGACTCACACTGGAACCTTTCTAACATTCATTATCGTTCACTGAAGGGGTGTATTATAGTTCTGCTATCACTAGGAATGTAAGGGTAGAAGAGCCTTGTGTGGTCCTCTGAATAATTTGGTATGTGTGGTGGGATTCAGGTGTCAGCTGATAAGGTCCAAAGACTCTTATCCAGGGTCCTGGGCTCCTGAAGGGGGGATGGGCAACTCCATTAAAAAGGGGCTGCAGCTGACACCTGAATCCCACCACAGATATGCATAATATTGGGAGAGTTTTTTTTTTTGACATGATATAAATTTTCTTTTGTTCCATATTATTCCCTATTGATTGCAGAACGAACAAATTCATCACTACTTTCCTAATGTTTTCCTTCTATGTCATCGTCACTATGAGTGACAAACTTCATTTTCTGTCACATACTACAGCCACTTAAGATCATTTTTCTCACTTATGCTTATGTTATGATAGAGAGACTTCATCCATAGGCTCTGTGGATTATTCCTTATCCATTGCGATCTGCTCCTTGCACTGCCAGCTTTTTGGCATTGTAATTTAGTGGGTCCCCCCCACACACGGGTAATAGTATGATCCCTTAAATGAGTGGTTTTTAACCTTCCTAATTCTGTGATCCTTTAGTACATTTCCTCATGCTGTAGTGACCCCAATCCTAAAATTATTTGCATTTCTGCTTCATAACTGTTATTTTCTACTGTTATAAATTGTAATGTAAATATCTAATATGCAGTATATTTGATATATGGCTCTTAAGAGGTCAAGGCAGTCAGGCTGAGAAACACTGCCTTAATTAGTCACTCAGATGTATATTTGCTTTTTTAAATTTCTTTCTTGTCCTGAAATAGATCTTACACCTCTGGTAAGAAATTTATTTTATTATCCCACCAGAATTATCTAATGATAACTGATCCAGTAGTATATAGATCTCTGAAGGCTACGTTAGTTGAAATAAGCATCTTTATGTAGCAAGCATCGAAATAAGAACAGAGGAAGTAGTACGCCGATGCTTACTCTTGACAGAAACACCGACATACCAAGGATCTAATAATGCCTTAGACCCATGGGAGTGATGAAGCCTTCTCCGTATGGTCAGGCGCAGAAATGGTACAACCTTTCTTCGGTCTGAGTGTGAACAGTATGTTCAGGTAAGAGCATTTAAAAATGATGAACCATTACGTACAAAAACTAGGAACAGCCGTTTTCTCCTCCTCCCAGATATTTAGAGACAGGAACTGCTGCCTACAAGGTCCTCCCACAGAGGATTCCTAGCCTTTCCCCCGAAGGTCCACATCATTATCTCACTGAGGCTCTATGTTGTTGCTGTAGTTGGTGTTTTCAATCCGAGAAAAGCCATCCCTAATAATTCCATGTTTTCTCTGTGTTTCCGTGTTTGTCTATATCTGTCCTTTTCAACGCTTCCCTTTCCGATTTCAAGACCAAGCAGCATAGGCCACATCATTAATATTCACATACAATAACTCCTACAGAGGAATGAAACAGTTTTTTTTAATTAGCTTGATAAAAATATTTAAGTTAAATTATAGTAGCTGAAGTTTTTGCTGTCACATTTGCAAATGTGTTTTTTTTTCCTCATAAGAAGGTTCCCAGATATGCTCCAGTGATTCTATTTAGAACAAAGTGCTCCTGTGATAACACAAGCAGAAAGATTCCTGCCATCATTACTGTTACAGACACTTCAGTTTACAACTCTGAGTTAGAAAAACAAATACATATTACCTAGTGACTAATCTTGTCACCTCAGATTATACTGTTTAACAAGAGCAGCACTGTTCCTTATGAGGTAAGAATTTTTCAGTGGAAATTATTTTTAATAGGTAATGAGATATATATTTTTTCATGTTAAAGGGACACTTTTAAAAAGAATAATATTATAAGTTATAACAAAATCCCAAACCACAACTTCATTTGTGTAAGATTTTAAATAGGATCTTGAGGCAAATTAAACTTGCCAATACCTTAATAAGCAAACAGAAGGGAAATATGTCCATGGGTCATGAAAGATATGTTTATAGAATCTAATTATATTGAAATAATGTCACTGGTCTATGACTTGGGGAAGGCTAAAGGCACAGTGTCTTCATAGCGGTAGCAGGATACTGTGCTCTGCTCTTTCGGACAGTGCTTTTAAAGTATTTTTTGGAATGATATGATAGGTAATGTCATTTCCCTTAATCATTCAGCTCCATAAATACATTTTACCCAATGAAATATGCACTTCTTTTATTTTTCATTGCCACATATGTGCCAGTACCATCAAAGAAATCGGCCTTTGCATAAATTCATTGAGATACTGCAAAATTGACCAATTGATAACTAATACAAGTTGTCCAGTAGGTAAACTCAGTCCTTAATGAAGATGATAGGAGGAGACAACGGATTGATAATGAAAACAAAGAGATGAAAGATTAAAAAATAGACATAGAAAAAACACAGCTCAAAATTTCAGATATTAGAAGAAACCTCCTAAATTGAAACGTGGCTAAAGAATTTTTTTTTAGAAGATCCAAAGCTCATAAAATAGTCAAAACATTTTTTGTTATTGTTTTGGTTTTTGGCTTTGTTTATTTGTTTTGTTTTGTTTTTTAAGACAGTTAACAGTTCTGGCTGTCCTGGAACTTGCTTTGTAGACCAGATTGCCCTTGAATTCGCTAAGATCTGTCTCTCTTTGCTTTCCAAATGCTGGGGCTAAAGGGGTGTGCCTCCATTGCCCAGTCACAAAATTCATTCCATTGTGCATGTGCGTGTAAAATTGTAATACCAAAAAAGGGCAAGAGGATGTAAACAGAAGAATCCTAAGAGATAATGATGCATATGCTTTTTCTAAAATAAATTATTAACTCAGACAAGCAAGATATTTGTTTTGTTGTACTTAACTAATAAATATTAAGTTCTGTAGCATGAATAAAGGAAACTCAGAACCAGATCTCTGGGAAAGTTGGAGATGTTAGAGAGTAAGCACCACAGTCAGATACCCAGCTGTCTTCCCAGCTTCCTCAGAATGCCTCTCCTGGCTCTCTATGTCTGCCTTAAATACTCTCTTTGCGCAGTTAAAGCGTGGCCCCACCACTGCCTGCCTGGGAGCCTGGAACTCCTTCTGTAACCTAAAATGACTTCGAACTCAGTTTATATTAAGGTGCATAGGTCACCACTCCTGGGATAGTCCCTGTGATGGGATTAAAGGTGTGAGTTACCACTGTCTGATTTTCCTAGACTGACCTTGGGTAGCTTCCTCTGTTATCTCTGAGATGTTTTTATTATATTACAAAGTATTTCCACAAAATTTACCTTACACTGTTTCATGTGGTGACAGCTTCTTAGTGAATAAGATGATTGGCAATCCTTGCTTGAGGAACACCAAATGGGGCTGGGTTCCTCTTATTGGAGAAAACTGTGCTCTTGGTATGCTGTTACTTATGTACTTAGATTTGTCTAGGAAGTACATTAGAAAGCCTATGGTAAATAATAATTTTAAATAAGTGTAATCAACATATTCACAAAGGGAAAAGTATTGTGCTAAATGTTTAATTAAAGCCGGAGAAAGTAATTAAACACATAATAGAAAAATATGAACATGGGAGACATTGAAATATCTGATTGTGAACCAACTAGATGTAAATAATTTAAATACATAATTCATATATATTGCAAAAAGGTAAGATGTAAGAGTTTTTTAAATATATTATATATCACCAAATAAGGAAACACAAGTTGCCTATATTTAAAATTTCTAGGTTTGTTGTTAGTTTTGAAAATTTGTAAAGGTTTTTCTTTATTTTTGAGAATTGCACACATGCATAAATATAATATATACATATATCCCCTTGTCCAACAACTTTATATACTTTGAGGCAATGTTGTTTGTTATATAAATCACTATAATTCTTATGCTCCTTGAATAACCAATTTCTTAATGAATTTTAATTGCCCTGTTTATCCTTACCAGCACCCCTTCTAAATATTTATTTGTTTAAAATTAAGTTCTCTAATTTCTTCTATTAGTGTTAGCACTGTGTATCTTTCCATATTGATTCCCTTTCAAAGTTATTATTTCTTTTATATAATGTGTATTGAAGCCTGAGTTGAAAGAATTAGTACAGAGACATCCTTGCAATTGGATATTTATCTGCAGTTACTGATGTCTGTAGAGTGCTTACTTAGGGGACCAGGATTCACAAGAATAGCACTGTCAACCAATTTAAGTCATGTGGGCTCTGTAGAAAGTTCCATCTGACAAAACAAAATTGACTTATACTCTTCTCATACTCTGATAGAATATCATAAAGATAGAAACTTTCTCAGTAATAAAACATAACTCATACCTCAGTTAACTAGTATGACAGCATTTTTTTCACAGTATAGTAGACTCACTAATCAATAAAAATATAAATATTTGAGAAACCAAGTAGTATTTAGAAGTTATACAAGGAGCAAACACTCAGTTATCTCATATGATAAGAGCTTCAAGGCCATCACTTCCACTTTAGGAAGTACAATTTGGGTATATATTCTTGAATCCTAATCTTAACGGTTATGCATTAGAACCCTAAGGAACAAAAACTGAAGCATTAGCCACAGGAAATAGAAACTGGCAACGCCTCTAAAAGAGGAAATTTTGCAGGAATTGAAGTGTGATACAGACCTCCTTGCAGGTTAGATGCTCCTGGGCTGTTTCTCTTGTGAGTGTGACTTTCAGGAAGCACACTATACTCTCAGGTGAAGATCTAGAGATGACATTATGTAGCATTCCAGAAGGAGAAGTTTTGTCTGCAACAGAGGCTGGGCTTGCTCCCAGTCTGCTCTCCTCTGCTGCAGAAAAGACATTATTATAGCCTTGTCCCAGTGGAGGCTACAGGAATATTTTTCTGAATTCAGTTCATTTCAGCCTTCATATTTCTTAAGTTGGAATGTACTGTACGCAAAAAAAAAAAAATGTGTAGCATCTAAACTCACAGAAACACTAAGATCTAAGTCATAGAATTATGGTATTCTTATGTTTTCAGACAGACAACTAGCAGAGATACAATATATCAGATTTCAACTATTAAAAACTACTAGCTACAATACCTGAAGAGAGAGACTCATAGAGGAATGTATAAGGAGCTCCAAAGCCTAGCAAAAGCAAAAAAAATAAATAAATAAAAATAGAAAAAAAGACAACAAACACACACACACATACACACACACATATGTGTGTGTGCAGAAAACACTAACAAAGCTCAAAATAGAATCAGCCTACCATAAATGTTATAGACCAGAGCTCTGCTTACCTCATTTCCTGAGGAAATATGTCAGGATTTTACCAAAAGAAAAAAAAAACCCTGGTAATTAACTCAATCACAAATATAAAATCAGTATGTAAGTAATTAACCAGAATATTTGAAACACCATGATTGACCTGTTAACTATTATGTTGGATAAGAGACAGCATGCAAAAGGTATTAGTAATAGAAGAGTAGATGGGAATTCTACAACTGTTGAAATGATATACATAAAGAAATAAAAAACCTGGTGATGAACGGCTTTATAACCTCCTCAGGAGACTCATTCAGCCTAAGAAATAGTAAGTAAGCTTGAAGACTTACTATTAGGTGTGGGATACATAGAGCTACTATAATTAATAACTAATTTAAATAGAGGTTTATTCATTTAAAACTACCAACACCAACATGCAGAAAATAAAAAAAGAAACAGAGAAAAACCTCAGATTCAAAAACTGTCGAATACTATTTTGAGATACATAATACTCAGTTATTGAAACAAAAGAAAAGATAATGGTGCTGGGAAACTATTCCTCACGCTCCCTCCCAAATGAAAACAAGGTATATATGGATTCATGCTAAATAAAGTCAAACACAGTGAAGAATGTTGAACAAAGAATGCTGTAAAATGATCTAAGCAGCATAAGGACAACAGTTTATAGTGGACTCACCAGAATCATGAAACCTTTGTTCACCGGGTTCACAATGTGTAGTCAGTCCTCTAGTACCAGATGCCTTAATGCCAACCACACATCTCTAGGCTTGGGGGTGCTAGATGGACAGGTTAGGGTGTCCCATGGCTCCGACTTTTCAGCAACACCTTGTTTCCTAAGGAGCTCCCCTCGGTGGTGATTTTAAGTAATCAAATACATTTTAGATATATGGAAAATTTGATTTTGACAAGTTTGCAAGTTCCCTGGCTGCCTTTATGCAGAAGCAAGGCATTGTTCCTCCCTTCTCTTCCATGTCAGTTGACATTTTTATTTAAGAAAATTTTGTGGCATCCCAGCCCAGCAGAGGTATTTGTCCCTTAGCTTGGAAGATCGACAGGTTTTCAAATTATACCTATAAGAAATTTGCCATACTTACCAAAGATTACACGTGTCATAAAAGAGATAATAAAATCTAAACAGATGAACAAAATAGTTCAACTTTAGTTTCAATTACGTTTTTATTTTAAAGTATAGCGCTACTCTATTTCTACATTGATCAAATGTTTACTGTTATATAACAATGAGAAAAGCCACGGAATAATTTGAACTCTTCTACACAGAAAGAGGACAAACACAAAACAAAACAAGCAAATAAAAACAGTTACAGTGATGCATACGGCCAGTAGAAACCTGTTTACAGCTAAGCACAAGCAAAAAAAAAAAAAAAAAAAAAAAAAAAAAAAAAAAAAAAAAAAAAAAAAAAAGCCTATTTAATGACTCTCCCACCTCTATTATTTACTCCCTAATTGCTGAGTTTAATTTTGGTCCTTACTGCTACCTGTAGTCATGGGCAAAGCAGGCAAAAACTGCCCCATCATCTGCGTTCCTCCTCAGTGAGCTTGACAGGTTAACAAGTGTCCCTTCCCATTTGGTCAGTATTGCTTTTATACTTTTCTGATTTTATTAGAATATTCCGTTCTGTTTAGAATTGGCCCCCAGTGGTATTAAAATGCCGTCTAGTGTTCCTAAGCAACAGAATAATATGATGTGCACTGAAGAAAAACTACATGTGTTAGACAAGCTTTGCTCAGGCATGAGATATACTGCTGCTGACTGGAAGTTCAGTGCTAATGAATCAATCATATGGTACAAAGGCAAAATAATTCAGTTATATCACCCAGGGAGAGGAAATGTTAAACCTTTCTCCAAGAGGGCTGGCTTGCACTCTTCCAAAGTAATGACGTGTGAAAATAAACCGGCAAGTGCAGGAGGTTCAGGAGCTGCAAGTGATTTTTAATGGCACCTGTCTGATGTTCTATGGGAAAGAGACTATGTTGAAGAGAAAAAACAAAATATGTTTTTAAACAATGTCAACGACTTAATCTAAATGCAATTAGCATTCTAGTTAACTCATGTAGCAACAACCAAATTGTGTGTTTCCCACAGAGTAATAATAGCTCAAAATCCATGCATGCAATGTCTGTCCGTGGTGTCTCTATAAATCAAACTCCTGCAAATAATCTATCCACTTTTTTATTTTAATTTGATTCATTTGCTCCAATTATTGACAACAAAGCAACTTTCTGTATTTAAACACAACTTGATTTTTCTCAAGATTAAATCTATTTTAATTTTTTACATCAAAGAGACATCATTTATTGTCATATTTTGTGGAATTGTTATGGCTGCTTAATCAGTCAGGACTATGTTTTCTGCATAGAAACAAAATATTTCTGATGTTGTCTTGATAACAGTAGAGCATTTATTTGCTTTGTATATTCAGTATGCTATCATAGGCATCGCCTGTTACTTAAGTGGCTTCAGTTGTATTACGTTGGTGCTGCACTGGGCTCTGCCATTACAATTGGTCAAAGCAAAGTTGACAAAAAGCTTTGTGGGTTGTGGATGGAAAGACAAAGTCTAGCTTAGTATCATTATTCACAAAAATGACATTGATTTTTTTCAGATTCCTATTGCAATGGTCTGTGTTTGCAACCTTTGCTGCTACTGAATTTTTTTTGAAGACTTTGTGCCTTCTAGTAAGTGGACTTATGTTATTGATTCTATTACTTGGCCACTTTATATCCCACAGTAAGACATTCTAATGTTTATGATTTATGGACCTTAGTCTAAATGTATCTAGAGTATGTTCTATCTTAGAGGTAAAAAATTTAGCATTTTCTTCTAAAGAAATATCAGATTGTAAAAATTTGGGGTTTTATTAACAATACCAGAGCTTCCAGAGAGTACAATTATTTTAGATACTATGACTGGAATAAAAATCTATGTATAGAGAAAAAAATCATTTTAATTCATAGGCCACCTTCTGATTTAGAAAATCTTCAAGAAACTTGTGAACATAAGAAAGAAATAGGCTTTTCTGGGACCATATCACTCACTAATAGCATTTCTCTAAGAAATAATTCAGTCATGAGAGCTCACTTCTTGCTAGTCAAGAAGCGCAGCTGGATGAAAAGATACCTGAGTCTGGATTAGTCTCTAAGTAGAAAACTCATAATCTCCAGGAGGAGTATTCTCAGCATATGAAGAAAATGATCATAGTGCTAATGTCATAACCTTCTTCTGCATAAGTACTTCTACACTTTTGATTTTACTAGAAAAAAAATGAACTCATTGCTATATTTAGATAGTTTGAGGAAAATGAGTGTGGTGACCAGTAAGGAAGGGGCAGTACCACATTCAGGTTCTTTTTAAACCATTTCTTTGAGAAACAAGATGGTGACATCTGGACCAGAATTGCTACAGAGGACCATCTCTGTGTCTATGGTCCTACCACAACCAGGTTCTGTGTTGATATCTGTGGCTCATGGTATTACCAAAGGTTATATATATGCCCTGCCTGGGTATACTATCCAGTCTGTGGCCATACTGGCATTGAGAGTGTTGCCACCACCAGAGCCATGTCAATCTCAGTGGTCTGTACTACCACATAGAGCTGTTGTGTTGCCCAGGCCCAGGCTTCTGAAAGCCCAGACTGTTGTCATGGACAAGTAGATTTCAGGGTCTGTGTTAATGTCCATTACCCACATTATCTCATTGAGTCATAGAAACAATGTATATTGATATCTATGGAGCAGTGATGAGCTGGTTCTGCCCCTCATTGGCCTTGGAATAGCTGGCCCAGTTCCTTGCTGGATACTCCATGGATACATGATGAGTAAATTCTCTGTGATAAGCATCTAATAACAATAAGCAGGGATTTCAAACATGAAGGAATATTCACAGCCATGTTTTTAGAATTCACTCAGAGAGGCAGAACCAATAGAGTGCAAAAATGAATTAGACATTCCAGGGTTTCTGGAGAAGAAAAGCTGATTGAACCATGCCCCATCATCAGAGTCAACTTCAATGTTATCTTTTATTATAGAAAACCAAGAGTTAAGAAGGAAACATGAGCAGCATGTTAAAGAAAGTCTCAAAAAAAAAACAGAATGCATGAGGTGAATAATGATTCTTCCCCCAAACACAAAATGATAATAATAACCTCTAGATCTTCACCTCGAAAAACATAGGTGACTACAGAAGAACAAGAACCCTTCCTCATGAAACTGCTGGAAACCTAGAAGAGAGCTTCACAGAGTTGAACATGACCTATCTCCCATGCAGTGATTTTAGCACGTACTCAGCCAAGCATGTAGTATGGAGCACCATCCAAGTCTACAGTGGCCTGCATCAAAGAGCATGACCCTTCACTCTGTTCTAGTTCTAAGTGTATGGTGTGCAAAGAATGTGCTGTTTTATTCCATTTTTAATATTTCTGGTCAAGATGTTTCCTCAAATGGAATGTTCAATGTTTTAACTCCTTATAGTATTAACGGTGCAAAATAATGACATTTTCTTTATTATTTCTATTGTAATGTTGTGCTTTGAAAATGCTAATAAACTGAAAAAATCTCAAGTTGTTTTCTGTTACATTAGCTACTTAATGCTAATATTTCATGTTTGAACAAATTCATTGTAGATAAACTGTTCTATTATATGTAAATAATTAATGTAATAGAAGGTATGATGTTTCTCAATTTCTCACAAGTTGCTATCCTGTATGTTGTTTGTGGATGGCTTTATTTAGATGTTTCTAAAGTATTATTAAAGTTTGTTTCATATTGTAAATATTATGAACTGGCAATTATCCAAACCAGGGAAAATAGGAGACTGAGGCAGAGCCTCATCTCTACGTTCTCAGACCCATAGGTACCCTTACCTATAAATAAATTCTTGACTTCCCTTTTCTGGTACACTTCAGTCAGATTTGATTCTCTTATATAAGGCCATATGCATTTAAGTGATCCTAAGGGACAGCAAAAATAATCATTTCTACCATTACAGAATTGTTTCTGTGCAACAGAAAAGCAGTATATTTTAGTTGCTTCAGAGACAAGTAAATAAAAAGTTAAAAGAAAATTTCCACATATAATTAGTTCATGAAATTCACGCACAGGAATACTTGAAAGGTCCATGACATGTTATAGCCTCTATAAGTCAAGGTAAAAGCCTATTAAGTGTACTACCGTACTTAACATTATTGAATTCATATTCAGCAGCATGTTAATAATAATGTTATATGTACGGTCTGATCCCTTCTATCTTTTTTCTTTTTGAAGAGAGGATACAGACCTTATACACAATACAAAAGACCTAGAATCACTGAGCTTAAGTCATAAGCTTTCTTCATCACTGTTATTCTCATATTTTGCATTTATTATCTGTGTGCATTTTTATTCTTGCATTTTTCAGCCTTGGAAAGCCTTTATTTTCATAAATTCTTTTCTCTCCATATACATACAACACAAGGTCCTTCGCAATCTGCTTTAAGTGGCCTCCGGTCACAACAAGATTGTATAGCATGTACAACAATGCTTTAGATATCTTCAATTTCTTTGAAATATAGCCATTGGCAAAGCTCAAATTACAGAAGTGATACTAATAACAAATACGAATATGGATAAAAAAATATTTTGAGGGACTTATGTGCCTTTGTGAGTTTGCCTTTCCTACTTCAGGAAGAATAGCTCCATATATGGCAACCAAAAATAATTCTATATGATATTTAGTGATTTTTTTAATAAGCCTTATCTTTCACAATTAATAAATCAAAATTAACCAAAAATTATTTAGGCTGCCATTCACAAATTCATTTCTCCCATTAAAAGTATTGTATGTGTAACAAATATTTTTAAATGACTGCACCTTTGATGAAAGGCTGTCTGCCTTTTGTAAATGCTGTTTAGAACATCTTTCAAATTCTGAAAACACCACATACAGGAACTATGATAAGCTATTACATCTCATTTATCTCCTTAACCATTTTAAATACTTACATTTGCAGTTACATATTATTTCCTACCATCCACTGGATTTTCTAATCATTTTGATAAAGACATTTTCAGTGAGAAATGTTGTTTAGTGACACTTTCATGCATATAATGTATTGTAGTAGCTGTTTCTTTCATATTCCATATAAGCAAGCAAAAATACATAGCTCTGATAAACTCCAGCTTACTTCTTGTTGCCCTAATAAGTTTTGATCCTGCATAAGAAAAATTTTCCCAAAGCTCTAAAACAAATGAGCCCCACTTGGGTCTGCTTCAGAAAAAAAAAAGTAGCAACTAAATTTTAAAATAAAAATCATCTGAAGATAGAGAAAACAGGTATCACTTGCGGAATAGGAAGCAAGACACAATTGTAAGGCAAGTATAGCATCAACTACACATCCTAGAGATACTATAAAAATAAGGAATTATGTCGTTAGAATAGATTGTTATGTCATTAGAAGAGATTAATAGTAAAACTAATTGTATCATTTGTAATTTTTTTCATTTTTTATTTAAAAAGGCTTTTCCATACTTACCACTGTTGCCCCTCCCTTCCCTCCTCCCAGTCCCTCCCTCAGCCTCTCCCCACCCCTTCCCCCCCCCCCCATCCATTTCCCAAGGAGGGCAAGGAGTCTCGAAGTGAGTCATTTCAGTCTGGTATATCCAGTTTAGGTAGGTCCGAGACCCTCATCCTAGTATTAAGGCTGAGTTAGGTGTTCCTCGATAGGAAATGGGCTCTGAGATGTCAGTTCATTTATCATTTGTAATTTTAGAATGTAATATTTAGACAAAATATTTTCTTAAAATTATAAACATGTCTCATGAAAACTGACACTTTGAAATCTTACAAAAGGATACTATGAAAGATTTATTTTCTATTTATTACAGCTTTCATGAAAGTAATGAGGCAGTAGAATGCATTGTTGTTAGAAAAATTATAAAATGCTGTAAAGCAAAGAACTTCATTTCTCTCTGAAGCAAAGAGAGTGAAAATCTGAAGCTTGAAGTGAATGGCAGAAGGGAAAAGAGAATAAAAAAGCGAGTCTCAAGTTTCAGAGATGGTCTCTGTTTCCTAATTATATTTCACTTATAAAGTAAATCTTAAAGAGAAATACACCACATTTTCTTTATCCATTCTTTGGTCAATGGACATCTAGAGTTTTTTTTTCCAGTTTATGGCTATTATGAAGAAAGCTACTATGGACATAGCTGAGCAAGAGTCATTGTAATAGGACAAGACATCTTTTGTTTATATGCTCCAGAGTAGTAGAGCTTACAGTTGGTTGATTTTTAAATTTTCAGATGAGCTTCCATATTAACTTCCGTAGTGGCTGTACAAGTTTGAATTCTCACCAATAAAGAAGGGTATTTCCATGTTCCACATCCTCAGCAGCACAAATTATCATTTGTGTTACTGTTCTTAACCATTTTGTCAAGTGCAAGATGGAGTCTCGAAGTCCTTTTGATCTGTGTTTTTCTTATGGATAAGGATGCTGAGCATCTCTTTTCATTGTTTCTCATCTGTATGAGATTCTGCTGGGACTCTGCAGCAACAGTTGAGCTACATATCATCATGCGGGTTTGTTCAGACTTTGTCTGCAATGGACCTAAGCCATTACTGTATTTGTTGGCCTTAACCAGACATCTTTTTGTGTCTCTGGAAACACCACAGTTGGTAGAAGAGAATTATATTAAATCGACTTGAACATTTCTCTATCAATTTCATCAGTAGCCTCTGTCAATATTACCTAATTCTTTTCTCATGTAAGCCTAAGTGATGTCAGTTAAAGATATGTCCCACGTGTGGTAGCTGTCTTCCATATTGTGTTGTACTTCTAGAGGCATCCTGAAGATTTTATCAGCAGAACTCCTAAAGTAAAGAAGAAACTACCTACTAAGTCAGAGCAGGGAGTCCAAGTGACGAAGTTGTAGCACTTGTCCCTCTATGAGCTTACCAATACGCATATAGATTTCCAATCTGAACATAGTAGTGTCTCATTACGAGGTTCATAAAAATATGGGATTACTTTGCGTTCATAAAGACAATAAATTAGATTTATTGAAAATATCCAGATATTGAAGTTATCACTTTAACATATAGCTCAACATTATTAATATTTAACATTACCGGTTCTTAAACAACTGTTCTTCAATGTAGTATATTTATTTTTCTTGATTTTTTTTCAGCTAATTAAATTCACATTT
The DNA here is from genome assembly GCA_033318265.1 of Phyllotis vaccarum. Classification (NCBI taxonomy): domain Eukaryota; kingdom Metazoa; phylum Chordata; class Mammalia; order Rodentia; family Cricetidae; genus Phyllotis; species Phyllotis vaccarum. The sequence continues at coordinate 145,779,820 of JARWLC010000005.1, forward strand.
CTGGTGTCTCTATTCTTCTTGTCTTCTTCCATGTATGACTCAACATTGTATCCTCCAGAGCTATGACCTATGTCCCTGCTTTCCTTTATTTATGGCTCTAAATATAAATTACAGTTCTAAAAGTAATATGTAAGCCAAAGAATATGTGTTTCTGTATCTACAAGTAAAGCCTCAATTCTCACAGAGAAATGCAAACAATGGCTTCCTCTGCTTATGGTTTTGTGTTTTCCTACACTGGAAATTTGTGTCTCTAGGGAAGATTTGCTTTACACAATGATGGCTGCACCATATGCTTTAGCAATCCACAAATAAGAGCAACTAATTATTATTCATCAATTATTATAATTGCAGAGAAGTTTAGAGTGGTGTTTAAAATGATCTCAGAGTTAACAAGTATTTTAATATGTCTCAAATGCCATCTGCTGCCTAGTGGAACCCATTCTAAGGAAGGGAAAAACCCTGACATTCTCACGAAGTTCTAAACATAACTTCTAAGCAAGAACCTTAGGCAGTGCTGGTGAGTTCCAACGTACCCCTGATTTTGAGAATCATTTAATCTGTCTACACTTGTGTGACTGTCATTAAACAGTCTCCATCTTTTTCTTTAACCACATAGTCACTCTTTCAATCCCAGCTAAACTGTAAACAGATGATAGTAATATTCTCTTCTGTAATGAGAAATATATAGAAAACTGAAAAGAAAAAAAGAAAGAAAAAAGCCTGGGAAGTAATTCTCTTTCTTTTTCGTATAAAGGGACAAAATTTGAAAGTAAGTATTCTGAGATTTAAAACAAACAATGAAAATTACTGTGTTGAAGATATTTTTATTCCTAAATCCAAAACATATTTTACACTTTTAAAATGTAGTGAATTTTTATTTTTACTTCATTAGTCACTCCACCCAGTTATATTGGGTGAGGGTAAGAAGATACTTTGGAAGAAGTTTTAATTTTGTAAACAAATCCTTGAAAGCAAACCTTTAAAAGTAATTGTTGGGTTAATTTTTTCTATCTTGTTTTAAAATATCATTAATACGAATGGACAGGGAAATGTGGCACAGGGAAGTACAGGAGCATGTGTATGGCTCTGAAAGTGCCAATGCTGTGGAATGACACAGAAGAATACAGTAATTCAATGTCACAAGGAAGCTAGAGTCCTGCCTTTTACTACAAAATTTTAGATGAAGAAATAACACATTGCATGTAATGTCAAGCAAACTGCACGTATCTTTTCCAATAGTGTAATATTTATGCATATGAGTAGGTATTTATTAAATTTTCAAAAGTTTCTCTAACTTTGTAAGTTTTTATTAAGAAACTTTAATTTTCAGCTCAGTGGATTATATTTAAACTATTGGCCATTGAAAACTTAGTACATGTTGGAAGTAGTATTAGAGAAAATTGTAAAGTATGAAAATTCCATTGTTTTACCTTAATCCTCTTCATTCCCTCAAGGATACAGTGTATTCTACTTCCTTAAATGTTTGTCTTTAACTACTTTAGAAGGTTGCTGATAACACTAAGGAAAACAGCAAAGACCAGAAGAACTTAAAAATGTTATCAAATAAAAATACATTGTATCTAATTTTTTATTTAGAGTTACATACATAAAAACATTGTAGCTTGAAATGCTTACAAAGTATAAGACATTTTGATATAATCATTTTTCATTTATTGATTATCAATTATCTGATTGTTTATATTTTACTGTGTTTCTAAACAGCATGGGTGTGTCTATCTCCTGATTTATAATTTTAAGAATTAGTTAATGTGGATTTAGCTAATCACTTTTATGCCAGATTTTGAAAAATGTTTCACAACCTTCCAATTCTTCATTAGTATTATTCAATACAGTTTGTTAAAAGTAATGTTTATAGCCTTTGCCATCTATGTCATTATCACATGGTGAATAAAGAACATGACTACAACATACCAATTTCAATTCTTTTGTGTATGATGGTATATTTTGGAGTGGTCATTTATATTGTTCACGTTTCTTGGAATCTTATCATTTCAATAACTGAGCCATGTAATACCTTGTATAACTACAAACGTCCTCTTAAAGACACTAGAAGCCATCCTTTATTCTTTCTCCTGGAAATGGCACTCTGATGTTCAGCGTACTACTAAAGTACAGACTGCAGATATCCCAGACTTTCATCTGTGTGCCTCCTGGTCCTACAGTCTGGAGACCATCTCCTAGATGTAGTCCTAAGCTCTTGTTCATGAGAATATATGATCCTCTTATACTCATAGCCTCATTCTGGTCATGTATCTATTTGTTGGCCATCTTAGGAAAGGTTCAAGGGGACTTTTTTTTCCCTTTGTATATTTGAAAATGCCTCCAGTCTTCTCTAACAACTAATCCTATTATGTCAAGCAGACAACTGCAGGTCCAAAGCAGCTATGTGGCTTCTTCATTGTGCTTTGATATCTAGCATGACATTTCAAGATATAGTAAATTTTATTCTAATATAAAATTTTAATGTACAAGCTGATAACAGTTATGGAAGAAAAATGAGATAACTGGAAAAGAGGGAAGCAACAGGCCTAGCGAAATAAAAGATACTGTTTTATAGATGCCTAGAAAAAAAAGCAGGGCTGGAAAGCTTAACTTGTGTGGGGAGAAGTATATCAATAGTGGGAGGAGTAAATACCACTATTTGAAAAGCCCTGGGAAACATAAACTTGCTTAAAAATACATATACACTTGCGATTAGCAAAGGGCTTACCAGTTAAGAACACTAACTATCTTTCCAGAGGACTGGGGTTCAATCCCCAGTGCTAACATGGCTGATTCCAAACATCTGTTACTCTAGTTCCAGAGGATCAGATCCCTCTGATAGCCTCTGTGAGCATCAAAAACTCATGCAAGAAAAACACTCAAACATACAACAATAATAAACTATTATTTTCAAAAGGCCAATTATGTGTTTTGTGTATGTGTATATAGTTTATATGGAGTTTTCCCACGAGAGTAATAGTATACTCCCTACAGGTCATACACCGTGACCTTTGCTTCAATGCATCATTCTTGTCTTCCTCCATCTGCATCTGGCAGATGTCTCTGCTTTCCTGCTTCCCAGAGTTCTCCTAGTCTGATAGCCCCACCTCTATTTCCCATCTAGCTACTTGATCAATCAGCTTTTTATTAAATCAATATTTGCAGTGACACATATTGACAATATATAAGATCACAGTCCCACAACATCTCCCCCCCCCCCCGCTTTTTTTTTCAAACACGCATAACCTATTTTGGGGAATGTGGACATAGTTCTTTAGATTAATTCCTGCTGATTGGGGCACTATTAATCTTATGGTGACCCAAAGAAAATTTCAGATTATGGACAAGTACTTAGAGGAGTAGTCTGTGAGACTGCATCATCCCTGTCTGTCTCCTTGAAGCTGTTCTGGATGGAGAACTCAGAGGAAACTGCAACACAGGTGCTTTGAAATATCAGATCATCTAGGTCATTCATTCCCATCAGAGGTTTTTCAGGAGGTATTCCTTGATCAAACCTTATTTTCTTTAACCCAGAATGAATCTGCAGTCTCTCATTTTCTCTGCAAATAAAAAGAAAAATAATTCCTCCAAAGTAACATATCTTTTGGCTTCAATTTTGAAGTTAAGCAATTTACAAAATATATAGGCTGGATAAGTCCAGTAGCATTTGTAGGCAAATGTAACTTAGCAGTTCTTGCTCCTTCCTCAGCAGTCAAAAACTTCAAAGACAACACAATAACATAGTAATGTTAGAGGACAGAGCCATCTCTTCGAGCCTTTTGGGGTTTTTGTTTTGTTTGCTTGTTTTTGTTTTTTCTGTGTTAACAATCTTGACTGCCCTGGAACTTGCATTTTTAGACCAGGCTGACCAGAAACTCACTGAGATCCTTCTTCCTCTGCCTCTCAAGTGCATATACTATCACTGCCTGGTTTTCATGGCTTGACTCTGTGGGTGACTCTCCTATTTCAAACTATTTTTATTAAATATATATCAACACAAAGTTTCAATTTGTTTATAAGAGAAGGCCAGTTTAAATAGCCTCTCCACTATTGTTTGGAGTCTTAACTGGGGTCATACTTGTGGATTCTTAGGTATTTCTCTCTATCCCCAAATTGGTCTGTCTATCAAGATTTCTATTTCCGTATTTTCTCTGTCTCTCCCACTACTGAACCATCCAATTTCCTCATGCTCTCTTCACATAGCCCCTTAACTCCTATTCCTATGCTCCTAATTTACTCAGGTGATTTTATCTATTCCTTCTTCCCAGGAGGATCCATGAATGTCGCTCTTATAGTCCTGTTATATAGTTGCTCTGGGGTTGTAGATTGTACTCTTATCCTTTGCATTACATCTAATATCCACTTATGAGTGAGTACATACCACATTTGTCTTTCTGGGTCTGTGTCTTTTTGGTTTTTTTTTTTTTTTTTTTTTTATTCTTGGGCTGTGACTACTCATATTTGTCTATAGAATATACTGATTTTTTTCTTGTGATGAAAGACCTGTGTTTTTATATAGACAAAAGTAAAAAGAAAACATGTGTATGTGACAATTGGCAGCTTCACACACTATTTGTATCCCTCCAGTTTCTTCCACTGTTCATAAGTAAACTTTCTATTTTCAGCCTCTTGGTTTCTAATTTGGTCTTCTGTTTCCATACAGCTTCCATTCCATTTACCTAACCACAATAAAAATCAATTAGAGTTCTCATTTATTGTTTTTAACTATGTTATTTTGTTTTAATTAGTTCTGAAGATGATAAGACTGATTATCTGATTTTTTTTTTCCTGTGAGGATACGGAGGGAGATGACCATGAAGCCTTTGGTTTATGTAGTTGCTTTTTTCCTGCTAAACACTGGACTGGCCATAGAAGAACAGCACCTATAAATTTAGTTGAGATGTTGCCTTTCACACTTTCCACATACGTTTTCCCACCTTTTTTCACTACCATGATTTCTCTTCATTCTTTATGAAAGTGTTAAATTGTATTTGTGAATTCTAACACTGAATTGTTTGTTAACTGAAATACATATTTTCAAGTTGGAGTTTGTTATATGTGATGATATCAATTAGTTAATCGTGTGCTACCACAAATATGATGCAAAAAAAAAACTGTAAGGCATAAGAAACTACAATGTGCGAAGCTTACTCAGAACCTTTTGTAAGATTATAGATTAACAATCTTACCTTATTGACTCAGATCCAATAGATGTGATGTACTGCATGGAAAGGGGCTTTAAAACTAGTATGCTAAGTCTACAGACGAAATGTCAAATTTGTCCCAAGGAGAAACAGACTCTGCTGTAACAAACAGAGGAGGGCTTTCTAAAGCTTTAGAGGTAGAAATCAAATAAATAACAGAAACTGGAAAAAATAAATATATCCATTTCGGGGCTTTAGATTTTTCTGGAGAATGTACATGACAAGGATAGAAATAATTTATCATAGTATAACAACCTATGTTTTAGGCAGGCCAAAGGGGATGCAGGCTGACTATAATCTGCACTGAATAATAGGTAAAGCAATATACTTTGTAAAATGTCTCAGTTTAACATATTGCAGCATCAGTTTTGAAGATAAGACTACATCTTTTCATTAATCAAAACAAAAATCATTCATGGTGGAAAATGTTTGTGAGTAAAAGTGACATAGTGGCCAGCTAGTAAGATAATTTCTCTCTCTGTCTCTCCCTCCCTCTCTCTCCCTCTCTCTCCCTTCCTCTTTCTCTCTCTCTCTCCCTCCCTCCCCTCTCATCCTGTATGTGTGTGTGTGAGAGACCACACAGTATTTCTATATTTTATACCATATAAATAAAAACGTGCTATTCAAGAATTTTGTTTCTGAAGTTGAACTCTTATAAATTATCAAATCATAAATTATTTGTGTCCAGTGTTTAGTGCAAACTCATCCCCAAATCCAAGGGCATCTGAACTCTCTCCCATGTTATTTTCTTGAATCAATTTTCAGTACTCACAGTACAGGAATATATAAATAAAGAGTAGACGAACATACAGCTTAGTGATAGATCATTTCTTAGTGTGTGCTGAAACTCTATACAAGAGAGAGATGAAGGAGAAGGAAGAGGATAAATAGGAGGCAGTGGAAGAAGGGAAGACAAAGAAAATATCATTTCAAACATATGGTTATGGTCTTCAACTACTATGTTGTAAGAATCAGGAATGATATTACAAGCACTTTATACTTTATATTAAGTGAAATTTCATATTCTCAAATCTTTTCCACTTTGCAAAAATTCTACTATGTGGAATAAATGGGTAAATGGTACATTACTGAGGCTCTTGAGCATTAATTGCAAAGGTTCTCTTGTCTACGGTGATTAAAAGGACATTATTAAATATTGGTGAATTTACATATGTAATGTGCTCTGGAAAATTAAATTTTAGACTCAATTCATAAGAAAATTATCCCCTTCCACATGTTTTCATGTATTCTCTATGATTGTCACCCCTGGGGGAACAATTGATTTGAGAGATTGATCAGAGAATTCTTTATCTATTGGGACTTCTTGTCACACAAATCAGATTAATGAAAAGAAAGGGTTTCTATTATTTTTGCTCATATATGATCTATACTGATGAGTATTTGTAATCTAGATAATTTGTCTTTTTAAATCAGGTACAAGTGTCCTGTTCAGTTTCACTCCATGTTTTATAACTGGTCCATCAATTAGTTAGTTGCTAAAGGGAGAAAAGCTAGAGTAGCGGGGCCACATGAGTCACTTAATGTTGCATGAAACTAACCATGACACAGAAACAAAGTAGCTGCTAAGGCATCTGGCTGATGTCAACAACCAAATCTATATTTCCATTTAAGGTACAACTGTTAAGACTTATACCAATGAGTGATTTTTGCCTCTTAGGCCATCAAACTGTATCTCACAACCACGTTTTTGCTCGGATAATCATGCAACTTCCTCAAAATTATTAGTTCCATACTTCTCAGTAAATAACATCAGGTTTGCCAGCTAGCAAACATTGATTTTCTTCTCTCAGCTTCTTTATATACTCAATGACAATTTGTATGTTTTATTGTTTCATGATCACTTACTCTAGATTTCAAAAGGTACTCACAAATTATTTCTTGTAATCTTTACTTTGTTAAGTCATCATCTATACTACCAACAAGGTTATGCGTTGAAAAGTTCTGAAAATTGTCTGGGTGTATAGGTTATTCTTCCAATGTCCAAATACCGTACATAAAATTGTCACTTCCTTTCCCATTTACATTTTAACATCATCTTTATGAATGCAATTCAACCTATCTACATGGTGTATCTTCTGATACCATTATCAAAGTTACAAACCAAATCCTATAATTTAAATTCAGAATATTCCCCAAAACTAATACCTAAGTTACTTAAGTTGTTCTTAAGGATGCTATAATGGGAAATCATTGGAAACTTGAAGGCCCAAGAGGGAAATATTTGGTCATGATGAGCATCTCCTGAGGGAATGAAGGACTCCTGATAGATTTCTTCTCTCTGTTTTAGTTAACCACCCGTTCCCTACCATGATGTGTTGATTTGTCTGTGGCCCCTAAACAGTAGAACCAACCGACCTAAATATAAATCTAAATTTGCTATTATTATATGATCAAAATATAATATCCCTTTTATAAAGAGTATTTGGGGCATTTCATTACAGAACAAGAAGATAGCTAACACACCAATGGCTGCTTCTCACCTGTACCCAAACGTATTTAGGGCTTTACTTAGGATCTTGAATCAAGAAAGATCATGAGTGCAGGAAACAGTCATACATCTTTGTAAACTTTAGTGAAAGGGGATAATTGCAGTATTTAGATTTATGCTGAGAGATTCCTGAGAAGATAAAGAAAACTATAGGCAGTTTGGAGATGGGTGCTGTCAGGGGATAGTGACAAACAGAGTAATCTCATTTTTGTCTTTGTTTCTTTCCAGTGTTTTCAAACATCTGGGAGGTAAGAGATTTAAATCAGAGCTAGAATTATCAATGCTAGAAAAAAAGCCAGTGATTTTTACTTGCAAAAGGAGATATTGAGTCACTTCTGCAGTTTTAAAGTGTCCTTCTCTGTCTAATGTCACTGTGATCACACAGTGGCCTTGTCTTCATATTGACTGTACTGTGAGAAAGTTGTTTATGTTTAGTTTGGAACACAAAGGCCAATCTTTCAGCTTCCAACAGGCAGCCTCTAGGCTCATTTTTCACTTTCTCACTGCCCATGTCAAGTTCTGTATCAAGGTTTACCAAAGAGTTTGCAGAACTCGGAAAGACCTGAGCTCTTTTTAGTGTGTGTCTGAAAATTTCATTTACAGACCTTGAAAAGTTTCAAATATCCTTCATCTATAACTTCCTTCTATTCATCCTTGTGCATGTGTATGTTGCTCATTAATATAATAACAGTGACTGAAAAGAAAGTCATGTGAAGAACTTAAAGGTGACTCCCAGTATGTCACAAGCCATTCCATTCTTCCTTAGTGTAGCGTTTTATATCACTTGGTATACATATTTATAGCATTTTCGTACATTTTATTCATCCAATAACATGCATTTAAAAAGAAATAATGCATTTCTCTGATTTTTAGTATGCATTGTTGATCATCTTTAAGGGAGGTTTGTAAGTCTGTCTATAAACTTCCCTTGCTAGAATACATTATCTTTGTGTTGTGTGAGACTTTTTCCTGGGGAGATGTGAATAAATGTCTCCCTGTTCCACATACAGATATGACAACATAGCAAAGTAACAATTCCATCAAAGTCCAATTTGATGAATTAATGTTTATTGGTATTTCTGGAGTATGGGGAGAGGTTATCTATGAAAACAGCAGTGTCTCAAAGGCACATATGTCACTAGAATGCATCTCATTGGGGATGATGACTCACAAAAGTTTTAGGCCTGGGACTCTCTGTACAGCTTGTGGAGAAATCCATATGTCCTTACTGCTTATCATCTTGGAGAAGGAAAGGCCTTCTGAGTCTGTTAAGTTTAGAAATTTCCTGCTTCTGTTTATTATCTTTGGCCTATATAGTCCATCTCTGAAGTAGAGTTTTTCTACTAACTTGGAAAAAACTATTACATACCTTAACCATACTCTCTGTATTGAATTTCAATATGGACAGTGCCTGGAACATATGTTCCTAAATAAATAAAAATTCTCATATAAGACAAGAACAATCACACAGGAAATCAGCATATAGAAGATTCCTCTGGTAGACATAGAAAAGTCTGGAATATCAGTAAAGGGATCTGAATTAATATACTTTGAAGCCTTTCTTACTTTGTGAAGCTAGTGTTAAAGTTATCTCCTTAAGCATTTCATAATCGTATTTTCAATACTCAGTGAAACTACCCCAGACTTAAACTGAGGCTGCCTAGACTCCTGCTAAACACATGGCTTATGTTTTATTGCTGCAAAAATTATCTCAGGGATTCAAATATCTCAGTAAAATGCCTTGTTACAGGTGATTCCTTTCCTTGTTTCCAATTTGGAAGTTTGGGAGTTTTCTCTACTTTATCTGGAACTGAGCATAAAAAAAAAAAAAGAAATGATCTGTGCTGTTGCATATTCTCTGTGAGTCTTAATATAATTAGTGACTCATTGGGGATTTGAACAGAATATAGATTAAGTGACTTGAGATGAAACACTTTTCTCTGTAGAGGTACTTGATATTACAGACTAAAAGGAGGTCTTTCTTCTCATACTACATGTGAGTGAAAAATAGAGCATCGGGGCTCTGGATGTCACTCAATGTCAAAGCACTTGTCTGTTGTGCCAAAGGCCCCGGGTTTCATCTCTGGAGCCACAGAGAAGTAGTAAGAAGTGTCTCTCAGTAGGAATCAGACTCTTTGTAATTTTATCATTATAGGGAAAATGTGTAGCTGCTGAAAAGGAATTCACCTAATTCATGGTTTCTCTGAGAAACAGATTTATCTGCACTGTTGATCAGAGACATTCAGAGGAATAGGATATGCAGGCGTGTGCGCGTGTGTGCATGTTTGGAGCTTTGAAATGCACAAAACATATGGTGTTAGTGCTTCCTTTTTTAGCACTGTGCACATAGATGAGTTTGTCTGCATAACTGAAAGGGTGTCCTTAGAAAAGATATGTCTACCCCCAAATAAACGAAATGACCTATTAGATAGAACTGTTTGTTATTTGCCAAATAATGTGCTCACCTGAAAGAATCAAACCACTTTAGCATGAACCAGACAATGCTGGATCATAATTGTGATAACATTGTTCACAAGAGTTTGGAACATTCAGCCTTAAGTGGGATGTTTCCATCAAGTTCCTCCCCTCAGAACTCAGAGAACTGCACCAAAGAGGAGCAGAATGGAAGAGTCATAGGGGATGGGGAATGCCGTGAAAGCAAGGTCCTAGCATCAACATGAGAAAAGCTCATGAGCTCACAGAGACTGAAGCCTCCACTTTAGACTTTTCATTGACTTCCTAAGTGTGCAAATAGGTCCTGGGGCCTCGACTCAGGTTCTCAGATTTAGTGGTAGGTGTTTTGACCCATTATGCCCGTGTTGATGGTCCTGAGAATATACGTTTTGCACACATTGAATGTACATTTTAATGTTTGAAATTTCACTACCGTATTCTAGTTTTTCTGCATGTGCCTCAAATGCAATGAAAAAGAAAATTTTCAAAATTAACATGATGTCACTATTAGGCAATAGAACTAGAAAAACAGGGAATCATCGATATCAAGATTGTATACATTAGGCAGCAAATGCTTATGTGCTCATTCAACTTGAAGATTACTTCCAGGGATTTCAGGACTCTTCCACAGCATATTGAACATACTAAGTCATTCGAATGGATGTCTTTTTGGAGACTTACTGTAAATGAGGACCTGACTAAACTAGTCTAATAGATGTTACTTTTAAAAGAGTAAACCTAGGTTTTTTTAGATGGTATAATCTAAGTATAAAAGAAAAATACTTTAGTTATATGAAAAACTATAAATTATATATTTAGATATAAGCATTGAGGTATAAATATTAATTAAAAATAATGTAAAAATCAAATTTAGCTGTGTGTTTAGTAGTTTAAATAAGACTATTTGATATTGATTTAACTGTCATAGAGAACCTCTTTTATGATCAGTAAACCTCATTAGACATTGCTACCAGTTGCTAATTGGTACATAATAGTCCATTTTAGCAAAATTTAAAAGTAAAATATATATATATATATATATATATATACATATTTTAGGTCAGAACAAAGTTTCTTTGTTTTTAGTACATTAACAGAAATTCTAGGAGGTTAATCTGTAGTCATGTATCACAAATCACATCATGATTATGTACAATTATGCAATTTCAAAAATATAATTAAGATACAAAAATAAGTCAGCAATACAATCCCAATTGAATTAGACCATGAATTGTGCATTAAGCTCTTCTTTCTCAAATTTATTTAAATATAGTATGAAGTCCTAAGCTTATAAACTTTTATTACATAACACTATAAGCATGTAGGAAAGTCACTTGAGTAAGCCAAAATGAAGTTTCCATTTAAAGAAGTAATCACACAGCTAGGAATTTAAACAAAATGCGAAGCCATGTGAAATAATTGTAGTTCTTGACATTCAAACATAACAAGTACTAATAAGTCAAAGCAATTATTAACAAATATTAATAAGGCAAAGGCAAAACTAATAATTAAACACAAATAGAAAATAAAATTGTAGAAATAAAAAATGTCTAATTTAAGTGTAAAAAATGAGATATAACCAAACAAGGAAAGAGTTATGTGATGAAACATTAATAAATCATAAAAATTAGGAGCTAAATATGTAATTATATGATAAAGTATAGTCCTACCATGTCCAAAGCCCTGGATTACATACCCGAATTCTATTACTTTTTCTAGAGAAACATGAGGAATTTGTTTCTTCACCCTTTATAAACTGGATACCAGGGGCTGGAGAAATGACTCAGTGGTTAGCAGCACCAACGGCTCTTCCAGAGGACCTGGATTAAATTCCTAGCACCCACATGTCAGCTCACAACTCTCTGTAACTCCAGTTCTAGGAGGCTTGAAACTCTCATATAGATGTATATGCAGGAAAAACAGCAATGCACATAAAACAAAAATAAATACATTAATTTTTTAAAGTTTCAAAAAATAGGATACCAATAACAAAAGAAATGATTCCACCCAAATGTAGTTCGTGGAACCAGTGAGAATTACTGAGGTCACTTACAAGAACATAAGTGACTCTCAGGCAGCTATACTACTTCACAGCCCCACATCAGGATTGATGATGACTCCCAAAAGCTGATTACTTGGAACTAATTGCCCAACTTCATGCAGGTGTGTTGAAGAATTTTCTCTTCTTAAGCAATTCTTTGATTACATATGTAGCATCCTGGAGAAGCAGTGTATTACCTGTGTAGCCTTGTCGAGGAGCACGGTATTATCTGTGTAGCCTCACAGAGGAGTGTTGTAGTGCGGTTTCTAGGTCCCGGGCGGCCAGAGGTCTGAGACCCACAGATCTGCTGCCCGAGACCCCTTAGCCGCCCAGCCACTCACTGCTCAGACCCCCAGAAATGACTCAGACACTTATATTAACTTCATGCTGTTTGGCCTATGGTTCAGGCACACTGCTAGCTAGCTCTTACATCTTAAATCAACCCATTTCTATTAATCTGTCTGCTAAGTGGCCCGTGGCTCACCTGTGTTCCTTACATGTTTCTTCTTGGGCGGCTGGCTCTATCTCCCTCTGACTCCGCCCTGCTTCTCCTACCTATTCTGATTCCTCCTCCTACTTCTTCTATGGAGCCTGTCATGGCCCAAAACAGTTCCTTTATTTAAAGATTGAGAATCATAGCATACAGAAAGGCATTCCCACATCAGAGGAGCACTGTATTACCTGCATAGCCTCACAGAGGAACACTTTGGACCTTTCTGTTTTCTGAGTTTCTTGTGTCTTGTAACTTTTGTAAATTTCACAAGTTTTATTAATTTCCCAAGTCACACAAGCTTCCCTCTTTTCTCCAGGAAAGAATGCTTCAATTCAAGAGAAATAGCTACATAAAACTCTAGGCCTACCTCCAGCTCCCACATTTTTTTGGTATTTTTAGAAAATGTTCTCTCAGTCTTAGTGAGGATAGTATAAGTATCTGATTATTTTTCTCTGCCTTTGGTGGATGTCAAACCACTCAGAGACAGGAAGAGTTACTTATTTGCAGAGTGTGGATAGTGTAACTCTGCACAGTAAACCATCACAACTATTGAAAAGGAAAGTTTTATACTACGTTAGCAATTAAGAAGATCAGTAATTTGCCATCATCAATGCAAATGTAAAGGAGGCAATTTGACAGCTAAGTCAAATAAATACCTTTAATAAAATAATAACAGTAATTTCAATAGTGTCTCTGTCCTTCCAATTCACTATCTGGCTTGTTGTAGTTGCGATTGCTCATTTGCTTTCAAAGCTTGAGCTCCTTTCTGTGAAGTGGACCTTACATCTAATGAGAAAGTTGTTGGTTGCATTTATAAAAGAGCTAAATTTTCCTAATATGTTGATAGTGATGTCTGCAGGGTACATAACCAGCCAGAAATGTTATTGACTATTGTCCATCAGCAGCCTACATACAGCTCTTGGTTCAATTACGACATCAGGGAGACAAATTTCCGACCATTCAGTTCCAGCTGAAGCTGAAGCATACAGGTTTTCATCGATAGGCTTTCCGTGTAGTTCTGGCATGCAGCCAGCGTCGGGGGAATAGCTTTAGGGTTTGTAGGGACTCTGCAAATTCCCTAACAGCTTATAGAGAAATAGGACATCCCTGGTTCCAGCGTTTCCACTTGATAGCTTTATGGCTCTTTTGTGAGCATTTCTCCACTCATAGAGATGCCTCCATTTGAACCTTATCACTGCTATTTTACTATCTTTCCAGATGTTTTCGTAAGATATACAGGCATTAGAATTATTTCAGGAAGACTTTTTAGAAAGTGAACCTGATTTCGAAGGCAACCTGCTATCTGTTCTAATCAAATTTCTGTAGTTTCAAAATTCAGAAGCTAAGGGTTTATTAAAATACAAGAATTTATTACAACATAGAAAGATTGAATCAATATACAAATTATTACTTCTAACAGCAAATTTCTAAACTTGGGAACAACAATTATGATGGAGCAGAAACAGAGATAAACAGTTAATTATGAAATGTTCTTTATATTAAGTGATAAGTATTTACTGAAAATTCATTAAACAAAGCATATTTAAGTTCATTTTCAAATTTACCTTGTAAAAGCATGACTAATATAATGAGATTATGACAAGATCATTTCAAATAATATCAAGCCTTTATCAACAAGTATTTATACACAAAATTTTAGTGATGTAACTTATATATCAACTTTAGCACCTGATAAATAAATACCCATTAACACCACCTCCAATTGCTATATTGTTTTAACCTGAACATTCAGGGATAATTGTATAACAATAATAGGTATTTTTCTAGGTAAGCTCTTACATACATGGGTAAGCCCTTGATAATGAATAGGTAAATGTAAAAGAATTAGAAATACTTTTGAAAAGTATGCTATTAGACTAAAATTACAAAGCAAAGGTAAATAGTGAAAGCAAGTAGTAATAAGTAAGCTATCCCTTCATTTGCTATAAAATTCATAAAATTTTATTGACTAATTATAGAATTTTATTATATGTTACTAAACAATATGACCTAAATTAATCATTATGACTCACTTGATCTCATCGTAAAAAAACAACACATGTTCAAACTTTGTTTTCAAAGGCACTAACAACTCAGAATACAAAATTATTTTATTTGCTTCAAGTGGTTTGGTTTTGTTTTGCACCCACTATATCATAGCAGTTCTTAGATATGGGAATGCCTTTCTGTATGCTGTGAATAGTAATCTTTAAATAAAGGAGCTGTTTTGGCCCATGACAGGCACTATAGAAAAAGTAGGAGGAGGAATCAGAGTAGGTAGGAGGAGCAGGGCAGAGTCAGACAGACCAAGTCAGAAGCCCAAAGGAGCAACATGTAAGAAACACAGGTAAGCCATGGACCAAGTGGCAAGAAAGATTAATATAAATGGGTTGATTTAAGATGTAAGAGCAAGCTAGCAATGTACCTGAGCCATAGGCCAAACAGCATGAAGTTAATATAAGCGTCTGAGTTATTTCTGGGGCCTGAGCTGCAGTGGGTGGCTAAGAGGTCTGGGATGACAGGTCTGTGTGTCTGGGCCTCTGGCGGCCCAGGACCAAGAAACCACATTGTAACAGTTCTTTAAGAATTTTCTACAGCTATTTCAAAATCAATGTAGCCATTCTTTCCCTACCCTAATTTGTCTCTTTTAAGTAAAACACTTCAGGAACAATTTGTGCTGCTGAAATGCTCTTGGATGTATGGTCTTTCACAGAAGCATGGTCAACTTACCAGGAGGTACCTTTTTAAAGAAAACTATCTGTGAGCAGCTAACAAATGCCAGCAGGGGAAAGGGGTGGATAACCTAGAGGGAGGGGATCCCAATCCCCTCTCCATGTTGGGATTTTGTCTGGCTAGGACTTAGAAGGGTTGGGTATACTCTTTCACAATAACTGTGAGTTCATATTTGCAGCCACACTGCTGTGTTCATAAGACAATGCTTTAAAATATTTAGAAAATACATTTCAAGTGGTAACATTGAAATCACGCTTTGGCTATTAAATGATGATAAAATTCACAATTTTATTCTAGCATCCAGAAACCCTAACGTTCATCTGCTTATATGACTCAGCAGGGATACACGTCTTGTTAAGGCTGAAGACTGAGATTTATCCCCAAGAGGCACAGGTAAAAAGAGAAAACTGAATGCTGAAAGTTGTCTTGTGATTTCTATATGTGCTTCAGGTACGTACATCCCCCAAAACACAAATAGAAAGCTTATAGATGTAATTATATCTTATTTTGTTCTACTTTAAGTACTTTCTAATCTGAATTCATATCAAGACAATTTTATTTGCTTCTTTTTTGTATAATCATGTCAAATAGTATGAAAAGAGGTGAAATATAAGGTCATATGAAGCCTTATATATCAATAAGTATCTTCATGAATATAATAAACTATTTAAAGTCACATATATGTAGAACTTTTAGAGGCAGCACAAACAATAATTTGTTTATTATTTGTTCATAAATTTGAAACTTTATGAGGTCCATTGTTTTTCACACATGCTTATTTCTTATTAACTAGTAATTACTAATTTTACATCTGCTATTAACCCAGGCCTTTTTAAATATAACAGTGAAAACGAGTTAGGTCACACTTAAGTTCTAAAAGAACCAGCTCTCACACAGACCCACGTTGATGACTGCAGTCAATTGTACATGTCATAAAATTATATACAAAAGATTCACCCTGACTTTAATGGAATTAATTATAACACATATTGTCATGCCTTTATGGTCCTGAATCTGAGTTACATCTGAATGCCTAAATATAGCCATAGTACATTTATGCACTGACCTATGGCTATGAAGTGTGCTAGAACTGTATCTCATTAAACTGACATGAGTATGAGCACTAACATATATGCCACATGTGGTGGGGCAGGTATATGTTAGCAAGCATTTGTTCTGTGATGTTAGGTAAGGATTACATATGTTCACACATGTTATCACATTATCAGATAACTGTAATAGCATTGAATTTGATCCACTTTGAGGAGAGATACAGGTAGCCCAGCTGTAGTTTGTGATGTTTCTTTAACATTGCATTTAATACACAAACTAACCCAACAAGTTTAGTAAAGTGGCTGCTCATAGTTTTCCTTTGTACTTGTTATGTAAATGTTGATTTAAGGTATTTTTGCATATATTCATCTATTCCTCACCTTTCTCAACTAATCTGTAATCCGTAATATGTTTCATGATTAAACTAAAATAAAAGAGACATTCCTATCCCTACTAATTCAGATTGGCATTTATTAACCAGCTTTTTCCTTGGGGATTAGATTTGTAATATTTGTACTATAAGAACATTTATTTATTATTTTAGATTGTATTTCTTATTATCAGTGTCTTTTTTAAATGTATATTTTTCTCTCATATATGACATTTTAACTGCAGTTTTCCCTCCTTTTTCTCCTCCCAGAACCTCTGACCCACCTCCTCCGTCTCGCCCAGATCCACTCCTCATCCATTTCCTTCCAAATAAGAGCAGGCCTCCTATAGATATCAACTACATGTAACATAAAAAATTACAGGAAGACTCGGCACATACTTTCTTATCAATGTCAGGTGAGGAAACCCAGCAGGAGGAAAGAAAAGATACATGCATAGGACCTAGGTCAAAAACATGTAACTTCCATGATTGCCATTCCAGTTTCTACGTGCACCTAGAAGCCTAGGAGACTGTGTGTTTTCTTGTGACTTCCTCCACATTTGGCTCCTATAATTGGTCTCTCCCTCTTCCACAGAATTCCCCAGGTTCCACGTGCAGTACTTAGTTCCTGGCATGGCTTTCCATCTTAGCCCTGAGGTTCAGACCCACTGGCAGCCCTGCTACTGCTTAGGCCCAAATAGTCACATAAAGGATTATACTAATTACATATTGCTTGGCCTAAAGTTCAGGCATGTTGCTCCCTAGCTCTTGTATCTTAACCCATTTCTATTAATCTATATCTTGCCATATGGCTAGTGATTTATGTGTGTTTCATTAGATCTCCCTGACTTCATCCCCCCCCCTTTATCTATGCTTGGATTTCCTCACTGCTTCTAAAATGCCTTGCCATATGCCAAAATAGTTTCTTTATTATTCAAGTATAATTCACAGGATACAGAAAGTCATCTCACATCATCCCCCCAATGTTTGACTGTGAGTCTCTGCATTTGCTCCTAGAAGTCTCTCTGATGAGGATTGTGTTAGGCTCCTGTCTACAACTATAAAAATAGCATTAGAAATTATTTCATTGACTGTTTACTTAGCCAGTTTTGCTCGGCTCTATCCTAGGTCTGTGGGCTATCCAGCCTCTTATTACTGGCCATCAAGACAGTATCAGATGTAAGAATCAAGTTAAAGCAGTCATTAGTCGACCATTCCCACAAGTTCACCTACTCTGAATCTGACAGAGGGCTAAATCACTGTCTCTTCCTGCTGCCTGCAGATCCAGATGTAGAATCCCAGCTGCCTCTCAAGTAACATCTGCCTGCAAGATCTATGTTTCCTACCATAATGATAATGGACTCCACCTCTGCTAAGTAATTGTTTTCTTTTATAAGAGGTGCCTTCATTGCGATGTCTCTTCAGAATAATGAAACCCTGACCAAGACAAAAAGAAAATTAAAATGAAATATATGAAGAACTTAAGAAACTAGCCATAAGTAAACCAAATAATCTAATTTTTAAAATGGGGTTCAGATATAGAGAATTCTCAAAGGAGGGAAATTAAATGGCTGACAGGTTTTTTTTTTTTAATGTTCAAAATCCTTAGTTATCAGAGAAATTAAAATAAAAATGACTGAGATTCCATCTTTTTTCATGTTATTATTGTTTTATAAAAATGTCATTTTTATCTATGTATCTCCTGTATCCCCTGCTCCTGCTCCCTTCTCTCCTCCCAAACCCTCCCATTCAGCCTTCAGGCTCACCCTTCTTCATCCACCCATCTCCTCCTCACAAAGGGCATGAAGTCCCAAGATGGGTCAGTTTAGCATGGCACATCCACTCCAGTCACATCTGATTTTCTAATCCCAAAGTCAAAACTAGGTCAGGTGATCCTCTGCAGGGAATGGACTCCATGCTGTCAACACTTACAAAAGAACAAAGTCTGATCCAAACCCTCGAGGCTCCACATACTTCCCATGCCAATCAACACTTACCTAGGCCTAGATTCTTTTCCTGATGGATCTCCAGCTGCTGTTCTTGATTCAGTGAGCTCCCCAGAGCTCCAGTCAGCCATCACTGTGGGAACTTTCCTCATAATCCCTATCCCCTTGTTCATACAGACTCTCCTCCTCTGCTCTCAGCTGGACCAAGAACTCTGCCCAGTACTTAGCCCTGGATCTCTGCCTCCACCTCTATTCTTTGTTGGATGTAGGTTCTATAATGACACATAAGGTGGTTATTTATTTGAGTATAGGGGAAGTGCTGTTTAGGCACCCCCTCCACTATTGTTTGGAGACTTGGCCAGGGACATCCTGTGAGTTCTTGGACATTTCCCTAGCACCCGTTCTCTTTCCAACCCCACAATGACTTCCTCTATTGGGATATCCATCTTTCTATCTCCTTCTTTGCTCCTCTCATTCAATCATCTCCTTCTTTCAAGATTAGTTCCCACCTCTTCATGGTTGCAACCCGATATGACCCCACTTTACTAAGGTAATCTCTATTTTCTCTTCTTAGAAGAATTGAGAATCCATCTCAATTCTTGTCATGTCATAATGACTAAGATGGAAAACACATTGACAGTGCATTTTGGCAAGGATGCAGACCAAGGGGAACACTCCTCCATTATTGTTGGGAAAGCAAACTTGTACATCCACTTTTGAAATCAATATGATGGATCCTCAGAAAGTTCGAAATTAATTGACCTCAGGATTCAGCTGTACTACTCCTGGCTTTTACTCAAAAGTGGATTTATTCATAATATCCAGGAACTAGAAACAATCTAGATGTTCTTCAATCAAAGAAGAGTAAAGAAAAGATGGTACATTTACACAATGAGGTACCACAAGGACACTTGCTCAAATATGTTTATAGTGGCTTTACTCATAATGTCCGAAAACTAGAAACAATCTAGAGTTCTTCAATCAAAGAAGAGTACATTTACACAATGAGGTATTGTTCAGTTGTTAAAAATGACGTTATGAAATTTGCAGGCAAATGAATAGAACTAGAAACAAAATCACCTTGTGTGGGGTAACTTAGACCAAGAAAAACAAATATAGTATGTACTCACTGGTAAGTCAGCATTAGCTGTAATAAAGAGATAGTCAGGATTCAGTCTCAGACCTAGAGAGGCTGAGTAACAGGGTGGTCTGAGAGGGGAATGCATGGATCTCTCTAGGAAGGAAAAATAGAAAAGATTTTGCGGATGGACTGGGCACAAGTGCAAAGAGAAACTGGAGAAATCAGGTGTGGAAAGGAATAAAAGGAGAGATGACTGGGATTTGTGGGTCATTTTGGAGATGAGGTAGGAACATACTGAAATGGAAAATCCCCCACATCCAGAAGGATGACCTCAGTGAAAACTCATAGTAAGATCAGTGTCTCAATCATAATTTTCTTTATTGTAATCCTGTCATTAGTATACAATTTTGAAATTTATTATGGCCACTAATGATGACTGTCTAAATTGCATTCTAATGCAGTTGTTTTGATTATACGAGGTTTCTGGCCTGGTCTTTTGGGTCTAGCCTCAAGGTTTAGGCTGGCAGACCCACAGATCTGCAGAGACACACAGATGCTTACAATAGTTTTAGGCTGATCAGCCTAAGGCCCAGGCATATAACTTGCTAACTCTTTACCCTTTTTCTAACCCATGACTCTTATCCTGTTTAGCCATGGGGGTCAGTACCTTTTCTCACAGCAGCATGGTTGTCCTCTGCTTCTTCTGGCTTCTCTCTGGCATTCTGCTCTGTGCTTCCTGTTCTCAGAGTTTTCTTAGTCTTGTAGCCCCGCCTATACTTCCTGCCTGCCTTTGGCCAATCAGCGCTTTTTATTAAACCAGTAGGTGGGATAATTATTTACAATGAAACAACACAATCCCTTACATATCCCTTTTTCTCTTTTAAAACAAAAAGAACTCCAAATCTAATATTCTTTTCTTCCCCTTATCTATAACAACTTATAAACAACACTGTAAATAAATGCAAACATCTATAATCCATGTTTTGGGAATGTGGGTGTCATTCTCTAGGCTACTTCCTGCTGAATGGGGGCACTGACAATTTCATGGGAATCCAAAGAAAAATGTAGGATTATGGACAAGTCTTTAGTGGAGTAGTCTGTAAGGCTGGGTCATCTCAGCCAGTCTTCTTGAAATTGTTCTGGATTCAGAGCTCTGGAAACTCGAACAGAGGTGCTCTGAAATGCTGAATCATCTGGTCCATCCATTTCCATTGGAGGCTTTTCCTCTATCAAACTTTATGTTTTTATCCAGAAATAAATCCACAGTCTTTCATTTCTGTGGAAATAAAAAGAAAACCTCTTCTCCAAAGTAGCATATCTTTGGATTTCAGTTTTAAAGTAAACTCATTTACAAAATATATATGTTGAATTAATCCAACAGCATTTATAATCAACTGTCTCTTAGCAGCTTTTACTATGTCATTTTCAATCAATAAGCTTAAAGATAAGACAATTTACTCAATTTTTAAAGGCTTTTTCTACCTTTTTATCTTTTTCTAAGCCTATGTATATATATTTTCAACACACTCTAAACCACTTAGACTTTTTTTTAATAAAAACTGTCTTTACTGTATATTTATTTCTTAACTTTTTCTGTCTCTGACCACACCTTTGTTTGCCTAGGGTGATTGACTCCACCCAGATTCTTCTATTTCTTTCTGTTTCTGAACACACCTTTAACCTGCCAGGATTCAAGGTTGGTAGGGTGGATGGCTCCACCCAGCTCCTAGTCTAGCTTCATAGAATTTATCTTTTTAGCCCAGGTACTCTAGGGAATTTTAGGGTTCATGTAATTACCAAGTAAAGCTTTGTCATCTGCTGCTCATTAACTCCATTTAATTATTAGGCAGCAGAGCCTCTTTAAAGACTCACATGTATTTCACCTCTAAGGCTGAATCAGGAAGCTTCTCTTAAAAAAGCCAAGCCTCACTGTTGCTTTCCTTGTGGCAACGGTTAGTCATTGGACAAGAACCTGTCCCTGTACTGATTGCTTGACAGTGTGCTATTTAAACTGGACATGCAGGTTCCCTCAGAAAGTGACCTTTGAACTTTGAAAGAACAAGCTGAGATGGTCTTTCAGGTTCCTTCTTTTCAGAGAAAACTGTCAGAGATGGCCCCTAGAAGGTGTGAGGCCAGTAGCGGCCCCTGGCGCTCTGGGCCTGGATCTTCCCGGAGTTGGGTTGCTTCAGAATGCAGCCCAAAAAGGGTGGTAAACTCCATCTCAGGCTAAATACTGGCATGAGACCGATAACCAACAAGTAACCCAAGGGAAAGTTGAATAGAACTTTAAAGATAGTCTTCAATCTTCAGGACACAAGGAGAAATGACTGAACTACACCAGAATGGGCAGAGCAGATTTTCTGCTTCATTGAGATGAAAAGAGACTCTGGGCCTGTAGGCTGGAGATGGATGCCCCAACTTTATAAAGGAACTTTGGGTGACTGTCCAGGCACATAGGTGTCATCTCTGTAATTTCTAGTTTTTGGAAGTTTCTTGCACTTCCTAGTTATTTAGGTAAATATTATTTCCTTCTTGGGTCTCTGTGGTAGTTGAAGATAAGATAGTTATAGTTACAGTTTTCTAATGACAGTTTTAGAAAAGAAACTTTGAAGTTAAAGTTTATAAGTTTAAGAGACATCCAAATAATAGCTTTTAGTTAGAAAGGAAATGAATTAGGTATAATCCTTTGGACTCATCAAAATAGCATAATTAATGAAATATTTTCTTGGAAAACTCTATTATTGTTTGTATATATTGTATATAATTATTGTACCTATTGTATATTGTTTTTTTATGCTAGCTATCACCTTTTTTAAAAAAATTTGACACAAAAGGGGATATGTGGAGATTCAAAAGTTTCAGAATTTTTGGAGATATCAGAGAGAATCTACCCACAGTCTATGTGGGGAGTTAATAGAAGCTCCAGAAGTTCCAGAGCTCTAACTATAGTCAGTCTAGGAGACTCAGAGAGTGGTGATTCAAACCTTTAATCCAAGCACAGGGAGTATCCTGGGATTGGTGACCTATTGTCATTAATCCTAACTAAGTCGAGGCCACTTCAGATTATAGAAGGAATTCCAGGCTCCCAAGAAGGTAGTGGTGGAGGCATACCTTAATTTACCGAAAGGGTACTTGAGACAGGATAGAAGCACAGAGGGAGCCATTCCAAGGGAAGCAAGGCTGAGGAAGCTGGAAGACAGCTGGATAAGATCTGACTGTGGTGTTTATTCCCTCTAATATCTCTAACTTCTTCAGAGATCTATCCCTGAGTCTCATTTATTCATGTGACAATTACCAACATAATTCTTCTTATTTAAACCATAAGCTATAGCCTAACATGAAGATAGGTTGTCATGTTCTGCCCACTTGCTAGCAGCATGCCACCTTAAGGTACAGCAGAGTTATTATTATTCTCCACTAACAAGGCTCCATTAGTTTTATGTGTCTTTATTTTATCTATATAATTAATTTATCTAAAATAACCTTTAGATAAAAGAAAAGTATTTCTTCCGTCTTTATTAATTACCCCATTAAGATCAGCATCACAAATTTAATAGCTAAAGAAAAATTACCAGTAAAAACACAAGGTAATTAATGTATTAACTAACATCAGATACAACTCCAATTTAATAACAAAATATATCCTATTTGACTGAACAATCTGGAGTAAATATAATTTGGAATAACTCTGTCATTTTAATACTTCATTCAGAAAATGTAATTTATTTTAGAAGAGGACAAAACTTTAAGGAGACCAGCCAAAAATGATGTCAGTGCTCCTTCCTCATTCTTCTAACAACTGGGATTATAGACATGAGTTCCTATACTGTCTTAAAAGTCATCTGAATAATCCTATCAAATGGGCTGTTGGATCTGTTGAATAACAGGTCAAAATTTTACCTTAGTATGGTACAGAAGCAACTGCTTTTTAGTACAAAGGAGGAACTTATGGAGCACATCTACCAATGAGGCCATTGTTCAGTTCATCAGTTCATGGGAAACACATAAATAGTCATTCTAATAAATATAAATTGGGGTTATTAAGTCTGAATCAATATTGAGACGTTATGCTCTATAACACATTAAATTTATTTTCTTTCTTTTATTACTTAGAAGACAGTAATGAAGCTAATATAAGAGTCTGAGTCATTTCTGGGGGCCTGAGCAGGAGCAGCGGGTAGCTAAGTGGTCTGGGGCTGCAAGTCTGTGGGGCCTCTGGCCACCTGGGACCAAAAATCCACATTGTAATAATTCTTATGAACTAAATTATAAATACTATCACAGGCATGCAGGTAAGGTAATGAAACAATATCTGGAGGGTATATATACAGGTCCCCGGAAATCACTTATATAGAAGATAGTAGACATAAAATAACTCTGTTAAACATGCTGTATATCACACTGTTTTTTTTTGTATTTTCATCTTTGTGTCTATTTTATTGATTCACTTTTCAATTTGGTTATTTCCTCAGTGATTTTACTTCTTTTTCTTCTAGAGCATTCTGCTGTACTGTAAAGGTGCTTGTGTGAGATTTCTCCAAATTCATTATGTAGGCACTTAGTGTGATGGAAATCATCTTAGTACTGCTTTTACTGTGTCCCATAAGTTTGGATATGTCATGGATTCATTTTCTCTAAATTATAGGGAGTATTTAATTTCTTTCTTTATTTCTTCCTTGGCCCAGGTGTAGTTCAGTTAAGAATTATTCAGTTTGTGTATACTTGTAGGCTTTTCTGTAGTCTGTATTATTACTGAGCTCTAACTTTAGGACATGGTGGTATGATAGGATACAGGGGGTTATTCCAATTTTTGTATCTATTCATATTTGATTTATGCCCAAGTATGTGGTGAGTTTTAGAAAAGGCTCTCTATGGTGTTGAGAAGAAAGTATATTTTGTGTTTGGGAGGAAAGATCTGTATATATCTATTAAGTTCATTTGAGTCATAACATCTGTTAGATTCCTCATTTTCAAATATCTGACTAGCAGACATGTCCATTGGTGAGAAAGGGTGTTGAGATCTCCCACATTTAGTGTTTAGTTTTGATTTTGATTTAAACTTAACTTTAGTAATGTTTCTTTTACATATGTGAGTGCTCTTGTATTTGGGCACTGAGATTTGTCCAGGATTGATATTTTGTCTTGATTAATTTTCCTGAGATGAATATGTAATTTTTTCATATGTCTTTTGATTGATTTTAGCTTGAAGTCTACTTTGTTAGATATTATAATAGCTACATCAGCTTTCTTAAGTCCATTTTCTTGGAAAATCTTTCCCAACTCTTTACTCTGAAGCAGTGTCTATCTTTGAAGTTGAGGTGTGTTTCTTGTATGCAGCATCAAGATGGATCCTGTCTTTTTATCCATTGTGTTTGTCAGTGTCCATTGATATTAAGGGATATTAATTAACAGCGATTGCTAATTCCTATCATTTTGGTGATAGTTTTTGTATGTATTGCCTTTCTTTGGTATTTCTGGTTGTGAATTTATCTAGTGTTTGTGTTTTTTTAAAGGTGCATCTAACCTAATCTAATTAGGTTGAAGTTTTCCTTCTAGTGCTTTCTGTATGGCTGGATTTCTGGATACAAAATGCTTAAATCTGGTTTTGTCATGGAATATCTTATTTACTCCATCTATGTTTGTGAGTTTTGCTGAGTATAACAGTTTGAGCTGGCCTCTGTGGTCTCTTAGTGTCTTCATAACATCTGTCCGGTATGTTTTTGTCTTTATAGTCTCCATTAAGAAGATGGATGTTATTCTGTAGATTCTGCCTTTTACTTGACCTTTTTTCCTTTGAAACTCTTAATATTCTTTCTTTATTCTGTTTAGTGGTTTGATTGAATGGCTATGGGACACTGGGGGGAGGGTTAGTCTATTTGGTATTCTGTAGGCTTCTTGTGATGTCATAGACATTTCCTTCTTTGGGTTGGGAAAGTTTTCTTCTATGATTTTGTTGAATATATTTCCTATGCCTTTAAGCTGTTATTCTCCTTTTTTCTGTTCCTATTATTCTTAAGTTTGGGTTTTTTTTCAGGATGTCCCAGATATTCTGGACATTGTGTGTTATGCATTTTTTCATATTAGTATTTTCTTTGATTGGGGAATTTATTTCCTCTACTTGTATCTTCCACTCCAAAGATTCTCTCTTCCATTTCTCACTTTCTATTGATTATGCTTCCATCTGTTGTTCCTGTTCATTTCCTCAGATTTTCTATCTCCAGCATTACTCTTGTTAGTGTCTTCTTTATGGCTCCTGTTTCAATATTTAAATTGTGAACTATTTCCTTCACCTGTTTGATTGCTTTTTCTGTTTTATTTTGGCAATATTTAAGGGATTGATTAATTTCTTTCATTTCTTTAAGGGAGTTTTTTTTTTTTTAATTTCCTCTGTAAAGATTTTTTTATCATCTTTATAAAGTTATTTTTAAGGATGTTTTCTTCTCATTTTTCTACATTGTAATGTTCAGGTTTTACTGTTTTAGAACTGCTAACTTCTTGTGGTGCAGTATTTTTCATTATGTTGTTGAATGTATTCTTTCACTGGCACCTACCAATCACTTCCTTCAATAGGTGCAAGCGTTTAGTAGGTATTTCAGAGAGTTGTTCTAGGTCCAGCAGATGAAGCTCTTGGTACAATTGGACCCAGTGGAGTCTGCATCTCAGAGAGCAGTTGAGGACTCCAGGGGATAGATGGGTTTGGAGGATGGAGTGAGGCTTATAGGCTACAGTGTCCAGTGAGGAGTGGTGGTAGGCAGGCCTGACCACACTTGTTTGTGGGACTGAACCTGTAGCCTTCAGTGGAGTTTGTGGAAATGAGTGATGTCCCTTGCTCAGGCCTAGGGCTGTGCTGACTGGCCATCTAGGAGGAAGATCACTCACCTCTTGTGATGGAGCCTATCAGAGTCTGTTCTGAAGAAGCCACTGACATTGGTGATGGAGTGGGGCTTATATAAGTCCAATAAGGGGTGGTGGTAGGCAGGTCTTCCCTCAGCAATCATGCTTTCTGGCCTGCTACTGGAGCTGCAGTATGGTTGGGGATACTGGTTGTGGGTTGTGTGTATCCTGTTGCCAAGGTCATGATGCTAGTTTGACTGATTAGCTGAGAGAAGGGTCATTCATCTCTTGCTATGGAAACTGCCTTCAACCTAAAATTTTAAATAATGTATTGTCTCTCAGTTACAAAACTTCTGTGATTTGGTCCCACTGTTTTATTATTTCTAACACTTTCCAGAACATCATGATGCTGATTAAAATTGGCAGTTTGAGCTGATGAGTCGTGGCACATGCCTTTAATCCTAGCACTCAGGAGTCAGAACAATGAGTAATATACAGAGAAACCCAGTTATTAAAAACAATCAAACAAACAAGCAAAAAACCCAGCAGTTTGCATAGTTTTACAAATTACAGACATACCTCACCAATGAATTTATAAAGGTGAAAATTACATAACTTAATAAGGCAAATTTGACACATTAAGTTATGGTTAGGCCATAATTACCTAATATATGCATTATACAGCCTTTTGGTAGCTGAGATAATAGTAATTTTGTTTTAAAATTATGCTATCCAATAAATTTGTTATAATACTAAGAGGAACATTACTTATAATACAGTTTTATCAGTACATGCTAACCTAGCAGGAAAAAAAAAAAACAAAAAAAAACTATGCTTTGTTTTTTGTTGGCTTCCAGAAAACGTTTCTAGGTCTCATAATCCTAGTAGCTTTTCTTCCCAAATATTTTTATTCTTGAAGCTATGAAGCAATTTTCATAATATATTACTATTTTTATCACTAATTTCTCACCTTAAATATTATACTTAAAAAAACTCTAAAACTTTATAACCTTGTGGATAATATTAAAATTTACATAATAAAATAATTTTAGTATTTTATTGAACTGTTTTGACCCATGACCACATCCTTACCATTTGTTATTGTAGTGATATATTTTATATTTAATAAAAATCTGGAATATCAGAGGACAGAGCTGCCTACAGAGCCAAGCCATGAAGGTCAGGGAGCGGTGACCCACTCTTTTAATCCTGTCCCTCACTCAGAGGCAGAGATCCTCTGGAACTCCATGAGTTCAAAGCCTCACAGCCAGGGCAGTAGTAGAGCCCAGCTTTAACCTTGGAAAGTAAGAAGCTGGGCAAAGAGAAAGAAAGGAAGAGTTCAGTGTTGCCTGCTACTTCCCCTGTCAACTGAGAAATAGGATGTTTTGGCTGAGGGTTTCTTTTTCTAAGTCCTAGCCTAGTCAGAATCACACATTTAAGAGTGGCAAATTAAAGATCAGACTTTGAATCTCAAAAACATAAAAGTGGCCACAAGCTCACAAAAAATTATTACATATTTTTCTACAATTGGTAGAATATATAAAGTAAAAGAAATATTTCAAATAACCTTAATCATCCACTACAAATTTTATTCCGTTCTACATATTTTAAATTATATTTGCATTTGTTATTATTTGTGAGAAAATGGGGGAAAGTCCCCAGGTTTATACTTTCTCTTATACACATTAGTTAGATCATTCCACTATTAACAGATAAATTATTCTATTTAACAGTATAGGCTGACTAAATTTACCTGCACTGTAGCAATGTAGCATTAACTAGACCCCAATAACTTGTTAAGACTAGTACATATGTTAGACATATTAAAGGTAACTGCTTATACATTCTATCAATGACTAGAGATGTATACCAAAAATTAACTTATATCAACAACATAATAAATTTTCTCATAATTATTTTATACTCAAGAAAATGTCTTACACTAATGGGAAACTAACCATTAAAATGTGGCCTAATTATACTAAAACAGACTAATATGACCTATCTTTACCCAGTCATTTTTAGAAAACATTCATTTTCAATTTCTATTCATTCTATCTCATTCACCATTCACCATTATACAAATTTATGTACTACTTATGCCTAATTACAAAATTATCCATGAATTTTCTTTAAGGAGGTTAATCTTCTATATCTAACATTTTATTATAAAAGCAGCATGATTTGATAACTGATAGCCATCAAATTTACCATTTTAAATTATTAAATATTGTAATACTATTTTTTATTATCAGCTCTTTTCAGCTTACACATTAAAATTCTGGTCTCTGGTGTGGAAATACAAATATAAGTGTGTAGTATATATCTACTTTTAAAATTTAGAGCTAGTTCTACATCTTGAGTAAACTGATCACTATTTCAAATGAGTGTATAGTAAAAAAAAATTTAAAGCTCCCTGGTGTTGAAAACTTTTCACTCATGATTTTCCAGAGGCATGTAATGAAGTAGCCATTTTCCAGCAAGCATTCAATGAACTCACTGAGTGAAAAGAAAGGAATGTTTATTCTAATATAAATAACCCAATTTCTTTTCCAAATAATAGCCATATTATGAATCTACAAGAAAAAAATGAATAGTAAGAAGCTTTCCAATAATGCAGATATTACCACATAGCAGAGAGAACTGTATTGTTAAAGGCTAATAGGCACTCAACATTTAGACTTTATAATATTTACTATAAGGATAGTTAGATTTCCACATCTAATAGCATTATACAGATATATAACCATTTTGGGTATAATGGTAGAACTTTATTTAGGGCTAAGGAATAAAACAATAGCTGTCATTTCCATGTGGTTCTTGCTAAAAATGAGTTTTGTTATCCTCTCAGTGCAAAATCCCTATTTTTAGTGACTAAACAAACGTCTGTTTCTGTCCTCATTTTCCCTATCTTAAAAAGCCATTGATATTCTTACATTTCTTTTAAATATCAACTCTTTAATTGTCTAAATTAAATTAAAAGATTGAACAAAAAGAATTAAACTATTGAAATGTGCAAATTACTTATGGGCAATCAATACTTCTGAGAAACTTCAAATGTGAACTTCCATATCTCCTACCCATTTATGAAATAAAAGGCATTCAAATCCTGCCAGTGTATTTGTTTTCCTGTTACAATTTGGAGATTTTTGAGAATACCACTGAAGATGGGAGATCCCATTTTATCGTTAATGCTATTAGTTTCTTTCTCCATTAGTAAATGTGGGAGGCATGGGGTGAAGCACTAAAAATTAGTGACTTGGTGAACTGGTTATTTTTCTCTTGAGAATTAATGGAAATGTCTGGCTCTTCTGATCTTTCTTTTCATGGGAAATGAAAACAATAAAGCAAAATTATATAAACAAATCAATAAGCTCCCAAGTCTCAAATAAGACTGAATTTAAGTCACGTTGCAAACCACATATACTTTAGAGCAAAGAGCATTACAGAGAATCATGAGAGACATCTGTCAGATTGGCCTGCTTCGTACCTAACATTTTTAGGACTGGTTATGTTATCTAAGATCTTTGGCTGTTCATCTAAAAACTACTGGTGTTTATTTACCAAATTGACTATTAATTGGTTAACAGGTTTGTTTCTAAAGACCAAAACATTACCAATTAGGGAATTGCCATTCATATTTCTCTATAATTTTATATGATTATTATCATTAAAATATTTAATGTATGCTAATGTAATTTATATATGTTGAAGATAATTTAAAAATTTCATGTATGCAAGTAATATAAATTATTTAGAAGAACACAAGGATAATAATTAATAGATCATGAATTTGGGAGGGGAGAACCTGGAAGGAGTTGAGCAAAAGAGAGGAAAAAGTATATTTAGTACTTAAGTATCATGTTCTCAAAATATGAAATTATTAAAAATATTGTGATGAAAAATGTGTCTATACTGAACATATAGTGATTTTTTTCTTTCATTATTTTTAAAACTGAGCTTGCTCAGGCCATGAGTATAGGCCCAGAACACCCTGTTTTATTCAAATCCTTCCCGATCCCTGACATTTACAATCCTTGTATTACTCTTTCATAATTGTCCCTGAGCATTGTGGAGCAAATCCCTCAGCTCCAATGCTATTTTGAGGTCACTATTTTTTTTTTTTTTAGACAAATGTGATTACAGACTCAGGAGATAGGTCACGTCAACTCTTCCCAGCAATGTCAGCTTAAATATTTCATCTAAAACAAAACAAAACAGGATATGAGATGATTTGACTGAGACAAAAAATATTGAAATTTTTATCAAAATAATTAAAGAATTAGATCACTAGTAGAAATATTTTTTTTTCTATGAACGCCATACTGGTGATATACAAAAAAATCCCTAGAGCTCTTGAATTTCCTTCCAGAGGGCATGCAATGTGTATTGAGAGGTGGCTTCTGGAATGTTGGCTGCACTCCTAAAATGTGAATTACCTTTCCACATCTCATATTTATTTTATGACCAACCCAGGACAGAGATTACTTTTTATGCTCTAATATTTTGGCTAGACTGTGATAATAAATGACAACAGCTGGACATCTTTAAAGCAACCAAGGTAGTTTGAATGAGAGAGCCCTTCATAGACTTCATAGTATACTTGATGGAACAGTTTGGGAAGGTTTAGCAGGTGTGGCCTTGTTGGAGGTGGTATTGTTATTTAAGAGTGGGCTTTGAGGTTTCAAAAGTTAATATCATTCCCAGTTAGTGCTTCCCCTCTCCCTATCCCCCCCCTCTCTATAGACATACATATATAGATAGACAGATGTATGTATAAATGTGTATGTATGTGTATATTTTTGTCTCATGATTATCTGAATATGTAAGCTCTTTACTACTGTCCCAGTTCATGTCTGCCTACTGCCATACTCCATACTGTGATAATTAAGAACTCACCCTCTGAAACTGTAATACCCCATCAAATACTTTCTTGTATATGTTGCTTTGACCATATCTTAGAGCAACAAAAGAAAGGTAAATATAATAGAAATCCACATTTACTTCTCATCTTATTAAAATCATATAGGTCAAATTCTGATGTCTAGAGAGAACTATTTCCATATATGTTCAAGTTCTTCCAAGCATCTTTACTCTGTGGAGAATGAAAGCAAGCTCTCACAGAGGCTCTTTCGTATAGGCATCAATTCACTATTGAGACTTCCACACTCATGGCCTAATTAACCCCTAGCATCCCATGTCATCAAACCTTAAAACGGAGTGATTACACATTCTTGAGTTTGAATGAAATAAAAGTATTCATATAAGACCACAGCAGTTCCTTTAACATGGATGCTGAATTTTAAAAATATATCATAATATTGTGTAGGTTATTATTACAAATATGCCCAGCACAATATGAGAGTAAAGAATACTAAATGACTAGCATATAAAAATATTCTATCATTACCTTTGCAGCTATAAAACTGAAGAAGATACATTTAGTTGTGATAATAAATATATAAAGAATCACATATTAAATCAATTCTGATGACTAAAAGTCTAAAGTTGTGACATAAATAGTGTGAAGCAATAAGGTTGTACACTTTCCAAATTACTAGTGCATCCTGTGGGAAGAATATTCTGAATAAATACAAAAAAAGGGAAAGATTCAGATGAACAAGAATATAGCAAAAAACATGACATGATGGCTTCACATTCAAGAAATCCAGGAAATGTAGTTTGCTTCATAAAAATTTCATCATGTCACTATTTCAAGAATACATATTGTGGTGGTTTGAAAGAAAATGGCCCCAAAGGGACCGGCACTACTAGAAGGTCTGGTTTTATTAGAGTGGGTGTGACACTGTGGATGTAATACACTTGGCTTCTTCTCTAGTGCGTGTCCACCTGTGTGTCACAAAGTCCCACCATAATAATAATGAAATAAACCTCTGAAAATATAAGCTACCCCAATTAAATATTTTTATATTTTTTCTTTACGATAATTGCCATGGTCATGGTGTCTTTTCACAGCAATAGAAACCTATGACAGTTGGTACCAAGGACAAGGTTATTGCTATGTTGTGCCTGACCATGCTTTTGTTTGAAGGAATATGAATCTTGGGGCTGTGGGTCAGAAAAGCAGTCAAAGACACTAAATTCTGCTTAATGGACCATAAGAGAAGAAGCATGGAGGACAGTGCTATTGAATGCAATTTGATGAAGTGGGAAACAGGACTCGAAAGGGTTTAGAGGAGAAGAATATTAATATGTGGCCTAAAGATTGTTCTGTGATATTTTGGTAAGAAATGTAGTTGCCTTTTCCTTTATCCAAATAGTCTGCCTAAGGCTAAAGTGAAGAGTTTTGGATTAATTTATTTGGGAGAGGAAATCTCAAAGTAGCCTAGTATAGATATTGTCATGTGATTACTTGTTTTAACTAAAATGAAGATTTGTAATGAAAAGGAGCAAGTTAAGCAAATAAAAATATAAAATGTACAGATGAAGAAAATGGGAAGTAGGAAGTGGAATCGAGATAAATTGTGTGTTCAAGGAGATAAGCTGATTAATAAATAAAATAATCAGATGATTCCTTGAGGGCAAGATCCTACCAAGTTAGTTTTTCGAGTTGTAAAAGGAATTAAAGAAAAGTTGAGAGCCAGGTCTGAAGGCGTACACCTTTAATCTCAGCCCTTGGAGGCGGGGGCTGACAGATCTGTGAATTTGAGGCTAGCCTGGTACACAGAGAAAGTTCAAGGACAGTCAAGCTTAGGAAGTGAGGAAAACCATGTGTGGTGGTTTGAAAGAAAATGGCCCCCAATGGAGTAGCACTGTTAGGAGGTGTGGCCTTGTTGGAGGAAGTATGTCACTGTGATGGTGGGCTTTGAGGGGTTTTTGTTTCTTCTCAAACTTCACTCAGTGTAACAGACAGCCAACTTCTTGTTGCATACAAGATATAACACTCTCAGCTCTGGCACCATGTCTGCCTGTATACTGCCATGCTCCCCTTTATCATCATAATGGACTGAACCTCTGAAACTGTAAACAACCTACTCTCAATTTTTTTTTTATAAAACTTACTTACTGTAGCCAGGGTGTCTTTTCACAGCAACAGTAAACCCTAGGACAACATGGAAAAACAGAAAGCTAGTGAGGATGTAATAAAGAAGGGAGTCCTGTTCTAGCCCTAGGAAGCAGCAGAACTTGTCAGGTTTGTCCTTTGGGTTCCAGTTTTAGACTTGAGGATAAAAGAAATAGGTTATGAAATTTGTGTTTGCATCTATGGAAGGCCACTGAGGCCAGGCACAGGTTAGGGTTTCCCAAGATGAAGGCCCAGAAAGGTTATTTTATAAAGCTGTGAAGGAAAAGCCAAGATTTCCCTGGAGACCACAAGATGCTAGAGATGCCAGAGTCATGGGATACCTGCCAAAGAAAGCTGCTATGGAGTGGAACCAGTCCAAAAGAAAGACGTCTGTTGAAGTCAACAAAGCCGAAAGGAGTTGGAAGTCTAAAGAGCATCTCAGTACCAGACAGGAAGATGCAGTGTTTACTAGCACTTCTATACACCAGGGACTAGAGTAATTCTGTCACACAGGAATGGATAAGAAAGCACAGCATCCTACTCCACTGTGCTTATCATTATTGAGTCTTACAAGCTATTTCCAAATAATCAAAAGTCAGATACAATAAGCAAACAGAAGAAACTCTTACAAATATAAATTAAGCATATGATGATGAAAGTTATACTCAAATATGATCAAAGTCTAGACAGGTCTCTTGATATTTAAGGTAAATTTCACATAATTGGACTCAATACTTAAGGTCATGGTTGCTACTTCCCTATGTTCTAAACTGAGCTCAACTTGGTTGTAGCAGCCAGATTATATTTCCTGATCCTAAATGTGTAGTAGTAAGAAATTCAGTCTTAGGATCTTGCAGGTGATCTTCCCACTGCTTAAATGTAAGACTCTAGAATACTAACAATGGAAGATTTGTAAAGGAAGGAGATTTATATATGATATATATTATCTGTCTTATGCTACCTGAAACATTGAAAAACATATGAGAAGTGTGTATGCTCTGGACTGAACACCATTTTTCTTGTTCCTGTGATTCCCAAGAATTTATTAATTAAATTTTAGTGCCCTTTAAATATCCCCTAACATTCCAGAGTCAACATAAAAGAAGTAGACACTATCTCAAATCATAATAGCAAGGAATTCTATATCCTAAGTTCATTTCTGATGTTCTATCTCTATATAAAAATATTTAAGGTTGTTCTACTCAACCAGCCAACCCAGTGAATCAATCCATCATGTTTCTC
Organism: Phyllotis vaccarum; assembly: GCA_033318265.1. Lineage (NCBI taxonomy): Eukaryota > Metazoa > Chordata > Mammalia > Rodentia > Cricetidae > Phyllotis > Phyllotis vaccarum. The sequence goes on from JARWLC010000005.1 coordinate 145,814,807, forward strand.
ATCTATTTCACAAAAGTAACCAAGGCTGTGCGGTTTATAAAGCAAATCTTTTTATTCTCCTTTGGTATGTTAAATAAAAAATATGGTAATTAAAAACTTATTATCTGTCAAAATAATAAAAAGAGATTGAATCAGCTTCCTCAGAATTTCTGATGGATTCACACCTGTTGGTACTGACTGCAGACTCCATTATTAGACGTTAGTGTGCTTTCTGCCTAGCTTTATGTCCATTTGAGAGAAGCTAAAGTCATATGAAAGGATTGAACCTCAAGAAAATGTCTAAGTAAGATGAGGATGTAGGCAAGTCTTTATAATATTTTCTTAATTAGTCTTTGATCAGGGAGAGCCCAGCCCATTGTGAGTAGTGCCATACTCGGACTGGAGTCCTGGGTTCTATAAGAAAACAGGCAAGAAAGTTAAGAGGAGCAGGCCAGTAATCAGTACCCCTCCATGGCCTCTGCATCAGCTCTTTCCTCCAGGTTCCTGTCGTTTGAGGTTCTGTCCTGACTTCCTTCCATGATAGATTACAATGTGGAAGTATAAAGCAAATAATCCTTTTCATCCCCAAGTTACTTTGGCCAGGGTGATAATCACAGAACTACTAGCCTTAAGTAGGACACCATGTTTGTTAGGAATGCCATAAAAAAGAGAAGCTTATCTTAGTTTATCTTAGCAGGTTGGCTCTGTCCTTGCTTGCCCCAGAACATGAGGGATGGATCAGCTTATAAAAGTTTAGGACTCAAGAACTGAGAAGAAGAACCAAGGCATCTCTCTAAAGGAATTTTTTCTCTAGCAACAGCCTCCTCAGATTCCTTCATCTCTCAGCAGCGACATAGACTGGCATATGAGCTCTCAGAGAACATTAAGATCTAAATCCTAACCATGTTTGTTTATAATAAAGTATCCCTGAAGAAGACTAGAACAAAACCTTAGAAATATGTATTTGCTTTCAGAATAAGTTAATTTGTATTGGAAATCTTTCTAAAGCCTATTTAAAAATAAGGAGTAAGTCTCAAAGTGTTTCAATATTCTGAGTAAATAAGTAGAAAGAAATCAACACAGCCAAATAAATCATTTCTAAGCATGCTCGAAAAGGACAGTGCTTCCTGTTTTAGTCAGGTTCTTGGCAAGGGAGGTCATTAAAAATGTAAGATTATTGTAGACTTTTTTACACATTGCATAAGACCGACTATGGTAAAGTCATACTTGTTTCTTGAAGATAGTTGAAATTGGATGCCACTCTATCTCAGAGTATAGCCAAGAACACACACACACACACACACACACACACACACACACACACACACAAGGAGCCTTGTGATAATTCAATAAAAGTTTCAGAAGATTTGGAGATACCAGAGGGAATCTACCCACAGTCCATGTGGGGGTTAGTAAAAGCTCCAGAAGTCCCAGAGTTCTAACCACAGTCAGTCTAGGAAAATCAGAGAGTGGTGATTCACACCTGGGAGTGGTGACCTACAGCCTTAATCCCAACTGAGTCAAGGTCACTTCAGATTATAGAAGGAATTCCAGGCTCCCAAGTAGGCAGTGGTGGAGCCACGCCTTAATTTATGAAAGGGTACTTAAGACAGGATAGAGACACAGAGGGAAACATTTCCAAGGGAAGCAAGGCTGAGGAAGCTGGAAGACAGCTGGATAAGATCTGACTGTGGTGTTTATTCCCTCTAGTATTTCCAACTTCTTCAGAGATCTATCCCTGAATCTCATTAATTCGTACGACAGATCCTATAAGTTTTTTATAGTGCCACAGAGACAAGGTTGTGGTGGAAGCTGCTCTGTGCAAGAGAAAGCCCCTGCCAGGTTAGTTATTTATTTGTTTGTTTGTTTGGCTATTTTTCATTTTTCCATTTCTTTTATTTATTGAAAAAGTTTTAAAATATATATATACCAGTGCTCCTCCCTGTTCTTCCTCAAACTCCCCCCACCCCATCCCCTTCCTTTCCCCAAGGAGGGCAAGGATCCCAAGGTGGATAAGTTCAGTCTTTCATATCCAGCTGAAGAAGGTCGGTCTGAGCCCCTCGTCCCAGTACTAAGGTTGGGTTAGGTTGTTCCTCTGTAGGGAATGGGCTCTGAGATGTCAGTTCATGCACCAGGAACATAGTCTGATCCTTCTGCAAGAGGCTCCAGAAAACTGCCCACACCATTTGACAGTCATCTTCCTTTCTATGGAGGTTCCTGGGCAATTGTTTCTGAGTCAGTGAGCTTCTAATAGCTCGGATGACCCATCTCTGTGGGTCTCCTCCTCATGATCCTCTGCTGATTCTCCTCCGCTGATTATGCACTTCTCTCTCTCTCTCTCTCTCTCTCTCTCTCTCTCTCTCTCTCTCTCTCTCTCTCTCTCTCTTCAGCTGAACAGGGAGCTCGACCTTGTGGTTAGTTATGGATATCTGTTTCCACCTCTATCCAATGCTAGATGAAGGCTCTATAATGACGGTTAATGTGGTCATAAGTTTAATTATAGGGGAAGTCCTGTTTAAGAACCCTCTCTATTTCCTGGAGTCCTAGATTTCTTAGTGTGCAAATCTGTATATAGTACTGGATTTGATCTAAAGAGAGAGAGAGAGGCATGAACATGACAGTCTAAACAGAGCTGTCTGATAAATTGTATTTCTGCCACTAAAACAATGATCTTCTATCACTTTTGAAGATTATTGCTCCTTGCAATTCCAGTGTTGAGAAATTGTTCTTAATAGTATCCCAAACAAAGGAGCAATAGCATGATACACTGTTTCCTGGGCTTTATATTTTAAAAGAATAGGATTTTAAACTCTTTGACCTAGGGACTAATGAATGTTCCTGTGGAAGTATTATGACACCAGATGGACATGTATGCCACGCAAGAAAAATAAAAATCTGCCCTTTATGAAAAAAATGAGAATCTTCACATTAGAGAAAGGCACAACTATTTCTGTAATAAATTATATACTTAGCATTATAAAAACTAAATTACTGGTAGCAGGTTATTAAAGTTGATAATAACACACTCCTGGCCAAATAGTGAGCATAGAGTATTTTAATTCTCTTAACTTCAACTTTTAAGATATAATATTCATATATTTTCTATTACATTTACTATATTTATCTGTATCATTGGGCTGCCAGCATATATGTCTATGCTCCATGTATCATCTCTTATTGATACCATGAGAGAGTATTGGCTAACTTGAAATTAGAGTTACATAACATGGTGCCACAATGTGGATGCTGTGGATAATTGCTCTTAGCTGACAGGTTATCTCTCCAGGCTCTAATTTTATATTTTTATTTATATCAAAAGTGTGACCTATACAAGAGTTTCCAAAATTTAACCCAATATTTCCAAATTGGAAAAAATCAGATATTCATCAATAGCAGAACTGATGGATTATTGTACTGTAATATGTTATTGGGCTAGAAATTTAATCATCCACTGTTAAAAAACAACTATAATGAAACCACATAGAGTACCCTCAAAACAGTTATGTTGATACAGATTGAAAAGATTCAAATATACAATGAATACATCCATCATACATGAAACATAGTTCCCTTTATACAACTTTTAAGTCTAGGAAAGAGTAACAGACGTGCTAGAATGTAAAAGAGTGATGATGGAGAAGTTGTTGGATTGATATCAAAGGGTTATTGGGGTTATTTAATGATAGGAATATGCTATAGGTTGACACTAACATTTGCCATGCTATGCACTTAAGAAGTATGCGTTTTATTGTATAAAAATTATTGCTCATAGGAGAGAAGATAATTCCCCCCAAAGAGATGTGAAGATGAGCCATGTAGTTTTCATAGTAAAATGTACTTTTAGTTAAAAAATAACTTTTATTCTCAAAATAAAATATTTATAATTGTTATTGCAGTAGCAGAGCAGAGGACAGTGATAAAGCCAGATATAGATAAAGCTACCAAGACAAAGACAGGAAGAAGACCTCACTGAGTTCACAAGCAGAACAGGTACATACTCTGGAGGGTGAGCCAGGTCACCACAAAGGCTCTATACAAAGTGAATTTTAAATAGTCAGAGGTTCTGCATCAAAGGACTCTGGAAATTACAGTTCAGGTGGTAGAGTGGACAAACATTTCTCAACAGAAAATTTCATATAATATGATCCTATAGACTTCTAAAACAGATGAGGAGTTGACTCAGTATGCACAAGAAAAATGGAGTGTTCCACCATTATTTGCTTATTTGGTCTCCTTGGAATGTGACAGAGTGAAGAAAAGTCACCCAGAAAGTCTCCTGTTCTGACTCATAGAATTGATGGCTGGCAATAAGGCAATAAGTCTGGGGAGGGAAGTTAGGAAAGGAGAAGTTGGGATCAAAAACATCCTTGCACTCACAGATATGAACTGAGAAAGAAAGATTGTATTTTCAAAGAACAAAAAGATGAATAACCCTCTGCTCAGAAAGCTGGGAATGAAGGTAGATAAGAGCCTAGGTAATGCCTGCACTATCTGTACAGCCTGAACATATATGGTTCTCCTAAGATCCTACAACAAGGACCAGATGTGTCTAATAGTCTAGGTAAACTTTGCACTATCAAAGTGACCAATGGCTCACCAAAGTTCCCATAACCAACACCTGAGGTGCTAATAGTCCAAATAACCTGCATGTTATCTGTATAACCAAGAACACACAAGGTTTCACATTACGATAACTCATGCAAACTATCTCTAGAACCCATCTTCATGGAAGAAATGACATGTACTTTGAAAAGAGTTCAATATAATTATGTCTCATTTTGGATTTATGTCATATTAGGAATTTTTTCTTAATTATACTGTACTCAAATATGCCTAAAATGACTGTTTCAGGTCCAAATGGTTTTGCTACTGAGTTCAACCAAATTTTGAAAGAATTACCCCACAAAGGAGAAACAGAATGAATATATTCAAAATCATTTCATGAGGCCACCATTACTCTCATAACAAACCACATAATGATCCAACAAAGAAGTTAAATTATAAAAAAAGTTATAAACACTGTTGCAAAAATACTCAATAAAATACTTGCAAACTGAATTAAAAAACAAATCAAATGATCATTCACCATGATCAAGTAACCTTCATCCTAGAGATGCAGGGATAATTTGATATGCAAAAATCAATAAATGTAATCCACTATATAAACAAAAATAGACATGATCATCTCACTAGATGCAGAAAAGGCCTTTGAAAAATCCAACACTACTTAATAATAGAAATCTTGGAAAGATTAAGGATACAATGGACATACCTCATCATAATAAAGGCAAATTATAACACATCCATAGTCAACATCAACTTAAGGAAAACTCAAAGCAATATCATTAAAATCCGGAACAAGACAAAGTTGTCTACTTATTGCAATCCTATTCAATACTGCACTTAAAGTCTTAGCAAGAGAAACAGAAAAACTGAAGACCAATCAGATACAAATTATAAAAGATTATAAAAGAAATAAAGTGTCTTTATTTGCAGATGATATTACAGAATACATAAGTTACCCTAAAAATTCCACCAGGAAACTCCTACTGCTGAAAAACAATTTCTCTAAAGTAGCTGGATACAAAAGTATTCTATAAAACTCAAATGACAAACGACAAAGGGTCTGAGAAAGAATTCTTGAGAACAACTTTCAAAAGAGCCTCAAATAACATAAAATGTGCTCAGGTAACTCAACAAAACAGGTGAAAGATTTTTATGATAAAATTTCAAATCTTTGAAGAAAGAAATCAAAGAAAACTTCAGAAAATGTAAAGATCTCCCATGCTCATGGTTTGGTAAGCTAGAAACAGTAAAAATGGACAACCAATCCAAATGTAATCAACAGATTCAATTAAATCCCCACCAATATTTACACATCTTGGAAGGACAATTCTCAGCTACACATGAAAGCTCTAAAGACAAGGATATCTAAAACTATCCTGAATAATAAAAGAACTGCTAGAGGAATCACAATTTCCAGTTGGAAATGGTACTACAATGTTACAATAACAATACACAGCATGGTATTAGCATTAAACGTGTTAATCTATAAAATTTATTGAAGACCAAAACAGAAATTCACACACCAATGGACACTTAATTTTTGAAAAAGAATCCAGAAAAAACCCAAGTATTTTCGATAAATGGCACTCATCAAAATTGATGTCCACATGTAAAGAATGAAAGTAAATCCACATCGTCACCTGTATAAAACATAACTCCAAGTGGATCAAAGACCTGAATGAAAAACCAGATACACTGAACCTGATAGAAAAGAACGTGCTCATTGACAGAGGAGTCTTTCTTAACAGAACACCATTGGTCCAGGCACTATGATAAATTATTAATTAATGAGACCTCATGAAATTGAAAAATATGTATAAGGAGAAGAACATAATAATTTGGACAAAGCTATAACCTACAGAATGGGAAAAGCATTTTAGTGATTAGACATTCAATAGAGGACTAATATTCAAATATATAAACCTGAAAAAACTAGATATAAAAATAATACCCAATTAAAACTTAGAGATAGGTCTAAACAGAGAACTCTCTATAGAAGAAACTCAAAAGGCTGAAAAGCACTTAAGTAATGTCTAATATCCTTAGACATCAGGGAAATGCAAATCAAAACTACTTTGGGATACCACCTTACACCTGTCAGAAGGGCTAATATCAGAAACACAGATGACAGCCTTGCTGGAGAGGATGAAGAACAAGGGGAACCCTCCTCCATAGTTGGTGGGAGTGTAAACTTGTACAGCCACTCTAGCATACAGTATGGTAGTTCTTCAGAAAACTGGGAATCAATCTACCCAAGGACCCAGTAATACCACTATTGGGCATATACCCAAAGGATGCACACTAATGCCCCAAAGGCATTATCTCAACTAGGTTCTAGGTTCATAGCAGCATTATTCATAATGGCAAGAAACTGGAAAAAAAAAACCTAGATGTCCCTCAACTGAAGAATATATTAACAAACTGTGGTACATCTACACAATGGAGTACTACTCAGCAGAAAAAAAAACTGATGTCTTAAAATTTGCAGGCAAATGGATGGATTTTGAGAATATCCTCCTGAGCAAGGTATCACAAGCCCAGAAAGATGGGCATGATATTTAATCACTCATACATGGACTTTAGACAAAAAGTAAAGCATACCCAAGCTGGAAACAACAACTCCTGAACAGCTTGGGATGATAAGGAACTTAAGAGAGACATCCAGAGATTCCCCTAGGAAGAGAAAATAGAGAAGATCACTTTAGCAAACTGGGATCTTAACAGGCTGCAACCAAGAAGAAGTGGGAACAAATGATGAGAGAAGGAGATGGTTGAGTGAGATAAATAAATGTGGGGAAAAAAGAGATGGATATCTTGATAGAGGAAGCCAAGATGGGGTTGGAAAGAAACCAGGTACCAGCGAAATCTCTAAGCACTCACAGGATGTCCCAGGATCTCCAACCAATAGTAGAGGGGGTGCTTAAACAGGACTTCCCCTATAATCAAATGAGTAACCATACTAAATATCATCACAGAACCTATATCCAACAAAGAATAGAGGTGGAGGCAGAGATCCATGGCTGAGCACTGGGCCGAACTCTTGGTCCTGCTGAGAGCAGGAGAGAAGAGTCTGTATGAGCAGGGCATAGGGATTATGAGGAAGTCCTACAGTGGTGGCTGACTGGATCTCTGGGGAGCTCACTGAATCAAGAACAACCACTGGAGATCCATTGTGAAAAAGAGCTAGGTCCTCCAAGGGTAGACAACTGTCGATTGACATGGGCAGTGTGTGGAGCCTTGACGGGTAGGGTCAGACTGGGTTCCTGAGCATGGACTGGCACCTCGGAGCCCATTCCCTGCAGAGGAACACCTAACCCAGCCTTGACTTTGGGACGAGAAAATCAGACTTGCCTGGAGTGGATGTGCCACGCTGAACTGATCAAACTTGGGACTTCTTGCCCTTTTCGGGGAGGGGATGAGTTATGGGGAGGGGTGAGGCTGAAGGCTGACTGGGAAGATTGAGAGGAGGGGAAATAGGGGGAGTGGGGGAATAAATACATACGAATGACAATTTTTAATAAAAAAGTAGCTACCAAAAAAAAAATAAAAAAAATATAAATTCTATTTTATATCTTTCAGAATGTCTACAACCCTAAGAGAATGTGGAGCAAGGGGAAGACTCATCCGTTGATGTTGGGAGTGAAAACTTATATAGCTGCTACTAAAACCAGTATGATGTGTTTCTCTGAAAGAATTGTGTACATTTACAAAATGAGTGTTTTCTCATTTATTAAAAAAATGGCATCATGAAATTTGCAGACAAATAGATGAAGTTTGAAAAAGTCTTCCTGAGTGTGGTATTCCAGACCACGAAAGATGAATATGTCACATACTTGCTTACATGTTTATATTACATTTTAAATAAGTTATAACCTATCCACAATCCATAGTCCCAAAGAGGTCAAGTATAGAGAAAGGGCCTAAACAGGACACATTGGATGTCCCGAAAAAAGAGAAATTAAGAATTTTATAGATGGGCTGGGGACAGGAGGAACAGGAACAAGAGAACTCGGCAGGAAGGAAGCTGGAAATTGTTTGAGGGAGGGAATGCAGAGACAGACAACTAGAACGGAAAGGCATTTGAGGGATGATATAGAAACCTAGTACAGTATAAACTTCTGAAAAGATATAAACATGATCTTGATAAAGTCTCCAAATAATTCCAGTAGCCCCACAGAATTACATATAATACTTTGTCAAAGAGGTCCAGTGAAAATCTCCAACCAAACCAGGCTGTTACCAAGACAGTAGGTTGCTAGCTACAAACTGATAGCAAGATTCCATTCCTGAAGACAACACCCACAGAATTCACTAAACAGAAATGTCAAGTTGGTGCCAACATAGAGCCTTCACTATTGCGTTCTAATGTCCTTGGTATGAGAAGATACTGCAAAGACTATCAAAGGAAAAACATAAATGTCAACCCGGGTACAAACTATGATGTACAATGCTGTCCTGCCTCTAAAATATGCTAGGAATTTGGTGGCACAGTGTTTGTGGAAGAAACCATCGTGTGGTTTGACTTAAATCCCACTTCCTGAGATGGAACCATATCCAACACTACTTGGGTCACCAAGAACCTGAAAGTAGATAGTCCAGAGACCTAAGGTAAAACCAGATACTACCAATCTTTATAAAAGCAATGAGAAAATGAGTCCTAGTGACACTCTTCTTACTCTTACATCTGTGTCTTATTCAGCCATCTTCAGAGAGGCTTCCTCCTACAGTAGATGAGAGCAAACACAGAGACTCACAGCCATATAGTACACACAGAAAGAAAGAGTTGCTGGAACACGGAGCTCTAAATGTCAGTTGCCATTAGATCCCTCCCCTTACAGCTTAGAGAACACCATAAAAAAGAATGCAGAAAGAGTGTAAGAGCCAGAAGAGTCAGAGGAGAACAGGGCCTTCTAAATCACTTGGGCAAAGCTTATATGAATTTACAGAGATTCAAGCAGTAAGCACAGAGCCTGAAAGGGTCTGCCTATACATTATAGATTTTAGCTTAGCATTTTATAGGACTTCCGAGGGTGTGAAGGGGTGGGTATCTGATCCTAGTGCATTCTCTGGGGCTCTTTTTCTTCTATTCGTTTGCTTTGTTCAAATTTGATTTTTTTTCTTTTTTAATATAATTATATTTTACTCTTATATTTGTTGTAATCTCTTAAAACCTGTTATTTTCTAAAGAGAGACAGAGTGGGAGAGTAACAAGATGGGAGGGGTGGTGGAGAGGAACTGGGAGGCATAGGCAGAGGGGAAAATGTAATCAGGATATATTGTATAAGAGTAATCGACTATAAATAAAGGGCACGGAGGACATGGGCATATCCATTGTTTTAATCTCAGGACATTATATCACCTGCAAAGTGCCAATGAAATAGATAAATCACATTACAAAAGAAGAAAATAATGTTGTATAAAAGCCCACAAATATTAATATTTTAAATAATTTTATAGCCTTGGAAATTCACCAGTGTTTTAGTCAGTGACTAATAAGACAATGTGCTAATCAACACATGGGCAGGAGCCAAGGAAACAAGGTCATATAAAATGTCTTTCCTCTTATTTTTTTTTTTTGAAGAAATTAAGAAAAGGGTAACATTATTTAAGGCATAAGTACTTGTTAAGTATACCTGGAATACATATCATATTTGTCTTCCTGGGTCTGTGTTACCTCACTTAGGATGAATTTTCTATATCCCTCTATTTGCCAGCAAATTTCAGGATGTCATTATTTTAACTGCTCTGCAGTGCTCCATTGTGTAAATATACCACGTTTTTAATCCATTCTCCTGCTGAGGGGCATATAGGTTGTTTCCAGGTTCTTGCTATTACAAATAATGCTGCTATGAACTAGTTGAGCAAATGTCTTTGGAGCAAGAATGTGCATCATTTGGGTATATGCCCAAGAGTGGTATTGCTTGATCATTCCATAGATTTGAATCCCAGTTTTCTGAGAAACTGCCATACTGATTTACAAAGTGGCTGTACAAGTTTAAATTCCTATCAGCATTGTAGGAATGTTCCCCTTACCCCACATCCCCTCCAGCATAGGATGTCATCAGTGTTTTTTTTTTTTTTTTATTTTAACCATTCTGACAGTTGTTAGATGATATCGCACAGTTATTTTGATCTGCATTTCCCTGATGCCTAAGGATGTTGAGCAGTTCTCAATGTCTTTCAGCTAAACAAAATAAGTGAATTTTATGAGGAAAGCAAAGTATAATGAGTCTGCAATGCACAGCTCCTGAGAAGCTAGGTAACAAGTAGGAACATAAGGGAGACATCTGTGGACCCCACTCTGGAAAGGAGAAACAGAGATCTCCTCAGTAAGTGGGAAAAGAACATGAGGGAATGGGATAGTTGAGTTTGGGGAGAGATATAGACAGAGAACAATGAAAGATACCTTGAAAAAGGGAGTCATTGTAGACATTGAGAGAAACTTATAAATACCATATATAAATACCCAAGAACCGACACAGATGATCCCAGTTAAGACTCTAAGCAATAGTGGAGAGGGTTCCTAAATGGACCTTCCCTATAAGCAAGTTGATTGCCTCTCTATTATAGAGTCATTATAGAACCTTCATCCAGCAACTGATGGAACCAGATGCAGAGATCCACAGCTAAGCACTGGGTCCAACTCCAAGTCCAGGCAGAGAGAGGGAGGAGGGCTTATATAATCAAAGGAATCATGATCATGATAATGAAATTCAGACAAACAGCTGACCTGAGCTATTGGGAGCTCACTGATTCTGAACTGCCAGCTGGGGAACCTCCATTGGACAGAATGAGGACCTCTGAATGTGGATGTTAGCTGAATGGTGTGGGCGTTTGTGGGATCAGAATTTATTCCTAGTGAATGAACTGGCTTCTTGGAGCCCTTCCCTACAGAGGAACACCTTGCTCAGCCTTGATACTGGGGGGAAGGGCTTGGTCTTATTTCAATTTGATATAACAAACTCATCCTAGGAGTCCATAACCTCTCTGAAGAATGGATGGGGGATGAGGTGGTGGGGGAGGAGCAGGATGATGACAAGGACGAGGGGAGGGAGGTGGAACAGTGGTGGGCATGTTAAGTAAAAAGAAAAAAATAATAAAGAAAGCACAATGAAGTCTAAACAATCCAATTACAGAATACTATTTACTATATCAACAAAGAAAATGGACTATAAAACATAAAATATAATAAAGTAAAGGAATATAATGGAAAATAAAATACAAGTGAAAATATTTGTAATTAATGTAATACAGGAACATAAAAAACAAGAAAATTTTTGTAGTAAGATTTTTTTAATATGCATAAATGGAAAAAGTAACATTCAAAAGGAATGAGCAGGAGACTTACTCAAGGCTCAAGTCCCTCATCTGATAGCATCACCTTGGGTGCTTTTATTGGTTAACAATAAGAAGTTTAATATTTTTTGAGGGGTTTTATTGTATGAAGTTTCTGGGCTGGACTTTCTGGCCCAGCCTTGAGGTTAGGATCCACAGACCCACAGACCCACAGAGACACTCAGATGCTTACAGTAATTTTATGCTGATTGGTCTAGGGACCAGGAATATAACCTTATAACTCTTTATTCTTAAACTAACGCATGATTCTTATCCTGTTCAGCCATGTGGCTCGGTACCTTTTCTCAGAACAGCATTGTTGTCCTCTGCATCTTCTACCTTGTCTGGCATCTATGTGGCATCTCTGCCATGTTCTTCCTGTTCCCAGAGTTTTCTTAGTCTGGTAGCCCTGCCCACACTTCCTTTCTGCCTTCAGCCCATCAGCAATTTTATTAAAACAATAGGTAGGACAATTATTTACAATGCAACATAATCCCACTAGAGAGTTTTCTTATTTTTGGACAAAGCTAGAAGACCCCAAAAAATTCTGGAAAAAAAAGGTTTGTTGTGAAATAATCAATAAAATGAGGGAGAAAGAGAGAAGAAAAAAGAATACCTGGGATAACATAAAAATTAATAAATCACAGCTTTAAAAAACACAGCATTTTTTTTTTTGCAAGTTTGAGGGTAAGAGGGTCTTTGTTAGTTTCAGTAGCCATGATACATCTTAAGACTCAACATTTTGTTCCTTCCCTTTTCTAGCTTCTGATGGCTACTGATGTCTTGTTTGCCCTGTTTCCCAACCAATATGTTTATAGACATATCTTATGTGAGGTGGAAACTCTGCCCTATACAGTTGTGCACTATAAATGTTAGAGTTCTCTGCATATACATTGTTCCATGAGTTTCTGCTTATGCACCTGTGGAAAAATAACTTCATTTGGGTTATTGTCAGATGATATCCTTGTGGGCCTGACCAGTCAGCAGATAGAAAAGGCATCTATTGGCAGGGTATAATCTATTTTTTCTAAAGAAAAATTTTAAAAACATCCTTTTGTAGGTATCAGCTCATTGCCATTATGCAAAACAGAAATATTAAGGTTGTGTTGCCAAGAAGGAAACACAAAATTAAACAAGGTTCCTAAACACTGGTATTAGGAGTATCAAGGAGCTGGATAATTTTTCTTACATGTACAAAAAATGTGGGGCATTCACACATTTAGCTCTTTGAATATAGTGTCACTAGCAAACAAAACCAGAAAAAATGGTGATGTGTTGGAAGTAGGACACATATGTGAAACAAAATGGGGTGAAACCACCTAGCTTGGCAGATGGTTCAAAGTGAAGCTACAAAGTGAAATGGTGTGATATTTGAGTTTTAAAAAGAAAAAAATAAGCAATAAAATCTGTCATCTAATTCATTATTAACTGCCTCAAAATTCTCTTTTACACAAAATACAGTAAGAGGCAAAATGTTTCCTAAACACGTGAAGGCTAAATCACTTTCCTAGTCATATATAAGGAGGAGCTTGATTATTTCTTCTAAAGTGGTGGTTAGAACTCTGAAATACTTGATGTTCATAATGCTACACAATCATTTGTAAACTTTTACACAAAAAATGTTTCCTTATAAGATATATTTGAAGGGATGTTTGAGAAGCTATAATAATCAAATAATGTAATATGTCTTTCAACCCACATTTTCCTTTACCCAGGTAGAGAACATTAAATGTGGAAAACAGAATAGACACATATTTCCTTCTTTTCACACAGCATTATCCTATCACTTAATTCTAGCTCTAGTAATATGAGTATTTCCTGTGTGTAAATTCTAAGCCTGGGAATTCTTTTACTGTTCAAGTCACAGCTATACGAAACCTGGCCTAATTTCATTATATTAGCAAGAACATATTATATGGAAAACTATTAGACAATATAGATGTTTATGGCTACATTATTTATGGTATTGTGGTATAAGATGACCAAAAAATAAGATGGTTTATATTATATAAACAGATTTATATTATATAGTTATAGGCATATACGACAGAAAAATAGAAATAAAAGTTGTCTAGGGGAAAATTATCAATGAGAGGAGGGGAGATTAAAAGTAGAACATCAGAGTATAGGGAAGATGCTCATCATCCTTATGTACTTGTTGTACAATGTTCTTATGTACTGTGATACCATGAACAGTGATTTTATGCAATGAAAAATAACTGACAAAGATCAACTTATCATGAGTAAGCTTTTAGAACGAGCAGCTCATAAAATATAGAACAATGTATATCCTCACCTAGAATAAATATTTCTCTGTAGACATCTTCAAGTACAGATAAAGTATAACAAGGAGGAAGGACTAGAAAAGACAGTGATAGATGACGAGGAAGAAGGGAATGTAGATTATGGATACCACCATCATGAGGAAAATGTGTAAAACCAATAGCTTTTCTAGTTTTCAGTCAGTCACAGATATGTTTTTATTGAGGAGGGATTGCAAAGGATAAGATCACAAACATGTAGCTGATACTGAAGGAGCAGGATCCAAAGTGAGCCTCACAGCTTCAGAATGGCTACTCTAACATTAGAAGTTCATTGAAATGTTCAGACGTTTCATAACTTCAGGCAGAAAGGACATGAGTCCATTTATGAGAAGGTCGGTAAGTAAATTCGTACTGAGTAAGAGGATTTTGGTAATGGGAAAAGAATGGATGGTATAACCATACATGGCAGTTCTATGCAATGTGAAACAGTCAGACAATATGTTCTGAGGTTCAAATTTCCTTGCACTGAGACACAAATAAATTAACTAGGATAAAAATTTCTCAATACCTGACTTCTCTTATTTTCCTATGAAATTCACAAAACAATGTTGAGTTCTCAGTGAAGTGCTATTTCAATTTTTCTTCTACAGAGCTCTCAGAAGTTTTCATCTCCTGCCTGACTCTCCTCTCCCAAACATGAGAAATATTACACTTCCTACTTCAAAGGGGAATTATCTGTATATCAGAGACTTTAAATAATAATCAAGCCTGCTAGCCTCTGAGTGAGCATGGCATTTACTTGTTTCTGTGCTGAGGTATGGCTAAAAAGCTAGAAAAATATTAATTTGGGTTTCCCTAGTTTAATAAACTCTTATATTGGACCCATATTTGAATAAAAATATATGAAATTGGAATAGATGCCATCTCTTATCCAGTTAGAAGTGAGGCCTCCATTGTCAACTCTACATGGGTTGAATTGTGAGACAAGAACCAGATGATTAACCATTTGACTGTGATAATGGCCATGAGGAAGGCCTATTCCCAATATACCCTCTCTGATCTGATGGTTGCTTGAATTAGAATAAGCAGTCATCTTAGGGTCTTAGGTTTCATATGATGATAGATTCTATATTTCTAAGGGAAACTCTAGCTGCTTAGCTTTTATTTTTCATATATATAATATTCATTATAATTTTTGTGCTGATGTACAGTAACATTAATAAATGGACATATTTGAATTCTGAGTTTCTGTTGCACAAATAAATGAGACTCATGGATAGATCTCTGAAGAAGTTAGAGATATTAGAGGGAATAAACACCACAGTCAGATCTTACCCAGCTGTCTTCCAGCTTCCTCAGCCTCGCTTCCCTTGGAATGGCTTCATTTCTGTGTTTTTATCCCTTTCAATAATTAAGGTGTGGCCCCACCACTGCCTGCTTGGGAGCCTGGAATTCCTTCTATAACCTAAAATGACCTCAAACTCAATTGGGATTAAGGGTGTAGGTCACCACTCCCAGGATACTTCCTGTGCTGGGATTAAAGGTTTGAATCACCACTCTCTGATTTTCCTAGACTGACTGTGGTTAGAGCTCCAAAACTTCTGAAGCTTTTAGTAACTCCTCACATAGACTGTGGGTAGATTCCCTCTGATATCTCCAAAACTTCTGAAACTTTTATTGAATCCCCACAAGTTTCATTCCTGACAACATTCTCATTGTCTAGCATTTTAAAATTTATTTTAAAAGTTTTTTTTATATCTGCCACTGCTCACCCCCCCTTCCCTCCTTGCAGTCCTACTTCAGCCTCCTCCCATCCCATAACCCCATCCCACAACCCTATCCCATGACCCCATTCTTCTCCAAGAAGGGCAAGGAATCCCAAGGTGAGGCAATTCAGTCTTGCATATCAAGTTGAGGTAGGTCCGAGTCCGTCATCCCAGTATCAAGGGAGAGTTAGGTGTTCCTCTGTAAAAAATAGATTGTAAGATGGCAGTTCATGTACCAGGGATACACTCTGATCCAACTGAAAGAGGCCCCATAAACTGCCTCTGCCATTTGACTGTCATTGAGCTTTGAAAGATTTAGTTCCTTTCCATGAAAGTTGCTCAGTGATTATTTCAGATTCAGTGAGCTCCCAATAGCTCTGATCAACCAACTTTGTGGATTTCCTCCTCATAATCCTGATCCCTTAATCTTGACTATCATGTGCTATTTTATTTACACATCAAACTTTTTAGTTTTCATAATCTGTAATTTGTCTAACTTATTAATCAAAATTTTGTATGACAAAATATAAAATAACATTATCCAGTGGTATATCTTACCTACTGAAGTCTCTTGGGCTTCACTGCTGCTTTCTTTAATTTATTTCAAAGTTAACCAAAGATAACTTTGCTATCCACCCTAGTACAGTTTGAATATGAAATGCCCAACAAAAGACCGTGTTTTGAATGTTTGTTTCCCAGCGGATGGCATTATTATAGGACATTGTAAACTTTTTAGTGATGGAAATGATCTGAGATAAATAAATCAGTAAGGAAGAGCCATCTAAGTATATATGTGGCCCCTGACTCCTGTCACTGCATCAATGTCCTCGTGTGTCATGTGAGAACAAAGGCAAAGGCAGAATCTAAGAACTATGAGCTAAGTTATTCCACTATGCCTGCTCACTGAAATCATGAGCCAGTGCAAATGCTTCATCTCCTAAGTTGTTTCTGGCGGTATTGTAGGAACTGAAAATTAAATATTCAAAGTGATGTCAAAGACCTGGGCTGATAACAGAAGCTCATACTACTCTGATATTTTTTTTATTGAACTTTAGAATGTTTTGGTGGAAAAACTTAGAAGAGTTCAGAAATGTGGATAAGAGAAATCCTACAATGTTACAATGCTATAAACAGTTTAATAAGAAATTCTAGTAGGAGCTTGGCTCAGAATGCAGAGAAAAGTGGAGTATAAAGATATTGAGGGTAGGGCTAGAGAATGTCCCGGTGCTTAAGAACACTATCTGAACTTGCAAAGGAGCAGGTGGTTCTGGTTCCCAATGTCCACATGACAGTTCACAACCAGCTTTAGCTCTACTTCCTAGGGGAGATCTGATATCATCTTCTGAGCTTTGTTGACGCTAGGCATATGCATCATGCACATACATGCACACAGCAAGGCATTAACACTAAGAAAAATAAATATGAATAGTGTTTAAATGTTCCAGGTGGGTACATAGATTATATATTTGAATAGAGGCCACTTGCTTTATATTCTGATAATGATTTGGGAACATTTGCCCACATCCTAAAAAAAAAATAAATGAAGATGAACTTAAAAGTAATTAACTCTTTAATTTGGTGGAGAAAAATTCAAGACAGCACAGTTCTCTGTTAGAGGCATAATTATTACTGGCTGCCTTATTCATATTTATGGTAATAATTTTAAGCAAACATTTTAAGATGTGAGAAACACTTTTTCTGCAAAAGAAAGGGATTTTAAAAAAAACAGATAATGAAACAAAAGCTACTAAGACTATTAAGAAGTCAAAAACTTTTCACTGGACAATAGAAGAGGTTCCTGGGGACATTTTAGAAAGTTTTCACACCTTGCCCATTGATGACTTCACTCATTCGTACTGGGAATAGCACTTAATACTCAGGTGAAAGATATTTCCTTAAAAGGCAAGTGTCCTGTACAGAGATAAAAGCTTTTCTGGATTCATTTCCTGCAAAACTCAGAAGCTGTTACAATTGTGATCAAAAGTAACATAGCTAACTACCCAAGCTGACACAAAACTTAGTGTATCTATGTGATTCTGATTTAGCAGGCAGCCAAAATGGAAGATTTATGGGGTCTTGAATGTTACTGCCAAGATGTTGGAGAAAAGATAGTGAGACCAAGTATTGTATAATAGTTGGATTCCCTGCAAGGAGCCCTTGAGAGGAGTCTATGGTAACTCATGAGGATGATTCTTAAGTTGCAATGGAGACTTCAGGGTGTTAGAAATGCTAAGAAAATGGAACATTTGTCAAAGAAGACATAATTCTTGAGTGGAACAAAAGAAAAGAAAGAGATAGTTTAAATTCTAAAAGTTGAGGAACCACAGGTGAGGGATTATACACACCTGATGGAGAGTATTATATGACCACAGGCCCTGTATTCTAGAATGAACAGGAAGGACTTCTGTGCCCTTTTGGAGTCAGTCTTCCTTTGTCCTCATACCTTCTGTATATGTCCCCACTTCTTATTAAAATCATAATGTCTATTGTATACTGTAGCTATCAGAACATTATGGCTTCTCTATTATTCTCAGGAGCTTACATTAAAGAGATTGCTTTTTCTTCAGAAGATATCTTGAACTTGGAATATTTGAACAGTGCCAGAAATGTTAAAACTAGAGGATTATTGAAAGTATATTAAATGCATCTTGTGTTAGATGTCCATTGGCTATTGAGGGCCTCGGGTTTGACATGGTTTGGATTTGAAATGTTTCCAACAATCTTATCTTTTCTATACTTGTTTCTCAAATAGTGACACTTTGGGATAAATTTGTCAAATGTGTAGGAAGCAGAGCATTAGATAGTTGAAATTGGTCTTTGGGGTGAACCTTTGATTATTAGTTATATTGGTCCTTGACAACTGCTTCTGTACTTTCTTCCTGGTCTTCCATAATGTAAACATTTACTGTTGTCATGAACTGAAGCTACTCTGCCGTGACTTCCAAACCACCATGATGCACTTAAATTCTTTGAAACTATGAAGCAGTAAAAATCTTTCATTATCTTAGTAAATTACTTCTTCCAGATATCATTTCCATAGTGATGTAAGGGAAATATACATCCATGCTACAATGTAAAGGATAGGCAGAATCTTTATAAGCAGAGTTATAAATGGTTTAATTCCCACCAAAAATGTCCATTCTATCCAGCATGACCTAAGACTGACACAGAATCTCACTGTTTTCAATTGGATGTAAAAGATGATATCCACTAGGGAGGTCTTAATGCAAGAAAAATCATCAAAGTATATGGAGAAGATAAACTCTTTCACCCAGCAGTAGATATGCAAGAGATAAAAGAAATTCAAAGGCAGGAACTAACAGGCTACAGGATTTCTGTTCCTAAACTTGCTTTTCTCAGATGCTTTTCCCTTACACTGAACAAAAGAATGAGAATCTATACATAAACCACATGTGCAACAAGGTCAGAGTTTCTCAGTGCACCATTGATAATCCATAGTTTAAATCTCTCCAGAGTCTAACATAAATAAAGGATAGTTAAACGGTCAGAAGCATTGGGAGAACCAAGTGTCACTCACATCTTCAAACTTGGATTTTTTAGCTGGAGGAAGCCAATTTCCTAGAATCAAGCTCAAAGAATGGGCCCCTGGAAAGTTGTGTATATTAGTTCTGGAGTGCAGTGAAGCAATAATATGGGCTTCACAGAAGCAGGGGAGCAGGGCTGTGGTAGCTGAGTGGAGAGTGGGTTGATTTAGGGAATCCCCCAGACGTGGCTGACACAGGGGCTGGCCTGTAGCAGTTGTGCAGCTCACCTTGTGAATCTAAAGGAGAAAACAAAACCAGTGTTTAACCAAGCTGGTGTGTAAGCCCCTCTGCGTCTCAAAAAGAACAGTTCTGTTTATCAAATCCTGTGGTACATGAAGCTGAGAACCCACTAATAATAATTTTGTGGAGGTTCAGGCTCATATTTGTTGACCCAAAAAAAGTTATTCTAACCTAGCCATCGCCACTAAGCAGTCCTCTAGCTCAGACTTACTATGTTGGAAATCTTATCACATCTTTAAAACACGTGCTTGCTCTCGAGAAAGTGGGCACAGGTATGACTGTGCGAACACTGTGATCTCATTGTTTGGTCTTCTCAACCGTACTTCCAGAAGTAAAGCACGTAAATACGTGACGTCAGGAGTCATCAATTTTGTAGTCTCCTTTCCCCTAGGTTAAATAGATGTAGCATTCGTGATCTATAACGTTTTGAGAATTTTCTCAGCATTCTGATTTTTCTGATTTGTTAGTTGCCCACCAATGCTGAATAGATGTTGCATTAAGATTCATTTACTTTTTATATTTACTCTTTTCTTTAAGTATGGCTATGTCACACTTGTATACCTGGCGCCTACAGATAACAGGAAAGGGGTGGATGAGATTGACCTCTGAAGAGTAACAAGTGCTCCAACAACTGAGCCATCCCTCCACCCTTGATGTTACATTAGAAGTAAATGTTTATTTCCATCTACAGTTACTGGTATTTCTTATGAAGTTATGTTATATCATTGGATAATATACATGAATTACCTAAAGTTTTATTCTCCCAGTAGATAATAATAATTTGATTTATAGTATATTAGTTTGACAATACTTCACATCCCTGAAAATAAATATGAGATACTAAAAGAAGCAAGCATATTAGTTTCCTCTAGTTCTGAAAGAAAAAAAAAAAGTCATGCATCCAGGAGCTATGTCTACATCAAACTGTATAAACCAACATTATCAGAGGACAGTTATCTTCACTTTGCATTCTGGTTATATAATAAAGGAGCCTGAGGACTAGAGCCTATATACACACATTAGATAAACAGTATTTAAGTAAAAGGGAACTGAATTGTGTCAAGTAGTTTCTGAAACAATTACACAGGCACATATGGCTTCACTTAAGTCATTTTCTCTCTAGCAGCTGTGAATGAATCCCAAGAGAGTTCACTCCAGGCAAATGTGCTTTAATACACAAATCAGGCTCAATATAGCTTTCTTTCTCTGTGGGATCATGGAAAAGTTGGCTTTTGAGTTAGAGAATTCATGTCAGTCAGCCTTACTCTGCATTTGACAGGATTCCACTCTTACATAGCAAGGGGAAAAGGAGATGAATGTTGTCTCAAATGGTCTTAATGGGTTCTTGCTATTAAAGGTAGATTAAACATTAAGAAAATGTTAAGTTTCAATAACAGTTCCTTAAAGGTATTACAAAGATTCCAAGATTATTTGGGGCTCTGGAAGTTTTGATGAGTAACAATAAAATCTTTTCTGACTCATCAGCTTAAACCAATAAACTAATAATTTTATAAGAAAAGAGTGTCTATAGCTATCCTGATAATTAATGTAGAGGTACATAAAAATGGTTATAAGCTCTGGAGTCAGACTCTCATGTTTCAAAACCTCATCCTGCTTACTGATATCTGTTCCTCCTTGTACGAGTAACATGAGAAAGTAATGATTCATCTAATGATAATGAGTTGTAGTAAATTTTATGGTTCAGGACATATTTTCATGTTGTCTTCTGTGTTGTCACGTATTGAGGATAGCTCAGAGAGCTTGTGTTTGAATAGAGGTACTATTCTCAAAGACCAACAGCCCTAGGAAGCTTCATTTCATGTGGTTTTCATTTGTTTTTTCTCCATTTAAAGGGATAAGGACGCCTGTAAAGTCTAGGTGCCTTCAACAATGGCATCACATTTCAGGAACCATGCTTCCACCACAGACAGGTAATGGACATACTCCTAGGAATAGTTTATTGGGTGAATTTAAACAGTGGGGGCACCTGGGCATGATAAAATCATATCAGTAAAACCAGACACACAGACTTGTCAGGTACATCAGCTGGAGGAAAAGGTGTTACTCTCTTTGCCTCTTGGATTCCACAGAGTGACAGATCCTGCTATGTGCATCAAGGACCAGGAAAATGGACACTGTCTCTGGTTCTTGAGTTCATCTGTCTCCTCATGTTGTTATGCCCTACTCCCTAGACCTGAATCTGCCAGTTCCTGCTTCTAAGTCAGTCTGGACCTTTTCCTCAGAGCTAGGGTAGACAGCTTTGTCTTCAAACCTTGACTCCAGTAGCTCCAAGAGCAGCTTTGTCCAAGCACAGACCTGATTTTTGTCTTATAGATTCTCTCTTAGACAACTTTTGATACCTTCTACATTCTGCTAAAGCCTATTTAGTTTGTATTGATTCTTTAAATGGTATACATATGTGTAGGTTTATGGATATATTTACTATATATTATGTGGTAGAACCCATCCATTATTCAGGTGTTCTCTTCCGTGTTGAACGCTTCTACAGACATAAATTTATGACTTGTTGAAGTGTACCTTTGGAGGCTCAAAATCCACACAGAGTATAGGTGATAACAAATGCAACGAAGCTAAGCCTGAGAAAATTATCTTGAATTCAAAAATCATAATTACTTTGTTTCTTCTTCTGATAGGGATATTGTACACTGTCTGAGTTAGAATTAGATTAAGACATAAGCACAAGAACACCCCACTTCTTTAACATTCTTCCATATAACTACTAGAATATTGATGTCTATGTAGAGTTTAAATTCTAGCGTTATATTTTAACTACGTGACTTTGGATCATGTGTTGATGTTCAGTGTTACTGGGATGAAAATAATAATAGCAATACCTAGTTTATTATACTACTTGTTAGACTTCTCAGGTGGCATAAAGGTAGAAAGCAGAAAAAGATAAGAATCTGACCTTTAGTAGATGAGACTGTATTTATTAGCACACACAGTGAGAGGCAGCCTCTGTTCTGCAGAAAATTAAGGGGTCTGCCAGAGAGATGGTAAGCTGCAACCCTTTACAGTGGTGAGTGAGGGGCTTGGCAATAAGAAAACTGTTGCAATCTCAGGGGACTAAACTACTCTTGCAGCCTCTCCTTCCTATAATTCTTTCTCCAAGGTAAATAGGCTGTCTCAACATATATTCCTTTCTTGCTGACTGATGGCTGAGCAAGATTATCTGTAATCTCATACAAATTTACCTCTGAGGTTCTTAATATCTACTTAGCAAAATAAACAATCCTACACATCTAAAACACCTATAGCATAGCTATGAATTGATTTCTAAAGTATCAGTCACTATAATTACTATCATTAAATTTTATATATTTTCAATGAGGACATTGTATTCTTTTATTTAATCTATCCAGCTGGCTCAAGGATTGTTTGCTACTGCGGTTAGTGTTGTAAAAAGATGTCAGCATGAGTTTGTTGCATTTACACAATGCTTCCTTGAATCTTATTTAACTTACCACACTACTTAAAAAATCGAATAACAAATAAACATTAACAAGCTCATTTGCAATTTAAATATATATTATGATTCCTATAGTTTTTCTCTTCCTTCAAATGAAGAAGTGCCAGGGATACTAGGTAGAAATGCTCACCATTTTTTTCTCATTATTAAATCAGCAAAATTTTCTTTTGAACTGACTATGTGCATTTCATATATTGCTGAGCAATGTACTGCAGAAACAAATGATACAGAGTCCCATTGTACACAGGGTCCATTTTTCTTTTTTGTGATTCTATTTTTCTATTGCTCTATTTTATTATATCTGCATATTAACAACAATAAGAAGGAAGCCATAAATCAAGTTAGTCAAGCACATTATAGTCTCTAGAACAATACAGAAGGGACAAAATATCTGAAAGCCTTGACAGAGAAACAAGGTCTTGGTATGGCACATTTCTCTCTAGAAGTTGTAGAAGTGGCATTATTCATTATTGATTTTTGCTAATTTTGCTAAAGCATGTGTTGAGTGTTGTTTTGCATCCTC
The DNA here is from genome assembly GCA_033318265.1 of Phyllotis vaccarum. Classification (NCBI taxonomy): domain Eukaryota; kingdom Metazoa; phylum Chordata; class Mammalia; order Rodentia; family Cricetidae; genus Phyllotis; species Phyllotis vaccarum. The sequence continues at coordinate 145,838,515 of JARWLC010000005.1, forward strand.
ACTGCAGACTGTGAGCTTCTCATTTAGTAAGCTGTGTAGATAAGGAATGTTGTACTCGGAGGAGACAGATGCTCCCAGGTTATCACTCTGAAGCATCTCTATGGACTTTTCTCTCCTGATCTATCTTTGAGCAATTTGTGAGTTAAACATTACATTCGGAAGTATCCTAGACTATATAACACAACACACTCCTTGAGAATGGCAAATGTCTCCTGTTTGCTTTGCTACCTCTGAATTGCTAATCAGAGGAGTTAACAGTTAGCAAATCCACTCAAAGTGTAAACTAGTGAACTAATGAATATAAAAGAAAGGTTGAGGTGACCGTCTTGAGGAAAACAGTCTGTATTCTGAAGAAATACTTGTCAACATCTCATTGAACACTTCATGGCCTTTGATCAGCGTAATCTTGAGACTGTTGCATGTGAATATCTATCCAAAATGGGAGAAGCTGCTCATAGTTAAGAACAGGTACTGTTCTTGAACGTGATCTGCATATGGTGGCCTACAAGCATCTGTAACTCAGGTTCCAGGGAGTATGATACCCTCTTCTGTCCTCCATGGGTAGCAGGCACTCAAGTGCTACACACTTGGGCAAAATATTTATGCATTTAAAATAAAAATAAATCTTTGTAAAACATAAATAAAAGACAAAAAAAAAAAAGATAGCGAAGAGAGACATGAGATAGACCCTGTCACTTCTAGAAACTTGAACTTGGCTGTAGCTTTCCCATGGCTGATGGTATGGTGTCAACAAGAACTGTCAACACAGTAGTAAACACTGGTTGAAACCTAACATGGCCAAACATCTTCTTAAGCTTCAAACCAGTAAGCACTGAATTTAGCTGAGAAAATTGTAGGAAATAAGTGAGACACTGTAATGTTAACTTTTCTAATATGTGAATCATCAAAGAAATGACAAATTGATTTACTTCCTCTTAATGGTCTGCTTTTTTCTAATAAAATGCTTCAGATGAAACCAAGGTTCTCTCTGACCTCTGTAGACTTAATAGGCAAGAAGCACCAGAAACTGATGTTTTCCAAGGCTGTAGAGAACATGTGGGATGTCAAAGCAACACTGATAAATATAGTTCCCTGTGAGCACACTGACAAATCCTCTCCCTTATTTAATGCAAACCTGTCATGTGGGATGATATTTCCAGGAATGCAGCAAAAGATTCACAGTAGGAACAGAAAAAAAAAAAAATACCCAGTGCAGGACAGATATTTTTTTCCTTCTAAATCAGAAACAGCACATTTGTAGAAGTTGCAGAACTGACCATCTTTACCTGGATTCACTCATCCAGGTGCTGAAATATCACCTCAAGGACATCCATTAAGTGCAATGCTTAAAAATCAAGTACAGGAAACCAGGCCAATCCCCCTTTGGTAAAAGAGAAAACATTCTCTCAGTCCTGAGTTCCTTCACAAATCACATAGACTGCTTTCAACACTATTTTCATTAGAGCTCCTTATACACCTAGGTAAAGCAACAGACCCATATTCACAACCATATGAGAGTAGGAGGCAAGAAATTTTAGGAGCAAAATTTAAATTTTGTTGAAGAATAAACTGTAGTATGAAGTTCTAGGCCCTATGGCCAGATCCACAGGCCCACAGTACTGCAGTCCTGCAGTCCCACAGAATCACACAGATGCATTTATTAATTGCATGCCACTTGCTGATTGATCTGGGGCCAGACATATAACTTGCTAACTCTTTACTCTTAAACTAACCCATGACTCTTATCCTGTTCAGCCATGTGGCTCAGTACCTTTTCTCAAATCAGCATTTCAACTTCTTTTCTCTTCATCTGCTGGCATCTCATCACAGTATCTCCTTGTGGTCTCTCTGGCTTCTCTACGATTCTCTTCCTGTTCCCAGAATTTTCCCAATCTGGTAGCTCTACCTACACTTCCTATCTGCCTTCAGCCAATCAGCGTTTTTTATTACACTAGTAGGAGGGACAATTATTTACAACGTAACAAAATAATCCCACTACAGTAAACCTAAATGAGATAGTTTAGATTCAGTTGCTTATACTGAAAACAGGACAACAAAGTTGTTTCAAATACAATCATAATCATCATTAGTTAGATTCATGTTAGTATAACAAATGGGATGATCAACTTATAAAAAGAAAAGGAATTTTAAAAATGGTTTCAGAGATTTTGGTACATGGCAAACAACACCCCGTGATGAAAGCTTGTGGTTGAATCAGTTTCTTACCACTTCAAGGAAAAGAAGTAAAGAAATACAAGAAGAGTGGCCAGAATTCCATTGTCCTCTTCTCCTTAATGGAGACATATTCCTAGTGAGCTGACTCCTCTGTACTGTGTTCACTACCTGAAGATTTTACTACATCTCAACAGTGCCATGTTGAGAGAACTAATCTTTAACACTTAGGCTTTGTGTGGATAGTTATCACTTAAACAATTGCAGCTAAAATATCAGTTTTTAGTATTTTATTACAGTCAAGTATGTACCTAATCCTTTTTATAATGTTTGAAATTATAATGCTGTTACATCATTTTCCTTCCCTCTAACATGATCCATGTTTCCCCCTTACTCTCAAATTATGGTCTCAATTTCTTTAAATGTATATACATGCTTCATATTTGTATATGGCACACACACATATACTACATACATGTATGTATATATAACAAGTACCACATGTGTTGTGAGTATATTGTTTAACAGAAATATAGGTAATCCATTTTGTATTCAGTCCACACTTAATTTGGAAGAGCTTTTGCTCTGACAGATTCGAGGGAAAACTGGCCTCTTAGGCTGAATAAGAAAGGGTATTCTTGCTGTTGCAACTCTTCTCAAGTCAAATAACTTGGCCTGAAACTCCATCTGTTCTGCGAATAAATACAAGGGTATTTTTTAGAAATTATGGCCCCCAGATAAAAAATTGTCTCCCACAAATTCATCAGTGTCATCAGAAAACATGACCACAAAACTATTTCATATAAAGAACATGATTATTTAATCAAAGTTATGCTCTTCATAATAAAAGCATCATGAAGCTTCTCTAAAATGGTTATGTTGAAAATTTGTGTTTTTCAGAAAATAAACACAATATGAACAGGAACAGCAACATAATCCATAGCTCAAATCGAAATCAAACAGATGTACCACAACACTTCTGTGACTTACTGAAAACCAGAGACCTCATAGGAGTCTGGATTTAGAAAGAAAATCTATGAAGTCTGGCAAGAAATATTTTTTCTACTGATAATCAGGTTTGAAGAAAATGAGCTGCCTGGTAGCTCATCTTAGAATTATAAATAGATAAGGATCAGATACAAATTCAAATACAGTTCCTTTCTTTTCCATTTGACCTTCTCTCCAAAAAAACCATTTGACTTGAAAACAAACATACAGCAAATGTGCTATTTTCTAGAATTAGACAAGCAAATGATAAGCAGGAGGTTTGTAGCATCTGTTTGTTTATAAGCAAGTTCCCAGGGGAATACAACATATCCTTTATTTTTATAACCCACCAAATGTATACTCAGGGCTGAGATTGTTCTATCATTCCTAGTGAAATAAGGCCAATTATTTTTATATTTTACCTTGAACACATTAAGAAGTTATCAATGTACTTTTGAGCACAGGTGGAGATACTGGTAATGTAATCACCAATAAATCAAATTGTAGCACCTTAAACAACAGTGATGGTATTGGTGCCTAAATATAGAACACAAATTAAATTAAAACCTCAAAATGATAAAATAAGAAATGGTTAATCATTTATCAAACATTTATTAAGAAACACCAAGACTTCTAACATTTCGTCAACAGTTTTACTTTGCTTTTCTCAACAGCACACATACACACACCTTAACACATTTCAAGGAGATATGTTTGGTTATTAACAAAGCATGAGGGGATGAGTTTGGTCAGACATCAGTCTTAACACACTATCATCTATGTTAATGAATTTAAGACTACCACATTTCCTTAAAACTTTATTTGTGAGGCTCTTTAGAACTCACTGAGAAGTTCACTGAGCAGCTAGCCTGGAGTAAATATCACATGAGCAAAAATGACTGTAGAGACCCTTCCTCAATTGGGTAAAAGGGGAAAATCAACTTTTAAAAACTGTTCTGTGAGCTCCACACTTGAATTGTGACACCCTCCCCCCTACACACACACACACACACACACACACACACACACACACACACACACACACACACACACACACACACACACAGGTGCAATGAATAGATAGAAATACATGAATAAAACTTTTAGGTGAAAAAAATTTCTAAGGGTACAAAAACCTTGAGTGAGTGAAGTCCTGAGCAAATGTGTATTGTTGACATGAACACAGCAATGACAAAGACCTTGATCTAAGACTTACAGATAATTATCAAAGTTTTCCTTTTGAAAAAAGATAAAGTTTTCTTTGGGGTCCAAAGTGGTGGGAAGTATGTTATAAAACTAGGAACTCTAGCTTCCTCTTCAGAGAGATTTACAATCTGAGATTGTTGCCTATAGACTCATCCTACCTAGATAAACTAACTTCCCTGTGATGTCATTATTAAACATATTGATGGTCCAGGTTGCTAGAGGTAGTAGGTGTGGCTCCTACAGAGTGAAACCCCAAATCTGAGCCCAGCTTTTCTGTACATGTGTCTGCTCTCTCTGTTTTGCATTCTCTCTCTGAGTCTAGCTAGTGTTCTGGACCCAGGTTTCACTTGTCGTCATGCCTAGTGTTATAGTGAATCCAATTAGAAAATCAGGAATATTCTATTATTCTTCTTTCTAGTCAGTTGGCAGATAAACCATTCATCTAGGACAAACACCCTTTCATGGAGAATGGCATGTCAACTTCCTTCCTTCTTTCCTTCCTTCCTTCCTTCTTTCTTTCTTACACTTTTTGTTTCTAATCTCATATTGCAAATAAGTAAATGGCACAAAAATGATATGTCATAGCTACAAAAAGAAGAAGGGAAATCCATTAAGTCTGTAGAACCAAGTTCAAGACCAACCACAGCTTTGAAATCTCAGCGTATACCATAATATATACACACAGATATTTAGTCTCTGACACAGATTTCAATGTCACTGTTTTCAATGAATACTCCTCTCACAGATACTTTATAAGTACATTTTTTCAGATCAAATCAGGATATATGAAAGTAGAACCAATCTCATCCATGTCTTGCTTAATATGAGTCAACTGTTTACAAAGTTAAATGTCCCACAAGAGAAAAAAAATAGCTGATATTCATTTCTATGGTGTTCAGAGCAGGAAAGTTGCATTCAACTATTCACTATTATAAGCAAGTTTCTTCAAACATAACCAAATGAAAGTAAATTGACTACATAAATGAACTAAATTCTTACTCTTGCAATGCAGTATGACCAGCCCAGAATGGATCTACAAGCCTGTTAATCCAGCACTCAGAAGGCTGAGGAAGGAGCGCTGTACATTCCAGGTAATCCTCTGTTACATAGGATGACTACATGTAAACAATCCAAGAACACAATTTGGAATAACAAGAAGAAAATATTCAATAACTCCTAGACATGACAGGAGGAAATACAGAAATTGTTCAACAAGATGCAAGGCAATCTACTCCTTTATGTTATTTCAAAACTTTAAGATGATATGAGCCAAGGAAAACAGCCATGTCAAACAAATTAGTGTTACATTTGAATCTGCTAGACACATCTCTCGCTTACTTTCCCTTCTCTGACTGATAGTTTAGCTGACACCTCTGCAGAACAAGCTAAGACCTGATCCAGTGTCTGTTATCAGAGCCGGCCTCATCATTGCTTAGCTATGAAAGGATTTTTGAACACTAGAGGTAAGAAATTGCTGAGTGTTTAGGAAAAACATATTGTGAATCAAAGATAAACTTTAAGGAGAAAATAACTGCTCTTCTAACAATAGGGAAACAGTTGGTTAAGGAAATAGAGTTTTAAATACAATACATATCATGTTATAAATAGTGTATATGTCTCTTATGATACAATAAAAAAAGAAAAAATGATTACTCAAAGGAAAGAATATTGGAAGTATGAAAGCCTTGAGTATGAAAAGAGAGATGAATTTCCACCCCAGAGAAGTAGATGAAAATTCAATAAAAGAGAGATTTTTATCTTCCATTAGAAAAGAAGATAAATGCTAATGTAATCAGAGACATGAGCAATTTGTTTATTTACAGCAGAAATATGAGACAGCTCCCCTGGGTGTCATTCATTCCATGAACAAAGAATTATATCATCTGTGAAGGGAAAAGAATGTATTTTTAAGAAGGTTATAAAAATATCATACAGAAAATAAGAAAGCATGGGAGGGGAATGAGGTCACTAAGGACTGCTGACTTTCCCCGAAGCTTTCTCCTCCATAAGAGCAGTGAGAACATGAAGCATGAAGCTCAGTAGCAGAGGGCATTCCTAGCCTGTACACAGTTCTCTGTTGCAATCACTGGAGAGGGGAGGAAGATGGAGAAAAGCCAGAAGCTGAAATGCTAGAAAGTGGTCATTCAAGATAACAGTTTATTATCATTAGAATACTATTATTAGATACAACTGTATTATTCTAACTGTCCCAGTCCCTTCCAAATCTCCTTAGCTCACAGTATTCTTGCAAACTAATGGCCCCAGAGTAGAAGCAGAAAGCTTAGCTGTCACAGAAGATTGTAGAGTGTCTTTAGAGCTGCTAAGATCCCATTATTTTACTTTGCAGAAAATTGGGATGGTTCTGTTTGTAAAGATTTTCTTGACTTATGTGACCCAGAGTCTATTTAATAAACTTTTTCTGAAATGGGGTCTTTAAATTTGTCTTTATAGAAAAAAAAGGCTATCTTTCTAATGGTTTCCTGAAGATCTATACTGTAATATATACTACCCAGACAGTAAGAAAAATGGCTTTTCAGCCTACAGACTTTAATATTCCATGTATCTGTGATTTTGTTTACAGTAGTATCATTCACTGAAGAAGAAATCAGACAAAGAGCTGTCTTGTCCTTCACTTCTTGGTTTAATTTAACACTCTGTGAGATCATTGGTGGAAGAAGTGAAAGCAGCTGAGAGAGGGTCAAAGGACTTGAATATTGGGAGGAAGGTGTCACCTCAGAATCTCCAGCAACAGAGAATACAGAAGGTATCAGTTACTGGTGCCACATATTTTGATAACTCGGGGGCCTCTGATAAGCATAACAAAAGGATGTTCTCTTTAAACTAGGAATAAATCTTATCTTCAATGGTTTGGATTCCTGTGAAAGGGGTAATTAATATTGTTCTTAAAGACTTGGGAGAATGGAAACATTGTAAGGAAGCTGTCACATGAGAGCAAACAGGAGAGATTATCTTTACATGCCAACACCAGAAGAAACTCGACCTGCAAAATAAAGGGTGCTACTAGACCCTAAAGGTCAGGCATGTTGGAGTTCAACCTTAGTTTCACATGGTTAAGGTGATACAAAAGGATTCTCAGGGTCATTTTCTCAAGGTCAAACTGTCAAGCACTCTGATTCCCATCGCAATGATTCATCAACATGCCAACTTCAAGCCAATGGAATTTCATATAGTAAACTATGTTTCATAAAGCAAAGTATGCTCTAGTATGTTTAGTTATGTTCATATGAAAGTCAGTCTATACCATATTTTAAAAAAGAGTTGAGGACACACTTTAATATTGCTTGCCAAAAATCATTGTACACCGTATATATATATATATATATATATATATATATATATATATATATATATATATATATATATATTGTTTTCCTTAATTTTTTCGGTATACTCCTCAGAGCTCTATGAAAGTAAGTTCCTGTGTTCTCTTGTATTTCTTGCATGTTAACATCCCATGAATGTGATATGGAATAGTCAAATCAACATTGCGACTTCGAGTACATATATCTTATTTCAAGAAAGTCTGAATACTAGAGACCAACTTCATGATTAGAGATGTCAGCTTCTTGTTACTTTGATAAGAGTCCACAGTGACAATTTCCTACAATTATTCTTGGTAAATGTAATTTAAAATTGTATTATTCTTTGCTTTAAAAGAGTTCCAAGTTACTGAATCTTATCACTTTATCTTCCAGCAGAATTGGGAGTAAGAATGTAAATGTACCATCATTTAATTTCAATATTTCAAACACTAAATGGACAATTATAATTTTGACCAAGTGATTAAAGTTTGCTTCAGTTTCCCTTTGATGGAAATTTTATTAATTACTTTCATAAATTCCAAATTTTATTCTGTGAAATAACTCAGTATATTTTTTCTACTACTCATTTGAAAAGCACTAGGATACATTAGATTGTAGAAATATCAGCTCTTTTAGTCCAGTTTTTAAAGTCATGAAATCAGACATTTTACCAAATGATTAATGCTTAAAATGTGAAAATTGAGTTCGTATAATGAAATTATCTTTTAGGTGTATTATTTGCATAATGTTCTTTGCCTAACTTATCATAAATCATTTTTAGATCTATCTGAAAACTGGCCAAGTACCCAGTACAATTACAAGCACCTGGAACTGCCACAGTGCAGAAAAAATACATTTCTAATATATTCCTGATGCACTACAGCCTGACCTGAGAGGTACCACAATTCTTGAGGTGTATTAATTTGTAACAGGGAAAGCTGCTTTGGCAGAAGTGCTGTGGTGTCCAATGTAATGACATTCTTGGTCAGGCTGTGGATGATTCCTCAGTAGATTGGTCACTTCTTATACCTTACCAAGATATGCAAGGGAAAAGCCTAGGGTATCATCCTGAGAAATAGAGTGAGTCTCATCTGGGAATGATCAATATTGTGGAGAAATACCAAAGAGTAAAACTGAGTTGTGCTCCACACACGTCTTCACTTCCCTACCTACTGAGATGGGCACCAGCATCATCAGACCTTCTAGGAGAATACATTACATTATGCTCCTAAATACTCTACACAGTATTAAGAAGTAACATCTGTAAGAACACAGACATAAATTTAATTAAATCTTCCTGAAGAAACATTAAAATGCAATAAAACACTAGAAATCAAGAAAATAGCAATCTCCATGCGTAAACAAAGACAGGATAGGACTTTTCTGTATAAATTTTTATAGACTCTAACTCCTGTATTATGTAATTATATTATTCAATTTGTAAAATTACAACACCAATTTATAAGTACTCATTAGGAAAGTATGTGTGTTTCTTGATAATGTAGTTGATCAGGAATAAAATCTATCATTTATATTACATTGTATTTTACTATGTGCCCACGGCCTCAAAATACAGTCTGGGAAAATAAAATAGTTATCATTCGCTTAGGACATTTTATACCAAGACACACAACGACCTTTCATTGTAGACAATCAGCAAGTTTAAAGGGTTTCTAGTATCACCTTTTTTTTTCTCCTTTTTTCAGATGACTAATTCAAAAAAATGCCCTATCAGTTCCCAAAGTAGATTCTAGGAGGCTTGACTTGTTAAGAACATTGGTCACTATCCCACTATCCTCCCAACCCAGAGAGATAATTCAAAAGGGTTCACAGGGAAGAAGAAGTCCAAGTGCTCTTTCCAGACAGTGCTTACACACAGCTGCCTCCCACTCTTCAGTCTTGGAGACAAAAATCACAATGAGATTGTTCCATAGATACTGTCAAAATTTACATTCTAAAACCTAGTGCATTCACATGCCTAAAACTGAATAGAACCTTAAGAAGAGAGTCTCTAACTGAAACATAAACATCATATAAAAATATGCAGAGTCTGTCATATAAAAATAGATACTCAAAATTGAACTTTAGATTCAGTTCAACCTCTTATCCTATGCTCAAAATAAGAATCTGAAGTACTAATCAGCACAGAGCTAAGGGTGCACAGTGGGACAGACTATAGTGGGTGGGGCCAAATAATATTAGCAACTCAGAATATGCTAGGGGGAAGAGAAGAGGTCTCGAAGAGTCAATAACATTTAAGCTCTCAAACTAAAGAATAAGTCCTCGGGGAGGGGTGAGCTGGGTATGTTTTTAATAATTCTATCTTCTGAATACTGTTGCACAGTTTTACATATCAATTGGCTGGACTAAGAGATTCTAATATATCCGGTAAAACATTATTTTTAAGTGTGACTGTGAGGGGTTCATAGGAGGGATAATATTTAAAATACCACGTTGACTGAGGAATCTTAATGCCTGTGCAGAAGGGCATTATTCAGTCAAATCAGTTAAAACAAAGTATGGATGGAGGTTGTATTTACTCTCTTATTAAAAGAGATATCTACTCTCTTATCCAGGGAAACCAGTATTGTTGGTTTACAAGATTTTGGATTTATGCTATAGTCTCTTCAGACTTAGAAATAAATAGAATTGTCTCTGTGGGTTTCCCATCATGATCTTGACCCCTTTGCTAATATAACCCCTCCTCCCTCTCCTCTACTGGATTGGGAGCTAGCCCCAGTGCTTATTTGAGAATCTCGGCATCTGCTTCCATCTGTTACTAGATGAAGGTTCTATAATAACAATTAAGCTGGTCATCCATTTGATTAAAGGAGAAAGCTTATTTAGGCACCCTCTCCACTTTTGTTTAAAGTCTCAGCTGGGGTCATCCTTATAGATTCTTAGGAGTTTTCCAGCACCAAGTTTCTCCCTAATCCCAAAATAGTTCCTCTATCAGGAAATCTATTTTGTCATTCACCCTCCACGTCCCTCCCCTAACTCTACCATCTGGTTCCCAAATGTTCTCTTCCTATCTCCCCTTACTCCCCTCCCACACACAATATTCAAGCTACTGAGAGCTCAATGGACCTGGATTGATAGCTGGAGAACCTGCATAGGACCTAACTAGGCCCTCTGAATGTGGATGACAGTTCTGTGGCTTGAGCAGTTGGTAGTGCCTCTGAAATTGTGGCCATGATTTATTCTTATTGCATGAACTGTTCTTTTGAAACCCATTACGTGTAGAAAGATATCTTACTCAGCCTTGATACAGGGGGGAGAGGCTTGGTCTTACCTCAACTTGATATTCCAGACTTTGTTGATTCCTCATGGAAGGCCTTATTCTTTTTGAGGACTGGATGGGGGAGGGAGGCTAGGATGAGTGTGAGGAGGGGAGGGTAGAGGAACTATGGTTAGTTTGTAAAAATAATTAAATAAAAATATCAATAATGAAAGAAATCTTAAATAAACATTCTTAAATTTCTATTTAAAACAAATAAGACTAGCAATTTTCTTAGTTCTATAGATGACAGGTGGCAGCTGATGAGCCCTCTTCCTTTGCCTCTTTCCTCACATCCTCTACCCTTCTCTCATACCCTACCTCTCTCTTCTCCCCTATTCCTTTCTTGTTCTCCCCTTTTTCACTGTATCTCTCTCTAGATACCTCTATTTCTGTTTCTTCAGAGAAACCTGATTGATATACTGACATATAACAAATATTAAACAGGGAAAAGCACAATGGATTGAAATGTCTTTTCTTGCTACTGCTATGAAAAAAAAGATGTACAAACTATTATTGTAAATATTTTGAATAATAAGAGCCCTACCAGCATACATGGGGTGTGAGTAGTCAAGAGGCAGCCTGAAACATGTTGCTTTAAAATGTTACATACAAAACTCACTTGTTGAATTACATTAAAATTTAAATATTTGAGCATATATGAGTAATGTATTAAATAATGATAACACAAAGAACCAGAAACATTCAGAAATGTATTTTTCTAGGATCAGGAGTTTGACTGTAACAGTTATATACATTATCATGGATGTCAGTTCTTGAAAATATTTAAAATATCTAGAACAATTAAATTAGTGTTTTTATTGAGTTAAGAACTACTCTATTAGATGGAACACTGTTCTGGTAGCCAAGAACCTGAGACTGGAGAGGCCTGGACCTAGAAGAAAAGAAAATACTGTTGTTCTGCTAAAGGAACATAGCAACAAAATGACCCATAATAACATTCTGCTAAACTCAAAGATTAGTATCTTGCTCGGCCATCATCAAAGAAGCTTCCTTCTATACAGACAGAAACAAATACAGAAATTCAAAGCTAGACATTATGCATAGAGAGAGATACCTTGGGATATTCAGTCATAAATGGGATAAAATATTTTACATATTCTTTCATATCCTCTTTCAAGGCTCAGGGAACACCATGGAAAAGGAGCCAGTAAGGTTATAAAAGTCAGAAAGAATAGGGGATCATCTGCCCCATTTGTACCAAGCTTGAGCTGGCATGCTCTTATGTAGATCTTGTGCAGGTAACCATAGTTGCTGTGAGATCACCATGCCCAGATGACAGCCTTTTGCTGTACCCCAGACCCATGCTCTGATTCTTACAAGTCTTCTTTGCTCCTCTATCATGATATTTCCTGAGCCCTGGTCATGATAATGGTGAGGCTAATGTAGACATTCCATTGAGGGCTGACCATTATTGTCCTAGTTAGGGTTAATATTGCTGTAGTGAAACATCATGGTCAAAAGCAAGTTGAGAAGGAAAGGATTTATTTGGCTTAAACTTCCATGACACTGTTTATCACTGAAGATGTCAGAACAGGAACTCAAACAAGTCAGGATCCTGGAAGTAAGAGCCAATTGTGAGACCATGAAGAAGTATGTTTTATTGGCTTGCTACTCATGGCTTGTTCACCCTGATTTCTTATTATAAACCCAGGACCACAAACCCAGGGATGGTACCACCCACATTGGACTGGGTCCCCCCCCCATCAATCTCTTATTACGAAAATGCCCTACAGACCTTCTTCCTGAGACCAAATCTTAGCATAGTGTTTCTTTGATTGATGCTCCCTTCTCTCTGATGATTTTCACTGTGTCAAACTGACAAAAGCTACCCAGCACAGAAGAAGACTCAGGTTTAGTTCCCAGTATCCATACGACAACTAATGAGCATCTGTAACTCTAGTTCCAAGGAATCTGATTTCATATTCTGACTTCCATGGACACTGCACACACCTATACAAATAAGATTTAAAAAAAACTTACTACATCTTAAAAAAGAACTTAAAAAAATTGAGCACAAATATCTGATGTTAATATTCTGAAAGCTTTCATTGTCTTTACAACAGTAATGATCCATGGGGACATAACCTTATCTCCTCTTTAGCAAGCAGCACTCCTAATTTTCTCTGTGCATTCTATTAGCAGGCATATTATACCATTCACATATCCTCGGACACCCAGGCTGTCATTTCTAGATTTAGAGTCAATCAACATTAATAGACTAAAATAAAAATTTTATATGGAATGTGGTGAATCACACAGGCAAAATGAAATGATGTGAATTTGTAGGCCTTATTATTGAAATCAATTACTTTATTCTCATATATGAAATGTTGAGTTTGTCCTCTAGATAAGGAAAAGGACTTGTTGTTTTCTACAATTAGCAAACAAAGGAGATCTGCAACTGATGGTTAGATTACAAAAGATCCCTGGGAAAACCTGGGAAATGCAGTGGGAAACCCTGGGAAATGCAGTGGGAAACCCTGGGAAATGCAGTGGGAAACCCTGGGAAATGCAGCTGTCTCTAAGTGAATCATATCTCTTTAAAATGCTTAGTCATTGCTTTTGTGACATAAAAGAAGTTGAGTTATTGTCTCAAGTTTCCAAAGCTCCCAAATGAGTGATCATAGCCATCCCAGAGCAATGTTGTGAACCACAGCATCCTTGCAGAGCTAGAAACAGCCCTAGGGCAAAGTAAGAGTGACAGACTCCAGACAATACTACTCTGAAATGTATTTTTCTCGATGGTGATATTCCTAAAATTGTCCCTGGACTTAAGTAGATATGAGACTCAGCTCCAGGCAGAGAGATAAAGAAACATTTAGGAAGGTAGAAATGACTGTGTGGAGAAGCCAAAGATGTAAAGTATGACTGTAACAATAGAGAAGACAGCTTCCTGTGAACTTTTAAGAGTCTGAGACATGGTATATTTCTGTTGCCAGAGAGGGACATTAATATAACCTTTCCTAATGATGAATTTTCATTATTAAAATCTCTTTTTAAAGCATTATAATTAAAAAAAACTATTCAGAAGATATAAGAAGATCTAACATAGTTTAGAATACATATTTTTGGGATAGAGTCTAAGTAAAAATAATCCTAAATCTACAATAAAGATTTGTAAAAATAACACCAAATATTAGTGGCTTAGGCAATATAGACAGATATGTGCATGTATCACTTAAAATCAACTTCTTGGACAGCTACTGTTAAGCTCATTTTGCAAACAGAATATCTGACACAGAAGAAGAGATTAAATATGTTTCAACATGTCAGCTAAAAAAGTCTAATTAAAATTATGAAATATTTAAACCCCACATTCTGGGTAGCTCTGGCTACTTCACAATGCAATTGAAATTAGTAAAGTTCCACATATACTTTCTTTCTGCAATAATCCTCCAATTTTACTCAGGGTAAGACTGTTGTCTTTATTTTCAGGTCTCAACATAAATACTGATGACGCTTTGGGTCCCTTTGCCACCATTTATTGTATTTTATTTCAAGAGCTCTATAGATGGAAAGAACACATTTTCCATGGACCATGATCAGCTCTACGTCTCACCTGACTGAAGAAGAGGTACCTTTAAGCCCAGAGAAAAAGAATAAAAAAATCAAGAAATATACATCTATGTTGCAGGAGCCTGCCCTTGGAAAAGTTAAAAAGAAATATACCAAATGGCACCATCTTTCCACATTGTTATTCACTGAGAATCTCTCTTTTATGAAAAATCCATTTCATGCTTGTCTACTTTGGTAAATCACAAAATTGAGTATAAAACTGGTTAAAAATGAGAGTGATCACAAAGAAACTAAAGGTATTTGATGTTGATAATCAGTAGCTGACGTTTTCCCAGATGCTAACATAATCTAATTCCAGTTCATGTTCATAAGCTGTGCTCTTACTCCTTGAATGGGTATTCACTTCTTGCAAATTGTTATTGTCCTACAAATGCAAAATATTGAAGTTTTCTTTAAATATAGGCAAAATCTATCATGTGGACTATTATGAACTATATTCCTTAATACAAAATAGAAGCTATCACAAAATGTTAAGAGAAAAATCTGTGTTTTTCATATCTGTTATAACTATCGAATTCTAGTGCCTTAGCAACCACTCAAAACATGATATATTACCTGAAGAGTTGTTTACGTACCCCCCACAGAACGGATAGAATGTTCCAAAAAGAGAGATAAATGGAAAGTTTATTGAGTTTCATAAATGTTAAATTGTAATAAAATTCTCATTCAGATGAATTTATATTCATATTCAGCAATATAAGAAAAGTATCTTTCCATTTATGATTGCTATATTGTAATAAATGAGCCATCAAACATTTTCTTATTCATAAAACTTTGTATGCATCCTTAATGACATCATTAAGAAGATCACTGTAGTGTTCTAATTGTAAATAACATTTCAAATTAAAACCTGTGAAATGGATTTTGTAAGTTGTCAGGAAAGATAAGAATCCACAATCTAAAAGAGACAGAGACTCAGAGGGAGTAAAACCCAGAGACAAATGTTAAACTTAGGAAAATAGCACTAGGGTTTTGATTGTTTTATTTTGGGTTTGGTGAACAGCATACCATGACCATTGATAAAATACTATGCTGGGATATATGCTATGGTTTTTTAAAAATGTTTACCAGAATGAGAATTGAATATTGAGTCGTAGATATTTTATTTGGTTTGGTTCTAAAAACACAAAATAAAAATATATAGCACATAGTAGAACAACATCCTGTTGATTTAAAAGTAACAGATTGTCTGTGACATTTAAGAAATTACTGAAAATCTCAGAAGTTAAATATATCTTCCTTCAAACTTGAGGATGAGAAAGCCATAGAGGTGTCCTACTGAAGTAACACTTTACACATGTAACACACCAGTGAACCTGTGGTTATCACTTTCAATCACCAATATCAGCATCATCAGAAGCTATGCTGTCTCTTGCCTTTTCATTTGTCACATATTATTTAATTTCTGATAATGAAATGCCAAGGTAGAAACTACTCTTAACTAAAACATTTAATGCAAAGGTGTTAAGAATCATAAAAATAAATCTAAGAGAAAGCATACAGGCTTTATTACTTTAGTCTTGTATCAGTTAATATGACATGCATTTGAAGTCTTCAGACAATATGAAATCCAGAACTTCAAACACTGTAATTGATGTGAATATAGCTGAAATATGTGTGAAACCCTAAAAACCCTGAGCCAAAAAAAATGACAAAATGTAATATCAGCCAAAAAAAAAAAAAAAAAACCCAGACTAGTATATCTCTAGGCACACACAAACATTAGCAGACACTTAATAATCAGAGAAGAAAGAAAACAGCCCTGAATAATTTCTGGAAATGTTAGTGGTAAGCAAAATAAATGTGGATTGGTATTGAAACACAGGAATTAGGGGTGGGGATGGGGGGTGCTAAAGTCTTAATAGCAGCAAGGACTTATTTCAGCTGCAAAATATGATGGGAGCTGCCATGGTGGATTTTGTAGCAGTTCTGTCCTGCAAAAGAAATGTGCCTGTAGGTTGAAATCTCATGACCTGGATGCCTTTAACGGGAGAAGCTGAGAAAAAGTAGAGAAAAGCCCTGTTTGTGGGAAATACCGTTTCACTGAGAAGCAATGAAAACCACTCTGTTGATAAAAGCAGAGGAATCAGACAAAGTGAGAATAGCAGACGGTCTATGTGGATTCACAGGAAGCTTCCTTGACAAGACACCTGTCCTGTTTTTCCATGGGACCTGCTTATAACTTGATATAAATATCCTCAAAATATGTGTGTAGAAGAAATTATTTTACCTGGAAAAATGTGAATCTCTATTTACTGAGAGGAAAATACTTTTTATTGTATAGAAATGGTGGAAACCAGAAGAAAATTCTAAAATTATTTCTCAGTGAGATTTGAGTTCATTATAAAGATGCCAATATTGGGCTTTGGGTTAAGAAAGAGGCAAGTAAGAAAGACCTAAAGTTTTGCTTATCTTAGTGATACATTCCAATTCTAACATTTGGCATCTTTCTTTCATTTTTCCAGCTCCACATCGAACAAACACCTAAGCCATTGCTTGCAGTATTTTCTGCTTTGCTATACTTGCTATTAATATTTTCAATCTCCATTACAAGGCTGGCTTTAATTAACACCAATATGTTAGTAGCTCCCAATTACCTTTCTTGAGAAAAAAAACTTCAGTGCAAATGCTGAAATTCTAATATGTCCAATACTGGGACATGCACACCTATATACCTCAGTATTTTAGAGTATATTAGAGTTGAAGATGGAAATTATTCTCCAACTTCTTGAAAGAAACTATCACATTTCCCTAGGGAATGAAGAGTCATTCTATCACAGGGCATTCTGACTATAAAATCCATATTCATAGATTGACTATTGATATTTGCTTGTGTTTGTTAGCACACAACCTTGGGAGGATCAATATTTTTAATAATAAAAATCAACGCTTGTGAAACTACTAGAGCATGATTTTGAGAACTCTGAATGCTTCCTACTCACCTCTTTAAATGAAATCATCACCTCAATGAAAGATCTGTTTCAACATGGGAGTACTTACTGGATGTAAAGGAAGCTAGGAAATTAGAAATTAGATCGCCAATCATTCCATTTAGTTTCTGTCATGACTCTTATCTCTGTTATCTGTGTGCTCATTCATGTGCATGTTCACACTGCTGAACTCATGTGAATGTGCGTGGAAGGTCCAGAAGTGATTGAAGAATTTCTTCACAGTCACTCTCTACCTTAACTTTTCAGACAGAGTCTCTCATTGAACTTAGAATATCAAAATGAAGCATCTTGACTAACTGGCCAAGAAGTTCAAAAGCTGAGTTCTGTCACCATTTTCCAGTCCCATTATGTATGGTCTTTTCCACATATACTGGGGTCCAGTATGCACAGCTGGCATATGTTACTGACTGACCAACCCCCTATTCCAATGATTTCATGATTCTTATCTATATTGTTTGATGTATCCAGTGTTGAATTGAATTCAAATGCTCATGTGTTTATAATAAGAAACAACGGAGAATTTTGAAGCACATAAGTTTTCTGGTTCCAGGAAGATGTGCTTCATTAATTTGATCTGAACATCCTATTTAAATATCTAATAAAATACTTGAAAATATCATCACTGTAGCATTATTTGTAAAATTTTTGGAATGTTTTCCACTAAATAAAGCATTCAGACTTTATTTTAGGGCAATAAGGATAAGTAGAGTAAGAGGTGCTCCATACTCACCCACCCAACCTTTGACACACTAAAACAGGGAGAAAGTTCTGTTCTTATGCACTAGGAAATGGAGAGAATCTAAACTCTCTAAAGCTCTGCAAAAGGTACTCTTTCTGAAGTCATTTATGCATCTATTTTAAAGATTATAATTTCCAGTAATAAAGTACAAATAAATGAAAACATCAACCAGTTAAGAAAAACCACATCATTAAATAAAAGGGTTTTTATATGAAGAGGCAACATTTTTTTTTTTTTTTTTTGCAAATGAAGAGCAGAAGCCAAGACACAGCTATGGTGAAGCAACCTCTCACCTATCTCCTGACTGTCAGAAGGAAAATTCTTCCTCTGTCCCAGAGATCCAGGTGAGCGGCCTTTAGAGCAACATACACTAAATCTTTCTGGATAATTATGAGAGTCATATTGGGTTTTTTAAAAATAAAACTGAAAAAGCATCAGAAATAAATGGTGATAAATTTTACTGTGGTCTTTAGAACTCAGACAAAATGTGAAGAATGTTACATTTAAGTAAGTGAAATTTTATGAGTAAGTTGTGGTTTCTTGCAAACAGAAAAATGCATGTTTTAAAATTACATTGCATTTTAAATTACCTGTTTATTTATTTACTTTGGAGAATTAGGAATCAGTTCGAGGGCTATGCGGATACTAAGCAAGTGCTCAATCACAGAGAAACCCCCACCATCACGCTTAGATAAAGCTATGCTTTTAGGCCTCTATTCTAGCTTTGAAACCTCGAATATAGTTGCAGCCTTATAATTTTATTGACACATATAGAATAATGCTCCTAAAGGGGCTTCCAGTCACCATTGCCTGAAAGAATTGTAAGTGAAGAGCCTTTGTATCATTTCTGCCTTTTGTAGGTTTCTGCATGAGTATTGTGGTTTTAATTCCACAGATTCTCTTACCCATCAGTACTCATAAAGGCTGCATCTAAATCCTTTTGAAAATTCATTCATGATTCTGTGCCTTGGAGTCAGGCACCATCAGTTCCCTGAACCTAAATCCTGGCATTTCATAATTCTTATCAACTGAAGATTGTTAGCCGAGGAGCAAATACCTCCAAGCTCATGATTCTGATTACTCCCCAGGATCTAAGTGTCCAGTGTAACCAGCAGAACCCCACTTTATCCCCTTGGAAATCAGGTGTCCACTGAAGCATTTCCTTAGCATTAATATGGCTGTTGCCAATACACTGAGCCTGTAATTTTGTGCATTCTTCCGTCAGCTGTGACTTTGCCAGCATCTCTGTTACAGGTCCACTTTTCTAATCAAATGTTCTAGCATTTGAGTCAATTAGTACTTGACATCTATTTTCTTCAGTTCCTAAACTCTGAGCCGAGCCTTATTGACATCTTTTAATGTAAGAGTAACCCACCCAGATACACTTAGAACCATTGTGCCAGTCTGCCAGGTAAAAGCATACTTTTTGATGCATAATTTTAAATATCTATGAATAAATAAAGGAAAATATATTAGGAAATGAAATATACTGATGGTAAAATCTTGGAACTGAGCTATACAACTAGAAAGAAAAAATAAACTACAGAATGGGGAAAAGTAAAAGTTCAATAATTGAATTTAAAACTTCACACTGGTGTACTCATGTAATAATATGCCAAAAGCAACAAAACATATGTTTGTGAAAGTCGTGAAGAATTACAAATGAGTTTGAAGCAGAAAGAATGTAGAGCAAAATCTGGTGATAATGATGTAAGGTTTAGTCTCTGTCAGCTGTACAATTACACATATATGTTTTAAAATATATTTTATATGATAAATGTATGCAATCTTACCTAATTGAAATATATATATATATACATATATAATAGTTGTAAAATAAAATATCCTTTTTATACACTAAATAAAAATAGGAAATCAACTAAGGACACAGAGATAGCTTACAGAATTCTACTAAAACACAGGAACCATTACATGAGTGTACTGACTGAGTTATTTTCACAAACTCTTTTCTTGTGATTTCTGTAAGTCTATTCAAAAGATGTATGTTTTGATTCTTGAACCTAGTTAAAAAACATATGTAAACTATACTTACACATATAAACGCATTTAACCATCAATTATCTTCAGACCTGTGCTTTCAAATGTGTGTGTGTGTGTGTGTGTGTGTGTGTGTGTGTGTGTGTGTTTTTTTAATATGTCTGCTTGTAGATTTGTGTTAACTTGATATAAGGCACCGTCATCTGGGAAGAAGAAACCTAATCCAGAAAATGTCTCTATAATATTGTCCTTTAGAGAAGACTATAAGGCATTTTCTTGATTTAGAAATGGTGTAGGAGTGCCCCGACAATTATGGGTGATCTTACTCTGGGCAAGTGGTCTTAGCATGTATAAAGAAAGCAGGCTGATCAAGCCAGAGGAAAAAGCAAGTATGCAGTACCTCTCCATTGTCTGGATCTATCCCTGCTTCAGGTTTCCTGCCTTGAATTCCTGCCCTGATTTTCCCTGTCATACTCTGCTGCCTAGAGTTATAAACTTAAAAAAACTTTTATACGTCAAATTGCTTTTTTGTCATGGTGTTTTATCACAGCAATACAAACCCTAACTAACACAGAAATTGGCAGCAGGCTGAAGTATGCTGAGACAGATATGACCATAGTTTTGAGAAGTACAGTGGCATTTGAACTTTGGGGACTCCAAATACCATTGAGTACTCAGAACATGATGGGCAAATTGGGATCTTGAAAGATAAGAATAGTAAAAGAAATGCAAATGATTAAAAAAAAAAGTCTTGTGGCATCTCAGAAGAAAACAAAGGCTCTAAGAAGTCCACTTTAACAATATGTTGAATTAAATAACTGTGGATCAGGCCACCTAAGGCAGAAAAGTAATCTGTGATTAAGAAGAGACAGTTGTTGCTGGTCAGGTGATATGAGAAATCAGTTGTTATCAGCTGAGACCTGAATCAATGCCATTAAAGCTTCTTAGAGTGTTTCCTGAGAGTTAGCATAAGAGGGTCAAGGTTGAATCACATGTGGCAACCAAACAATTGCATAGTTCTTGAATCAATAAGGGATACATGGAGGAAAGTTGAGGCTTTATGATTTGCATGGGATGGCTGAGAGCATTATAGGTGTGCCGTCCCTGAACAGATAGTCCCTGGAAGGATAAAGCAAAGCAGGCTTCATCCCTGACTTCCCTCTATGATGGAACACTACAAAAACATCCTTTTCCTCCCCACATTGAAAACGTGAGGTCTAGCATCCTGTCGATACCATTGGGTTAACAGTAAAACCAATATGCACAAAATGGGATATGTCCAAATTTTCTCTTAAAGTATTATTTTGATTGGGTTAATCAGTGTATAATGAGAAATTTCTTATGTGTGTATATAACAAATTTTGAGAATATAAATCATTTTCATGACTACATTGACACGTAATTTTGAATCTCCTTCCTTCATCACTTAAACATTCTCTAAGAATTATTCTGATTACTTAGAGATGCATTTCAACTGCTATGAGGATCTGTAGAATAAAATGGAATATCTGTAAGCAATATCTGTAAATTGGATTTATTGCGTTTAATGAAAACATTATATATGTATACGAGTAAATGATATTTTGCAAATTACTATGTGCCAGAAAACTTCCTGGCAAGCACCAACAGTTCCTGTGTTCTGTGCTTAATGGTTTCCAAGCTTTTGACTCATTCAGGGAACATTTAAATGCAGAGTAGCACAAGGAAGCAATGCACTGTCACTCCTCTGATTAAAGGAATTGATTTGACTTTAGAAAGAGTGACTTTAATTAGCTGTGCAAATGCCATTAATTCCAATTAATCTTCTCGCACTGTCAAGACAAAAATCCGGAGAGAAGATAAATTGCAGAAAATCAATACAGCCCTTGTTTTTACCAGGAACAGGTGCTTGAGGAGAGAGAAATGTCATTAACGGGTGTCTATATCAAGAAGTATTTAAACAAGACAGTAACTCAATGTGAAAAGCTTTCAGAAGATTTTGTGTATACTATTTACATATCCCTTAATTGTTTTCAATTGGATGGAAAGTATTTTCCATGGAGAATTTGAAAATTGTTATTATAATTCTATGGAACAATACAAATTCAAGTCACTTTAAATATGTAGTAAGAAATATGCTCATAAGTACAGCAGAATATCATTAGGAATCATTTCGTTTCCCTTTTTGCTGGTTGAGTTTGATTCTTGTAACTTGTTATGACACATTCAGCTGACATCCCTGGGAAAGGAAGCAGAGGAGAAGTATATCTGGGGAATAAAGGAGGGAGGGGAAGAGACTGAGAGGAGAGAGTGCTAAATGGGAAAGCAGAATAAATAAATAAAATAAAACAATTAATTAAAAAGAAATACATTTAAATGTGTTACAATCTTCTTGTTAAGATTTTTTTGGATCAAATACCAAGAAGGATATTGATTTTATAAGCTTTTATAGTGCATATGGATATTTTACTATATGAACCTACATTAAACATATTCATGCTTGGTAACCTTAGAGGCTGGCAGAGAATATTGGATGGTTGTAAGCCCTCACTCATATGGGTACTAGTAAAGAAACACTGGTCATCTGGGAAATAACACCATGGGCTTAATCACCAAGTCACCTATCCAGCCCTAAAAATAAATCATTTTAATATGCTGGCATGATGGCAATTATAAGTAGTTGACAAACATAATCAAACATTGTAAAGAAAGTTACAGTAAAAAGGTGCCATATACCAAATAGAGAGTTTGTCAGTTTTAATAATGGGTGTTAATCATTTCCTCAATGCTGTGACTAATAACTTGAGAAAAACATCTTAAGCAAGGGATTTATTTTAGTTAATGCTTAGAAGAAGTATTGATCACCATGGTATATAACACACAAAGCATGAGCACGTGGGTAAATAAGGGAAGAAGAAAGCAAAGAATATTGCTCCCCTGAAGGTTTTCTCCTTTTATCTCTTTTTTTTTTTCCAGACCAGTCCCTGAGGTCATGAGGTCATTTCACCTTATATTTAATGTGGGTCTTCCCTCTCCCACAAAATATCTCTAGGAATTCAGTCAATTATTTACTCAGAAGTATGTCATTCTAGATTTTTCTAAATCTAAGTTACTGCAAAATAAAGATTAATGATCAGAATATCTAAGCAACCAACCATACAACTACATATGCATGAACATACATATGCTTAAATGTATAAATGCACACAGTCATGTTTACAGAAACACATACTCATATGCAAAAAAATAATATCTCCTAAGGGAATAGAAGCAGCTATTAAAAGTCTCCTAACCAAAGAAACTCCAAGGCCATATGAGGGTAGCAAAGAGTTCTAGCAGAATTAAAAGAAATAATATCAATATTGCTCACACAATGGAAACAGAAGGAGCATTACCAAACTCTTTATTATAAGGTTACAGTCACTCTGATGCACGAACCACACAAAGATGCAACAAAGAAAGAATTACAGAATAATCTCTCTCATGAACATTGATACAAAAATATTCAATAAAGTGCTGGCAACTTGAAATCAAATAAATCATGTGCCATGATCAAGTAGGCTTCATAAAGAGATGCAGAGATATTTCAACATACAAAATCTGTCAATGTCACCCACCATATAAACAACCTGAAAGGAAAATCCATATGATCATATCATTAGATGCTCAATCCAACACCACTTCGTGATAAAGGTCTTAGAGAGATTGGGGATATAAGAAACATACATAAATGTAGTAAAGACAGTATACAACAAGCTAACAGCCAAAATCAAACTAAATAGAGAGGCACTCAAAGTGATCTCACCTGTCAGAAACAAGACAGAGTTAGCCAGTCTCCCCATATCTATTCAATATAGAACTCAAAGTTTTAGCTAAAGCAATAAGACTACAAGAGGAGATAAAGGAAAAAAAATTAGAAAGGAAGAAGTTAAATTTTCACTATTTTCAGATGACATGATAGTATACATAAGTAACCCCAAAATTCTAGCAGGGAACTTCTATGGCTGATAAACAATGAGGCAGGAAATAAGGTTAACTTAAAAAAAGCATTAGATCTCCTATACACAAATGATAAAAGAGCTAAAAAAGAACTTAAGTAAACATCACCATTTACAATAGCAAAAATTAACATAAAATATTGTGGCTTAACTTTAACCCAAGAAGTGAAAAACCTGTATGACAAGAATTTGAAGCAATTGAAGAAAAAAAAATATATGAAGGTATTAGAAAATAGAAAGATCGCTGCTGTGGGGTTGTATTCCTGAACACTATAAATATTTGACCCTCCTAATGCTGATTGGTCAGAAGGCAGAAAGGAAGTGTGGGCAGGGCTACCAGACTAAGAAAACTCTGGGAAGAGGAAGATAACAGAAATGCCAGGAGATGCAGAAGAAAGAAGACTGGTGCCCTAAGAAAGGTAGCAAGCTATGTAGCCAAACAAAATAAGGATCACAGGTTAGTTTAAGAGTAAGTTAGAGTTAGCAAGTAATAATCCAAAGCCATAGACCAATCAATTGCAATTAATATAATCTTTTGTGTGATTATTTGGGACTGCAGGCCTGGACTTAGGGGCTATGCAGGGCCAGAAACTTCTCATTACAGATTTCCCATGCTCTTAGATGGATAGGATCAACATAGTAAAAATAGAAATCTTCCCAGAAGCAATCTATAAATTCAATGAAATCCTCATGAAAGTCCCCTCTCAATTCTTCACAGATCTCAAAAGAATAATACTTAATTTAATATGGAAAAACAAAAATCCCTGGATTGCCCAAACAATCCTATTGAATCTAATGAAAGAACTTTGAAGAACATCACCAGCTCTAACTTCAAGTGCTACTATAAAGCTATATTAATAAAAATGCCTTGGTATTGGCATAAAAAACAGACATGTGGGTCAATAAAATTTAATTAAACTTCCTGATATTAATCCACACATATATGAACACCTGATTTTTGAAAAAGAAGCCAAAAATATACAATAGATAAAAGAAAGCATATTCAATAAATGGTGCTGGCAGAGATGGATGGTGACACTTAGAAGAATGCAAATAGATCCATATCTATTGCCCTATCAAACTCCAGATCATGTGGATCAAACCTCAACATGAATCTACTTACACTAAACCTCATAGAAAATAAAGAGGCAATTGGTCTTGAGCACACTGGCACAGGAGACCACTTCCTAAATATAATACTAGTATCACAGACACTGAGACAAACAATAAATGGGACCTCCTGAAACAGAAAAACTTCTGCAAGGCAAAAGACAGGGTCAATAAGACAAAAGACAGCCAGCAGAAAGGGTAAAAATATCATCACCAATTCTACACCTGCTGAAGGCTGATCTCTAAAAAATATTAGAAACTAGAGATCAAATAAACAAATAATCCAATTTAAAAATGGTGTACGAATCTAAACAGTATTCTCAGCAGAAGAATCTCAAATGACTAAAAGACAATTAAAAATAATTGCTCAAAACTCTTGGCCATTAGGTAAATGCAAATCAGAATAGCTATGAGATCTGTTAGAATCAAAAACATAACAAAAGCACTGGTGACGACCTATATTGGAGGGTATGTGGAGAAAGGGGAACATTCCTCCATTGCTGATTGGAGTGAAACCTCATTTAATCACTTTGGAAATCAGCATGGTAGTTTCTCAGAAAATTGGGAATCAATCTGTCGAATGATACAGCAGTACCACTCTTGGCTATATACCTAAAGGCTACACATTCAAACCACAAGGCCATTTGCTCAACTATGTTCACAACAGGATTATTTGTAATAACCAGAACCAGAAAATAACTGGGGTTTTCTTCCACCAAAGAATGATTTATTTTTAATGTGGTACATTTACACAATGGAGTACTACTCAGCAGAAAAAAATGACATCCTAAAATTTTCAGGAAAATGGATGGAACTAGAAAAAAATATTTTGAGTGAGGTGACCCAGACCCAGAAAGAAAAACATGACATGTACTCACTAATAAGGTAATGACAGACTTAAAGCAAAGGATTATCAGGCTATAATCCACAGTCCCTGAGCAGCTAGGTAACAAGGAGGAACCTGAGAGACACTCAGAGATTCCTCTAGGAAAGGGAATTGATATGGTCTCTTGAGTAAATTGGGACCATAGGGGCTAGGGGTTAAGGGGAAGTAAACAGAGAACATAAGGAAATGGGATACCAGCTGAGCTGGGTAAATAAATGAATGAATGAATGAATGAATGAATGAATGAATGAATGATAATTAATTAATTAATTAATTAATAATGAATAAATGAATGAGGAGAACAACAAAATATAGAACCCCTCCCCCTCCTCCTCCCCCTCCTTCTCATTCTCCTCCTCCTCTCCCTCCTCCCCCTCCTCCTCCTCCTCCCTCTCCTCCTTCTCCTCCTCCTCCTCCTCCTCTTCCTTTCTCTCCCTGGAAATCCTGCCTATACCACCTAGCTAGCCATTGACTGATTACATTAATCACAGCAATGTAGCTTCATTCATTGTACAAGTATCTCACATTCCCCCTTTTGTCTAAATAAAAGGGAAAGTTTTTAACCACAGGGTAGTTAAATCATATGCAATAAGAATAACTATCAGGTAAGGATTACATTCACTATCTCCAGTACCACTTGAATTTGGCAAATGAGAAGATAATACTATCTATTATCTGCTATCTTAGTGAGTTTAAAGTTATAAACCTAAACAACTTTCAATCACAACTTGTATTATCATCTTTAAAAACACCATTTTAGAATTTAAAAACATCTTCTTAGATAAACAACTTAAGTTTTTATGTTTTTCAACCTTATAAGCTTTATGTCTTAAGTTTCTTTTCTGTTAACAAGAGAAATTGAAACTATAATTATCTCATCTTAAACTCCACTAAAGAACTGAGAAGAATATATTATCTTAGAAAGTAAGAAGTGTAGAGCAACTTCCCAAACCATAGAAATAACAGAAACAGATGACTTCCTGGAGAATTACTCAAGCTTCTTCTGCAGTGTTGGGCTGTTTCTCTTCAGCTTACAAGCCTAGAATATCTGACAGATTTTTCTGTGAAGAATGAATTTTCAGGGACTGTCCTAACTTGTCATGGCAAAATTTGGCAGTCACTTTTTGGGTCCTACCTGTCCAGTTTGGACAGCATACTGTCAGCAGCCAAAAACAAGGGTTGTTTCTTGGCCACATGGCTAGCTTTGTTACATTGCAAACAAACTCCATATGGAGGTTTTTCAATGTCCATAAATTTTTTTAAACTAAATTAGTGCTACCAGGAGCAGAAGTAACTCATGGACATGAAAAGCTTTGTTATTAGGACATATTAAATGATATATTCCATAGGTTATTGAATTGTTTAAAAAAACATCATATATATATGCTTGATATTTAAAACATATCTAACATATCTAAGTTTGATTGTTATAGATGAATAACTAGTAACCTGTATTTCTTTATTTTCTTAAAAGATTTCAAGGACTAAAACTTTACATTGTATTTTAAATGAGCTACATATGTACATATCTTAAACAATAATAGAAAGCTAAATACAGTATAACAAAGTTACCCTAAAATTATATCAATATACAAAAATCCATAGCAATGTAAAATATTTTTGCCTAGTGGTTGTTCAAAATTAAACTCAATAATCTACTTTTTCCATCATTACTGTAGTGTACATCCTTTTGCCTTCAGAAAGAGATATCTGACTCTAATCTCCTTTGTGAATTTTTTTTTCCTGGCCATTACCAATAACAACTTGTAACCAACCCCCTTAACTGATAAAAAAAAAAAAAATTGTAATCCACCAAATGACCAAAAACTATCTACTCAATCTTTTGGGACTGTGGGAATTATGTTTTCTAGACTACTTCCTGTTGTCTGAGGAAGACTGCATCTTTACGGGGACCATGAGAAAATTGGTATAGTGGTCAAGTCCTGGGAGAGCCAGCTGTATTATTGTTTGTTTACTCTCTGTGTGATGGGAAAGTGTAGAGCTTATTTAATGTCTTAGCTGGACAGCCTTTAAGGCTTGACTATCTCAGCTAGAAGGCATTAAAGTTATTCCATATTTGAATTTTAAGGAAACTACAACGAGGCATTATGGGAGTTCATATCACCTGGCTCATTGTCTTTATTGGTGTCTGCCACTTTCTTTTCTAAAAACTATAAATTTTCTTTTATTTTTGGTTTTGATTTTTTTGAGACAGTTTCTCTGTGTATCTTTGGATCCTGTCTTGGAACTTGCTTTAATAAACCAGGATAGCCTTGAATTTACAAAAAAATCTTCCTCCACTGCCTCCCAAAGGCTTACGCTACCACCACCCAGTGGAAATACATAAACCTTATAGGTAGCATATATATCTACATTAACACAAGTATGGAATTGCAGTGTGCACAATTCAGTTAAAGATTATTTGAGAGAGTTTATGTTTGAGAAGGTAAAAGGTATCTGTCAACTTTATAAGTTCATTTAGACTATAACCAAACTGTACTATAAATCTCTACCCATTCATATGAAAGGATTGCATGTAATAATAATTCATAAGGACTCTAAACCAAAAGATTTATCATGTCTCACCAAATTTCAGAATTTTTTGTAGTAAAGTAATCAGCATATCAGCATATATCTTACCTGTCCTATATCTTTTTTTTTTTTTTTTGGTTATTTCCCCTCACATCTACAGGCAAGGTCTTTAGGACATTTCTCCTAATCAAATATAATCTTTATCAAATTTAATAAAAATCATTACTTTTTGTTTTCTATGAAAATAAAAGCATAACCTCTTCCCTAATGCAGTGTATTTTTGGACTTCCATTTTGAAGTTAAGACATCCTTAAAAATATAGGATGGTTTAATTTAGTAGTTTCTATAACCCAATGTCTCTCAGCAGCTATATTTTGTATGTCATCATTTAAAAAAAATTAAAGTCGGCAAAGTACCATACAAGAGCCAAACAGCCCCTGTGAATTTCCCATCCTTATATGTTTTTAAACATATAAATATATATGTATATGTATATACAATTTACTTTCTCTTTACAGTCTATATTATCTTAAACTATTTTTCTTTAAGGGTCTATACCTGTTTTCTTTAATTTCTTTAGCACCTAACTACATTTTAAACATATTATACCTATTTAGTGTGTGTGTCTGTCTCTCTCTCTCTCTCTCTGTGTGTGTGTGTGTGTGTGTGTGTGTGTGTGTGTGTGTGTGTGTGTGTGTGTGGAGGGGGAGGGCTTTTTGCAAGTCTGAAGCTTTGTGCTTGCAGTGGTTTTTGACCGAGAGAGACAAATCTTAAACCACTAGGCCACTAACACAGAATGGTGCTAGAAGCTGGCTATAATCGCTCCCTCTGTTCTGTGAGAGACTATCTTCATGCTGCATCCACACTAAGCTACATTTACCCACTCCAGCTCTGAGAATTTGTTGTATATGCTGCAACAGGAGTTTCAGCATTCTGCTGCTCAAGTACTCAGCTGTACAGTGTGGCTTCTTAAAAGAGCTGTGCCTCTGTATGCTCTTGGTGCTGAGCCTACCTTAAAGACTGCTTTTTCTGACCTTATGTGGACATTCAAGCCTCTGAGTTATATATGTATTTAGACTTTTCTTTGAGCCCCAACACACAAATAATAACATGGAGACTTCTTATTACTTATGAAAACTTGACCAATAGCTTAGGCTTGTTCTTACCTAGCTCTTTTAACTTAAATTAACCCATTTATATTAATCTATGTTCTATCAAATGGTGTTACTTCTCTCCATCTTGTACTTCCTGTTTCTGTTCTGTGTCTCCTGGCTTCTCCTGTATGCCTAGATTCCTTCCCCTTTTCTTTCTCACCCTGGAACTTCCACCTATACCTTCTGCCTAGCTACTGATAATTCAGGTTTTTATTATACCAATCACAGCAAAAAATCATCACACAGTGCACAAACATTTAATAACACTGCATAAATTAGTAATAAGTAAGTTATTAAGCTGTAAAATATGTGTAATTTTTTAAATGTAGTAGTAATGTTAATTTTGGCAAGGACATCCCTAAACCACAATTTCTAGCTTTTAGTGACTCACAGAATTCAAGAGATCTGCTATATTTTGCAATATTTTTATTACAGTGAAAGTATGTAGATTAAAACTTGCAAATGGAAAGTGTACATATGATGAAGAGAATGAGAAAGCATGGGTAAGCTTTAAATACTCTTTAACAGTGTTCTCATGTAAACGGCATAGTTAATTCTCTCAGCAGTGATGTGTGACAATTATGTACAAAAGGGTGCAAACTGAAGAAAGCTTATAAAAGACTTGTGGCCCAGAATTTTCACTGAAGGTAGATGCAAAGCACGTCTGGCCCCACCAATACTCAGACCATGAACCCCTGAACAAAAGAGGTAAGCAACATGCGTCTCAGTTATCCACACTGCTATCACAAAATGGCTCAGAAAAGCAACTTAAGTAAAAGAGGATTTATTTGGGGATCACCATTTAAGAGTGGATACAGTCAATAATTCCAGGGAAGTAAGGGCAACAGGGATGTGAGGATTTGGTAACCCAGCTTCTGCAGTCTGAAAGTAGAGCGCAAAATGCTGGTGTCTGATGGACTTTCTCTTTTAGTTTAGCTCTAGACCCTAGCCCATTGGATAATATGAATCACGCCAGAAAAAGAGAGCAAGAAAAATTATTACTCAGCTAGATTTCTTCTTGACTATTTTTATTAAAGATTTTCCATCCTCAATTAAACCCTTTTGGAAGCATTCTCATACACATACACATATGCATCTTTCCGTACTAATTTTAAATGGGCCATGTTGACAATTAAAATAAATCATCGCTACTTTACTCTTTGCCAACTTGTTAACCAAATATATCATATTAAATCATAACTTTCCATTGTTGACCCCTAAACTTCCTTTTTTATATGATTCATTAAAAAAGAACACTTTAGTCAATCTCAAAAATTCACAATAGTCTTTAACAGTATAAATATTGTTCAAAAAGTACAGGGTTTTTTTTTTAACTAAAGGTAATTTTTTTAATCATGAAACCATATAATATAAAAAAGCAAGTTATGTGCTTCCAGCATAAAATTGGTGCAGAATAATCATTTCTGTTACAAAAGGAAGAATGGGGCTTATCAAGGGAATATGACATTGTGCAGAAGTAAGAACAAAGTCAGTAAGGGCACACATCAAACCCTGACTATATTTCAGGTGCCCGAGGCTTGTGATGGTTTCATCTGAGTTCTAAAGTGTTTGTACAGCTCTGCTCCTCTTTCTCTGTTGCCTGCAGCATACACAGCCTCTTTGTTAGGCTGTCTGTTCTCCATGCCAGAAGCTTTTCTCATCAGAATATCATAACACTGACTTATGCAACAATCTGGAGTCTCTATTGCAACTTGGTCTTTACCTTCCCAGCTTTACATGATGTCCTCTCTGTGCCCTTTGCAGTGAATATGACCCTTCATCACATTACTTGACTTCAGTGTCTTTCTGGAATCATGGTGTAAGTTTTTACAATACACTAGCTGCTGACCATTTTTGATGCCAACAAGAAGAAGTATAATGAATGTGGCTTTTTTGCTGATAGATTGAAATATACTTTGTCTCACTTCCGTTATAATTGTTCTTTCTGTGCACCTTGGTAGCTGATTCTGAGAAAACATTTCCCTAAGCAGTTATTTTCAAGCCCTTCAGTATCAGGGAAACATTTTAACTAAGACATTCTGAACCAGGGCTCTCTCCTTTTAAGAGAATTTGAATTTCATAAGTTGGAACATTTGATACATGGGCTTCTCTACATGGGACACTTTTTCTATTTCTCCAGTACAAAGCAAGATTCTGGTCTATAATAAAAATGATCTCAACAGTTTCAGGTATTTTGACTGCATCTCTCTATCTCTACCCTTGAATTTGTATGTTTCTTTCTTCATCATATTACACAAATTTCATCTTCCTTCTCTAAATCTGAGTAAAATCAAATGAATAAGGAAAAATATAAAATATATGATTTGAAGAAATAAGGTCACCAGGAAGTGGAATGGAGCTAAGATCTGTTTTTAAGGAGATAAAAAAAATTAAAAAAGAGAGTAGAGACCTCAGGGCAAGATCCTACCTAGCTAACTTTCCAATTTGTAGGAAAGAATCAAATAAAAGCTCAAAGCAGGGTATGTTGGCTCATGTTTTTAATGCCAGGATTCAGGAAGCATAGTCTGGTGGATCTCTGAGTTTGAGGCCATCCTACTCTGTAGTAGATCCAATTTGAAAACAGAAACAGCCAAGCTTAGGCAGTAAACGAAACAACTGATAAGGTTTCTGAAGATGTAATTTAAGGAAGAGACCATATTCCAGCTCCAGTAAGCAGCAGAACTTGGAATCTTCTGTCCAGTGGTTCTCTTGTTAAGGATAGAAGAAGGGCTATATACTTTGCGTATGAAGCTAAGGAAAGCCACTGAAGTCAATCATGTGTCAAGGATGTGTCTGAATGGAGGCCTAGAAAAACTATTGCATGAAGCTGTAAATTTAAAGCCTAGGTTGCCTTAGAGACCCTAAGGTGGTGGAAGATTCCAAAGTCATGGAACACATGAAAAGAAAAAGCTGCTAACAGGGAGTGCAATGACCTCAAGAGAAAGAAGTATGTTGCAATCAACAAAGACTAAAAAAAAAAAAAAAAAAAAAAAATTGGAGAAGAACATTTTCACACCAGACATGGAGATGCAGAGTTTAAAGATTTCCCAGCTGGTTTTCAGTCTTTCTTTGGTCCAACATTTCCTCATTTTTCTCCCTTCCCTATGTTTTAGAACAGTATTATATATTCTGTTTCATTATAAATTGGAAGTATGCGATCTGCTTTTTATTTATTTTGATTTTATTGGGGATTAAATTTAAAAGATTGCATAAATCTCAGGAGAGACTTTGAACTTTAAATGTCTGAACATTATTGAGACTGTTACAGACTACATAAACCTTTTAATTTGGACTAAACACATTTTTTTAATATAAAAAGTCTTTTTCTTTATGTATCTGCCAGCTCCCCCCCTTCCCCCCACCAAATCCCTCCAAGTCAGCTGTCAGCCTCTACCCTCCCATCCCCAATCCCCTCCCCAAAAAGGGCAAGAAGTTACAAGGTGGGTCAGTTCAGAGTGGCAAATCCACTCCAGGCAAGTCCGATTTTCTCATCCCAAAGTCAAGAGTGAGTTAGGTGTTCCTCTGCAGGGAATGGGCTCCAAGGTGCCAGTCCATGCACAGGAACAATTTGACCCCAACCCTCAAGGTTCCTCATACTACCCATGCCAGTTGACAATTGTCTACCCTTGAAGGGCCTAGCAACTTTTCCTGATACTTCCCCAGTGGCTCTTCTTGATTCAGTGATCTCCCCAGAGCTCCAGTTAGCCATCACTGTGGGACTTTTCCTCATAATTCCTATCCCCCTGCTCATACAGACTCTCTTCTCCTGCTCTCAGCTGAACCAGGAGCTTGGTCTAGTGCTCAGTCATGGATCTCTACCTCCACCTCTATTCATTGTTGGATGTAGGTTCTGTGATGACACTTAGGATAGTTATTCATGTGATTATCAGAGAAGTCCTGTTTAGGCACCCCCTCCACTATTGACTGGAGATCTAGCCAGGCACATACTGTGAGTTCTTAGATGCTTCCCTACCACCCAGTCTCTTTACAACCCCACATTGGCTCCCTCTATTAAGATATTGATCCCCCTCCCCCGCTTTGTTTCTCCTCTCATTCAACCATCTCCTTCTCTCATGATTTATTCCCACCTCTTCTTGGTTGCAACCCATTATGATCCCAATTTTCTAAGGAGATCTTCTCTATTTTCTCTTTTTATGCAAATCTCTAGATTTTTACAAGCTTATGGGGGTCCAGGTAGTGGAATGTTGTAGACTGAATACAATTGCCACCATAAGCTCATAGGGAGTAGCACTATTGTGAATTATGGCCTTGTTGTAGTAGGTATGGCCTTGTTGAAGGAAGTGTGTCATTTTGGAGGCAGGCTTTGAGGTCTCTTATATGTTCAAGTCATGCCCAGTGTCTCAGATCACTTCCAATTGCCTATAGGTCAAGATTTTAAATGCTCAGCCCCTTCTGCAGCACTATAACTGTATACTTGCTTCTTTTACAGTCACCATGATGATAATAAACTTCTGAACTGTAAGTGATCCCCAATTAAATGATTTTCTTTATGAGTTTCTACAGTCATGGGGCCTCTTCATAGCAAAAGAAACCATAATTAAGATATATCTTGGCTTGTGTCTTACCCTAGCATCACCCTTCTCTGGCTGAATACCTCTGCTGTTCCATTTCCTCACCTTCTCATTGTTCTTACACTGATTTATACAGCTGTACTTTCTAACAGTCACTTAGTTTTATTGTACTTAATACTGCCTTTTTAACATTTGACTTTATTAACACTTATCTATTTAAACGTCACTGTAGTTCTCTAATTTTCCTGAATCCATCATATTCTAATATTCTCTATGATGGTTAGTAGTAATTGTGAAATAAACACAATGTAGAAACATATGGAAGTCTAACGAATAATTTTCTTGGTCAGCTTATTTTCTGTACATGTCTCTGGCAGTTGGATTTTATTATATTAGTAGATGTTGGGGAACTCTGGCTGAAAACGGGTGACTCCATTCCTTGGACTTAGGTCTTAAATTCTATTAGAACATCGAATGTGAGCTGAGCGGTAGATATTAATTCATTCATTCCCTCTGTGTTCTTTACTCTACGGACTATTACCTGAAACTGTAAGGCAAACAATGCCTTTCTCTTTTAGAGTGGATTCTTTCATGTTATTTTACCATAGCAGCAGAAAAGAAACTAGACCGTTGCCCTTGTCCCTCGAGAATCAGTTCTCACCACACTCACTTTGTCCTGTCCCTTCTTCAGCTTCAGCATTTCCAAACGACTTTATAGGCTTAGAGTTGAAAATTTGGGGAGCAGAGTTGTGAAAAAGGATCTAGAACTCGGTTGCCATTTAAACACTTGTTATTTCCCTCTTTATTTCCTCTGTTCCTTTTCAGATTCCCAGGACAGGGTCTCACTCTACAGCCAAGGCCATATTTCACAATCATAGAAATCCATGTGCTTTAGCCTTCCAAGTGCTATTTATTTTAGGCTTTAGCTACCGTGATCAGCTTTAATATGGTGCTTGTTACCAAAGTAAAATGAATATATGATATTTAACCCCTTCTTCCTAAATTGCAAATTTTATTGTCAATGAAATCTTTTTCCTGAGATTTGATCTTACATAATTTATAATATCAAGCACAGCATCACTTTGAGGCTTAACAAGCATGAAGTCATTTCCAGGTTCATCAAAAAATTTCAAAGCAGAGAGGTAGGAGCTTAACTTTGGAAGATACACTACCCACCTAATAACACTAGCTGTTCTTTTCAGTTATGGGATGGTCATAGTTACAAATTATTCCAGAAAAAAACAATTAATATAAACCATAGTATAAAAATAACAAATTACACTCTGAGAATATATAGAACATGCAGAAAACAGATCCCATTATTTAATATTAAGTTCATGCCTTCCCAGTACTTACTTTTATTAACAATACTATTTCACACAGAAAGATACAAGAACATATCAAAATAGCTATGTCTTTTAAAATTTTTATTTAAATGAGTTTATTTTTCAATTTTTTATTTTTTGAAATAAAAATTTAATCACATAATTTTCTTTTCTTTTCCTCTTTTCCACTCATGTGTCCTACCCTTTCCTTTCTCTCAGATTAATAGACTCTTTTTCATTAAGTGATGCTACATATATACAAGTGTATGTGTATATTCCTAAACATGTAAATATAAGTCCCTGTGTTCTGTCTGTATAATGTTTCCAATATGAATTTGATTTCAGGATTGACCACTCAAAGTTAGATACCTAATTGGGGGACCATTCTTAGGGATGACTATTTATCCAGCTCTCAAAATTCCTTGATTGTCTACAGTACTTTATCTGGCCTTGGTTGCCCAGTGAGTTTTCCCCTTTCCATAGAATCCTATCTACAGGTATATACTTGTTCCAGACTTCTTAAATCAGCCATTTTATTGAGATTTCTTAGGTGTAGCTTCCCTGACATTTCTAAGAGGTGAAATCTTACCAAAAATCGCCTGGTTCTGTTACTTTACAATCTTATTACCATTGCTGGGAGGCATGACTGGTCAGAGGTTGCAGTCTATCACAGCCTGGCAGCTCTCAGAACTCAGCGCTGTGGATAACTCCCTTCCCTTTCCCTGGTCCAAGTGGAAACCACCCTGTTCTCTATCCGACTTTCTTTGGAAATTGTCTCTAGCCCTCTCACCTGCCTTATCTCTAGTATAATCCTTGACACAGTTCCTTACAGAAGCTTTTTTCCTGCTGCCCGTATGGTTATTAGTTAGATATTGTCCTAGGTGCTTTAAGATAGGATTGTGCTTCCACATATGAAAACTAAGACTTGTACTAGGGAACTTTATGATAGGCTTGTGCTGTTTAATGTAAATTAGGTGATTCCCCACATACTGTACCCAATTCTATATATTCCCTATACTTTGGAAGATAGTTCAGCTGAGTAACTGAATCTGCCTCCTGGAGAGCTATCTCTGCTATATCCGAAGGCCATGTACAACGCTTTCTATCACTATTTCTGCCTGTTACTCTTCATGAAATAGTGGCCGGTGCACCATGAAAAAAAAAATAGGACCCCCAAACACCACTATGCACTGTCACTTCTCACATTATGTTTCCTGAGCCTTAGAAGCAGGAACTGTGTTGTGGAGAGATTACTTGGGCTTGGCACCAAATGATCACTGGTTATCTGCATTTTGTGGTTTTCCTGTAATGGTCTCTTTCTGTTGCAAAAATAACTTTCTTTGTTGAAGGATAAGAGGTATAACTTTTCTATAATTATAAGGATAATCATTAAGCATGAAGTTAGAGATTATACTGACTTCATAAAGTAGCAGTCCTAGCTTATCTTCTAAGATTCATGACCTCACTATCCCTGGGTAGTTGGAGTAGTTTCCAGTACCAGATGCAATTTCTCTATTTGAACAGGCCTGAAGTCTAATTTAAAAGGTATTGGTTCATACTAAAATATGTGCGCCATTATTGCATGCATAAGGTTATTATTCCATGATAGTTGTTGTAGTTCTTAGAAGTTATAGCTGGGTAATACTTCTGATTGTTTATTTCCATTGGAAGATTACACTGTACCTTCTGATACCATGAAAGCTAGTTCTGAGAAAGGAGATCATATCTCTGCTGGACCTGAGTCCCGTATCTTCAGCAATAGAGACTGACTTAAAGTAGTTTCTTAATATTCAAATACAAAAAAAATGAATTTTCTAGAAAAGCTTAAATTGGTCCCCAAAGAAATCAAAAGTGAAGACATTGATTTCAAAGTTATCAACATTTAAACAGTGCTCAAAAGAGAGCTAGATGACATTCTGAATACATTATAAAAACTTGAGGAGTAATAACAATATAATGGACAACTGTGATGATTTATATTGTAGTGGCACTGTATCTAGAATCACCAGGCAGGTAAGTGATAGTATCAATCAAGGATTGTCTAGCTTAGACTGATGGAGGTAGATCCTCCTGAGTGTTAAGTGGTGCCATTCTATGGACTAGCATGCTTTCTGCTTTGTATTTAGAAGCATGCTGAGCTAAAACATTCCTCTTTCTCTGCTTCCTGACTGTGACCATTATGTGACCAGTTCCTACCCTGGGACTTTCTCACCATGATGAAGCACATGAGCCCTATGAACCTTTTCTTTCCTAACTTCCTTTTGTGAGATATTTAGTCAAAGAAATAGAAAAAAAGTAAGACAACCATTGCAGTACACTATTTTTTATTAATGAGGTGGTATCACCCACACTACATTAGACAGTCTTAGAGGAGGACTGTGCCTTCGTGTCAACTCTCAAGGCTTTGGAAAGCTTTTCAGTTGCCTTCAAGAACAATATTTTAAAAAGGGCTGAGAATAAAATTTATAACACAAATGAACTAACTCAGAGTTTACTAGAAAGTTACCTAAGGTAAACATTTAAAAAGCACAGCTAGCGTTAGGGGTCACCTAGAGTGTGGCACTTCTGGTGAAGCCAGGTAAAAAGCATAAAGACAAAAGAATGCTCCTTTATTATTTCTGTCTGTCTCTGGTAAATGGGGATAAAAGTCTAATGAAATTATAAAGGAAATGCACTTGACATTTAATTTTTATGCTTTTAAAAATAATGAATATAATAATAATAACACACATCTCATCTCCAACTCTATAAACTCACTTCACTTTCATATGTACCATTCAGTGCTTTACAAAAATGACTGCTTTTTCCCAGTTTCATTTCTTGACAAGAATAAAAGTCTAAAAGCATTAAAACCTAAGCATCAGTAGTTCACAATTTGAAAAATCATTTTAGTGGGACGCACTCATAAGATGGGTAAGCTCAGCTTTAGGATTCAAGGTGAAGAAGTATAAAGCTTTTCTGTCCTCACTCCTTTGGTTTATATCAAATACTGCTGGTTCTGTTTCTTTGTAGAGATTTCCATTTATCCTTTCCCTATAATTTAGAATTACCCCCACTTCCTTAACAAAAAATAGTTTACTGCAATGGCTGTCTTAATTATGATTTTATTGCTGAGATTAAATAGCTCACAAAAAAAATTTAGGAAAGAAAGGGTTCATTGGGCTCATATGCTTTATCACGGTGAGAAAGTCCCGGTGGTAGGAACTGGTCACATCCCAGTCACAGTCAGGAGGCAGAAAAACAAAAATGTTTTAGCTGAGTATGAGATGCTAGTCCATGGAAGGGCACCACTTACACTCACCTGGGTATTTCCTTCTCAATCAGCCTAACCCAAGCAATCCTTCATTGGCATAACCAAACACTTAGCAGGTGATTAGTGAAACATCACCACTGACAACATAAATTATCACAGTTGTCCAGTATATTGTTATTACTCTTTAAGTTATTATAATGTATTCAGAGAGTCATCTAGCTCTGTTTTTAAGTATTTTTTTTAAAATGTTGATAATGTTGAAATAAATGTCCTCAATCTTTCTTTGGGGGACTAATGTAAGCTTTTCCAGGAAATTTTTTGTATTGGTATGTTAATAAACTCCATTAACTAAGTCTTTATTGCTAAAGACACAGGACAAAGAACATACAACATAGACCTGATCTGATCTTATCTGACAGAAAAAGAATAAAGATTTTAAGAGCCAGAGGATTAGGGACATTGCTGTCATATTTTGTCTCCTAAGAAAGTCGACCAACGTGCCTGCCTAATGTGAGCTGAACATGGACATGAGCCACAGGAGTGCTCATGTGTATGTCAGGAAGCCCACAGGGCCCAATACTGACACTGATAACTACAGGCAAGCAAGGAATGCCTGGAATGTGAAAAATAGTTCTTTCCATGGAAAACACATCAAGTGGTTATCAAAGACCAAATGGTCAGCCCTAAAAATATACATGTAAGATTATACAGACTTCCAATAACAGATATTAATTAAAAAGAATCTATGAATTTGAAAAAAGAGCAAATAGGGCTTATATATGAAAAGATTTGAGGGGGAAAAAAAGAGAAAAGTTACATAATAATGTTATGATTTCAAAAAATAAATAAATAAATCTTCTAAATTAATATAGTCACTTTAAAATGCTAATAAGGTGTAGTAAGAGGTTTCTGGCCTGGACTTTCCGGCCTAACCTCAAGGTCTAGGCCCACAGACCCGCAGTCCCACAGTCCCGCAGTCCCACAGAGACATACAGATGCTTCCAATAGTTTTATGCTGATCAGCCTTAGGCCCAGACATATAGCTTGCTAACTCTCTACCCTTAAGCTATCCCATGTCTCTTGTTCAGCCATGCGGCTCGGTACCTTTCTTTAAAGCTGCATGGTTGTCCTCTGCATCCTGCAGCTTCTCTCTGGTGCTCTGTCTGGCATTCTCTTCTCAGAGATTTTCCTAGTCTGGTAGCCCCGCCCACACTTCCTGCCTGCCTTTGGCCAATCAGCTCTTTTTATTAAACCAGTGGGTAGGACAATTATTTACCATGAATCAACACAATACCCCTACAATAAGGGTTGTGAAATGGCTTAGTGGTAAGAGCACTTACTTGCTGTACAGCATGAGGAACCAGCTTAAAATCCTGAGAACTCACATTAGAAGTGAGACACAAGTCAAGAGTGTGCCTATAGCCCCTGTGCTGTGGGGAGCAGAGAAAGGAGTGCCATTGAGGCTTGTTTCCTACTAGCCTAGCTCCAGGTTCACTAGAGGACGCTACTGTCACAGGTAGTAAAGGGAAGAGTAACAGAGCAGAACACCCATTATGTCCCTCCTGATTCTGCAAGCACATGGGCACACTTACCTTCCGACACACATAGACACAAAAACTAATAACACAAAATTTTAAAGGTGAATGAAATGAGTTGATTACAAAAGGACACAGATAGTATGGTAATAATGCATATATCTACCAACATGCAAGTGGGCAACGTTACAAAGTAAAAGTTGTTGTGTATAATCTGAGGATTAGTAGCATGTGCTCTTCAGGCAAGGACTTGGTTTACAAGCAAAGCAATTATTGAAAGGATTGTTTGACTCTACTGGAATGAGGAAATTTTTGCTCTCTGTTGTGAAACAGATTTTGGCAGGCCTGTTAGAGAGCGTATTGGATTCCAGCTTTCTTGATGTTGGAGGCAAGTAGGACACAAAGGGAGACTGTATATGAGCATGCAGTGGAGCCACGAACCCCTCCAAGCCATCTGATCTTTACTTTGTTTCTCACTACTCACTCTTATGACCCCCCCAGTCATCAGTATCTGTGACCCCCATGGGTAGCCTCACACACAAGACTGCTTTAGAAACTGAAAGGTCGTAAGTGCTTCCCCTTCAAGACCGGCTTAGCCAACTCATTCTGAAAAGTGAAGGGAAGGCCCATGATGCTTAGCTCCATTCAGCCATCTAACAATAAATACACACATCAAAATATTAAACATACTTAGAACTGCTGCCTCATACCTCCCACAACCTGGGAAGCTGAGACAGGAGGATAGAGTTCAAGACCAGAGGGAGATATAGATTGAGGATTGATCTATCGCAAAACAGGAACAACAAATGTGTATTTGTCATAAAGTCATACAAGTCTTTTTTTAAAAAAAACTTTGCAAATCATCATAATTACATTTTCACACTCTGTTCCCCTTAGAGGAAAGTATAAGATATAGTTTATATTTCATAGCCTATAGATCAGACTAGAGCCTAGATCTTGGCTTCCTGGTTATGTTTACTGCATTTCTTTATTTCTTGCTTTCTGAAATATTTAATAAATGACCTAAGATGCCTCACGATCTTCTAAGAAACCCTGACCCCAAACAGGCACTTAAGTACGTTATTTGATCTTTTTCCATAGCATCACACACATCAATAATTCCTATAAGTTTTATTACCCACTCCAAACCACCCCTAAATTTTAAGAACTCATGTCTCAGTTCTATGCCATAACAGAATCTTGGTTAAGAAATGGTCAAATTTCAGGAAATGACAGTAAAATCAGAAATCACTTAGTCTTCTTTGTCAACATATTAAAATAAAGGATGCAGTGTGTGCGTGGTAGGGGGGTGGTCATCCTTTCCAGGCATGATAGGTTAGATTTCAGCCTTAAATTGGATGTTTCCTTTCCCAGAAGCTCATGGAAAAAGAAAGCAGGAGCCACAATGCCAGATGGTCCAGTGCAGTGCCTGGCAGGCAATGCCAGGAGGGTTTGGCAGCTATGAAAGCAGCATAACTGCCCAGCAATTGTTCTGACAGCTGGCCAATTTAGTAGTGCACAAGTGTTTGTGACACTTGTGCCCAGGAGAAACAGGAATGCCTGGTGGGCAGACATTTCCTAGCACAGGGAACAAAAGCAATACCTGACAGATGTCATATGGTACCTGACTGGGCTAGGCCAAGAACACACATGACTTGAGAATCAGGGTACTGGGATTCTACCTCCATGGTTCACACATCCAGTCAAGCAGGGAGAGACAATGTGTAGTTAAAGGTTAGTCATTGGGGAGAAATGGTACAAATGATATTTAAAGCCCATTATATCATTTTTATTTTTTCTAAAACATATCATGTAAGAGGTAACATGAGTTTGAAAAGCATCTCTCTACTTCCACAAATGGATAACATGTAGGAGCACTGTGCTTAGTCATTAAAGTTTAGAAACATAATGTGAGGAAAGAATAAGGGGGGGATAATTAACAGACACAGAAAGCTGCACATCAAAGGCCAGAATGTGATTAAAAGTTATGAATGTGTAATGAATCCAGTGAGCATAATGGCATGATATCCTCCATTAATCTTAGATGTAAAATACTATGTTGAAAATGACTTTGAAATTGAGTTTTATAGAAAATATAAAGGGCTGTCAGCAAGATTTAGAATGACACAGAGCATTCTTTAGGACAAATACTGCACAGCCACAGCCATAACTTTGTGAACCCTTCTTTGGATGTAATGGTTATTTTCAGAACATTTAAATGACAAAAGAATTATTTAAAAGCAGGTTAGTTCTTACCACAGCCTAAATAGGTGAGATGGACTTCTATCTCAAAATTTTAGCCTCCTCCCACACCTCAGAACTAATGCGCTGGAAGGCAAACATACTATTGGTTAT
Organism: Phyllotis vaccarum; assembly: GCA_033318265.1. Taxonomy (NCBI): domain Eukaryota; kingdom Metazoa; phylum Chordata; class Mammalia; order Rodentia; family Cricetidae; genus Phyllotis; species Phyllotis vaccarum. Next base: position 145,881,427 of record JARWLC010000005.1, read on the forward strand.
TTTAACCTCAGCATTACATAGTCGCTTTCAAAACTAATAAATATGAGCTTTTCTCAAAATTCATATTTCATTCATTTATTTACACTTCTATTCTAGAAGTAAGTATGGCCATTAAAAGTTGGTAATATGTTTTAAGTTGAGGTAAATGTTGAAGTTAATAGTGTCCAAGGCTCGGTAAAATTTCTATAATCTCTCTTTCATGGTTAGAAATTGCTGTAATTATTTATGTTTTAAATTGTCTATGTTTTAGTTGTTGAGTTTTTTTTTTCCCAGAACAGGGAGGAAGCTCAACAGTTTCCTCTCTTATGTGGTCTTCCTTATTCAAATGTTGTTGGATATAACATCTCTTTGTTATCATCTATCTTGGTTAAAAAACATTTTTCATAAGCACAAGAAATTTGCTTGCTATTGGGATATTCAGTTAGGAAAAATATTAAAACATATATAGTTTGTTTATCATCTAAAATGCTATGATGAGATTTTCTAGTGTGACCATGCAGCAAATATTCCTGTATTCAGAAGGGGAAAAAAATCATATTCTTGACAGTAGTCTCACATTTAAACTTACCTAATGCTGTTTGTGCTGTATCTCAAGTACTGTCTTTTCAAACATGATAGTTGAGTAAAAGTTTCAATATAACATGTGTTTGAATCATAATTATGGTCAGAGGCTCCCAATTATTTCCAAAATATGACAAATTTTACTTGCTAATAGTTTATTATATGTAAATTTCTTTATCACTTTTGGTTTGAAGTAGATGCTGGAGACATTGCCTGGTGCTTAAGAATATGATATGCACTTCTAAAGGACCTGGATTTGATTCCTAGTGCTTTTATGGCAGCCCATAGCCTTCTGTAACTCTAGTCCCAGGAGAATCAATGCTTGTTGACTTTTGTGAGCAGCACATATGCAAATGATGAGCAGAGATATATGCAGGAAAAAACAGTGAGATAAACAAGAATTAAAATAAATGTATAAGGTGAAAAATGTACATAATCTGGAGAGAAACCAAAGAATAAATTGGGTTTTGTGTTTTTTCTTTTTATTTTTCTCCATGTAGTCCTGGTTGTCCTGGAACTCACTTGCAGACCAGGATGACATCGAGCTCAGAGATTTGCCTCCCTATGCTTCTCAAGTGCTGATATTACAAAGGACACGACTAAACACAAGAGAGGTAACATACAATAAGCCAATAGCCAGTGTCAAATTAAATGGAAGTAAATTGGAATCAAGTCCACTAGCATCAGTAAAATCAGGAATAAGATAAGGCTGCCTACTCTTCTCATAACTGTTCAATATAGTATTTGAAGTTTTAGCTAAACTAAAAAGAAAAATGAAGGCGATCGAGGGGATTAGAAACTGGAAAGGAAGAAGTCAAAGTATTCTTATTTGTAGATGATAGCATAATATTTATAAGCAACAATAAAAATTTTTAGCAGGGAACTCCTACAGCTGGTAAACAACTTCAGCAAAGTGGCCAGATACAGGATTAACTCAAAACATCGGTAGTCCTTCTATATACAAATAAAAAATGGCCCAAGAAAGAAATCAGGGAAGTAACACCTTTTATAATAGCCACAAAACTTATATAATTTATCGAGATAGCTGTAGCCAAGTAAGTAAAAGATTTGTATGACAAGTCTTCAAGTCTTTGAAGAAAGAAATTGAAGATATCAAAAGATGGAAACATCTCCCATATTCATGAATCAATAGGATTAATATAGTAAAAATTGCCATCCTACCAAAAGCAATCTACAGACTCAGTGCAATCCTCCTCAAAATTTTAATACAATTTTTTGAAGACCTTAAAAGGACAATACTCAATTTCATGCATTAAAAACAAAAACCTAGAATAGCACAATCAGGCATAAACAATAAAAGAATTTCCAGATGTATTATCATACCTGGTTTCAAGCTGTGTTACAGTGCTATAGTAATAAAAACAGCATGCAATTGGCATTAAAAATCTACAGGTTGATTAAAAAAATAAAAATGAAACCATAGGTATATATTTACACACCTATGAACACCTGATTTTTTTAAGAGAAGACAAGGGTGCACAACGGAAAAAACAAAAGCATCCTCAGCAAATGGTAGAAGTCTAATTGGACGTCTGCGTGTAGAAGAATGCGAAGAGATCCACATCTATCATTCTGCACAAAACCTAAATCCCAGTTGATCAAAGACTTCACCTTTAAAACAGACAAAGTGATAGAAGAGGAAGCAGGGAATAAAAATGTCTCCAACCCTACTGGCACAAGAGACAAGGTCCTAAAGAGAACACCAAAAGAGCAGGTACTAAGATGACAATTAATAAATGGAACCCTGAGAACTGAATAGCTTCTGGAATGTAAAGTACACCATCAATAGGATGAAACAACAGCCAACAGATTGGAAAAAGACTTTCACCAACTCCATACCTGATAGAGCGATAATGTCCAGGATATATTTTAAAAAACAAAAAACAACAAAAACAAACCAACAAAAAACTCAAGAAAGCAAATTGCAATAAACCAAATAATCCAACTTATAAAATGAGCTACAGACCCAGACAGAAAATTATCAATAAAGGAACAGCTGAAATTCAACACCCTAAGACATCAGGGAATGCAAATCAAAGCTACTTTAAGGTTTCTGTCAGAATGGCTAAGATTAATAGTACAAGTAACAACTCATGCTGATGAGGATGTAGAACAAGGTGAATAATCCTCCATTTCAGGTGGAAGCACAAAACTGTACACCTCAATGGAAATCAATATGGCATTCCTTAGAAAATTGGGAACCTATCTACCTCAAGATTCAGTTATACCTCTTTTGGGCTCCAAACTATCACAAGGATACTTGCTCACCTGTGTTTATTGTGACTTTGTTCATAATAGTTAGAAGCTGGAAACAACCTAGGTGTCCCTCAGCTGAAGAATGGATTAGATAGATAGATAGATAGATAGATAGATAGATAGATAGATAGATAGATAGATAGATAGATAGATTAGATGAGATTAGATTTACTTATCAGTTTAAAAATGGCATCATTAATTTTATAGGCAAATGGATGGAACTAAAAGCATATATATAAAAGCATATATATATTCCTGAGCAAGGCAATTCAGACCCAGAAAGACAAACATAATATATACTCACTTAAAAGTGAGTGTTAGCTGTTAAATAAAAGATAGTAATGCTTCAATCCATAGACCCAAAGAGTTTAAGTAGCGTAACGAGAGCCCTAAAAAAACACATGGATCTCCCTGGGAAGTGGAAACAAAAGTATGGAGGTAACTAAAATTGGCGTAGTATTTGGAAAATACGTGGAAACCCAGTGCAGTGGAAACTTCCTGGAAACTATGAAGGTGACCTTAGCGAAGACTCTTATTAATGGAGGATACTAGTGCTGTGGCACTAAGGATCACCCAAGACACTTGGATAATTGTGGATGACTTCAGGCTTGTGTCACTTGGTATATGGAATTTTTAAATATTTTATTCTGAATATATATTCCCTAAATCTGAGTATAGATTCAGACCTGATACAGAGAACCTGCTGAGATGTGTAGGCTTTTAAGTAGTATTCAATTTTTATTTGTGCAAATTTCAGCATCAGTAAAAAAAAAAAAATTAAAATCTGCATTCTGCTGCATTGCATTCTTCTTTGAAATTTACGGGGATGGGGTAAGATTTTCTTTATTAAATATAGAAACAAATTGCCTGAAATGTCATGTCATGAGAGTAGTACATCCTGTAATGCAGAAAATGAGCTTTGTGCTTAACAGATGATGGGAGATTTTATCTTGCTACTTGGTAGATACAGACTGAGGGTTTATTTTCTATAAAATGAAGATAGTCGATACTACTGGTAACATAAAATGCTCAGCACAATAGTCAGTAGATAATTGGAACTAAAAGTGAGTGCATTTCCTTTTGTTTTCATTCAGTATTAGAAATATATTCTATTTTTCAAGCTCTTAACAGTATAAACTATATAAGAAAAAAACATTCCATGTTACATCTGATTTCTTTTTCCTCATTAATGATTTGATATGCATTTTATAGTGAGTTTAAAATGGTAAGAGAAAAAAAATTACTCGAGATCATTTGGTCTAAAAGTAGATTGTCAGTTTATTGATTTATTTTTTTTCCTGAAATTCTACAAATCATTCTTATTACTCCATGACCTTCTTAAAGAGCATCTCGGTTATGTTATTAAGTTGTCACCTGAACAAATTCAGAAAAATAGACTATATTTCACATGGAACTGCAGCTATGTGTCACAGTGGGGGTAGAGATACAGAAAGGTGGGACTGATTGGTTCATTTTAAATGTTTACAACTCAACAGCAAATCAGGCATCAGAAGTGTAACCACATTCAATGAGCATACACAGATTCAAGATAAAATAGTGATGGAAACACAAGAGAAGGATAAAAGAAAGACAACAAAGGATGCAGCCTTGCGTCACAGAACATGGAAAACACAGTTTTACAAATGCAGTTAGGAATGCATACACATATAAACCATTGGTCTTTAGCTTCCTTTGTACAGTATGTCATCCCCAAAAGTACAGAAGGGAAAACGCAGCAACAGATTTAAAGAAGAATCAATTACACCTTGACTCTATGAGCAAGGACATCTATCATACCAATAAAGCTAAGTGGCATATAAATGGACTTAGTAAATGTGATTTCAAATGTATTTACAAACTAAATTATATGATACACCCCCAAAAGAAAGTAACATTTAAAATATAAAGTATTGTTGGAATTATTCATTGGCAATTGATTATATAAAACGATTAATATTTATTAAGGAGTCTATATGAAACACGGATACAAATTGAATCCCAGGGTAATTCCTAGAGTATTTAACAGTCCTGATACAAACTGAATCTCAGGGTAATTCTTGGAGGATTGAAATGTTCTCCCTCTGAGAATGTAGAGAACAAACTGGGTCGCTAAGCAGTGTACAACGGGTCTTCAAAGGGAGGCTGGCCACACCCCATACAGGAGTCCTTAAGACCTCAAAGGCATGCCTAAGCCTTGCTCAAAAGTGCCTGAACTAGCCACAGTAAAGATTCCTATCTTTTGTTTCATTTTAATCCTGTAATCAGAAGCTTTCAATGGGAAATGAGCCATTTGGTTACTATAAAAATGTTTATTTTCTTGTTTTCTGTCTTTGTCTTTGTTTTAAAATAAAATGCTTACATTCACTTATTGTTTTTAATTGTTGAACATTCTCTCTTGATTTTGATCCATTGTTTAATATTTCTTACTAAATTTGTTTTTAAAATCAAAATTTAAACACCCATTGGTACATTCCCATGCATGTCTCAGAGACAATTTCTTCCACTGATACACTAAACATCCCAATTTTATTTCCATTTCAACATCAAATGAGAGCCCATTCCCACTGTTCTCTATTTTCTGACACACAGTGTAGAGCTAATCTATCATATGAACATGCATTATCCCTTAAAGAAAATTACTGAATCAATAGATGATGATTATAAGACACTCAGAACAAACTTAGTACACGAAAATTACACATAGTACACTCTGACAACTGGAGACCTCGAATCCTTCTGGTCAACAGCTGACTAAGAAGTGAGCGGCACCCAGACCTTTAGGCCAAGGAGAGGCCATGGCCTCTGAAACTTGACCTGGGAACACAAGCCCAAGCAAGCCAACCACACCCAACTCTGCCCTGAACCAAAGAAAGTTGGGAGAGCATGCCCCAAATCAAATCTCTTCATGACACTGCAAAAGGAAATTAAAGAAGATACCAGAGAACATGGAGAGATGGCACCTGCTGCTCTTGCAAGTTTCTGAGTCTGTATCCATTTACATGAAGGCTCAAAAACACTTCTAATTTTACTTCCAGATTATCTGATGTCACTTCCTTGCTTCTACAGGCACTAGGCATGCACCTGGTACACATACACACATTTAGGAGTTCACACATACACACAAATGAAAATAAGTGACTACTTTTGGGGGAAAAAAGATAATAGATAATGGAAGGACCCCACACTTTCCTGGATAGGCAGTGTTAATGTAATGAACATGGCTATATAATCAAACATAATCTACAAATTCAATGGAGTGCCCATCAAAATGTTGATGCCATTCTTTGTAGAATGGGAGGAGGGGAGTCAAAGAATTAATATGAAACCACAAAACATCATAAATAGTCAAAGCAATACTAGGAAAATACCAAGTGGAAGTATTACATACTGTCTAGCCAATAGATGAGCTCATTGGAAAGAGTCTCAATGAGAGTGTCCTCACTGGTTTGGCCTGTGAACAAGCCTATGAGCGATTTCCATAACTGAGATCTTGCAAACGGAAGGCCAATCCCACGGTGAAGGGAATCATTTCATAGGCTGGCCCTCAGCTGTAGAAGCAAGAAGGAAGCTTAAGAGAAAAGCATAAATGATCAAGGCAACAAGCCTTCTTCTGTCCTGACTGTGATGTGTTGTGACAGGTTGTCTCAGTGACTACCCTACAGCAATGGACTCTAACGTGGAACTGTCAGCTAAAACAAAACCTGTCCTAAGTTTCTTTTTGTGATGGTATTTTAGCACAGCAACAGAAATAAGATGAAGACACGTCCGCTGGTGCTGGTTTATGTGCCAAATATTTGGCTTATTTAAATACCCTACCTTACGTCCTTTCTATAAGTTAACATTATTTTGCTGTCCTGACTTCTAAGTGACATAGTGTGTGTCCTATCAGAGAAGGATTAAAGAGAACTTCAAAAGGATTAAAAAGACCTTGAACAGCTTAGAACCAAGATGCACTCACATGTGGTCAACAATTTTGGTTAACATTAAACCATCATCAAACTTACATTTAAACACAATAGAGAGAATAGTTTGCCCCCTGTGAGTTTTGATGTAAACAATACAGACAAAATAGACTGTGCAGTCTGAGTGCCATGTCTTCTTCATACTTGTTACAAATTTGTCAAGAATGTATTGTAATATAAAATAACTCACATATGAAACTCTAATAAAAGTGCTTAGTCTCACAGGAAGCAACATAAAATTTGACATAAAAACATATACATGTTTACACATAGGCATCGTAGCACACACAGATAGGCACACACACGCACATAACTCAAATGTCACAAGACTAATATGATTCTGTAGTTAGTAAAGCTGGAATCATTAGAGTTAAACTCATTTCTTCCTCTTATAACACAAATTTATAAAGCTAGTTTTTATGTACAATGAGATTTCAGCTGAAAATTATATCACATATATTTCACATGTCTGCAGCACTTATAATAAAATATTGATTACTTGAGATTTTTTTCTCCCCTAATAAAATACTTTGTTCTGTTTAGTAAAGCAAAGATAAAAAGAAATCACATCCTGAGCCTATTTAATCAGTTTGAGGTATTGTTTTCATGTGGCATAATGTGTCAGGATTGTAATTTTCTTGCTGAATTATTGTATTCCCTAAATGCAATGTTAGGTCACTTCTTTCATGATCTATCATGTATAAAAGATAATAGCAGGTAAAACAATACATACAGAAGTGGCAAAACTACCTTCAATAATAAATTATGTAAAATACCCGGCAGCAAATACGTCTCTGTCTTTATCCTCTATTTCAGACTGTTCTTCTTAAACAAGTGTTTCCAGATTAATAATGTGGCAGTCTTAAATAACCAAGAATTAAGCACTTTCATCCTGGGTCCTTCCCAATACTTCCTATGTCTGCTGTGTTCTGCATAACCAACAAAAACCTATTCTGTGCTGAAGCATCTTCTACATGCTTAAAACGGAGGCCATGGTGCTGGTTTATGTGTAGACTTAATGATACTATATATATATATGTGTGTGTGTGTGTGTGTGTGTGTGTGTGTGTGTGTGTGTGTGTGAGTGTGTGTGTGTGTGTGAAGAGACAGAGACAGAGAGAGAGAGAGAGAGAGAGAGAGAGAGAGAGAGAGAGAGAAAGAGAATGAGAGAGAGAGACTGAGACTTGGCACAAAATGACTGGCACTGAATTCTAGGGAGCCTAAAACTAAACAGTGGCATACAGCTTCTTAACAGAGTACCCCTTTGTGTGCATCTGTAATAATATGGCCCTGCAGTCATGGACCTTACCATAACCTTTCATCAGTCTTACTGTGTGTATCTGTGTCTAGGCCTAGGAGCCTATGTGACAGTCTGCATATGAGTCTATGCCCACTTGTGTGTGACCTAGATGTACTGATCTGAGCCTGAGTGGTAGCTACTGGTGGCTTCCTACCTAGTGCTCTGTGTCCTGGTAAATGAATAATGGTCTATCTGTTGGGTGCTAAAATTATCTACCTCTGAATACTCCCTCTTCTTCAAGGTCAATAACCCTGTTCTTTACCTGGCGTGCAAGCATAACTCAATGACTTCAGTTCTCAAACAGCCTTAGTATCCTTTGCCAGAACTGAATGTTCATTTTTTATTTAACACCCATTATTTAAACAATGACTTAATTCTATAAATTCCTGGCTAATAGTTGCTTGTAGTTCTTGCTGCTTTGTTTGAATTGATCCCAATCAGGTCTGCAATCATCCTCAGCTTATTTAACCTGTGGTCCTTTTTTTTTGTATTTTGTTTGGAAATTGATATAAGATCTGAAACCTCAATGCTGGAAATGTTTATTTAGAACATATAACTCACACTAATGAATATGTGAAGACAAAGATGAAGAAAAGGTAAAAGGCCATCCCTAGGAAGGCCCCAAACCTGAGAGGAAGTGACCAGCACAGCACAGTGGAAAGGGGACCCATTCAGCCCTAGCTGGATGGGACATGAGTGCGATATGGAGAACTGGAAGAACTGGAAATGGAAGAGATTATGGCCACATCTTGGGGAGTGGCAGCATATGCATTATAAATGTACATTTTCAAAGCAAGAGGAAACATAACTAAGATGTGGACTAAGACAATTTTAATCATTGACAATCTTCGTACCCTTGCCTTATATCAATCTGCCTTAGCACAGAACTGTTAACCTCTTTTTGTGATCAATTGGACTATCATCATGGTAGTCATAATCCTTTGATTATTCTGTGGATTTCCTAAATGATCACACTCTTGTTACAAGGAACACTACAACCTAAGCCATAGCTTCTATTTCAAGAGAGCATGCTCCTATCCAAACATCTCCAGACAGTCTTTCTTGGAAGACAGAATTCCAAAATAAACCTCTGTAAAATTTAGATAGCCTTTCTGGAGTTTGGCTATGGAATCCACAGAGTAATCAAAAGGGCTGTCTTCTTACCCACTTGTGATCATCATTGTGTGGAAACTGGGCTGACTAGGTAGTAAGAGAGGAGGTGATGAAGGTGTCAGCCAAAGCAGCAGCCATGTCCTTGGGAGCTACAGAAACTGCAAAAGACTGTATTAGAGGCACTGCTGAGAGTGGTAGCAGTGGCAGAAGGGTAACCATGAGGAGAATGAAGACCTCCAGAGAGGAACATAGAGATTTGTTGTTGTCCCACTGCAGCCCAAGTTCAGGGAATGGGTGTTGCTGGAAGAATAATTGTCTGAACACCAGATGAGGTGCACACCAAATGGCTGACGTGAAAAGCTTGAACCATAACTATTTTATTTCAAAATAAGCATGTCTTTCCCACCTTCCAGGATTAATCTCCAGAGAAAAACAAATATGATTTTTTTTTCTCAACTTTTATATCAAAACAACTTTTTTTTTTATCAAGAACAATGCTCAGAGTTCTGTTAGCTTGGCTAAATACTCAGCCAGGTACATTCTGTCCTCACAAAGCTAGAAAATGATAAATATAGGCACAGATTCTCAAAAACAACAATATTGTTCAAAATTTAACAAAGCATACTTTTAGAAATAGGAGTGATCTGTCATAAGCTGCCTGCATAAATTAGATTACACTTCCTCAACCGCCCATTAACTTTTGTTGCCTCCAATCCTGTCAACACTGAATCAGAAAAGTTTCCAGGTTCTGGAGTGACAGCTGGTATTTCCAGATAAGAAACTTGTGAAGCATCAGTTCCCAAAGAATTTTAGGGGAAAATACTGAATAGAAAAGAATGGGGTTTCCTGAAATGATCACATCGTCTGTCCCATGCATGACTGACAAAGTGAAAGTATACAGCACCAAGAGAATCATCAATATTATGCAAGAAAAGAGAGTGTGGGACAGCATTCTGTGATGTCCTGAGATCCACTGGTTCTTGTCAAGTAAAATATCATCTACATTTTCTTTGCTTCTCAGACATCTATTGGACATTCATATGCTGATCTGAAACAAGGCCACAGGGTTCCTAACAGAAATCAAAATAGCTGAGATGATGGATAGTATTAGAAATAAATGAAAACAGAAAGCCAAAATATAAGAGGAGACTATGGAAGTTTAAATATAAAAGACTTCTGATACTCATTAAAGTTGCACAAAATTGTGAGCCCTAAGTCCAGATTTCCAAGGTTCAAGAATATCCAACATCATTAAGACATTATCAGAAGCTGTGAGTCTTGACAATGAAGACTTGAGAACAGTAACATTAGCTGCCAATGTAGCTGAGTATAAATCATAGGTCATTGATTTCTGTGACTTCTGACCTGAGCACTTAAGCTATATAGTTCTCTGTACTTTTGAGCTTAGAACTATAGACTTGTTCTTTGAACTGAATCTGTTAGTATTGCTATGATTCCTTGGTACTCAACAGTACACAACCCCAAACACAGAGGAAGCTCCCCATTGCCTATTTTAGATGTCCTTCCTCTGATAAGGCAAAATAACTTCAGCTAGATTATGGGTGAACGAAGCAGTGAATCCTCTTGTGGTTATGGCATATGTAGAACACAACTGTACAGCTCTTTACAGTGCAAGATTAGGTACATGGCTTTATTGATTATTTTTACAAATCTACTAATACTATCAACAATTATTTTAATGTTTTGCTCTGGTTTTGCATTGTTGTCATTGAGGTTCTTCTTCCTCCTCCTCCTCTTCTTCCTCCTCCTCCTTCTTCTTTTTTTTCTGATGCTGCTTCTGGTGGTTGTGGTGATCCATATTTATTAATCAAGTCATCCTGGAACATCAGAGAATATATTCACCCACAGTCAAACCATGAATATGATAGAGTCGTGACTCAAGCCTTTAATCCCATTACTTGGGGTGACCAACAAGTGATCCATGCCTTAAATTCCATCACTCAGGAGACAGAGATCTTTCTGGATTTCTGTGCATTCAAGGCATAAAAAACACACGGTAATAGTTGCTGCTGCTAATGCTGCTATGATCTCCTGCCACCTGTTTTAGTCAGGGCTCTCTAGAGTAACAACAGATCATTATACATATATGTAGATAGATATTGATAGATAGATGATAGATAGATAGATAGATAGATAGATAGATAGATAGATAGATAGATAGATAGATAGATAGATAGATAGATAGCTATGGCTTACAGACTGCAGCCTGACTACTCCAACAGTTGCTGGTTGTGAACAGAAATTCAAAAATCCAGTACTGATCACTACACTAGGGTAGATGTCTCAGTTGGTCTTCAGTATTTACTAGAGTTTCAATTAGGCTCTAATATCAGTGAAATGAATTAATATGGTAGCAAAGCCATGACAAGCAGGCAAAGAGCAAAAGCTTCATTATTCTATGTACTTACATAGACTTCCAGTAGAAAATTTATTTTGTAATTCATAAGGATGAATTACAAAAATTAAGAACATGTCTTTTTGAAATAGTACCTTTGCTCTGAAACAATGGTGTGTGCCTTCCAACTTCAACAGTCTGGACTAGAAGGTGATTCACCACCCACAAACCCAGCTAAAAATACTCTCACAGTTGTTTCCTCCATTTCTGGATTTGAATACATCCCCAATGTAGACTAGTTGAGAACCAAGAATTGCCATCATACCATCCCAGCACGATTTGTTACATTTTCAGTATTGTATTTGCTTTTCCTCTTTCAGTCAGGGTCTTCGCTATGCATTTATTCTTATTTAATGCTACATCTTTTATATTTGATTCTTTACAGTTGTTGTGCTAGAAATTATTTGTAACATTACAATTATATTAGAAATATTCTTGTATCTACATAGATTCACATTTGTTTAGGCTTATCTTGGTTAGATAATAATATGTAAGCTTATATAATGATTTTTCTCTTGCTAGAAATATTGTATCTCATTTCACACAATAGAACTCCCCTACCATCATATTGTAGAGACTAATGTACTCGGTTATGATGAAAGAGAGTAGTTCTGACTGTATGATACATCTCCCAGAGCTGTAGGGTTTTGCCAATCATCATAATCCATAATTGCAGCAAATACTTATAAACGAAGCAGGTAATGTCTCTCAGGTAATTCTTCTTCATTTCCAATTATTTCAGATAATATAACCAATTACATACAATTCATCTAAAGAATTTAAAGTTTTTTGTCATATCCTCTTCAGTGAATGGATGATAAGACTATAAAATTTATCTGGAATAAGATGTATTTTGATATTAAAATAGTTGTTTTCATTTATGTTTTGAAGTAAAGGTGAATTACAAGCAAGCTGTGATTTCAAGGAGCTTAAATTTTACTGAAGGGAAATCTTTAGACTGAGTATTCATCCTGTTGTAATGAGAGTGCTTGATAAAATTCAGAGAGATGTAAATATGTTAATTCAATCTGGAAAGTTTTAGCTTTTCTCGATTTTTAAATAGATAAACAATATACCACACATATTTAAATTCAGTCACATTCACACTAAAATTCAGTACTTAGCAACATATTCAACATCTGCTTGTGATAGGCTTTCTTGGACAGCTAGCCCCCAAATCATACACAAAGACTTAGTTATAAATGCTCAGTCTCCATAACTTATTTTAACCTGTTTGTCTTCATCTAAATTTTGCTTCCAGGCTTTCACCTTTCTGTCATTCTGTATGTACTACTTTCCAGCTTTTCCTGTGTCTGGCCTACTGGCCTCTGGGTGCTCCCTAGCTGTCAGCTGGCTGAATGGCTGGCTCCCCTGTTCTCTCTGTTTACCATCCCTACTATCTGTCCTCTGCCTAACTACTGCCCATTAAGCTCATTTTTAGATCAATCAAGTGCCTTAGGCAGGCAAGGTGAAACAACAACATATCTTTACATAGTTAAACAAAGGCAAGACATCTTTACATACTTAAATAAATATTCTACTCCGCAACACCCATGATTTTTGCTCAGAATTTACTAAAATGATGCACATATTTATAACTTAATATTAACAAATATACAGTCTGGTTCCCCAACTTGGTGACCATTTGTTTGCCATTTATAGCTATCTTTCAATAGTGATATCTTTGTGTAGTGTGAACAAAATTTTTGTGAGAAAATACCAAAATCTTCACTTTTTTTGCAAAATTGTATTGAAACATTGACCTGCATTCGAGTCCTGTTAAACACAAGTGTTTACATTAAATTTCTATTGTCTCAAAAATCAGTGATTTCGGTTGTCACAGCAGCTGTCTGTGGACTGGGTCTCATCCTCCTTTTTCCCCTGCTCTCTCTCAGCAAATAAGAACAATTGTCAGCACCGTCTATGTTCATTTAAAAATGGCAGAGCAGTTCTCCGTCTTTTCCTTTCAGACTTTGGCTGCCTGAACTAATTTACACCCAAAGCTTAATTAGTTCCCTAACTGCCTATTCTATAAGTTGTTCTAGCAACACTTGGAAAATAACTCCAACTTGTAATTGCTTGAAAGAAAGACCTGTTCAGGAAATAACAAACTGTTCAACACAGAAATGTACAGGATTCTTGAAGAATCTAAACTCTGGTTTTACCATCATACTACACAGAAGACTGTGGAAATAAACCACAGCTCCTTCATCATTAAAAAACAATTAAAACATATTCCCCTAAATGTAAAATGGACGGTTATTTTCATTTCTATCCTTAACATGATGACAACATGAGATTGATTCAAGATTACTTCATTTATATATTTTATAAAAAACAAATGTCAAATTTCAAACATCCGGTCATACTTCAGGACAATGAATCAGAATGAACAAGGTGCTCTGTGATCTACAACTTTCAGCTGTCGGTGAGAAAGACAGACGTTTACGAGAGAAACCACTCAGAAAGAGAAGCTGTAGTGCTGGAGCAAATGTGAGCACAAGAAACTCAACTTATTAAGATCTCAGTGATTCATCAGAGGAAGTTGTATTTCCTGGTCCTGGAAATATGAGCAGGTATTTTCTGAAGCAGAAGGGAAAGAGAAAAGATTTCCATACCAAGAGAAGGAAACTCAGTTTCTCTGGTGTCACTAACTACCTGATGCAATCTGTGTGCAAACATGCTATTACCAAGTACAGTATATTCTGGAACAAAATCATACCTAGCCTTGAATTCATACCTCAGAATTATTCTTAAAACTATATACTCATTCTGAAAGGCAAAAATCTGTTTTGAAGAGCTAACCAAAATTTTTAAATAGGGAAAAATAGGTCATTTGCATTCTATGTTGTATGTTTTTCAAAATAAAATATACTTCTGATGTATTTTTAAATAAATAAAAAATCAGTTGATAGAGAGATGGGAGGGCATTTGCTGCTACACAACAGGCACAGATTTTGTTCTCAGAACCAACATGAAAGCTGACACCCAACTGTAATTGCAGTTTCAGGGGATTCGATGCCTTCTAACTTCTGCAGGCACAAAGCACACGTGACATGAATCCATGCATGCAGGTAAAGCACTCATACACATAAAACAATTAAATTCAAAACAATTGAAATAAAACACTCACATAGCACACACATTCTTTTCTTATGTTTACCTATGAGAGTCCTTATATTCTGAAGAAAATTTTATTTGCAAACTAAAAAATGCAGTCTTGGAATCTGGGAGTACATGCCATGATAATCGTAAACACATTTGCTTAGGCTTAAAACTGGAAAAGAGACTGCTTGTGCTCCCTAAACATGTTTCATAAACAGAACTGCTTTTTTTTTCCCTAACAAATTCATTAAAACACATACAGCACATAGCACATAGACTGTAGAGATAGAAAGCGCCTCTCTCTGCTGATCCAGCTGAACAGAAGAAGCACAATACCATCTAGTGTTGACCTCACATGGTGTCTACTGAGGAGCAATGGAGGACTCCAGCAACATAGAGAATGTAAAGAGGTGATCCCTGTGTCACCTCTCTTAATGATTTGAGAAGTAAATGCGATTCAGAAATAAATACTTTCTGCTTTTTCTTTTTTGTTTTTGCAGAAAAAAAGTTACATATAAAGTTGTTTAGAATAAAACAGACTCATTAAAAATAATTTGCCTATTTTCTAGTAATCCACAATAATAGCATGTAGGCTACTAAGCAGTATGTCTTAACAGTATGGCCTGATCAGCAGAATGAATGTCAATACACAACTCAAAAGTACCCCATTATAAACAATATACAGCGTCACTCTCCAGTTTGGTTATTCCTAATCAATCACATTCCTAAATCATTCAGTGAAAACTTCAATTACATGCTATTCTGTGTAGGTCATCATGGTCTATCAAGTGAAGAGGTGAATCACCTCTTTGTTCAGAATCTCTATGCAATAATGTCACCTAGATGTGTGTCTGTTACTTAGCTATATCTGCTCTCAGATTGAGTAATATGCTCCTGCAATGTTTGTGTTCCAGTACATGTTGCCATAGTTATTGTATTTTATTATCATTGCTATTGCTGTCTTAATCTGCCTAATTCATAAATGAAGCTTTATCATGTGAACATGTATATGGGAGGATCCTACATCGTCATCACTAATATCAGTGGATTCCAGTGCTGTCTGGGTGCCTAGGCAGTATGGACAAGGACGGATGCCTCCCTGTCTAATTATCTCTATTATCTTTACCAAAATTTTGGTCCCATTGGTAGCATCTATGGTAAGTTTATTTTCATTGATTCTTGCTTCTTTATTTTGTTTCTGTGAAAAATTGACACGTCACTAAATTGGATCGAACTGCTTTAGGAATCTTGGTATTTACTATAAACTAAAATAAGGTTTTGTGCATGTAATGCTTGCACATTAGAATCTCTGAACATCGGAACTCAGAGCTTTTAATTTATCTCTTCTAAAACTGCATCCATTGATTATTTTCACTGAATAGGCACAACATGAATATTTAGGTGTATATAACTAAAAATAATCACGTGTATTTTCTTTTATACACCATGTAATGTCATTGATTTTAAGATACACAGATTTGTGTATTTACTGGAAAACACTTTCCCACAAACATTATTCCCAAAGGAGCTGTCACTTGGAATCTTGTTTGGAATGTATCTTGTTACATTCAAGTTTTCCTAATATGACTTAGATCTACAGAAAGGACTTTACCAGAGGCCAATCTGTAGGAGATTATGTTGTTACATTGTAAATAATTGTCCCACCCACAGGCTTAATAAATAGTGCTGATTGGCCAAAGGCAGGCAGGAAGTGTGGGCGGGACTACCAGACTAAGAAAACTCTGAGAACAGGAAGCACAGAGCAGAATGCCAGAGAGAAGCCGGAAGAAGTAGAGGACAACTATGCTGCTCTAAGGAAAGGTACCGAGCCACATGGCTGAACAGGATAAGAGTCATGGGTTAGATTAAGGGTAAAGAGTTAGCAAATTATATGCCTGCGCCTTAGGCCAAACAGCCTAAAACTTTAGTAAGCCTCTGCATGTCTCTGCAGGGGTCTGTGGGTCTGTGGGCCTAAACCTTGAGGCTAGCCCTGAAAGTCTGGGCGAGAAACTTCCAATCTCAAACTCTTCTGAAATATTTGCTTAATTCAACTGATACATAAAAAAAAAAAAAAAAAAAAAAAAAAAAAAAAAAAAAAAAAAAAAAAAAAAAAAAAAAAACCTAAATGAATCCCATAAAGTTCCTGGGGTTAATTTGACATATGTATCTTCCTACGAACCATCATCTTCAGAGAAGCAAACATGACTACCATTGCTATAGATTTCTTCTATGCCTACATATAGGTCTCTGTATTCCCTATTCCAAAATGGTATGGATTTAGTTTTGCTCTTAAATTTATACTTTGAAGTGCTGATCTCCAGTTTCCAAAACTGGAGACAGACTATAAATTTGGGTGTAGCTTTTAAAGAGGTAAATAGGTAGCATTAGAGCTATTAGAGTGAGCCTGATATTCCCAGTCCCTTTAACAGGAATATTAAACACATAAGGAGACATCAGGGGTATCTTACAAGCCATGTGGGGGAACAAAGTGAGAAGACAGTCATTAGCAAGCAAGGAAGAGAACCTGGGGATGAAATCAGCTCTGCTATAGCTGATGTTAGGTTTTGAGCCTCTGTATCTATTAGAAAATAATTTTCTGTTATTTGAGCTATCAATCAGCAGCATTCCAGGGGAGCTACTCTAGCACACTATATGCCAAATAACCTCTGAACCATTTTCTATCACTAGAAATCAGATAGCCATTTCTGGAATCTTACATTAATTCACTGGTTTAGATCTAGGTTATTTCATTCTGTGTAATTTATTTAGGATCCCTTTGTGTCTCTGCAGTATCAGGTCATCACTATTCATTACCGAGTCCCATTCACTAAATGGTTTCTCACAATTTACTCGTTCGCACATTTAATCCGTCCTGCACATTTAGGTAGTGTTGTGATTTGAATGTGAAATGTCCCCTGTAAACGAGCACTTTCCCTCATTGGTGATACTGTATGAAAGTTGAGAACCTTTAGAGGTGAAGCATTGCTGCAGGGCACAGTTCAAAATTGGGGGTTTTATAATCTGGATTTATTTCCTGTTCACTCTGCTTCTTAACTTCCAGTGTAATGTGATCGGTTTCTCCTCTGCTCCCGTGACTGCATTCTCTGAAGGAATACAGCCCCTAAAGTTGGGAGCCTTTCCTTTCTTAAACTGATTATTATCAAAGACTCTGTCACAGAAGGGGAAATTGCTTAGACATTGTTTGCTCATTAGACAAGCTGCATTAAAATGCAGCTTCCATGGGTGTTTATTTATCAGTCTCTTATGAACATGTGTTCTATTTTCCTTGGGTAATTATCTAGTATCAGAAAGAATAGATAGTGTAATAGATGTATGCTCAACTTTTAAAGAAATTGATCATCTATTTTCCAAAATTGTATCATTTTTACATGCCTCCTTACAGTCTTTGAATGACAGTTGTGCTCTGTATTTCTACCACAGATGGGTGTGGTCGGTCATTTTTAATTTAGATCTTCTATGTTTGCAGTCTTGGTGTTTTTAATTTGCACTATATTAATACAGTGCTATTGGGAATCCTTATGTGTGCTTCGATGCTAGAGAGTATCTGTGTTCTAAAGTGTGTGCTCCAGTCTTCTGCTTGCTCTGTTGGTTATTTGCCTTCTTACTAATATATTTTGAGAGCGCTTCATATACTAAATACAAGTCCTATATAAAATATGTCATCTTAAAATATGTTCTCTCACTCTGTCTGCACGTTTTCTTACTGAGCTTTCGTTTAAGTAAAGTTTTCAACCTGCCCTTTTAATGGAGCTTTGGGAGCTGCACCTGTGAAGTTTTTGCCTAAACTAGGATCAAAAGGACTCTCATTTGCATTTCCAGAATTTTTATAGTGTAGGGAATTAACTTGAGATATGTCTATTATTTTTCACAAAATATTTGTGCATTCATCTATCTTGCTTCTATAAATAGAATACATGAGGCCATTAATATTTCCATTTTAATGTCCTGATGGCATATTCACTTCTTTTAATTCTTATTCTACCCCTTCTGTTTCTTTTCATGTCATTTACCTATGCTTCAGACTCCATTTTTCTGGAGTCATTAAGCCTCTGTTGGGTCAACTACAGCAACACTGCTCTGACTTTCTTCAAGCGCATACAAAGTCAGTTCTCTCTTTTTTAAAACACTAATATACATTTTACAAGCCGTATCACATTCTAATTCCTCTCTACTGCTCTTCCTCATTCCCCACAGAGTCATTTCTTGGAAAGGTTGTTTAGTCCTCCACTTTTCTTTTTTCCAGCCTACCAATACCAGCGTTCTCCTCTCCACTCACTGCGTACAATCCGCCTTCAAGCTGCACATCTCTCACAATGGTCTGCGCTTTCCGAGGTTAGCGGAGTCTGTCCGGCGGGGTCCTGTCTAGTTTCACCGGCTCTAGTTTCTCTTTCGCTGTTCCTTGACTGATGTCCACAAGTTTGCCTTATTCTATACACTGTTCTGGTGACCTTACTTAAAAGCAGGACTCCTATGGCTAGCTTCAATGTCTATACAATTGTTTGAGCCAGGCTTTTATAATCCGAGCTGTATTCTCAATGTCCTGATTAACTTTCCTAGTAAAAAAAGTTAAGTATGAGTGGATGAGAACGGAGAAGTTATTTTCCAGATGCAGCAGGATGGATGCACATGTGAACATAGAGACTGCGGTGGCATGGCATGTACAAGGCCTATACGAGTTCAATTCAGAACACACAGCACTGAGAGAGAGGGTGAAGTGAGTATAGTCCCCTACCTCTAACTAAGAAGCTATCTGAAACTGATACCCACAGTCAAAGAAAAAGTCAGTTTTCTCCAATGGAGGATCGATCCATATGTTAGCCATACTTAATGCCCAGGAATAGTTAACCAACATAAAGCTTAAGCCTGTTTCCTAAATCCAAAAGCTTAAGATTCACTTTATTACTTCTTCACTCTATTAACTGTTAACAAATAACCCAAATATCCTGGTTGTGCTTTTTATAAACATTTCTAACCCAAGTTTTCTCTTTCTGGCCACAGTTTCTATGCTCATGAGATCCTATCATAATGTCTGCATATTAAGTGTTCAACAGTAATACAGTGCTTTAGCAACCTTTATGAAACATATCTGTGCGGGGGACCACTTTGCAAAATGCTAATCTCTAATACACGCTGAACACAATCACATGTAGCAGCTTTTAAGATCTATATTTTCTATCAGAACAGCTAACTTAGGGAAAATCTTACCCTCAGATCTCATCACTGATTATTGTTCTGCTAGAATGTTAAGATCTAGCCAAAAGCAGCTTTATACACTTTCTTAAGAATGAAATTTTAATATATGTTTCATCCATGACCTATGACATCTTCCCAAATATCCTTGATTCACATATTTGATCTGAACACATTCTAAAAATCCGATTCATTCCTCCTTCCGCACAGAGCCTCTGATACCACAGCCAAGCCTAAATGAATATTGTGTCTTCAGTACATTCTTCTATGATCTTTCAGATTACAGTGTTTACTGATATATTTTACCTACTCGAACAACTTCAGCAAGTTCATATTTTTGTTCATATACTAGCACAGTTAATAATTCTTGACACATGGAAGACTCTAAGCAGCATCTATTGAACCACTACCCTTTTTTCTTTGGGGGAAATCTTATGCAAGTAGTGATCTTTTATAATTAATACAACAAAAATCATCACTATTATTTTTTGGAAGGGGAGGTTAGGTATATTCATACTGACTCGTTCTTGAATCAAGCTTAAAATAGAGAACTTTGATATTTTGAAAGTAACATAAACATTCACCTAGATAAGCAAACAAACTCAAAATGCTTTAATGGCATCCATTCCCTGCCATGTCCTAACTCATTCAAGATGAAATATACTGGATATAAAGAAAATACTCCACTTAACATTTGGTTTTTAAACCCTTATGCTTATAAAAGAAAAAGATGGTTGCAAATATTATGCACAGAACTTCTAATCATTTGATTTGGACTGGTTAGTGCTTTGGCCTAACTTAAAGATTGGGATAGATTAATATAAAATAGTTTGTATGCTGTAATTACTGATGTGATGTATATAAAATAGCTTGTGAACTAATATTAAGAAGTAGAAAGACTGAGAATTTGGCTCAGCAGTTAAAATATTTGCAGCAGAAGCATGAGGACCTCAATTTTCAAGTGTTCAGGGATCCCATAACTGCCAGGTGAGAGGCAGTGTGCAGATTGATTTTCAGAAAATTGACACAAACTTAAATATTCCTGGAAAGAGGTAATCACAGTTGAGGACCCATTTCCGTAACACTGGCGGTGTTCATAAATGATCCTCACTTCAGCTCCTGACTCCAGGTTCTTCCCTGAGTTCCTGCCCTGGCTCCCCTTCACGATGGAATGTACCCTGTTTAAAAAATAAATGCTTTCTGTCACTCTTTTATCACAGCAATAGAGAAAAAATCCAGGATAAGCAGTTTCTTGTACTCCCATCTAGAAGGCAGCGGCAGTGGATCTCCAAAGCAAAATGGCTAATAAGATTAACCACAGCATCAAGGTCTGTATTTGTCCGAGAGGCTCTTCCAAGTTGAATCCTGTAGGAGAGCAACCAAAGATGATTCCCAACATCAGTATCAGGCTTCCACGTGCACATATACACAAAAGCAAATGCATATCCACATATATGTGCCCCAATGCACAGAAAATATCTGTGAACATACACACTAGAAAGAGAAAAACTAGTAAGTGAAAATATTAATGTACAGATATAAGCAAGGTTAAAATGAATTGAACAAAATTAAAATAATAATAAATCCTAAGCTTATTTTTATCATTTTTATTTTACTATTCAATGTTAAAGGTCATTTTCATCAATAAAATTTTCCACAAGGAAATGAAACATCAAGTATGACAAGAGTCTCTCAAAAGAAAACTGAAAGAAAATTCAAACACAACAGACATCTTTTTAAATTTAATTACTGTACTGATGTCAACCAGGAGTACTTACCACATGACCTGTGAACACTAGAAAATCAGGGATAAAATCTGTATTCCACCACTCACTAGCTGTGTAACACTAGGTGGATCATTGTCCTCTGGCTCTTCATAAACTCACATAAAAGTCACAGTAAAAGCAAGAGCTGTTTAGTAAGAATAAAATATATGTGTCAGCCAGAGTAGGCCATCTGTGCTCTCTGATAGTCAGGTTAAGTAAGCAGCAGCTCCCTTTTCCTACTCCCTCCCTCCCACACGAATAGCTTAATACACAAGCTATTTCACACTCATGGTCTAGGGGCATTTGGTGTGAAATTGATGCTGCTGCTTCACAGCATCTCTGACCAGGACACAGACCCAATGGCTTCCTTTCCTGAAATTATACCAGGCTGTCAAGAAAGGGTAGGAGAGCACAGTAAATAACACATCAGTTTACAATTGCCACACAGAAGTAATAAATTCCACCAGTGTTTCACTGATCACATTTTTAACCAGATGCAGGGAAATGTACAGCATATTTAGAATTATTTTATAGTTATTTGATATTAGTGATAATATAATATTTAAAATTATAATATTTAGTATTAGATATATAACACTTTGAAATGTTGAACTGTGGGAAAAGAAAGCAAAGATAGCTCACTGTTCTGGGGGGCTCACTCTGCACAGAATGCTCAATGGTCCAGACTTTGCTCCATCATATCACCTAATTCTCAGAAAAGGGGCAGGTCGTTTGACTTGCCAGACACTTCTCATCTATTAGGAATTCCTTATTTTTTAACTGATATTTTATTGAAACAAAAGGTTGTAGAACTTACATTATCCTTAGAGTTACCTGGAGCTATGTTTACTTATGGCATAATGACTGCATGTGAAATTTGTTACAGAATCAATTCATCTCTTCAAAAATAAAAAAAGAAGGAAGGCAAAGTCATTCGTTCATATCTGTTTCCCTCCCCCCCAAAAGTTAGAAATAATATCAAAACCACATCTGCTATTTGAGAATAAAACAGTAGAAAACACAGGGGTGGGGAGAAAATTGTGGGAATGTATGCAGAACATCAAAGTACTTCTGCTCGGAGGCCTGCACCTTATTACCTCTGGTCTTCCTGTGATGTGTACCAAATAGCCCTGCCTTTTTCTGAGCTGAATCTTAAAAAAAATTTTGTTATTTTGATATCGAACCAACCCAGTAAAGGTGTGTTATATCTTTGTGGATTAAAATGAGCCACTGTGAGTCGTGAAGACATTGTGTTTACTGACCAATAACAAGACAAATGAATATCAAAGTAGGTACATCAATTTGTAATAACCTGACACTAAAACTTTAGCAATCAAGGGACTATAAATTCTCATACATATGCATTGAGGTCTAAAAAGTTATGACTCGTACTCTAGACACATGATGCTTCAAATTATATGATAATCAAAATATTGATAAAATATTATCACTGAACGTTGATAACTTCATTTTTATAAAATAGAATTTACATAACTTAAAAACACATTAAACACTTTAATATTTCAAAAGAAAAAACCAGGGCATATAAACAACCATATCAAAGCAAAACTCAGTATCTAGCATTGTTAAATAAATCTAGTAGCTCAATGTTAAGTGTCGGGGACTCACTCACTATCTCCTGTGTTCCATAATGCTTAGGAATATTTACTTTTAAAGCCTTGCCATTTGCTGAGCATAAAATATTCTCTTAGACTTAGACTAGTTTTAATTCCACCCCTGGTACTGTCCTTGGAAGATTGTCTTGATATTTCCAATATTCTGGGGTCTCCACTGCAAGTGAGGCTGCATTTTTACCCGCTGATTCTCATAGTCTCTCTTAAAGACTCCTATCCTGCCACATAATTAAAGACACTCTCAATTCTCAGACCCTCTCCAGAACTTCTCACTTTTGCATTTCTCATGCCTTTAAAACTAGGATGAGGCAGGAGACTCCCACAAGTTGCCAGTTCTACTGCCACCTCAGTGTGTAACCCTGGCCCCTTGGTCCATAACTGCGGTATGCTGAGCCTGAGGAAATATTCCCAGAAGATTTCACCTCAATGATTTCACCTTTTATTTGTTATAGCTGATGCTTTATCCTCAACTGACTAGCAATTGAACATTTCTATATGTGATGAGCACTCAATAGTTTTTCTAGTTCAATATTCCACATACTTACATAGTTTTATGAAGGAGATTCAAACAGGTAAGCTTTTGACATCCACCAATCTTCTGTATGTTCTCACTACAGAGCAACTGATAAGTACTTGTCTAATATCAATCTTTAAATCTCAGTCCTTTGTGAGGATCTGGCAATGCCTTCCTAGGTACTATGCTTCTAGTATTTTATGGAGATATGCTTAAAATACATTAACCAGTTGGTTCAGCATTAACATACTGGAATAGAGACAGAAAAAGTTAAAATAAAACATGTTGAATTTAGCAGTAAATTTAGAATGAGCATTTTATTAGTTATTTCCTGTAGAGGAACAAAACTAATCAAATGAATACACACACACACACACACACACACACACACACACACACACACATATACGAGAGAGAGAGAGAGAGAGAGAGAGAGAGAGAGAGAGAGAGAGAGAGAGAGAGAGAGAGAGAGCTTTAAAAATAATTTGTTAAATTTGTATTCATGATATGGGCTAGGTTGGCCAAAATAGGCTTGCTGCACCATTAAGAGCCTAAGAACAAGAATGAATAAGTAGTTATGCAGTCAGTAGCTGAATGTCTCTGCTTCCTCAATCTAGCAGTGAAGGACTGGAAAATTCCTGGATAGTTATTGATCTCTGCATTGGAAACAAGAAGCTGGATTCCAATGTCAGAGAGAGATGGTAACAGTAGTAGTAGCCACAGGGTATGTGATTTCCCGATTATCAGTAAGGGTAGGTAAAGGTAGCCCTGTTTCCCTCCCACCCCTTCAGTGCCAGCAGCATGTACATCCCACTCTGGCAGGAGTCTTCTCTCAGTTAATTCTTGCAGTCAGAGCATCACAGAGGCTTGTCTTTTAGTCACTCAAGACCTCAAGACCCAGTCACGTATACAACTCTGATGAACAATCACAAGCATCAAGTTGCAAGGAAATTTAACTAGTTTAAGAGCTTAACTAAATCAGAAAGCTTGTCTGCTTGCATGGATGCTCATAATTATATTAGCATTACCATTTATAGCTGGTGTTATTATGACTTATTAGCAAAGTATTGAAAATAGTAGTAAATTATACTTTTAAAATAAGTTTTTTCTGAATTAGTGATATTTCTAAATATCAGTTTTTAATAATACAATCTAAATTTGAATGGCATGACAAGATAAAAAAATATGTTTTCTCCTATTACACTTCTATGTGTATTCTTTTAGTGATGTAGTATCTTTTTCTGAGGAAACAGGATGGTGTCATTTTGGGCTCTTCTGCCACTCCTTCCTCATCTACATCTCTACCCATGAGTCTTAGAGGAAAAAACACAACAACAAAACATTAAGGAATTCATTTCTGAATTTCATTGTTGTTTGGTGTGTGTGTGTGTGTGTATGTGTGTGTGTGTGTGTGTGTGTGTGTGTGTGTGTGTGTGTGTGTGTGTGTGTGTATGGGGGTTTTTTGGGTGTATAATTCTGACTGGGAGGAAGTTTGCATTACCCTCCCTTAGATTAGAACTTAATTACTTTGTGCCATCTAACAGCTAAGTAGCTGGTGAAATGTATTCTAATTTTATTCAGTAGAAAAAGAGTTTTTAGCAACGCTTGCATTACTATTGTATAATCTACATATCTGCATAACATAATAGAAGCTATATTTCAATGGGCACTGATTATTGTCAACTTTATTGGATTCAGAATCTCGGTGGAAACACAGCTGTGGTGTGTCTACAAGGATGTTCCTAGGAGTGTTTGACTACGGAGAAAAGAACATTATGAATGTGAGAAACACCATCTGATAGGCTAGACTAAATAGCAAGTTGAAAGCAAACAAAACCAGAATTAAATTCTGTTTCCTTACTGTGGACAACAAATGAGTGGTGACTGGTGGCCTGTTGCTCATGCTGCCTTGAGACTGCTTCCCATCAGCCCTTCCCCACAATAAAGTACTGAACCAAAGGAAAGCTTTGGTCCCTTCAATGCCTTTTATCAGACATTTGCTCACAACGGAGAGAAAAGCAATTAGCTTAGGATGGAAATGTGGATGGCCCCATATATATTCTTTGACTACCCAAAAGTATCTTCAGGGATCAGTATCGAAGCTTATGGAAAAAGAATGTGTTCTGCATTACGGGAGCTGCCAATGAAATTCTCCAAACTTCTTCAATTGAGGGTTTTTATATACTTAAACTTCCCATCAGTGGAATGGTCTTTGGTGCTGGTTTAGACAGGTCTAACCTTTGCATTAATTTGCATAATTTTTATTAGAATTCTATACCTATTATAGTCTGGATAAACTTACAAAACTCAGGATTGTGAAGACAAGATGTGCAATGAGTCTGTAATGAGCCCTTCTATTTACTGTTTCCAAATGCCTAAGGAAATTTTCAGTGATAGGAACAGTCATAACTTTACATTTGCTTAAAAACCATTGAAAATAAAAGCTTGGTGGAAATAATTTAAGGGCATGTCATTGTTTTCATTTTTCTATATAACCAAGCATGGAAGGTCTAAGTCATAATTTAAAAGTCTTCCTTCTATTGAAGGGAAAGCATAAAATAAAGAGATAATAAAATTAAAAGGGAAGAAGAGTATCTAATCACAAAAATTTTTACTCACAAAATTTTTTACTCACTATCTAATATTTAGGAGAGCTAGTCTGGTTACTATGTTTTTACCTTTTAAACAAAAAAGTATTTATTTGGTTACTATGTATTCAATTATTTTGAAACAACATGAAAGGAACCTACATTCTCAGTACTTTATAGGCCAGACCTCTAAGTTAACATGTTAGCTGAATGAGTTAATTCTGACTCCCCTCAGACTTCCCAGGCTTGGCTTCCTTTTGTCTGTCTTCTGTCTCTTTCATCTCTTCCTTCTGTCTTGAAATATCCATTTTTTATCTCTATACTTATTATAAAATTACGTTTTAGTTAGAGCACAAAAAATGGGTTTCATTATAGCAGTTTCTTCCCAAATATTTCATTGCTCTTTGCTTATATTTTCCTCATTTGATTTACTCTTACCTTTCCCATTTCTGATTCATTTTATGACATCTATGCACACTTATGCATGCTGTGAAATATTTCTTTATACCATGTGAATATATATCACTGTGATTGCTTCAATAAAAAAGCCAACTGGTCAAAAGCTGAACAGGGTAAGGTTAGGCAGGAGATCCAGACTGAAGTAATGCTTGAAGGAAGAAGGGCTGAGTCTGAAGTTGCCCAGCAGACTCACAGAGAGCAGGAGATGAACATGCCATGTTAATAAAGACACCACCATGTAGCAGAGCATAAATAAGAAATATGGGTTAACTGTAAGAGCTTTTAAGTAATAAACTTAAGCTGTTGGCAAAGCATTTGCGATTAATATAAGCGTCAGTGTGTTTATTTTAGAGCAGCTTAGGAACAGTAAAACATGGATTATCTTCCAAGAGAGGTAGAGTCAGTTTTCTTTAACTCTGTTCCCAGTCTGTCAATCATAGTTTAGTAGTTGGCTACACACACAAAAGTATATATCTAGAGTACAAATTGGACTTGATGGGTAGGAAAAGGATAAAAGTTGGATAAGGAGGGAAGGGAATAGAGATATTGAGTGAGTTGTGGGAAAGAAATAATATGCTCAAGACACACTGTATGAAACTTTCAAAAATAAATGATTGTTAGATGTAAATAAATTTTGATATTAAATGATAAGTGTATTTGAGCATAGAAACACACATATACAAATGCATACATACATACTTAATATCTACTCTCTGTGCTGCTGCCAAACTGAGGATTCATCTCAGTTCTCCCATATAAGAGTACTACTTATGATAAAGAATGGAGATGATTGTTTTGACTCAAGTGAATTGTGTAAGTTAACGTTAGCATATGGAATAATATTAAACTTAAATTTATAGCTTAAAAGAGACTGAACCTAACAACTCTGTTTTGTATCTTTGTTACACAAACTAGTACCCTATAAAAAATGCATGGTGATTATATGTGTGAATACCTTGCTGTGAGTTTCTCTAAAACATTACACAAAAATAATTATTAAGCACAAATAAATTATGTTTGTCTTATTTTGTTGGCTTCTCAAAAGAATATTTCATTTCTATTGATTTATTATTCCAATAATAGACCCGAATATTATACTCTCTCCTTTCAATACTTCATCACATCATCATTAGCTTCAATTCTCAGAGGTATGTTTTGTGCAATGAAAAATCACAATGTGACTGACTAAGATTGGGGTTTGATCACTCATGACTAAACATCTATACTTTTAAACAATACTTTGAATACTTTCAGGATAATTATCACAATGTTCTGATGTGGAAAAGCCTTTCTGTATGCTGTGAATAGCAATCTTTAAATAAAGGAGCTGTTTTGGCCCATGACAGGCACCATAGAAAAAGTAGGAGGAGAAATCAGAGCATAGGTAGGAGAAGCAGGGCGGAGTCAGAGACAGACTGAGCCAGAATCCCAAAGAAGAAACATGTAAGGAACACAGGTGAGCCATGGGCCACATAGCAGACAGATTAATGAGAATGGGTTGAGTTAAGATGTAAGAGCTAGCTAGCAATGTGCCTGAGCCATAGGCCGAACAGCATGAACTTAATATAAGGATCTGAGTCATTTTGGGGGGCCTGAGCAGCAGCGGGAGGCTAAGGGGTCTGGGGGTGTAGGTCTGTGGGTCTGGGCCTCTGGCCACCCGGGACCAAGAAATCCCTTTACAATAGTCCTTATAAATTCTGGACCCACCCTCATACTTCCAGTGAAACAGTTGCCACATGACAGTTAAAATCTGGATCATACATGAGAACATGTTAAATATCTGATCCAGTGGGCCCCAGCTCCTATTGGTTATTCCCTAAAAATTTACATCACTTTATAACAAACTTTGTTCCTATTACTTACTCATTATCTTTTAATCTTGAAAAATATCTCACTAGTAACAGACATCTCACTGTTATGATTGAGAAACAGAAGAAGGTGTGCATCATGACAGTTCTATGATCCGTGTGCTATGGTAAGTAGATTTATAAAGTTTTCTGAGGTATTTACAGATAAGGGACTGTGAAAATAAAATGTAGAGAAAAATCCCTTCTTCCCATATTGCAGTTCAAGTATTGGAAACTACTGTTTGAAACCGCTTTTAATGTGACAAGGAAAGTATAATTAGTGTGGTGGCTAGACTCCGCTTGTTCTCTTGGATTCTGACCCTGAATCATCCAATCCAACTCCAAACTAGATATTGCTTAGCAGGTTTTACAGATGAGATTGAGGTTCCTAGTCAATTGACCTTTAAAGGGAACATGTTGGGTTTCCTGGTGGGTCAGTATAGGCACATAGGCAGAAAGCTAAAGCCCAGCTTATAGTCAGGCAGGAAATCCAAGCATAGATAAAGGGGAAGGAGAGAGAGACACTGCAAGCTTTCACCAAGAGAGCAAGATGGAAAAGTGCCACATGGCAAGACATAGATTAATAGAAATAGACTAAGATGCAAGAGCTAGCTGATAGTGAGCCTGAGCCATAAGCCTGATAATATGTAATTAATATAAGACTTTGTGTGGTTATTTGGGGCTGTATATCTGAATCTCAGGATAGGCTGAACAGAAACTTCTTACTACACCTTTCCTTCTGCTGAATCCTGTAAGCCAAAGCAAACGAAGCAACTGAATTCTATCAAAAACCTTGGATAAGGACAGAACCTGCACAGAACCTGCAAAAATACATAGCTTTGGTTTGCAGCCCCCTTGCTTTATACCTATATGACTTCAGGCAAATAAGAAGCCCTGATATAGTGTACACTGTATCAAGGAAGTCATGAGGTAATTATTTTTCATGATAAATCACTAAATTTATAGCAGTTCCTTATTTTGTGTGTATGTTGCTATAGCTGTTATTTAATTAATTGTCCTTAAATCTAGACCAAAACCATTATATATACCTCTGTGCATAAATATTTGATATGTGAATTTTCAATTATTATAATTATGCTAGAGCCTCAAAGTGGATCAAAGTTGTATTAGGGATGGCATGATGCTAATCAATGTTCCTCGTGTGTAATCAAACTATCCTGGTGACATTTCAAAATGGCAATATCAGTACATCCATGTTGTGATCATGTGGCATGTAGCCACAGTAGACAAGAGACTAAAGCATAGAGACAGATATTCTAAGAGTCATGGAGTATTTTATTTTTCAAGAATTTAATGGAATACTAGTATTATTTAGATAATGAAAACACTGAATTTTCTCAAAGACATTCATTATTTAGCTGGAACAAAATGTAACAACACTGTTAAAACACATTTTTGAAATTATAGTCATTCCCATAGATAGAAATGCTTTGAATCACTGGGTCTATTTCCACGAGTAGTATAGATAAGATAGGGATCATAATAATAAATAAAAAGCCAGGTGAAAATAGCTTGCCAGTCTTCAAAGAATAAAGATACCAAAATTCAGATGAGATACGCTACCTAAAATGTCTATAGGATGTCTAAGTGTACTGGAACACTTCTATTCCATGCCTTCAAAGACAACTTGTTTCATAAAGCTCCTAGATGAGAAAGTAAAATTATACCTCCCTTATTTTCCGCTCCTCCCAGAGCTAATGTGTGACAACTTCTCCATGTTTGCATCTCTGGCCTGATTGGCTCTCCATTCATGCTAAAGCCTTTGGGGTAGAAAAGACTAGATGGAAGGAAAGAACATATCTCCCATTACTAGTTTAGTGTTTGGAATGTGGCCTAATCATCTCTGTCTGTGAACACAAACTCTAACATCAATTGAAAATCTCACATCTGAGAAACTGAAACATAAGTGCCCATTCCACATTCAGGTCCCCAGAAGACTATGGATTAAGTGCCTATTCTGCAAGGCAGTTATTTTATGAGGCTGGGGAATCTTCAGGAGGTGAGTCCTGGTGGAAACTTCTTTTGCCATTAAATGCATTTGCCAGAGGTGGGTTTTGGGATCCAAGTCTATCCAGTCTTTCTCTGTCATTTCCCAGTGATGCGGTTGTTTTCTATGGCACGTAAATATTTGCTATTGATATCTGACAGTCCTTCACCAGACCTGATAACTTTGGGTTTTCCTACTCACTTTAAACTATGAGCTAAGCATTTCTTCTGTGTGAGTTAAGTATTCGAGTATTTTGTTGTGTTGAGAGAAAGCTGTCTAATCCAGAAGCTGAGCAAACACATGCAACTGATGTTGAATTCTTTGGTAGAAATCCCAGCTATTGGAGTGAGGATAGTTCTGAAGGGCTTGGGACTATAGCTCCATCTGCACCGGTCAGGTCCTTCTCATGACACTTGCAGTTAGAGTCTGGCTGGTAGAATACTGAGATGAAGCTCCAGCATCAAGAACTGCAGGGAGTTGAGACACTTAGATCCTCACTCTGGACTTGAAGACAAATTGGGACTCCCCTTGACACACCACACACACATACACACACACACACACACACACACACACACACACACACACACACACACACACACACACCTCGATTTTCTGTTTAGGAAAACATTAGAGTATATTTTGTCAGT
Organism: Phyllotis vaccarum; assembly: GCA_033318265.1. NCBI lineage: Eukaryota > Metazoa > Chordata > Mammalia > Rodentia > Cricetidae > Phyllotis > Phyllotis vaccarum. The sequence continues at coordinate 145,912,838 of JARWLC010000005.1, forward strand.
ACTACGGGATAATAAAGGCAGCTAAGAGAAATAAGCCAGGTGAAACATGCAACATTGAATTCTCCATGTACTGTGGATATTGGGGGTCGGGGGTGAACGAATTCTTGTCAGATTCTGCCTTGCGACTGCTGACATTCTATTATTCCCTTGAAAGTTCTAGCTTTTAATCTGATATAAAAATATTAGACTTTGAATTTTTCAATTTTAAGACAATGTTTTCCAAGCCATGCTAGCCTATGCCTCCCTACCTCTCTTTCTGTACATTAGTCTTCAACATGAAAAAAAATTTTTTTTTGAAAATGCTAGCGTTTAATTAACTCCTCTGAGGGGCCTCAAGCCACCAGGACACAAGCACCTCCAACAACTTTTATCTGCCCTTCAGCTCTCCTGCTGAAAAATTTAGCTTTCAGGATGACAGGCTGCTTAGGGTACTTTCTCTTCCCCAGTACTTAGCAGTAGCTGATTACACATCAATGATGGGAGCAGCTCCAGTTCTGTTCTTAGCAGTGTTGACCCGTGTCTGCTCACTGACTAGTGTCCACAATTTATCCAGGTTGACAGTTGGGCAGAAGCTCCTGTTCTTCTTTAAGTGGTAATGCCTCATACCAACTTACCCAAAGTAACCTGGAGGATACTTGTTGCAGCTGATCCTGTGGTGACGCTTGCCTCCAGCATTTCCTCGGCCTCTTGGGTGCTGGTGGTGTTGACTGAGGTGGCCGTGGCCATAGCTCATGTGGCCCTGGAGTTTCCCAGTCTTCCTCAGTCTGGATGGCATGGCAGCAGCAGAAAGGAAAGAGCCAACATAAACTCTTAAAACCAGGTAGTTTATCTGAGGTCATGCAGCACTTAACTGTCAAACGGAAGAATCACAGATGCTGAATTGTATTCTACATATACTCACTGAATTAGAAAACCCAAAAATAGCAGAAGGGGGATTCTCTTAGGTCTCTAGTTCTGTTGTGTCCGACTTTGAGGTCAGGAAAATCTGATTACAGTGCTGTCCCAATAAAATGACAGCAGCATCCTTCCCAATGCAGACAACCAGAAAGCCACTTTGGCTGATTCCTCGTATCATATGCAAGAACACACCCATCACAAATCATGTTGCTTTCTTATCAATAGAATAGAATCTGTGGGGTAAAGAATAAGAATTTTGAGTGAGGGTATATAACTACTAAGTGACTCAAATAGAATGTGAATCTAATTTTATTAGACACTGAGCTTTGTTCTATGAGCATTATGTTCCTATGAAAAATAACAAAATCTGTAAAACTTAATATTTTATATAGAAAGGAACATGCACCTAGTTATTTCTGTGAGCTGTCCACAGTTACTGAGATTCTCTGGACTCAGTTTGTTGTCTGAAAAGTTGAGTGCTAATGCTTACTTAATTGTGCTTATAAGAAGAATAAACGAGGTAGCATATGTAAAAAATGTAGTTCGTTACTTTACACACAGTCTCTACATGGTAGAGGACACTGTGTAGCATGTCCCCTGTTGCCCTAGGCTGATGAAACTATGAATAAAAGACAAATTTTAAGATTAAATTTATTGCTGCACATCAAAGCAACCAATTATGTACCTCAAAAGATACAGTCAGTAAAATAGGAGGACCATTTCTCTCTACAATGGGATTAAACATAATCTCTTGTGTAGCTACTGGTCTTGGTATATATTGAAATAGTTTTTAAAGGCCCATGTCAGTAAAGGAGCTCAGAGAAATGTAAGATCGCACACTGTGGCACATTCTAAGTGCTTCAAGCTTTGCTTATTTGCAAAGCTGAAAGGTTTGTTTGTTGTTTTTGCTTGCTTGCTTGTTTGTTTTAATCAGGGATAACCACCATGATGAGGAAGGAGAACGGCAGAAGAAGCTTTTTCCTTTTGCTGCAGGCAGTCAGGAGAATAGCAGGGGTGACTGTGTAAAATCAAATGAGTCTGGTGACAGCCCTTGGTGAGCACTGCAGAGTGGTGGCAGCACTTCAAAGAAAAGCCAGGGTGCTGCTAAGGAACAGAGCAGCATGGTCCCCTGGAGGGATGTAGTAGTCATTCAGTATGAAGTCAGGGGATCAGACCTTCCTAGCACAGAAGTCAGCGCCACCATGCCGAGTGCCAGTTTTGAAGGAGCCATTAAATGACAAAGTCTAGAGTAAAATCTCACAAATGTCTGTCATCTCCTCTCAAGCTTTATAGATGTAAGCATCTACCATCAAAAGAAGGTGCAGGGACACATTACAGGTCCTGAGGAGATTTGAAGTACCTGGAAATTTCACACCATGGGACTCCTTAGTGGGGAGAATTAAGCTTTGTAGTTTTTTTTCCACCTTTGAACAGTTTCGCTATTTTAAACATTTAGGAAATTGTTGCTGCCGACAGTACATAGTAATAAAAGACGGGACAGACAGCATGGCTAAAGAAAGAAGCACAGGCCAGCCACTCTCACACCATCACCTGCAGGGTCAGAACATCAGAACACAACACTTAGGCTTGCTTTCCAGGAAGACTAATTTTAGAGAGATGATGTCATCTTCACAGTCTATAGGAGATGGAGTTTGCAGAGTTAGAGGCATAATGTGATTTGCACAATCATCTAGAGAGGTGATCTGATTTTCACAATCAGAGGTGGCATGCTGCCTCCTCCATGTGAAAACAAGTTTTATACCCTTGATTCAGATACAACGCCAGAATTGCCATTCCTGAGTAAACTACCTTTTAATAATTCTTCATTCAAATGCTGCTTGCATGGTGCTGAGAGAGTCCGTGATCGTGAAGATAGGAATCTTAATCAGGATCCGTCTGACCCCAGTGAATCATCAGGAGAAGTAGAGATAGAGAAGTGCTAAGGACATACTCAATTTGTACTGCTTGCCTAGAAGCAAGAGAAGCTGGAGTTCAGTTCCCCAAACCTACATAAAAATCCTAGATGTAATGCCTTGTTTAATCTCAGAATTGGTAGTACTCTCTAGTAACCTTATTCTCTAGTAACAGAGCCATGAGTCCACTCACCTGCCAGTCTAGATTAGTTGGCAAGCCCTGGTTTATGAGAAATCCTATCATAAAAGAGATAGACAGTATTCCTGAGGAGGATACCATACCAAACACATGCTTGCATTAACAGGAATGTACCTACCATAGCTCCAAGAATTGTCAATAGTTAAAAATTGTTACCAGCTGTGTGTGTGTGTGTGTGTGTGTGTGTGTGTGTGAGAGAGAGAGAGAGAGAGAGAGAGAGAGAGAGAGAGAGAGAGAGAGAGAGAGAGAGAGAATATTCTGATATTCTGATAGCGATAAAGTAGGAAGAAAGGGAGTCTGGAAAGGGGAGGGTCTTGGGAACATATAAAATATTGGAACCAGAGCCCACCCCCTTTAGTGGAAAATAGGCAACACTAGGGCTCTCATCATCCAAATAGGAGATGTTTGTCTACTCTGATAAAGTTACTGTTTTACATTCTCCTTTCTCTTTCTTATTGTCTGTAGCCCTCTCTTCCTAGCTGTCACTTTGACATTGTTGGCAACAGTAGCTTTTGAGACTCACAGGTCTAGAGATTATAACTTTCTGCAACTGTTACTTTTAAATTCTTGGCACCTATTGAAAGGCTCGTTTTGCATTTTCTTTTTCTGCATTTCTCAGGTGTTCATAACTTTGTACAACAGAATAAATTTGGAGATTCCCTTGCCATGAAATACTCTCCCCAAGACTCAAATAATTGATCAAGAAGGGACATCTGCATCTTGTTAGTTTCAGGGGCTTCTTGAGACTTCTGAGTTGACTTTGTAACTCTCTTGTGTCTGGAATGTTTAGGCTTAAAGCTTCCTAATCTTTAAGGAGTCTTCTTAAGACAAGAAATATTTTAACTAGAATATTGCCATGTAATATGAGGCTTAAGGGGGAGTGGATGGTCTTTTAATGTGTTGAAACCCTGGAGTACCTGGAGTACAAGATAGCAGAGTACAGCATAAGTTCAATACAGATTTAATTTAAAAGTTCCTTGTGCTTTATCATTCACATGTAATTATAGTTAGCTCATTAATTACCTTATTGAGAAGATTGGAAACTGAATTAAATGGTACTTTAAAAGCTAATTTTGCAAACAATTAAATGAAGCCAAATATAACTGACAATTGCTGTAACAACTGGCCCTGAGGCATTTCTCCCTTTAGGATTTGGTGCTTAGACTTTGATAATACAAGGGCATGAAAACTCTATAAGTAAGCATGAACAAGTGAAAATAAGACTTAAAAATTTATAAAATGTGACTCAAAACAATGTGGCAATTTAGCAATATAAATTTTGTTATCTCAAAGGAGAAAAATATTGTTGATAATGAACTAAGTTTAAAAACTTTGCAAAGAATGCATTGCAGTTGTCACAAAGATAAGGATTGTATTTCTTTTTAAGCATTTTTCCCATCGTTCCCATGCGTTCTGGAAAAGGTAGACTTTCTTTTGAATAATTTACATCTATCTTGGTTTCCAAACAAACCACACCGCCATACAATCACATGAGTTTGGAACGTTATTAAGCATCTGCTTTGTGTGACCTATACAACAAATGTTAGGCATGATGCCAGTTCTTGTCCCTTAAATTGTTTAGAGTCCACTGGATGACAATCCACTGAATAGCAAAAGCACCAAGAAGAGAAAGATCAGAATGATCCAGATGGGAAAGCCTGGGGTTGAACATGGCTTGTTTGTATAGATCATACCTGAGCAGTATGTCGATTACTAGACAGTCTTGGTAAGAATCAGTACCTGATGGATTTCAAGTAAACAGAACAAATTGGATGGGAGGGGTCACATGCTATTAGACTGGGCTGGAGAGTATTTCTTGCAATATAAACCCTTTCTTAGCAAGCATCTAAGATACTAGGGAGGATCTAGACATGCTTTCACTTCCACATGATTTGAAATTGGGCTCGGGTGAGTTTTTTTTTTACTAAGACACATCCTTTGCTTTGGAGATCTCACCAGGCATTAGAAGAAAGGCAATGAATCCGGTAAAATGAAGATGGAGGAGCTACTGCAAGCAGTTCTTTGTAGGGGTATTGTGTTGTCTCATGGTAAATAATTGTCCTACCCACTGGTTTAATAAAAAGATCTGATTGGCCAAAGGCAGGCAGGAAGTGTAGGCGGGGCTACCAGACTAAGAAAATCTCTGAGAGCAGAATGCCAGGAGAGCACCAGAGAGAAGCCTCAGGAAGCAGAGGACAACCATGCAGTTCTAAAGAAATGTACGGCTACCCAGCTGCATGGCCAAACAAGAGACATGGGTTAAATGAAGGGTAGAGAGCTAGCAAGTGATATGCCTGAGCCTTTGGCCGATTCAGCCAAAAACTATTGAAAGATTCTGTGTGTCTCTGAGGGTCTGTGGGTCTGTGGGTCTGCAGACCTAGACCTTGAGTTTAGGCCAGAAAGTCTGGGCCAGAAACCTCATACTACAGTTCTTCAGCTGTCACCTGACCTTGGTAAACGTACAACTTAAACATCATGGAAATCCAAAACTCTTCATCCAAGCCTACCTTTCTGGCCTCCCTTGCAGCTAAGCATACTCAATGAGAAACAGCATAAAAACTAGAAAATAAGTATTGTTGTGCACACCATATATAGCTACAATTTTATATACGACCTTATACTTGAATATATAAACCCATACACACATGTGTGTATATACTCATCTGTTATATCTTCCATCTAATTGTTTCATCTCTCTGCTTAAAATTTTCACATCCCGATCCATATAGATATTAGATCCAATGGCCACAAATTAATAATTCAAAGCCTATTTTTCCTGGTATTCTTTCTAGGAATATAGTCTGCTGTGCTAGTGTTTCTTTTAATATACACCTCACATCTTTAGCAGGTTTTGGAGTGATCTACAAGAGTACAATTGGGGCTGCTTGCCTCCTTTATGCCATGTAAGTATCCTCATTTTTACCTAGAAAGAAACAAACTTCATTATTGAAATAAGGCTGGAAATGACTCACTTTGACAGTTTAGTTTATATGAGTCCTTTTCTCAGCATACCATTTTGAAAATAAATACCAACATTACAGAATTTTATCTTTGAAATAGCCCAAACCTTGTTGAATTTCTACCTGCCTCATCACTAATTATATTCATTTCTGGTGTGTGCCTGGGAGCATAGCATTTTCACATCTCAGAGAACTGATGCCTGACACATTTAGGGAAATATAGCTCAGACTGTCATTTATGTGCCCCCATGTTTACAGTGCTCTTGGATCATAGCAATCCTGCCCAGTGAAGCAACTGATGTTCTGAATTGGATCCCTATTTTCACCTTAAGGTATTTTTCATGCTCAGAATTCTGAAACTTGCCTTCCCTAAACTGATAAATTTCTTTCTTTCTTTCTGCAGATAAGTCACAAAATGTTAAAGCACTTTAAAAAACAGCTCAGCATGGACTTGGAGCATATTAGTCATTCTGTCCCTTAACACTCTCACATTTGTTGTATTTCCCTCACATCATCTTAGGAAGACATAATGAGCAAACAGACATGGGAAATAACTTCAGCCTCAGGCTGAGAGTGTATACCCACCCTATGCTTCAAAGCGGTCCAAGACTGTAGAAAAGGAACTCACAGAGCAACCCTAAAGAGGTAAGAGAGTGGGCTCTGTGCTGTTCTCACAGGAAAAAGTGAGGTCTTTAGGTTCATAAATGACTGGGAAGAGACATTTTACAAAATTAAGCCCTTAAAACCTAGAATGTTCTATTGTGTAAAAGAAGCACAATAAATGGAATTAATTTAGTTTTCTGACAATATGTTTGCTATAAAAATACAAGAGAACAATGATGAAAAGCACGGAAAATCAAGCTTTCCCAGGTGAGAGATGAGAAGTTACCCATTAATATGTTGATAGTCACCTGCATGAAGATAGAAGAAAATAAAATAGGAGTTCATAAAAACACTAGTAGTATAAGAAAATAAGCAGAATTGATGGTTTCCTATGTATGCTGCACATTAGTGTTATAATTAATAACTAATGCAGTTAAGACCCATAGAGAACTTTTATACCTTAAATTGACATTACCTCTCAGCTAGTAAAATTGCCAATATAATAATAATAACGTATAGCATTAATATTGTAAAAGAGATGGCAACTTACCACCAGATCAGTCAGATACGGACTCTGTTAAGTCCAAAAGTCCCCTAAAGTCCCCCCCCCTCTCTTAGCTTTGTGCTAGATGGGCATTCTAGCACAAAAGCTAGTATAGTGGAAGTGTGAAGAAGTGATAATTGCTTGCTTCCAATACATACCACTCAATGAAGTTTATCCTGGTATTGGTTTGAGACAACTAATCTGCTTCTGTCTAGACACCAGGATGCATACATAACAGCAGGAGGAAGAGCAAGCTCTCATTAGCAGTAAGGAGCACATTCACAATGTTTAAATCTGACTTTTGTCTGATAACAAAGGTAAGCATGAATACTAAAACTGCTTTTTCGATTTTGACTGTAATGACTTGAAATCCATTTTGGATCTTGTAATAATTTTTTTGGATGTCCATTTTTTTTCTGGAGCTGTTGAATGCTTGTATTGCTAAGAATTAGGAGCATCACCAGATTCAACAGAGTTGTCAATAAGTGTTATAAAATGGCTTCTGATTATATAAGTAGATTTAAACTAATTCATGTGTTATGACCCAAATAATAAGAACATATAAGTAAAACCAAGAAATGTAAGTAGCTGAGTTTCACCTCCCAAAGTTTATTATTGTGGCATTTCTTTCCATATTCTTAAATTGTAAAACCGCTGGTCTCTGGACATAGTGCTTGCTTCTCTTATCACTCATCAAAACTCAACTTCCTCCCTCGTTTTATGAGTAGAAACCATTAGCTTCTTGCTCTAAGAACATTTGCAGGAACTGTAGACGACCACAGTGTGGTATATTATTTGATAGGAAAACGTGCTGCACTGACATGCTGGCTGTAAAATGTGAGAAATTTACTGTTTTTTTTCTTCTTTGGACGATGAGAAAAATTCCTCTATGCTAAGAAGTAAAAGAAAAATATTTTTCTACGTAAATATTATTAACTATAGCATATAGAATCTTCATGAGTAATTATTTATCTTTAAGGACTTTCATGAAAAGGAGGAAAATAAAGACTAATGAAAATATTTATCTTTATGAATACAAATAAATTACAAGAAATATAATTTCTTCTTACAGTGTTATTTTATGATTTTGAATAAAATTTTCTGCAGGGGGAAAAGTCATACTTGGTACTGGAAACTTCCCCGACTTCCCAAGGTTCATGAATATTATAGTGTAATAACTAGCTGCTTTTAAATATTAATCCTTATGCTCACAGATAAGTAAAATCTTCACAACAGACAGAGACTATAACAAAAATTCAAAAAAATTATAACTGGTCACAATGCATAGAGCAACTGATTGTGCAGTGTCCTGACTCAGTGGATATATATATATATATACAGCACAACTCCTGAAAATCAGGCCCAGGGAACTTCATGACAAGGAGACAGAAACTATAAAGTCTACTGTGAGACACTGTCTCCTAGAAATGACAAGAAAACCATACCAATGGTACCTGAACAATATGGCTGCCTAATTAGGACCTGAGGAAATATAACATCAATAGGTAGATTGTCAGGGATGGGAAAATGTAATTGAGCACCACACAAAGAACTGCTGCATAGGGAAAAAGACTGAGAAGCCAAGAGAGTCAACTGTCCCTGTGCTGAGCCTCCTGCATGATTATCCAATTCCAAGAGGGCAGCACACATATGCACACACACACACACACACACACACACACACACACAAACACATGTAGTGAAACATATAATATTCATGTTTGTTCATTTACATATGTATGTATGCATATATTATATATACATAATGTTATGTATATATAAAACATTAGCAATTAAATTAAAAGAGACCATAAACTTGAATAAAGAAATTGTGGACAGTGCTTGGAAAGGATAGGGAAGGTAGAAAAAGAATAGCACAAAAAGAAAAGATTATGCAATTGTAGGGATTCATTAAAAGTTTCAGAAGTTTTGGAGATACTAGAGGGAATAAACACCACAGTCAGATCTTACCCACCTGTCTTCCAGCTTCCTCAGACTCGCTTCCCTTGGAATGGCTTCCCTCTGTGTTTCAATCCTGTCTTAAGTATCCTTTCATACTCCCTGCTTGGGAGCCTGGAATTCCTTCTATAATCTGAAGTGACCTTGACTCAGTTGGGATTAAGGGTGTAGGTCACCACTCCCAGGATACTCCCTGTGCTGGGATTAAAGGTTTGAATCACCACTCTCTGATTCTCCTAGACTGACTGTGCTTAGAGCTCTGGGACTTCTGGAGCTTTTACTAACACCCCACATAGACTGTGGGTAGATTCCCTCTGATATCTCCAAAACTTCTGAACCTTTACTAAATCCCCACATATCCCCTTTTGTGTATTAGGTTTTATTTTAAATAGATATTTATAAAATTTTGAACAGCATTAGTTTTCTGTAGTTAAAGACAATTATATGTTCCAAAGTCTATATTAAATGTATAAACTCACAAATAAGCAATGAAAGATAATAATTTATTATATTTATCTAGTGGAATATTTCTTCATATGATTTTATTACTTATAATAATAGTTTATAAATATTATTTTAAGATCACACACCAACAACTAGAGAACCAGAAGGTCTCCTTCCTGGTCTACAGCTGACTAAGAGGTAAGTGGCACCCCAAACCTCTGGCCAAGTGGAGACCATGGTCTCTGAACCCCTGGGGACACAGCCTGCTGAACCCCTATAGGAAAGAAAACTGGGAGAGCTCCCCTAAGCCCCATCTCCAGCAAACATAGCTGGAGGGACACCCCACAAACCAAACCACACCCAGTCTGTGTCATCACACACTAACACCTGGAGATCCCAAAGCCTCATAGTCCACAGCTGACTAAGAGCCAACTAAGAACGTACCAAGAACTACCCCCTCTGACAACTGGAGGCACACAGCTCCTGGCCTACAGACAACCTATAGCCAAATAAAAGTAGCCCCTGCAATTACTGGAGACACTCAGCACCCAGGTTCACAACTGACTAAGGGCCAACCAAAAGCTGACTAAGAGTGAAGCAAGGAAGCAATGAGCAGACTCCAGTGCGAGAATACATATAACAACATAAAGAACAACAAGACACCACCAGAAGAAGGTGGTGCTTCTACAACATCAAGACCTGAGCATAACAATGAAGAGGAAACAGAAGGAAAAGACCTTAAAAACAACTTTATGAAGATAATAGAAGCTTTGAAAGAGAATATATAAGACTCCCTTAAAGAAATAGAAAAAAATACAAACAAAAAATTAGAAGAGATGAACAAATCCCTGAGAAGATAAAGAAAACCTAGAAAAAGAAAACAAACAGGTGAAAGAAACATTCCAGGAATTAAAGATTGAAATAGAAGCGTAAAGAAGGCACAAAAGGAGGCAAAGCTGAAATAGAAAACCTGAAGAAATGAACTGGAACCACAGATGTAAGCATAACCAACAGAATGCAAGAGATAAAAGAAAGAATCTCAGGAGTGGATTCAATAGTGGAAATACATACGTCAGATAAAGAAAACACTAAAATCCAAAACTCATAACACAAAATGTAAAGGAAGTGTAGGCGGAGTTTACTTAGAAGGCACCAATACCAGATAGATATTTATTAAAATATAAACCAACACTCACGGTACAGGTAACAGTTTATAGTAGCACCTGAACAGGGACTGGAGTCTGGAACAATGGAAGAGTGATGGACGTATGATGGATTCCGATCCTGTCTCCCCAAGGGCCAGGAACCAGGAAGAGAGCCCCCTCATGTTCCAGCAGTCTCTTATCAATCGGGTTTCCACGTCCCCCTTCAGGAGCCTGGGGCTCTGGATAAATGTCTCTGGACCTTATCAGCTGACACCTGAGTCCCACCACATCCCCCCCCTTTTGTCTAACTAAGAAGGTTCTAAACTAAGGCTATGTACAATAGGAATTTTTATGAGGTAGTATCTAGGAGAGAATAAAGTAAAAATTCCAATCAAAACCTAACCTATATAAGGTACATCATATAGTTCTAGAATATTGGTAGATGGTAGGATGTATAGATTACTTCAAAGGGTTAATCTGGGAAAGTGAAAATTCAACACCTGAGTGTTCTTATCTAAGGGATAATAGGGTGATAACCTTAAATACCCATTCTTCAACCTCTTCAAGACCTGAGAAGGAAGATATATCACTTGAAAGTCAGAAGTACATGGAAGTAGTGGCTTCCAAAATTTGGGAGAGGACAGCAGCACAGCTACCTGGACAATCACCTCTGGATTTGTGCACCGTTAGAGCATCTATCATATTGGCTACAGGCCTATGGTATCTGACAGATCTTTTCATAAGCAGGGCAATTTTGGAGGGACTGTCTTATCCTTTCCAGGCAGGTTTCGTCAGTCTCCATCCATCAACTTGTTCGTCTAGCTTGAAACCATGTGTGTACTGTCAGCAATCAAGGTAAGGACAGTTTCTTACTCAAACGGCCATTCTCTGCCAAAAGGACAAACTCCAACAGAGTATCTTCGATTCTCAACACCACCTCGTGAAGGGAGCAGTGACACCAGGAGTCGTTGTGTCTCTCGTGGCCGAATTTCAAATGTTAAATGCCATATTCTCTGGTTCTATGAAATGGTTGAAGATTCCTGTCTATGATATTCTAGCCTGTATCCGATATGACTGGGATATGAAACCTTAAATAATGTTGATTGCAGATCTTATCGTCTTAAGGAATAAACCCTGTACTAAAAATTAGAATACCTATATAAGGGGTGTACAATCCCTGAACAATGACCTTTAGTAGAACTATCGAACATTAGCCAGGGGTATATCACCATGTAAAGTGGCCACAGCATTTTAGACATGTAAATACATATATATCATCTAAACAGAGGTATATAAAACATCTTGTGCATATATCATAACTAGTGCAATCATACATTATATCTAGTATAGTAAATGGAGGTATTAATTGCATAGTATACATGACAATGATGTGCAAATATTTTAAACAAAGGTAGAAGCATATATAAAATATAGCAATTTCAGATTCAGTTTTACATAATAGTTACAGATTCAGATTTATATCGAAGTACAAGTTGCTTTGGTTATATAAAGCAATTTCAGATTGAACTTTGTACCAATGTACAAATTATCACAATTAAACATATAAAATGATTTCACATTTGTACCAATATACAAATATCTATGCCAGTGCAAATAGTCTTTAGCTTAGCCCATACATTCAGCTAGAATGATGTATAGGTAGGTAGAACAATCTACCTTTATCTATCCTATCTATCCCCCTTCTCTTCTTCAAAAGAGATCTTTGATGCTATATTATAGTTTTGTCCTTTACCCAGTTTTAACTTATAACTATTCTATTAGAATAATAGTTACCCACAACCTTCAGAGCATAAAACTTATTGGGAAAGGGGGCGTAGTCTTTCATAAGGTTGCTTCCTGCTGACTTAAGGGGGATGACATCTCTTTGGGATCCTGTAAAAGCTAAAACAAAGGTTAGTTTTTAGTGGACTGACCACACACATCTATAACTATTCTTAGAATAGTGGTTAACTCCATCTGGAAACCTAATTAGCAATGTGATCTGAAGGATAATCATAGCGAGCTATCTTGCAGCTGTTTTTGAATAATCTATTTCCTGAAAACAATTATTGACTGGTGCGCACCAGGTTCTTGATTTTTCTATTTTTGTCTCTGTCTGTCTGTCTAACTGTCTCTTATTCTCTCTTTCATACTCTTCCTTTTATTTTTGTTTTACTAGGAGGAGTTGTTGCGGTGGGGGCCCCATCCAGATTCTTTGTAGCTAGCTGATAGGAGGAAATGTTATTTACACTGGAAAACATAAGCATTGTTGATACTCAAAAGATATTTATATCTTTTATGACTTTAGGAGACTGTATGCAGACAGGATGAGATGTTTGAAAGGTACAGAAACAAAGAGAAATGAGGTTTAAGATGAAGTCACAATAATATTGGTCTAGATTTTGGTTGTTATTGTGTTTTCTTTTAATTTTTTAACTGTTAATGAGCTAACTGCAAAAAGACAATGGATTGCAAATGCAAAGGCTACTAAGTTAAACAAGAATATATATTTTAAAGGTATTTTGATTTTGAAACTTGTGTCTAAGGATTTATTGCTTCGGAAGAGTTCTGCTTTTGTTTCCACAGAAGATGAGAACCTGTGGATTTCTTCCAGGCAAATATGGTTTCATCAACCAAGACCCCCTGAAAAACCTCTGATGGGAAGAGATGGCCAGATCAGCTTCATGGCTGCAGATTATGATCAGGTCTCAACAATCCGTGAGATTTTCAATGCCCCTTAATCAGCAGGAAGTAGTAATTGATAACTATGCCCAATTTCCCTAAATATTGTTTCTAAATGTTTGTTTTCATTTTAAATGGTTAATGGTCATAGTCAATCTCTTTCTAAGAAGAAGAAGGGGATATGGTATATAAATGATTTTTTAAAAAATTAGATTATTAAATTTACTTAGATCAGAAAATCAGCTGTTAATCTTGAAATGTTTTACATTGGTATGGATTTTGGTTTATTGCTACAAATTTAAGGTCAATTTTGTTATGCTGTATGTATTTTTCTATTCTAGTTTAAAGTATGATGTTCCTGCAACTGATTTAAAATTGTAATGTATAATTAAGAAATAAAGGTTAGTAGTCACCTTTGATAATCAAACTTATAGTTATATTAGTTAGGATTTTTAGGTATACAAAGATATATTTCAATTAAGTAAGTAATCATCAAATACTTCTAAGACCTACAGAATATGGCATTTAAAATGTTTTAAAAACTTAGACTTTTCTGGACAGTGAGACAAGTCTGTTCCTGGCAGCACTAATTTACTTCAACAGAAAAATAGGCATTGAAGAAACTCCATATGGAGTCTACTCTCTTTGTGGCAATGATTAGCCACTAGCAAGGACCTGTTCTTATATTGACTGCTTGACATTATGCTGTTTAAACTGGACATGCAGGTTCCATAAAAAGATGACCTCTGAACTTTGGCAGAACAAGCCAAGATTGTCATTCAGGTTCCTGCTTTATGGAGAAAACTGTCAGACATTCTTCAGGACTCAAGGAGAAGCAACTGATGAACTGCCAGAATGGACAGAGCAGATTTCCTGCTTCACTGAAATAAAAAGAGACGCTGGGCCTGTAGGCTGAAGATGGATGCCCCAACTTTATAAAGAAACTTTGTGTGACTGTCCAGGCAGATAGGTGTCATCTCTGTCCTTTCTAGATTTTAGAAGTTGCACTTCTGGTTTACTTGAGTAAATATATCCTTCTGTGGTCTTTGATGTAGTTGAAGATTAGATAGTTATAGGTACAGTTTTTCTTAGTCATTTAAAAGATATATTGGATATAAAACTTTAGATACATAAAGATAAGGTAGATGATAAGAGTATTTTCTTTAATTTTGCTAAATACAAATAGACTAGATATTATAACTGTAATTCTTGCTTGATGGCTATTTTGTTATATGTAATTTTGCTATGTTAAAATTGAAACCTTCCTTTTTGATTAGACAGAAAGGGGGAAGTGATGTGGGAATGCGTTTATGTATGCTGTGAATCTCAATCTTTAAATAAAGGAGCTGTTTTGGGCCATGACAGGCACCATAGAAGTAGGAGGAGAAATCAGAGCATAGGTAGGAGAAGCAGGGTGGAGTCAGAGGCAGATCAAGCAAGCCACCCAAGGAGAAACATGTAAGGAGCAAAGATGAGCCACGGGCCACGTGGCAGAGAGATTAATAGAAATGGGTTGATTTAAGATGTAAGAGAAAGCTAGCAATGTGACTGAGCCATAGGCCAAACAGCATAAACTTAATATAAGCGTCTGAGTCATTTCTGGGGACCTGGGCAGCGGCAGGCGGCTAAGTGGTCTCAGGCAGCAGGTGTGTGGGTCTCGGACCTCTGACGCCCGGGACCCAGAAACCACACTACTACAAGGAAGTGTGGACACCATGAAAAGACCAAACCTGAGAATACTTGGAATCAAAGAAGGAGAAGAATGCCAGCTCAAAGGCACAGAAAATATTCAACAAAATCAAGAAGGAAAACTTTCCCAATATAAAGAAGGAAATGCCTATAAAGAAACAAGAAGCTTACACAACACAAAATATACTAGAACCAAAAAAAAGTGTGCTCACCCCATAATAATCAAGACACTAAACCTACAGAACAAAGAAAAAGTACTAAGAGCTGCAAAGGAAAAAGGCTAAATTACCTATAAAGGCAGAGCATCAGAATAACACCAGACTATTCCGTAGGGGGAAAAAAAATGAAAGCAAGAAGGTCCTGGTCAGGTGTTACACAAACACTAACAGAGCATGGCTTCCAGCACAGATACTATACCCAGAAAAATTATCAGTCACCATAGATGCAGTAAGCAAGATATTTCATGACAAAACCAGATTTAAACAATACCTATCCACAAATCTGGCCCTACAGAAAGCAATAGAGGGAAAACTCGAACCTAAGGAGACCAGATACACCATTGAAACCACAAAAAATTGATAATAACACAGAAGATGAACCCAAAGAAGTAAAATACACACAAGCTACCACCAAAAATAATAGGAAATAACAGTCATTAAGTCATAAATATCCCTTAATATCAGTGGATTCAATTCACCTATAAAAAGATACACCCTAACACGATGGATGGAAAAATGGAAGAAACACACACCTCATCTTCAATGGCAGGCACAGACTCAGAGTAAAAGGGTTGGGAAAAGACTTTCCAATCAAATGGTCCTAAGAAACAAGCTGGTGTAGCCATCCTAATATCTAACAAAATAGACTTCAAACTAAAATCAACCAAAAGAGACCAGGACAGACATTAATTATCCATCTCAGGAAAAAATCCACTAAGATGAAGTCTCAACCCTGAATATTTATGCCTCTAACACAAGAGTAACCACATTTTAAAAGTAACACTACTAAATCTTAAACCTCACATCAACCCAAAACACTAAAATTGGGAGACTTCAAAACCCCACTTTCACACTTGGACAGGTAACCCAGACAGAACATCAACAGATAAATAAGGGATCTAACAGATGTTATGATCCAGATGTACTTAATAGATACATGCAAAAACTTCCAAAATAACACAAAGAAATATAGATATTTCTCAGCACCCAATGAAACTTACTCTATAATTAACCACATACTCTGTGCAAATATCAGTAGATACAAAAAAATGGGAATAACTCCTTGTATTATATCAGACCACATGGTCTAAAACTAGAGTTCAATAACAACAAAAATCACACAAATTCATGGAAACTGAAAATCTCTCAATTGAACCACCTCTGGGTGGAATACAGGGAAATATCTAAATATAATAAATGTGATATATAGCAAGCCAACAGCCAACATCAAACTAAGTGGGAAAACACTTAAAACAATCCCACTAAAATCAAGAACAAGACAAGACTGTCTGTTCCTCTCTCTATTTGGCTATACAATATAGTTGTTGAAGTTTTGGCTAAAGCAGTAGGAGAACAAATGGAGATTAAGGGGATACAAATTGGAAAGGAAGAAATCAAACTATCTTTATTTGTAGATGATATAATCGTATACATAAGTGACCCCCAAAATTCTACTAGGGAACTCCTAAATCTGATAAACACCTTCATTAAGGTAGCAGGGTACAAGATTATGGCGGTTCTTCAGAAAACTGGAACTCAATCTCCCCGAGGATCCAGCAATAGCACTATTGGACATATACCTACATTTGTACCCTAAAGACATTAGTTCAACTATGTTCATAGCAACATTATCTATAATAGCCAGAACCTGGAAACAACCTAGATGCCCCTCAAATGAAGAATGAATTAACAAACTGTGGTACATCTACACAATGGAGCACTATTCAGCAGTAAAAATAAATGACATCCTAAAATTTTCAGGCAAATGGATGGATTTGGAAAATATCTTCCTGTGCAAGTTATCACAAGGCCAGAAAGAGAGGCATGGGGTGTACTCACTCATAACTGGATTTTAGACAAAAAGCAAAGAATATCCAAGCTGCAAACCACAACCCCTGAACAGTTTGCGATTAGAGAAAACTTAAGAGAGACATCCAGAGATTCCCCTAGGAAGAGAAAATAGAGAAGATCACCTTAGCAAATTGGGATTATATCAGGTTGTAACCAAGAAGAGGTGGGAACAAGTCATGAGACTAAGAGCAACAAAGAGGGAGGGAAAAAAAAGAGAAGGGTAACCATAGAGGAAACCAATGTGGGGTTGGAAAGAGACCAGGTCCCAGGGAAACCTTTAAAAACTCATAGGGTGTCCCTGGATAGGTCTCCAACCAATAGTGAAGGGGTGCCAAAACAGAACTTCCCCTATAGTCAACTGAATAACCACCCTAAGTCATCACAGAACCTACATCCAACAATGAGCAGAAGTAGAGTCAGAGATCCATAGCTGAGCACTGGGCAGAGCTCCTGGTCCAGCTGAGGGAAGGGAGAAGAATCTATATAAGCAAGGGCATAGGGATTATGAGGAAAATTCCCACAGTTATGGCTGGCTGGAGCTCCGGGGAGCTCATTGAATCAAGAACAGCCACTGGAGATCCATCGGGAAAAGGAACTAGGTTTTCCAGTGGTAGCAACTGTCAACTGGCATGGGCAGTATGTGAAGCCTCGAGGGATGGGATCATACTGTGTTCCTGTGCATGGGCTGGCACCTTGGGGCCCATTCCCTGCAGAGGAACACCTAACCCAGTCCTAACTTTGGGGTGAGTAAATCAGACTTGTTTAGAGTGGATGTGCCACGCTGAGCTGACCCACCTTGGAACTTCTTGCCCTTTTAGGTGAGAGTCTGAGAAGATGGGGAGGGGGAGGCTGAGGGCTGACTGGGAGGGACTGGTAGGTGGAAGAGAGGGGGCGCAGGGGAATGCATGGATAAAGAAGACATTTTTTCATAAAAAGTAATAAAGTAAAAAATATTTAAAATTTTGTTAAAAACATTTTAAGCTAATATATGCTAATTAATTACTTGTATGCATGTTCAGCTCTTCTTTAATAGACAATTTCATCCTTCTATAGTTATTAATTTTAAACCTCTTGATAATACATTTTCATTTTTTCTTTATTTCTTCCATATATGACAATGTTCTTCTGAGCTTTTTTTATTTGTTTGTTTGATTTTAATATATACCTATTGTATAATTCACAATTGACATTCTATGTAGATACCAATAAAGGAAACCTACAAAATGGATGCATTCTATGGATCTTAACTTTAATAACAGAAAAACCATTTCTATGGGAATTGATGAAAATAAACTTTAAGTTAACATTCTGTTTGCATTCAAAATTATTGGGTGCTGCTATATCAAAAGAGCTTTCCCAGGAGTTGGACTAATCCTCCTAGTCAATTATCTTTCATTAGTGATTGCTTTTTGTACTTGTTTTATTCTACAAATTAAATATACTGACTTCAGAAACTTGAATGACCCAGAAGAGTAGGAAGAAATTAAATATAATTTATAATTTCAGTATCAGGAGAGGATTTGCATTTTCAATGGGCTAAATCATCATCTAAATTAAAGTTCATGTCCACTGTTATCTACATGCTTCTTTATTTCAAATGTATTTCTATTTCAAGGAGCAAATTGAAAAACTAACCAATGTACCAAAGGAAAACAAAATGAAAGGCAGTCATAGTGATACACAAAGAGCCACCAAAGTCACACAGATAGCCTGGAAGGTCATGTTCATTCCAAGCATGTACAGTAGCTGCTACAGAAACCTTATTCTATGCCTCTTATCTTATGCATGACAATTGTCATTCCCAACAGTTCCATGTGAAGTTTGGAGAAGTTCAACATTATTTCAATTTCCAAGGCACAGCTTATCTTTCAAGTTAATATCCTGTAATATGGGAATGTCTTTCTTATGTTGTGCATATCAATCTTTAAATAAAGGACTGTTTTGGCCATGGCAGGCACCATAGAAGAAGTAGGTGGGGAATCAGAATAGGTAGGAGGAGGGCGGAGTCAGAGACAGATCAAGCCAGGTGCCAAAGAAGAAGCATGTAAGGAACACAGGTGAGCCACGGGCCATGTGGCAGACAATTTAATGAGAATGGGTTGAGTTAGGATTAAAGAGTTAGCTAGTAATGTGCCTGAGCCATAGGCCAAACAGCATGAAGTTAATATAAGCCTCTGAGTAATTTGAGGGGGCCTAAGAAGCAGCGGGTGGCTAAGGGGTCTGGGGCAGAAGGGGTCTGTGGGTCTGGACCTCTGGCCACGCAGGGCCAAAAAGCATATTTTAAAAATCCTGTTCCTGATAAATGGGTAAATCAGAAAAATAAGTTCTTGTCTTTTCTTGAGATCTGTCTGTCTGTCTGTCTGTTATCTATCTATCTATTTATCTATCTGTCTATCTACTGACCTACCTACATATCTACCTATCTCTTTCTATTTACAGACCAGAAAATTTTATGAGAAAAATGATAAATACCTAATAAAAATAAATTTTCAATCATAAAATGTAAACCTCCTTAGACAACAATGCCTATCATAACAGTTAGTACAACTCAGTTTCATCCAATAACCCCAAAACAGACAGTTTTGTGAATATCAGAATCTATTTTAATGGCAAGATGCCTGGGATATGTAAGATGCTTGAGGGATAATCTTTTTATAGATTGTGAAGAAGCATCTCTGCCAAAGCATGTTCTGATTTGTTTAATAAAGAGTTAAATAGCAAAAAGCTGAGCCTGGGAAGTCAGGTGGGAGCTCCAGGTAGAGAAAAGAACTCTGGGAAGAAGAGGGGCTTCAGTTTGACAGCCAGACACAGAGGAAGTAAGACTCTGAGTACTGAGAAGTGATAACAAGCCCCATGGCATAATGTAGATTATATAAATGGGCTAACTTAAGTTTTAGGAGCTAGTTTAGAAAAAGCATAAACTAAAGCCAAGCTTTCATAATTAAGAATAAGTTTCTGTGTCATTATTTGAAATCAGGTGGTAGAAAGGAAATATAACTGTATGTAACTGTAACTAACAGGTTGCTTAGGCTAGTGTGTGGAATGAGTACCACAGAAGGTAGTCTGATTAGATTCCACTAGTAATCAAAATTGGAGTTCTGTATTCAATCATACTTACGTGGAAATACTGAGGTTCAGCCTATTCCTGACTCAGGAGAATTAAGCATTTTTGGTGCAACACAATTCTTTTCTCGAAGATGTTGGAGAAGCCAAATTTGTTCTAAGCTTTTTAGCTACATTTATGGGATAAGGATAAGGAGGGGGGGGGGACAATAATGTGAACCGTTGTTTCTTCTGGGAGAATCTGTTGTCAGTGATTATTCTAATCTTATGAAAAACTAGGTAAATTAGAATTAGGAGGACAAATTTATTTCTTATCACTTCAGCTTGAGCCTAATTTCTCTGATGTATGAGGTCTAGTAAGATGGATCAATGGGCAAAGTGCTCACTGACCAAGCATGAGGACTAGAATTTGGAATCCATAGTACCCACAGAAAATCAAGGCATGATGTCATACACTTGTAATCCTAGTGCTGAGAGTAGACAGAAACATCCCCAGGATTGCTAACTAGACAGTAGATCAACTTTCAGCACTTGCATAAGCACATGCACATGTACATCATAAAACAAAAGTAAAAAATACAAGAAAGGATTCAGAATAGGTATGTAATAGTGAGGTACTCATTAGATATCCAATAAGAGATAGTGAATAGACATCTACTTACATAAATTTGATGTGTGGAGGTCAGAGAGATTGCTCAGTGGTTAAGAGCACTGACTGCTCTACTCAGAGGTCATGAGTTCAATTCCCAGCACCCACACAGTTTTTCACAATCATCTATAATAGGATATGATGTTTTCCTCTCTATCACAAAGGTGTTGATGTAGACAGAGCTCTCATATACATAAAATAAAGAATAATATTTAAAAAAATTGAAGTTTGGAAGAATGGAGTAAACTAGAGGTGAAATTGTGACCTTATTGATATGGGGTACAGGAATACACATAATTAAATGGTATCATCTATATAGCAGAAATAGAAGAGAATATATACGAAGACTGACCAAAAGGTTCTTGGTGTCCTGGTAATAAGTGATCAGGGAAGAGGTATATAACATGCAGAGAACATGAAAAGCATCTAACAATAGGAGGAAGACCAAGAAAACGTTGTGTTGGTAAAAGCATGTGAAGACATTGCCTCAAGACAAGAGGGAATAATTAAAAAATTTAAATTCCTGATGGCTCAAGTAACATTTAGAAAAAAAAATCTAATTTTGTATTTTGTCCTATATAAAGTGTTTATATAGACAGAATCATTTGGAAGAAATGTTGGACATAATATTAGTATTAGTGTGAGAGAGTAGATGATTGATAAGTAGAAAAGCACAGGTAATACTTATAAAGATCATCAATGAAATAATGACATCCTAAAATTTTCAGGCAAATGGATGGATTTAGAGAATGTCCCCCTGAGTGAGGTATCATAAACCCAGAAAGATAGGCATGGGATGTACTCACTCATAAGTGGGTTTTAGACAAAAAGCAAAGATTCCCAAGATGAAAACCACAACCCCTGAACAGCTTGGGATCAGAAGGAACTTCAGAGAGACATCCAGAGATTCCCCTAAGAAGAGAAAATAGAGAAGATCACCTTAGAAAACTGGGGTCATAATGGGCTGCAACCAAGAAGAGTTGGTAACAAATCTTGGAAGAAGGAGATGGTTGAGTCAGAGGAGCAAAGAGGGAGAGAGAAAGAGATGGATATCTCGATAGAAGAAGCCAATGTGAGGTTGGAAAGTGACTGGGTGCTAGGGAAATGTCCAGGAACTTGCAGGATGTAGCTGGCCAAGTCTCCAAAAAATGTTGGAGGGGGTTCCTAAATGAGACTTCCCCTAAAATCAAATGAGTAAACACCCTATGTGTCATCATAGAACCTACATCCAACAGGAAATGGAGGTGGAGGCAGACATCCATGGCTGAGCATTGAGTAGAGCTCCTGGTCCAGCTGAGAGTAGGGGAGGAGAGTCTGCATGAGCAGGGGGACAGGGATTATGAGGAAGGTTCCCATGGTGATGGCTGGCTAGAGCTTTGGGAGGCTCACTAAATAGGGAATTGCCACTGGAGATCTATCGATAGGGAATGTTGGGTGTTCCTCTGCAGGGAATGTGCTCCATGGTGTCAGCCCATGAACAGGAACACAGTCTGATCCCACCCCTCATGGCTCCACACACTGCTCATGCTAGTCGAAAGCTGCCCACCCCCGGAACACCCTGGCCAGCATTGACTTTGTGATGAGTAAATCTTGCCTGGAGTGGATGTGCCTTGCTGAGCTGGCCCACCTTGGTACTTCTAGCCCTTTGGTGGGTGGAGATAGGTGGATGGCAAGGGGGGAGGCTGAGGGCTGGCTGGGAGGGATTGGGAACAGGAAGGGGGGGGGATACATTGATGGGGATGACTTTTTTCATAAAAATAAAATAAAATAAAAAAATTTTTAAAGTATATTTGCCTTGCATGTAAATGTAGACTCCTATGGCATGTGTAAAATTATTATAATAATTCTGAAATGTAAATTATTTATAGGTAAGTGTTATACTCTATTACTTTGAAAATAAGAAGAAAAAAAATCTAGTAAACTTGGAAACATTTAAGGCTAATGTTTTGAACACATTAGGACAGGCCACTGCCACACTGTGCGTCAAGTCTACATTGAACTACATTATTTTTGCTTTTTATTTTCTTTGAGTAAGGATTTGATGTATAAAAGAATAGTTTTTTGATAATTATGGAAAAAGTGTTCATGGTCTGAAAGACCATTTTCAAGTTTAGAAAGAACAGTACAGTCCACGGGGAGAATGTGTGATTCTTGCCCTCGTCATGTGCAGCCTGGTCAGGACTGGAACAGCAGATATGCTTTCCATGATCAGTTGTACAAGTCCACAGCACCAAGATGCCTTTGATACAGGGAAACATAAACTTTCCAACCTTGTGCAATCAGTGTTTCCTTCACACTAGCAGTGCTCACTGTGCCATATTGGTGCCCGAGATACTCATAGGTCATTACTGGGAATTCTAGAAAGGTAAATCAAGTAATCAAAACCTGGCTAGACTTGAATATTGAAGGTATGTCTGACTGATTCATGATCATGATATTGTCTTTTCTTTTTTGATAGCAGATTATGGTTATATTTCTATATAAATATGGTTATATTTCTAATTTTTGATGTGGAAGTAAGTTCTAAGGTCTTCTCAAGGAAAAATGTTCTTTCAGAGACATCTATGAATATGTGTCATCAGAAAACCTGACGCTGTAGATATTGCTTTGCTATTTGACTATACCTCTATATCCTGGCCCTAACCATGCTTCACAAACAGTATATCAGCCTGGCAATTCTGTTGTATGCCTATCCTTATGTCTTCTTTGATGAGATGCAGGCCTGAAAATGCTACTCTACATAAAATATAGTGTATGCCTGTGTAATCATAAGGAAGCCCAGCTCTCCCATGTTCTAGCATGTGACTCAAGGCAGCTAAGGTTTCTCTGTGCCCAGATCTTATGATTGCTGTGCTACAGGTAAGAAAGAATTCTAGTGCGGCAGAGGTTTTCTTAGTCCACGTTTATTTTAACCAGTACGGTAGAGACATGTTCTGAACTAGGTGTTAAAGTTCATGCAGATACATCTGAGTAATATTTGAACTTGTGTAAGCCTTTGTGCTTCATAGAGTGTTTGATAGGAAGGTTAGAATATTCAGAATAACTTAAGAACAGAGAATTAAGGGTCCATAAAGTCCCCTTTAACCAGGATGGATGAGACTCATTGAACAAATTTTTTTATTTTTTTCTAGTGTAGGTTATAAAGGCTTTTTCGACAGTAAACTGGAATCATGTGAAGTCACACACAGCAGTGATAAACTGTAGTCAGAAGTTTTTCTGTCCTGTCAGGACAGCCTGTAGCCATTTAGTCCCAAATAATCACACAAAGGCTCATATTAATTATAAACTCTTTAGCCTAAGGCTAGGCTAATTGCTTGCTAACTTACTCCTAAACTAACTCATAATTCTTATCCATGTTTATCCAGGTGGTTTGGTACCATTTTGCCAAGTGAAGTATTGTCATTACCTTTCCTCTGAATCTCATTGATATCTGTTGTACTCTACTTTCCCAGAATTCTCCTAGTCTGGTTGCCCCACCCCTACTTCCTGTCTAGCTTCTGGTCAGTCAGCATTTTATTAAACTGATATCTACAGTGACACATATTCACAGTGTACAAAAGCACAGTCCCACAGTAGTACACTAATTAAAATATTCTTTTATTGGCTTTCCAACTGGAAGTCCAGTATTCAATTCTCAGTACCCATTTCATGTGGCTCACAACTGCCTGAAACCGCAGATCAAAGGGCTCTGACACTTTTCTGGACTCCACTAGGAACTAATAGGTTCAAATTTATCCACATATGCATAAATAATAAAAGAATGTTTTTCAAAAAAATTAAGATCATTGCCTTAAATATTAGGTGAAACAATTTATTAAAAATTAAGACATAACATCATATAAAAATCATTGAACATAAATTTAGCAGACCTGTCTGATTCCAGTTTATCATCTTAGAACAATGTTGAATTTCCTACTTTAAAAATGAGATGGATGGTTTAAATGATTTAAGTTAATAGTCTCAATGCCTCTTCTCTGTGAATTTTACCTGTAAAAGATGATCATTCTCCATTTTTCACAGCTTACTTGTAAATATGTTATAAAATAGTCATATATATCTTTAAAAATATA
Source organism: Phyllotis vaccarum (assembly GCA_033318265.1). Lineage (NCBI taxonomy): Eukaryota > Metazoa > Chordata > Mammalia > Rodentia > Cricetidae > Phyllotis > Phyllotis vaccarum. The sequence goes on from JARWLC010000005.1 coordinate 145,937,724, forward strand.
TTATGAAAATTATGGGGATGATTATAATAGAAGAAAATTTTAAATTAGTCATTAAATATTTATAAATAAAATATTTATTTTATATCTGATTGGGTATTTAACAGAAACTAGTGAAAAATCATTAGAGTAAGCAGCTGTTTCTCAATTAGGTATTTAGAATACACCATCTCAGACTCAAAGATGTCAGATACAGTTCAGGGGTAAGGTGTACTTCTTCCCTACACTTACATCCTTGTCATTTTATATAAAGACTTTTTAATGGGGTGAAAGACAGCATAAATATCCATGTAATGAAGGTTCAGAACAAGCTGATTCCTACAGGTGCTAGTTCCCATACATATAATCTCTAAGGATCTGTTTACCTAATGCCAGCTTCCCTTTACTATAGTAAAATGATCAACTGCTAAATTTCTGATTTGCCTTAGACTATGCCTCAGTGGATTTGAAATGCAGTCTTACCCTGCTATAAAGACAAAAACAAAGAAATAGTGGTATGTTTAGCAGGACAAGATTAAATCAGGAAAATATTTGATAAATTTTTCTCATTTGCAAAGGCATATCTTATTTTACTCTTTATATCTGATAGATGAGTTGCCAACAAAATTATTAAAAATTTATTTCTCTACTATGTACTTTTGCTTCTATGACTTAACCATAATGATGAATTAAAATTATTTTTTATAATTATTATTTAAACATTCCCTAGAAGATGCTATTAATTTAACCAGCTGCATTTCAATCTTTAATGTTTAGTTTAAAATAAATAATGATTTAAAGAGTGTAGAAGATTAAAATTGATCCTACCAATATAATTAGATAAATACCACATAACACTTGTTCTCTGAAAAAGTATTGTGCACATTATAATACTCCCATTAATGAAACATTAAAATTTGCAAAATAACTTCTTTGTCCTATTTAGTTTAAAATACTATCTATTACAAGTCATTTTCATATATCTACTACATTTCTCAAGGCTTACAATAATCCATGTAACTATAAATACTTCAAATATATACAGAAATATGTGTAGAGACTAAAGTTTCTGCAAATGTCTCTCAGTATTGACTTAGGAAAAATAGGCAGAGATAGCAGAGTATTAAGAAAATATTTACTAGACAAAGTTTTGTTTTAGTTAAGAGGATAACAAACTTGTTAAACATTTCTGAAAAAAAAATAAGTTTCAAAGGCAGAAGTTGAGTAGATTCCTTTGTAACAAAAAAACTCCTAAATCACTCCCTTGGAAAGCTGTATGTGTGAGAGGTTGATCTGATTGTCCTAACACTGGCCGAGCCTATACCCCATGCTACAGTATAACCATACAGCTCCTTACCACCCTCCTTTAAACAATCACAACCCAAACTGTTTTACATATTACGGTCAAATGTGCTAAATTATTGGCAAACGATGTTCTTCTATTTCTATAAAATTTAAGATAATTTCCATATGTCATTCTCTTGGGTCCCAAATTTAGCCAACTCAAATTTCATTCACATCAAAATTAAGTCTAGCTTACCACCCAAATCTTTACATATTTTTCTTATTCTAGGAAATCAGTGTTAATTCTGCCTGTGATCAGGCCCTTGACCCTGCATCTTCTTCGACAAAACAAAGGTGATGTCTCAGGTCAAAGGCGGTCAGACCCTGCAGAACACAGATGGCTACAATAAGAACTTATTGATTTTCCCATGAGATATTAGGTTTTATTGAGGTCAAAGTGTAACAGATAGAATGACCCTGCTGTCTCCATGGACATGGGACTTCCTGATTCTCTGAGATTAAGGTTTTTCCTGAAAATTATACGGTTGGTTTTGACAGGAATAGCATTCAGTGTGAAGGTGATTCTCGGTAGTCTTGATACATGAACCAAACTCAACCGTCCTGTCAAAGCACATGAGATGTCATTGCATTTACTTGTATTGTCTTCAGTTTCTGTCACTGCTACTGTGTAGTCCTCTATACACAATGTTGTCATCTCTTTGTGATAAGTTGATCTTTTCCATGCTAGTACAGATGAAATTTTGAAAATACCCCCCCCTCGGGATGTCTGCTTGCTAGTGTATAGAAATGATTTTTACATGTTGGTTATATATTCTGTCACTATATTGACTTAATTCATTAGTCCTAACGGACTTTGGGTTTTTTCTTTTCTTTTACTTTATACTTTATTTGGTAGAGTCTCAGTGATTCCTACATGAAAGATTGTTTCACGTGGAAAGAGATAATTTTCCATTTTTTTTTCCAACTCACATGACTTTTTTCTCCCACTAGATTGTTCTGGCAATTATCTCCACTCCTGTGTATGCTGGGAGTTGGAAGGATGTGCTCACTTGCTTTATTTTCCATCTGGAAAGAATAGGGAACAAATTTTATCATTTTGTTTGGAGGTTGTGCAGATTTGGTGTATGTGATCCTTTAAAGTGACCCCAGTAACCTACCAGTTACCACAAAATTGATCCAGACATGTGGATCAGACGATTTCTCCAGTGCTAATTGGAGGGCTCACAAAGGCTGGAAAGAAAGGGGAGTTCTATGAGTTCTATTCTTCCTCCCTGGGGATAATAGATACCCCTGTTTCTGTCAGTTCTCTCAAATCCACACTGAGCATAAGACCGTGTGCCCAGACTCTACAGTTCTAGCCAGTATTCACTGTGTAACAAGACAAAGGCTAGTTACTTGTGAGCATACTGAAATGCTACAGAGTCTGGATATGTGTCTTACTCCCTGGACCCAATCCAGGAAGGAGTCCTTATTCCTTTGGTACTGAATTGTGCCAGCTTAGGGAAAATGCTGACACAGCTGAATGAAAATTGGTTAATTGCTTCACGTAACTGGTGGTGGGATATCGTGTTAAAATAGAACTATAGAAATGAAATAAGTTGCTTGAATTTTAAATTTTATTTTAAAGAGACATATATAATTACTTGGTACTGATACTGGCTAGCAATTAGTTTGTGTTTTGCTTTTTCTTCATTAGTTAAGTAATTAAAAGACAGAAAACATCTATGAGTAAAGCATTAAAGTCTTCTTGAGCAAAGAGGTGGTACTCCTGCTCTGAGGATGCCACACTGTAAGGGGTCTGGGCTTTTATTTGGATTCAAATCCATCCTTCTTGTGACTCTTAAGATGTCTGCTGGTGTCTCCTCTATTGGTCTTAAGGTGTTTATGTGTTCCTCTGCTTCTGTCCATCAGTAAAAATTAACTGTGGTAGGACTCAGACTCTGCACAGATACAACAACCACCTCTGGAATCTGGTCACAGTATATAGATATAGAAATAATGTGGTCTGAATGTGGCGAGAGTTGGCCCAGGACTTCCCTTTGAGGCTTTTTAAAATTTCTTATTTTCTGAAATATAAATCCTGTGTGCACGTGCGTGCGTGCGTGTGTGTGTGTGTGTGTGTGTGTGTGTGTGTGTGTGAGAGAGAGAGAGAGAGAGAGAGAGAGAGAGAGAGAGAGAGAGAGAGAGAGAGAGAGAGAGAATTTGTTTCCTAAAAAAAAAAATCTACCCTGATCTGGTGAACTGGCTATCTGTTTATATTTAATCCTTTTATTGACATAGATTGCTGTGGTCACCATGATATATTTATCATCTTTCTTTTGAACCTTTATATTTTCCTCTTGTGTAAATCTGATTTATTACTACCTTGTAAGAAACATGAGAATGAAACTGTCAAAACTTCCCACCTTTACTTGTCAAAACGTGAAAATCCTTGGGATATATTTCCCTGTAATGGCAGTAAGTTAAAAAATAAAAAATATTAGCTCTTAATCTACAAATAAAGTTCCAACAAAATACATATTAAATTATTTTAACAAGTAGGAATTTAGTTTCACAAAACTAAAATGTACATAAACTATTCCATAATCCTCAAAGACCAAAATCAAAATCTTATTGATATATTATTCTGGTTATATTATGTGTTCTTAATTCATTCTATATCAATATAATTTTAAGATTATATAATATGTAATCAAGAAGTATATTGAATTATTATCATTCAACGGTCCCTCCTGCTGAAGACATTTTTATGTACATATCTCTAACAATGAAATCGGACTCAGAGACTGGAGTGGTAAGAGGGCAGACAGCTAAGAGCAGGGCTTTCCCATCTAGAAAGGTTCAGAATCATACTTCATCTGTTATGCAACTTCAAAAAATTTACTTCAATTCTGTCTTATCTGCCTATAAGGTATAAATGAGCTACCCATATTCGGAGTCCAGGCATTGAATAAGACAAAGTTTAGAATACTTAGGACGTGAATTGTTAGTAGTTTGTGTAAGCACATACTTAATACTAAAAATAACTCTATCAGTTGTAAATTTTAAATAGACCTTCACACCACATGAATTCTAAACTTTTTACTTAGACATTTGTGAATACAAGTGTGACATCAGACTGTTTCTTGGTACCGTCTCGGTGTAAGTCACCTACTCCCAGCCACCAGAAATCTTGATGGCTGCTAGAAGTCTATCAATGTGAAAACACATTGCTTCTCAGTTTTCTCTTAGGAAAACAATACCCCAGCACAGCCTACACTGCGATTTCTGGACCTGCCTTCACGTGGTAACTATCCGCATGGTATCAAGTGTACTAACTACCAGACTTTTTGAACTCTTGGCACTAAAGAGCACCACACTTCATCCCTACCTACCTAAGCTCCCTCCAGGTCTTTTCAGCTGTTTCTCGGACTTTTCACTAAGACCAAGTTCAGATTTCTGTGTCTTAACACCACAAACTTAGAAACAATTTAGGTAAGCTATTTCCATTTAAGTAAGAAGTAGATCGCATTTATTTACACAAATGTAGCCAGCTGTTAGAAATCAGAGAAGCCAAAATACATTTAATAGAGCAAAAATGTGCCCATTCTTGACTTTAATGTAATCACCACAAAATCCCTAGTAAATAAATGGTACCGTTTAAAAATACAAGGAAAGAATACGGCATTTTTTAAAAATTTTGTTCAATGTTCATGAATAATAGTTGTTGGAAATTTTATCTTTATCAGTTTTTATAATATTTCATTATGCAAGTCTCAGAAATTTTTTTTGAGAACTGTATCCTCCTATATTGCTTTCTTTTGCTTTAAAAAGAAAGAAAACTTTGTTAACATTTAATTTTTTGAGATTTTCATATACGTATAGAATGTATTAGGATAATATCCAGAGCTTCCTTTCACCCTACATGGGCCATTTTCACCCTATTATAATTTCTAAAAACTAAGGCTTTGGTGGAGTCCTTGAATAATTGAATGAATTCACCAAATCATACACCTGACATTCCAACCTCATTTTTTAGGACATGCTGCAAATAAGTGATATTTCTTTAATAAATTCAGAGCTATTTGGGTCTTAATGTTTTCTGTGTGTTGTTTAAATAAAATGTAATAAGTAATTTTATATGAACATAAAAATTCATTTTAGTTGTAACTCTCTTGCCGTGTTTGTTTTTTATTTTCTATCTTGTTTCTGTTACAGCCTTGATGTTTAAAATGAAACCTTGTGAGGAACAAGAGAGATGACTCAGTGGTTAAGAGCACATACTGCTTATTATAAAGGATTCAAAATCAGTTCCCATCACTCACTTCATGGAACTCACAACTGCCTTTAAATCTGTTTCTAAAGAATTCATCGCTTCTATGGGAACTTGCCTTTACTCGCATATGGGCACACTGCATGCGCGGGCACACTGCATGCGCACGCACACCCCCGACCCACACACACACTTTAAACTAATATTTTACCACTTTCCCTGTATACAGCTCAGCGATGTCAAGTACATCATATCTAAATGAGTCTCTAGAATGCTTTTCATCTTACAAAACAGAGATACAATACCTGTCAGAGAGACCTCTTCTGCTTTCTCCACAGCTCCTAGCAGCTACTCTGAGACTTTCTGTTTCTATAAATTTGGCTATTCTAGATATCTTGTGCAATCAGACAATACTTGCTTTATTATGATATTTTGTTTCACTTTGAATCCCTCAGGATTCATCTTTTTGCAACATCCCTCTGGTTTTCTTTCCTTTTTAAGGCTTTATAACATTCTGTTATACGTACACATCACATTTATTTAGCCATTATTGAACAATGAGCGTAGGGGTTGTTTTGCACTCAGCTATGTGAACAATGTTGCTAAGAGTATGAGTGTATAAAACCTTTTCAAGACCTTGATATCATTCCTTTTGGTAATTTTCCAAGAAATGGGATTGATGAATCATCAAGCCACTCTGTATTTTTTTATAGAGTTTCTCTATTTTCTATAATAGTTGCATCATTTGACATCCCTTCAACAGCAAGATAGGACCTCCATGTCCCCGTTTCTCACAGGAACTTGTTATCCTATGGTATTTTTACAATGGCCATCCTCATGGAATGAAGTAGACTATATTATCTTTAACTCACTATCCCACACTAGACTCTACTCTTGGTGTTTTATATAATGTTCATTAGTTTATATAATACAACAATGTTGTCCTTGATTACAGAATAATTGTGAATAAAATCAAGACATTTACATTTTTTTTTCAAGACTGGTTTGTGAGTCTGCAAGCATTACAAGAACGTACTATAATCAAGTGCCAGCACCCCACTTACAGTTCTGAGGCACTCTGACGTGTCATGTGTTTGGATATTTCTCAAGCAATTAATGAGTGACACAGCTGACAGCCTCCATGAGTTCCAGACATTACTTCTTCTGTTTTGCAGTTTTCATTCTCCAACATCATGTGAATATGATGAATCATGACCAGGTGAGAGAGAATTTGAGTGGATCTGCACACCTCTGTCACTGGATCCCTGACATCTGAAACCAAGAGAATGTTCTAACCAAATGCCCCCCGCCCCCAGTCTTGGAAATTCCCTTCTTCTGCCTCCTCTGCAGGCAAACTGTAAGGTTTACAAATCTAATTGGCTTCAAGTTTCTCAGTGGCTACATCCAGAATAATTAACCCCTGACAACTCATTTATGTATTTGTTTTAATTATTTAGAAAAGAAAATATTCGTGATCTCAATTCATACGCAGAAGCAGTTAGCCTTTCAAGATTGCAATTTCAAGCATTGTGTCAATTTTCAAATTTAAATTTCCTTTGGTGATGTTTTATATTTTGTTATTTTATTAATTTTAATTTCTTCTCTTACTTAGATATAAAAGATTTTTTGGTTTTTTATGACTCAATTTTGCTAATTCCTTCAAAATATTGACTGCATATTTTTTTAAAGTATTTGTCTATTAGCACTAACCACTGGCTCATCTTAGAGCCTATGATTTTGAGACTCCCAGACATCCCTGGTTATGGGTTCCATAGAGTTACTTCCACATTACTAAAAGCTTTTGTATGTAAGACACACTCTTTTAAAGGCATATTTTTTTGAGGATATAAGTAGTCATCAGCCTTGTATCATACTTTTTCTATTGTAAATATCATGTATATGCCCTCCCTTGGATAGAAGATTTCAAAACAATTATCTTATACAAATAGCTATCCTTAAAGCTTTATAATCAAAAATACTAGTTCAAGAGTTAGAAAAAATATCCAAGTCAGTAATATATTTGTACACAAATGCAAATGCCTAACTTTGGATCCCAAGCATCCATGTAAAATGCTGCTTTTGGCAGCATGAGTCTGTAATCTGTGCTGTGTGCTGGGAAGGTGGAGACAGTTCAAGCTTACTGGACAGTCTGTCTAACCAAATCAGTGTGCTCCAGGTTTATCAAGAGACCCTATTAAATTTGTGGAGAACAATTGGAGAATCTGGAAGAGACCTCTGTTCTCTGCATGCATAATTACATATTCCATACACAGAAGCATGAACATGCATAGAGCTATAGGATTGGGCCTCCAAGTCAAGCAGCTGCCTTCTTAATGAGATCACTAGTATCTGTTTATATAGTCTTTCATTATTTGGCTTTGGGCTGTTGACATTTCTTCATAGAAGGAGGGAATGGGAAGAAATTTTTGACCCTCATCTGAGTTTCCAAGCCATTTGTATATAATTCCACTCTAACTGCTGTGACTTAAGGGGTTTTGGAAAGTAGAAGCTTCAGAAGGCTAACAAGGGAAGGAGGATCCATATATGTGGCCATGGAGAAGCCATCATCTGTGCTGGTATACATCTTGCAAAACGGATGCTTTAGGGTCACTCCCATTCCTGAGAATAACTCCTCACCTCTGCTAGGAAATTAAGCCCAATAAATTCATTAGTTCCCCAGTGTGAACTTAGTCAAGTCACACTTTGATTATCTGGGGACCTATAGAAGAGTAGGCCAACATTCTAGTTGTCTATAACTGGAGGGGAATCTTATAACACATGCATGTATACTCACACACACAAAGTACTAGTCAGCTATAGTGACACATTACAGTTTAAAACAGAAATTTTTTAGTCAAGTATATTTTAAGATTGCAAATAGCTCCATCAGAACAGAGATAAAAATAAACAATGAAAACAAAGAGAAATTTTCCATATAGTTTTTTTATTTATATTAATTTTAATAAAATCCCTCCCCATAGATGCCTGTGTTTTTAATCTATATTTCAAATTATAAATTATGAGTTGTATAAATAAAATAAAATGTCACTCCATTAAACTTTGTCTATTTTATTGCATTTTACTCATTCTTATCTTGTTCTCTGAGATTGGTATGATTTCATATCATTTTAAAGGGTATATCAAAAGTCAAGGATATTTAACTAGTCAGTTAAAATGTAATTTATCTATTTAAAAAGCTCACTAAAGTTTACAAAGATTACTGTATGACATTTACTTTCAGCCCTAGAAGAAAAAAAATACTTTTCTACATGAAGAAATATTGCAAAGGGAAATTAAATTAATTTTCTATCTATACAATATTTGCAGATATATGAGGATTGGTTTTTGTTCCTTTTCTAAAATGGAAAGTGATTATATAAATAATAACTTGCAGTAGGAAGGAAACATATTTAGCATCAAATTTCATTAGAAGGAAAAGAACCTCTACTTGTTGAGAACCTACAATGTGCTAGAGATGTTGCATGCATGATCCAACCCAATATTTATATGGATTCTAATCTAGACACTTTGCTCCATGTCAAAACTCAGAACTGGTACTGTGTATTAGTGCCATTGTACTTTGACCCTATGTGTCCTTTCAAAAACCATCTCCCACTCAAACCATTTTGCTCAAAAAAATGGTTTAGAAATTTTATATTTACTTTCAAATATACTAAAAGAGAAAAACAGAAAAATAACAATATATCCATAACATTTTTATTAATATTTATTACTACATTAAAACACAGCTAAGGATTCAAGTCACATGTCACATCTTCAGTATTCTCCAAATTTTATGGGGATGCAAGTATATAGCTTCCTGTGTATGTGTGTTGATTTATGTAGTATATAATTCTCTAAGATTATTCTGGCATAACTGCGGTTGTTTCTGAATGTCTTCTAGAAGTTTCTATTTTGTATGTATGAAAAAGGAGTTTAAAAGGCTGTACTGTATCTAAAATAAACTACATTTCCATACTAGCTCACCAAAAATCAGGACATAGTCGTGTGAACAATAGAGCTAGGACAGCTGAATAATGTTAATGTACAGAACCCTACAAACTTTTTCCTCTAAAATTAATCATCTCTGTGTATGAGTGCATGATCAGTTGAGTCCCATGTGGCTAACAGCGATTACCTAAAAGTATAAGCCGCAAGTTCCTTGATAGACAGACCACAGTGGCTGCCAAAAAGGTTTAAAAATGCCTCTGAACTGGAACTTCAGTCCTCAGTTACTTTCCCAGTAACTCTTGCTCAGGAAGTATCAAGGACCTTAAAAAGCTTTTATGTAAACTGTCCCTACTGATGTTACTTCATTTAAAATTAAAAATGTAGTTTATTAATGGAATTGCTATGTTTATGAGGAGATTTATTTTTAAATGTCTGAACAAAATTTACTAAAAGCTTCTTCAGTTTTGGCTGGAAGGATTACTTAGTGGTTAAGAGCATGAACTGCTCTTTTATAGACCCCAGGTTTGACTCCTCGAATTCATAACAAGTGACTCACCTGTACCCCCACTTCCAGTAGGCATGGTATACCCTTCTGGTCTCTGTGAATACCTGCATACATGTAGTATACATAAATCATGCAGGCTCACATATATATACACATAAATAATGAACAGATATCTTAAAACTTAATCTTGATGAAATATTTTATTAAAAATCTTAACTTTTAAAGTAAACATTTGCTTTTATAGTGATACACTATATATTTAAAAATATCTTTGCTTTCTAATATAATATAAAATCTAGAAACTGGCATCAACTTTCATGTTCAATATATTGTATCATATTTTCAGTATGTAAAGAAGACCAAGCTTTGCAAAAAAGAAGAATAAATTTGAAAGCATTCACATAATTGTAAGTTCCCTTTTAGCGCTATACCCAAACTTAGTGAATATGGATTTTCAAAGGTTAGTAACAAAAATAGGACCTGAAAACAAATTCATGAACTTTTCTTATTCTGTAGTTTTAAAACATCTGTCTCCTCTCTGCTTTGAATAACATTTTCAATAGAGTATAATTTTGATCATTTGTAAAACTGTAGGAGTTACAGAGGTCCTTGTGCTCACAGATAAGCATCAAGAAAACTTATGATGTTAAACCCACAGCATTGTTCCTTCAAAGGAAGGAATGTATTATCTCTTATTTGCTCACCAAGCTAGGTGTGAACATGGTTAATAGCCTACTGACTTTTTCACTATTTTTTGTGACCAAGAACACACCTTATAATCCACATAAACCTTATCATGAAACTGTCAACCTAATGAACCTACCTTTTAGAAGATTTCAGATGTACTTTACAAAGATTTTTGATGTAGTCATGTCCAATCTTTATCTAGTTTACATTGTTCCTCAGAAAGATTTGTTTTATCTATACAGTATTGAGTATTATCACTAGGAGAGTTTTCACCAAGTTGTGCTGTTATTAGATATTCCTAAAATAAACTTCTCAAGGTTAGACTTCCAGAATTTGAACCAACATCCAAAATCTGCTTCATTGTTGTGTTGAATCAAATTACCTTTCCTCCTGTAAATCATAACTCTGACAGTATGGTGGTCACAGACACCTCCACAGAAATATTAGTTTATTGAAATGTCTGTAACATCTAAATCATTTCATTAGTTCTGGTTTCATTTTTGTTGATGTAAAAAGTCACCCTGACAAATGTCAACTTAGAAAAGGAAGGAATATATTGAACTTATAATTCCAGGTTAAATTCCAAGCCTTAGTTACTTTACTATTGCTATGAAGAGATATAAGGCAACTTATAAATAATCAGGGGCTTTCTTATAACTGAAGATGCTAATTTTAGGACCGTAATGCTGGTGAGTATGGAAACAGGCAGGCAGGCATGATGTTGAAACAATATAGCTAAGGACAAGTTGGAGGAGTAGAGGGGAGAAAAACACTGGACCTGGCTTGAGTTTTTGAATCTTCAAAGCTCACTCCCGATGACACACATCATCCATCAAGGCCACACCTCCTAATTGTTCTACGAACAGTTCCACCAACTAGGGACCAAGAACTGAAATGTATGAATTAAGTATGCCATTATTATTTAAAGCACTCCATGACTGAAGAGAAATTAAGGCAGAAAGGAAGTCAATAACTACTCACGGACCATCTTCAGTCAAGATCGGAGAAAAACAAATGTACACACGTGGCCTTCCTCCTGCACTTTATCTCTCCTTTCTCATTTATTATTCAGGATCTTCTGCCTAGGAAATGATGCTGCTCACAAATATAAGTTACCCTGCATTAATTGTCAAGTCAGTAGCCCACAGATATGCCCGCAGACCAAACTGGTCTAGATAATTCCTTACTAAGACTCTCACCCTAAAAGTTGCCAGGTTGCATGATGTTAACAGTTTTAACTAAGCAGAACACACAAAAGATCAACTATTTTCATGTCGGACTGCAGAAATGCAAGTTTTCTAAACTTCTATCTTTCCTTGATATTTTAAATTTTTGCTTCTACATAAAATATTTAATTTTTCATGTGATAAATTAATTTTAAGCAAAATGCCAGTCCAATATTTAAACCCAAGTTTAAATTACAGTTTCTTGCTGAGTTTTGCTAAATTATTCTATTACTAATAAAAATTTGAGAGTCAGATATTGGGATGAAAACATGATAGATCAAATAAACAGAGGATGGGTGAACATCTGACCTTCTCTTTCTTACCTGAGACTCATCCAGTACCTATTCACTCTATGCATCCCAAACTGAAGAACATGTGAATTCCAAGTCTCTCCCTTCTCCTCCCTGTATTCTTTATCTATAATCCTGGTTTCTCTACGGGTAACTCCGGTTAACTAGTCACTAATTTCACTCCCTTATTAAGTTAACTTTATTAACACAGTCCGAGAGTGTCCCTTTTAAATCAAATATCCCTCAATACTTTTCCCTTTTGTCTAAATAAAAAGGAAAGATCTTACTTTTAATATAGGAAAACTATATATAGTAATAAGTATTAACAATTATTGTTTAAATAAAAAGAATGGTTTTAACTCTAACATAGTAAAACTACATACAATAAGAAAAAATATCAGGTAAGAATTACAGTTATACTATTCCGTTGGCAAATTCATAGAAAATATGATCGATCCTATTTTTGAGAGTTCACAGTTTTATAACAAAACTATTTTCTAGCATAACTTGTATTGCCAATCTAAAAATGTCTTTTTTTAGAGAACAGTGTAAGTATCTAGTTTTCAACCCCCATCACAAACTCAAGAAGGATAGAATATTACCTGAGGAAATAGGAAATGGAGAACAAACAACTCCTGAAACTGTAGAGATGACAGAGACAGCTGGATGCCTTGAGAGTCACTCCAGGCTTCTCTCTAGTGTTTCAGCATCCATTTAGGCCACAATCCTAGAATATCTAAAAGACTGTTGTGAAGGAATAATTTTGAAAGATCGTCCTACTTTGTCTTAGGAAAGTTTGTTCTTTGCCTTCTTCTGTGTCTTTTTGTCTGATTTATGCAGCATACTGTCAGTAATTGAACCAGTTTCTTGCCCAGTGGCTAGCTTTGCTACAATGAAAGCAAACAATATGGACGTTCTTCAATGCTGACCATTCCTTCTTTTTTAAGTAGATTAGGGATTCCCAGGAGCAGGCTATCTCACTGTCATGAAAAGACTTGTTATTAAGACACCATTAATGCCATATTCTGTAGAGCCCTGCGGTGTTTGAAAACCATCTGTCTACTTAAAATATGTATGTTTGACCTTGAAAACATACCTGAGTACAAAATTTATTGTTATGGATGATTAATTACTAATACCATTTCTTAACTCTCCTAAACAATTTATAATAATAGCTTCAAATCCTACAACTTTACATTTTTAAATGAGCTGCCTAGGTTTAATAACTTAAAAAGATTAGAATATTATAACAAAATAACCTTAAATTTGCATCAAAATACAAAAGCCAATACCAATGTAAAATATTTGAAACTAATGGTGGCTTTTTAGTTTAAAAGTAGATACAATAATCTAAACTTTTGCTCTATCATTTCTCTATCCTTCCTTTTTCTTTTTAGAAGGAAATCCCTTATTCTAACCTCCTCCCTGACTGTAACTAATAACTAACTCCACTGAACAGGAAATCCCTTATTCTAACCTCCTCCCTGACTGTAACTAATAGCAACTTACAACTAACTCCACTAAACAAGGACAAACATTCACAGCTCACCAAAAAAGCCAAAAACACCCTTACTGCCTTTCAAGAATATGTATGCATATGACATTATAATTGCCATATACAACAGATCTCCAAAAGTTTAAACGGCCTCAAGTATATTTAATACATTCAGGGTATTCAAACTTAGTTCTTAGTTACCTGATAGAGACCCAAGCCCAAAATGACATACAGGAAGTGAGATGATGAAGCTTATTTTGAGAATTAGTTACTACCATATATGATCATTAAAATTATGCCAGAAAATTTAAGTATATATAATAATCTTAGAAATGTTTAGATATTTATACCATAAGAAAAATTTTAAAGAATCAAATAGAAACCAAAAAAATGATGTGATGAGTGGCAATAGGATAGTTCTATAAAGTCATTTTTTTCTGTCACACACCAGATAGTTTATCTGATATGATATTGAAAACAAGTAAGACATTTGTTAACCTAACTGGATAGAATTACCAAGCTGTTTGATGAGCTATCACATTTCCTAATCAATTTGTCTCCTCTGTTTAAATCTAAATTTTTGTACGTCTTAATGGTATCTATAGCTTTTCTTTTGTGGAAATAACAGTAAAATCTCCTCCCCAATGCAACACATATCCTTGTTTCCATTCTGAAGTTAACACATCTTTAATATACACAGGACCGATATAACTCAGGAGTTTGATGTACTATTCAATGTTTATCAATAGCTGTCTTTTTTCACTAGCATATAAAAAATTAATGTTAATAAAGCACTATGTGATCTATCTCTTGTGTTCTTTGTTACCCCTTTCTGTTTATTAAGCATATCTTTTGGAATACACTTAGATCTTTCCATAAGTGTTTATACTGTAGTATTGTATGGTATATCTGTAATATGCTTTATGTTATAATATGCAAAGTTGTTTCCATGTACTAGAGACATATGCTGGGGCACTGTCAGTCTTAGCTTGTACTGATATACCTATGATGACTATAACTTCCAATAAATGTATAATTACAGAATCAGCCTTCTTCAGAACTTAAAGTACTTGCCCATTAAAATCCTAAGTATGTATCTATGGTACGGTGCAGACATTTTAATTTTCCAAGCTACAAAATGAGACACATCCATTTGCTAAATTTTGTTACTTTGAGTACCCTTCCCTTTTGGATGCTTCCTGCAGGTAATGAAGTTCTGTTATACAGAAAACAAGTAGGATAGTTCCTTATAATTTCATTGGCTTGTTCCCTAGTAATAGAAAATTCTTTCTTCAAACTTTTGTGATTAACATAGTGTTTCTTATGAAAGTCTGAGACTTTTATCACATTTACTACCAATAACTGATCAATTTCACCCTCACTTTGTGCTAAAGTACCTGGTAGAGATGTATTGAATCTAATATGTATAATATGCAATGGATGATTTCTATTTCTGATTACTTGTACTTGAATCATTTATAAAATTAATACTAAATTGTATGGAAAAAATAGTTATCTCAATATATAAAACAACTATTTCTGAATACTGACAATCAGTAACTACTTTAAGAAATTCTGAAAAAAATCTACCGTGACAATAGCATATAATTTTGACTTTTAAACTGAATCAGAAGGGCTTTGAATCACTATTTTATTTTGTCTTAATTATAACTTACTTTTCTTGATTTACTTTAAAATGTATAGAATGTAGGCACTCCAGAAATTGATGTTCCTCCCACCATGTGAGGAAAGATATATTAGTTCTTTTATAAACTGAAGTTTCTTGCTGTTGGGATATAGTGGCTAATATACCTGATAAGTTATTGTGAACTTTTTTTCCATTGTTCATTTTGTGCTCATAATGAGAAAATGTAAGCATCATTAAAAGGTATCACAATTTTGGCTGGGTCTGTTCCTACTAATTGATGAAGCCTCAATTTACCTTTCAGGATCAATTCAGAAATCTTTTCTACATGTGTCTTTAATTTTTTACTCTTCTTCTGTGGTTAAAAAATTCATCCTAAGATGGTGTCTTTTCCCTGCATAATAATTCCTGAAGAGAATGAATATAAGAGTGTATTATTAGCATATAGTCAAGTTTTTGACCCAAGATCCACATGCTTATCCTGCAATTTCTGTCTACCAAAGCCAACTCCCTCTCAGCATCAGTTGATAGTTTTCTTGGACTATTGAAGTCTTTATTACCTTGTATGGTTTGAAATAAATTATTTATCTCTTGAGCTGGTATAATCAGTTATTATTTCCCAGGAATTTAAAAAAAATCATTAATGGTTCATAACTGATCTCTCCTGATTTGTACTTTCTGTGGTTTAATTTTTAGTAAATCTACCTTATATCTTAGATAATTAATAAAATATCCTCTTTGTATTTTTAAGAGTAATTTGTAATCCCCAACAAGGCAAAATTTTCTTCACTTCATCAAGAAATTTTTTCTAAGGTATCTACATTTGAATCAGCCAGTAAAATATTTATATTCTAAAAAATTATAGATTGGGAAAACAAAGTTTTTCTAACAGCTGTTTTACAAAATACTGATACAGAGTGGAGCTGTTTAACATTCCTTGTGGCAAGATCTTTCAATAGTATCTTCTAATAGGTTGAGAACTGCTACATGAGGTACCCTTTCAAGGCAAATTTTTATCTACCCGGTTCTTTTAGTGCTATAGTACAAAAGCAGCCTTAAAATCAATCGCTATAAAAGATCACCCCTTATAAAATAATAAAATCAAGAGAACTCTGGATTGTAGAGAGCTCATTGGCTGAACCCCCTTGTTTACAGTTCTTAGATCTCTTACCATTCTCCAATTTCCATATTTTTTTAAATGATAAATACAAGAGAATCCCAAGGAACAGTTAATTCTTCAATATGTTGGGCGTTTAGCCATTCTTGTACCAGTTTTTCAGTGCATGAAATTTATCTCATGTCACAGGTCATTGTTTTACCCATACACGCTTGTCAGTAAATCATTTAAAAGGTAGGTCTGCTGATAGCTATGAAAAACCAACAGCTGTTGTGACTTCCTTATGTAAAACCTGAACAGTCAGTGACTATTCTTTATAATACCTTTTAATATTTCTCTCAGAAACATCCTGTATTTTATGTTTTGTTTCTGAGATTGAAAACATGTTAATCTGTGTTTTCTGTTGCTGTAACAAATCACATCCCTATAAATCTATTGCTATGTTAAGTCCATATGGCTTTAATTTTTCTATCTCTTCGCTCAACCCACCCTGTATTTTGTTTTATCTGAGATAAAGTTCTAATTTCTAGAAGTTAATTGAATATTTTCATCCCAAAGAGGCCAATCTAGACGCTAAGATTTTGGTAAGATTATTTTTACGTATGTCCCTGTGTTTACGAGGCCCTCAATTACAATACCATTTATTTGTATTTTCAGCTTTTGTCTTTGATCATGTATTGAAATTTGCCAAAATATTTGTTTTATGGTCTCCTCTAAGTTTTTTTTTTTTTTTTTGATTTATCCAGTGAAGCTATTCTGTTCTTTATCAGATACAGAGTAATATGTTTTGTTTTGTTTTTAATTACAGACATTAAGTCTTTTAATTGCTCTATGGATGAGTTTCTCCAATGCTGATGGGAAATGATTAAATCAAACTTGATACTAAGATCCATGGAACACCCTTAAACAATTTCCTGATTGTGAAAGGTTACTCTGCCTATCCTATTTTGATATTTATTTATTACTTCAATGCCAGCCTTTGATACACATGTTACATATTCCAGAATGTTTAGATTATCTCTAGGGGAAAAAAATGTTTCTAGAAATTCCTTGCCTACAATTCTTTTTCATGTGACCTTGTTTACCCTAATTAAAACATATGAATTTTAATTTTTCTTAAAATACTTAGAAATCACTTTTTTTTTATTAGAGTAACATTGTAAGCTTGAACTTTAATACCAGCTGTATTTCCAATTTGCTTATCTATTGGTTGTGTTGCTCTTGCCTTTAAAGGTCTAATCAACATTTTGAATTCTGAATTAGCATTTTCAAAAGCAGAAAATTTAATTGATAATTGTTTGACTTCTGGATCTGATACTATTCTTTTTATAGCTGAAGCCAGTTTTTATTTTTTAAAAAATCAGTAAGTTCTTCTTATGGGCTCTGTCTGTATAATATAAATAAAAGACTCAAACATCTTGAATATTTCCGAAGCAATCAAAGCTCCTAAATGACATAAACCCACAATGTCTTCTCAGTTCAGCATATGGGTCTTACTCAAACAACTTACCTTGGTAAATAACACCTTACTGTTCTATGTTGCTAGTTTCCTTTTTCTACTTTGTTTTCCATTGCAATTGAGAACAAGCTTTCAATAATGCTGTTGCTAAATCTTTCCAGACTGGGAGAATAATTTTGTTCTGATTGTCCATGAATTTAACATCTGCTTCACTTACTGTGAGTACATACCGTATGAAATGACTGATTTCTTAAATTTCCCCAAATCTAACATTTCTACAGAATTTCATTTAACTTTTGTATAACCTTGGGGATGTCTATCATCTGTTGGTCATTCTTATATTGTAACTGGATAACCTAAAATTTATTTTCTAATAACCTAGTGTTGCTTCTTTTCAGTTTCACCATTCAGTGGTGTGGTTGGTTCTTATCTAAATTCCTCAGTCTTTGTCTGAGTATTTTCCTTATTTTCATTAGTAAGTCTTTCTAAGACTTGTATCTTATCCGTTTTAATTTTTTATACTTGGCACAGTTATCAAACTTAAGAATAAAATATAGATGAACAAGCCAATAAGAATTATAATCAAAATCAGGTAAACCCCAGCTGTTAGTTATTCCCTTAACTATATTATTTTTCATTTTTAAACCATCAATAATTTCAATATACAGAATCCTAATTCCCTGCATTGATATTTCCATTGTTAACACGGAAAGAATTTTTATATAGTAATTGCTAGACCAATATGTCAGGTTTATTACTATCGATCTAGCTCTTATTCTTAAATTAGCATATAATTCTTATCTATTTTTAGCCACATGGCCTTTTCTCATTTTTATCTTTCTCCATTTGCATCTCAATGGCGTATGCCTTTCCTCTTCCCAGAATTTTCCCAGTCTGGGTGCTCTGACTTACTTGCTGCTATACTGGCCAGTCAGCATTTTATTAAACAAGTACAAGAGAGAAATCTATACAGTATACAAGAGTATTATTAACATTTTCTCTTTATTAAAGGAATTGGAGAGATGGCTCAGTGGTTAAGAGTATTCACAGCCCTTACAAAAGACTCGTGTTCAACTCTCAGCCTCCTAGTGGCTCAAAGCCTCTAGTGACTTTCAAAACCCCCTATATCTTCATCTATCAAGGATGAGCTACTTCTGGACTCCAAGAACAATCTCACAAACAAATGTGATATACATACACACATAGGCAGAGATACATACACAAATAGGATCTGACCTTTGAGGAGTTTCCATACACATAAGTTACATATACATAATTTTTTTAAAAAAATCTTTTTGAGGGACTTGGTTCCACCTTAACTGAATATGGCAATACTGCATTGATTCACCCTGGGAGTTCTTAATCTCTCTGAGAAATTGATGGGGTCATGGGGTAGAAGGAAGCTGGGGATTTCTGGAAACAGGGGATGTAGGGCAAACAGTGGAGGGAAAGATTTTTGTAATATAGTGTAATTCTATCCTTAAGAATGCTGACATCAGTTTGTCCACAGCAGTGGTGGCTGTGAAGTTGGGGGTCAGAGTGTTCTTTGGTGGCAGAAATAGCAGACATGTAAGTGGGTGCAAACAGGTATAAAGGCAGCCAGCAGATCCAGGTGGACTGTGGTAGGGAAAGTCAATAAAATGAGGGGAAGGGAGAAAGTCTCTTTAGGCATGAATACATGAGCATAAGAAGTCTGCATGGTAAGAATGTAGGGGCAGTGGGTGGGGCACAGGGCTCAAGTCAATGATAGATCCCACACAGGGAGGCCAAGACTAAAATAGTAGCATAGACTACAGCCAAGGGAGTGATATGGGGAGGGGTAGCATGAGCCCAGTGGCTGAGACCCAACCAATGCTGAGACAGATAGAAGCAATGGAAGATTCAGAAGCCACAAAGAGATCTTGTGCCACACATTGAATGCCAAAATGTTGTGCTTAGCTAAACTGTCCTATTACCATCCACTCCCAAAGAAAACCCTCAAGAGTCAAACATTGGAGTGAAAAACCTATAAAGAAACAGAGGAGGAGTTACCAGCTGACCTTTCCTTTCTTACCTGAGACACAGCCAGCTCCTCTTCTCTCTGTAGGCCCCCAGACCAAAGAAAGCATATGAATTCCTAGCCCCTTCCTTCTCCTTTCTGTCCCACTCATATTTTGGTTTCCTTATGACTAATTCCAGTCAACTAATTTCTGACTCTACCTTTGATTCAAAGTTAATTTTATTAAAACAATATAGGGTGTGATATTGTGATCAAATGTCTTGTAAAAATTTGTCTTATTTTTAATACAAAGTGTCCCCTAAAAAGAAGTTGGTATACACCTTAATTTGAACCATTAATAAGTTTTTCTTTAAGACATCGATAATTAACAAAACAGTGATATTTGCATTCTATTTTTTTCATATCATAAGTTATCCTATCACACTATCAGTACACATTACTAAAGTGAAAAATCTAAGCAATATTATATTGTTATTAGTAAAACTGCTTTATCTGTATAAGACTACTGATAGATTCTCAGGGATATGTACACCTCAGTGGGCCATACTTAGTAAATGGTTTTGTTGAGCAGTATGAAAACATTTAACAGGCATCTTCATACACCATTATACATCAAAATAGTAAATCCATAGGGGAAAAACTGTGATATGCTTCATTTTGCTGATTAAATGTTCTCACAGTTCACTATTATTTACCATGAGTGGTAAATAAACTTTATATATATATATATATATATATATATATATATATATATATATATATATACATATATATTATAATTATATACATGCCTAAATAGTTACATACCTAGGACACCTTACTTCACAAATACATTTCAAGTATTAAAATCCTTGACAAATGTAATATTTCTTCCTTCTCTGTTAACCTGATCTAATGTGGGAAGTCCTGATGTGGGAATGTCTTTCTGTATGCTGTACATGTCAATCTTTAAATAAAGAACTGTTTTGAACATGACAGGCACCATAGAAGAAGTAGGTAGGGAATCAGAACAGTTAGGAGAAGAAGGAAGGAGTCAGATCAGATCAACACAGCCACCAAAGAAGAAAAATGTAAGGAACACAGGTGAGCCATGGGCCACGTGGCAGACAGTTTAATGAGAATGGGTTGAGTTAAAATGAAAGAGCAAGTTAGCAATGTGCCTGAGGCATAGGCCAAACCGCATGAGCTTAATACAAGTGTCTGAATCATTTCTAGGGGCCTAAGCAGCAGTGGGCAGATAAGTGGTCTGGAACTGCAGGTCAGTGGGTCTGAACCTCTGGCTAGATGGGGCCAGAAACCTCATTGTGACAAAGTACTCTCCCAATGAACTACAATCTAGACATTATTTTTCCTAAGCTCTATAAGATATTGAAATGTGGTAGCTAAGAAAAATTAAATTTCATGGTTTCATTCTTAATATCATTTTACCTAAAATATTTACTATGCTTTTGTTAAGAATTTTGCTCCTAAAATGCTTATTCTTTATATAAAAATATTATGTAGATATGTAATTAAGAGTTTCAGTAGACATCAAGTATCATGTAGGTTGGTAATATTACTATTATTAAATCCAATTTCTGAGTCTAGTCCCAGAATTCTTGTCCATTCTTTGATTATATTCCATAGAACCTTACCAGAATCAGTACATTATTGTTGGAGACCTGGCACAGTATTTCAACATTAACAATCTAGCTTCATTTGCTCTGTTCTTCTAATCAAGATAATTTTCCTCAAGGACTCACAAAAGGCCATAATATGATCAAAATTAAACAGGATTTTTTGGGCACTCTATGTACCTTTTACCTCTTGACACAGATTCCTGAAACTTAGATTTTTCATGTCACTCTGAACTGAAAAAAAATATATGCTATAGATAAACTCTTGTACATTCCAATGTGGTATCACCAATTTGCCCTTTATATTTTATGCTTAAGGACATATTTCCACAGAAAACTATAGGTAATAATTACTGAAATAATAAAAAGTGACATGCTAGTGAATTAAAAATATTTTAAACTCATTAACTGTTGATAAAATATATAGATATATATTCACACAAATTGAAATAAAAACATTGAATAACTGCCAGAAATTAATCGAACACTAAAATTAAATAATTTCAGGCCATGGCATCATTCTCCATATTTTAAATAGGCTTTCAAAAACTTGACATTTCTAAAATAATTCAGTTGAAGTCATTAAGGAGAGCTCAGAGGATGGAAAGAACATTCTGTCCTGTTTTGTCTGGTTTTTGTTGTTGTTAAGTGTAAAAGTAAAGATAAACACTAGAAGTCCTTGGGCTGACTTCATTTACCAACATTGTTTGCTCTCTCAGGAGTCAATCAAGTAGTGATGAAACAGCATCCCCATGGCTGTATTTTTCAAATATGTTCAACATTTCTTTAATAAAAATTGAAATTGGGAACTGTGGAGATTACTCAGTCTGAAAAGTTCCAAGAAAACATGAGGATCAGAGTTCAGATCCCAGAGCCCACATAAAAGTCAGGCATTATGGCACATGTCTTCAAGCCAAACAGTGGGAGAGTAGAAACAGGCAGACTTTTGGAGTTCCATGGCTAGCTAATTTTCCAAATCAATGAACTTAAAGTTTTGTGAGAGATCCTTTCTCTAGAAATAAGGTGGGAAGAAATTAAAGAGCCAAACGACATCAATCTCAGGCTTTCACACATATTTGCACATGCAAACATATAAAAACAATGTAAAATACAATGTGAGGATACTTTGGAGATCTAAATTGCTTTCTCCTTAATGCTTCCAATGATGCATTTTTAACTGTGGGCAAATTATGGCAACCTTTTAAAGCTTTAAATGCCTCTATTCAAGTGAACTTTTAATTCCCAGTGTTTCCTTAAAGACTATAGATTTTAAAGATTATTTTCTTCAAAAGGGTAATGTTGCTGAAAAAGTTGTTATTTTTATATTTCTGAACAAGTTTTTAAACTAGAAGAAAAATACCAACATCCTATAGGAAACAGAGAACCTCCTGATATTAACTTTTTAAAAATTTTCAACTACAATCTCTTAGATGATTTATTCTTAAAATTTTAGCAGTAGCATTTTTATAATGCTTCAACAACTCTCACAAGATCTTAAAAGTTAAAAGAAAAGTCTAGTTGATGGTCCAGTAGCCCAGGAATTAATATGAATTTAGTAAGTTAATAGTTACAAGCGTGATATAAATTTGCCCCTTTTGCTTTTTTAATGAGCTTCTACAACTGTAAAAAGCCTTTCTTCCAAAAAAGTTAATAAAAATGAATAGAGAATGTAACCAAAGTTTGGAAAAAGTGAATAATTACTACATGTAAGCATGTGTCACATGATTAATTAAAGACACATAGATATTCTGAAGGATATTTTCTGAGGGCATACATATACTGACACTATATTCTTCACAAAGCATGAATATAAGACTAGCTATTGAAGCTCAATAAACCAGGAGGTTTAGTATTCTGTAATATTCTCTTAACCTTGCAAAGTTCCCTGAGACATTCCACAAATCTGTGCTGATATCTCTAAAATTTATTAGGGACTTGATGCAATAGTATAATATGACTCTTGTCTTCATGCTTGCACATTTGGTGGGGGTCAGTACAACTTGCAGTCTGAAAAGAGCAGCCAAAACAACAGCAACATTCTTGAGGCTGACATGACTTTTTCTTATGTGTAAGTGAATGTCCATTTACCCAAGGATTAAGTACCAATATCAAACCAAAGAACATATTCCACTCAAATCTATTTGGATGTAACAATGAATATATTGGGTTTATCTAAAGAAGGTTGAATAACTTAAAAGCAGCTGAACTCATGAAAAGCCCAGACCAATATGAAAGCTAATTCATGAAGTTACATCGCTGAACTCCTTAAAATACTTTCAGTCAGATCCACCTGACAAAATCCTCTACTCCTCAATTGTATACTGGACTCAGTCACTCTCCAGAAAAGCCTGTGGGGATATTTTCAAATATAATAAAAATAGTCAGAGATATCAGAAGACAGATCCACTCCTCCCATCTTTTTTCTCCCCAGACAGAGTTTTCTACATAACAGTCCTGGCTGTCCTGGAACTTGCTTTGAATCAAAGACCAGGCTGACTTTGAACTCACATAGATTCTCTTCCCTCTGCTTCCCAAGTGCTGGGACTAACAGTGTAAACCACGGCTTCTTCTGCCTGCTCTGTCTTTCTATATCTGCCTTGAATACTTTCTTCACTCAGTTAAAGCGTGGCATCATCACTGCCTGCCTGGGAGCCTGGAACTCCTTCTGCAAACTAAGATGAACTCAAACTCAGATTGGATTAAGGGCGCAGGTCACCACTCCGGTGATATTCCCTGTGCTGGGATTAAAGATGTGAGTTACCACGCTCTGATCCTCCTAGACTGACTGTGGGTAGATCCCTCTGATATCTCCAACTATTTTTATTATATTTGAAGACATCCCCCACAGAAGCAACCTTGGTTTTGTAACTGTCTGAATTTCGTAACTTTTCCTTCATCAGCATTATGTGTGTGTGTGAGTGTGTGTGTGAGTGTGTGTGTGTGAGTGTGTGTGTGAGTGTGTGTGTGAGTGTGTGTGTGTGAGTGTGTGTGTGAGTGTGTGTGTGTGAGTGTGTGTGTGTGAGTGTGTGTGTGAGTGTGTGTGTGTGAGTGTGTGTGTGTGAGTGTGTGTGTGAGTGTGTGTGTGTGAGTGTGTGTGTGTGAGTGTGTGTGTGTGTGTGTACATATATGCACATGGCAGCTGGAGACCACCTTGGCTGTGATTCATCCAATGCCTTCCACACTTTTGTACGCCAGAATAACACTCCAGCATATTCTGCAGGTAAAAGGTTTTCTCTTCCATCTTGTGTCTGTCTAATCATCCCTAGGACTGCAATTCCATGCAATTAAGCCTGGTATTTCACATGGATACAAACACTTCAGTTAGCTTCTTGAGATTTTTTTTTAATATTCACAATAGAGTCTATATTTGTGAAGAATGGAATTATGTAATTTGTGAACACTATATGAAACTGAAGATCATTATATAAAATAAAATACTTCAGACTTAGAAAGACAAATATCACATTTTCTCTAATCTGTGAAATCTAATAAACACATATATCTGTATGATATATTTATAACTTATGAACTATTTGCATGAAAAAGAAAGGAAAACATTTCAGAAAGGTAATTTGACAAGAGAAAGGAGTGATTTTCCAAGTATTTTGACCCAAGAGGGGTATTTTCATCATGTTCTCGATGGTTATTTAGAACAATAGCAATAACCTGTAACATCTATGGTTCACTGGACCTTTTATTTGTTAGACTGTTTTGTCTAATAGCGGCATGATTGACCCAATATAAAGTAATTCTTTTTTAGTTTTAAACTATGTAGAAGCTTCCTCTTTCCTGGATAGATTCATAGGAATGTATGGTGCTACACATGACAGTTGAAGTGAAAAGCAGTCACTAATTTTATATCACCACAAACCTAGGAGATACAATGACTACTAGCCTGACAATTCTACTTCAGCAGTGGCCACAATTCATGGGAGCAACCAACCATTTTCTGATAAAATTTAAGGTATGACCCTTTCTTATTCTTCTAGGAAGAATTGCTTTACTTTGAAGGAAATAGCTACATTACAGGCTTACAATTCAGACGCATTTTTCTCTTTTAATTTATTCATTTTTTTGTTTTGTTTTACATCCCACTTGAAAAATCCTGGGAAAGAGCAAGAGGAAGGATTATAGGAGCCAGAGTAGACAAAGGGATAATTTTATGAAGTAGATACACAAGTAGATGAAACAGTAAAAGTCAGTTGCCCTTTAAATAACTTTAGCTAACACAGTAATATATACCTACATACCTGTTCATTTTAGGTAAATATATCTATGTGTATGTTATTTATAGATGAACATTTACAGTAACATCAATTATATTAGAAATTTATTGGAAATTTTCTATCTACATAATATCAAAATAAATTGTGTGTCCTTTAGTGGAAATTATGATGATAACCTTTGAAATAATGTTCATAATATAAGTGGAAAAATTTGCTTACATCATCATTAATAGATGATGTAAAATTATGTTCCTCAAAATGATGTATCTTTAAACATTATGTAATTACATTATATTCTAAAACTATAAACTAGTTTAGGAAATGGAATAGATTTCTACATAGGGTTTGATTATACTGAATTTCACTTTTTCACATAAAATATATTCTTTTAATTTATAAGTAAGCGATTCAGCTAGGAACTTTTTCACATGCCCTCAGCATTTATAATTAGTTTACCCCCATCTGAAATCTATGGGGAGGAATTAAATTTTGTTTCTCACTTATTTGCATATATTATTTGACCCCAGAATATAGGTCTGGCCACCAAAAGTAGGCAGCCTGGATCATATGATCTCTAGGGGTTTCTCTGAGTTATGTCTGACTATACTGACTCTAGCTGATCTTTCGGGTGTACTTTCTTCCATACACTCTAGAGTCCTGCACAACCAATCCATGATCTCCATGTTGAATACATCTTATACATCTCAGTCTAAACTAAAGCATTGTCTATTTTCATATAAGCACTATTTATTTCATATAATCATCTTATATCTGGAGCATAACACTGCCATATTTTCATTTATATTACTCATTTTTTTCAGGCCACTGTCTCTTGTTCTAGCTACATCACATTATACTCTATATTCACAGAGTGCTCGGCAGAATCTGTGCAAACACCTGACTCTTGTCATGTCCCTTTAATATTCCGGTTCCCTTTGTGGGGACACACACTGATCGCAATAGAATATTTTCTTGGGATTTTCTTCAGTCCAATGCAGACACTGGGCCTAACTACCACTTATTTGAGGATATCCTTACTAATAGACACTCTACCCCTCTCTCGCCACCCTCATGTGTAACCTAATATGTTATATTAAAAAAAAAGAAAAACGTTTTGCAATGTATAAATGTAACAAAACCTAGTTCCATCAACCAAAGGGCACAGAATAATCTCAATATCTGAGGTCTATAGCTGAGAACATTTCAATGTGCTATCACTGCCTGCTTAGGGTGTCCACCAATGCCTTTGAAAAGTATCTTCATTTACAGCTTTCTTTGTTCTGATATTATCAAAATTGAATAAAATTGCAACCTTATAGAAACATGGAATTTTGAGTAACACAAATTTTTGTTTGACACTATAATAAACTATCTCTTATCTCCTTTGAAGTGAGAGCTATGTTTTTTGTGCTAAAAGTGGCCATATACTGCTTTTCCCTTCTGAAGTACAAACCTCCAAGAGTCAGGCTTTCATCCTGCAAGTCCCACATTCACTCCCTTGTTAGAAGGACTGATCTGAGTCTGGAAGGCAGTAATTTGAGTTTCCAGCTTCTTGTTCCTCTAGAAAGACTTTTACAGAGAAGCATGGAAAGCTGCATTAAAGAAAATAGTTTGCTAAAGGACAGATATCAAGAACTTTAGAGGTGTGACAGACCTTACTGAGGCTTACTTCCAAGAGGAAAATTGAAAGGGGCGGGGACTACATGACTTTAAAGGTCACTAATGTGTAGCAGTTTTCTCTGAGATTAAAACTTCCCATCTTATAGGAGAGCTTACTAAGACACGGGATGCTTTGGGGGGAAAAGAACAGCAGGATGTTCTCAAAGCAAGAGAAACATTCCAGCATGCAGAGAATATCTTCAAGACAGAGAGAAATCCCAAAAGGAGCTTCAGGAAGTCCTTGAAACTGACCAGATTGACTAGGTTCTTCCTTCTCCAAGCATCTATAGTTAGGAAGGCTTCCTAAGAGACACTCTCAGAAAATGGTGATGCCTAGAAGAACTAGACAGAAACTAAGTGGCCTTGAAGAGTCAGACCTTTGACGAGTCTGGAGCACCTGCCCACAGAGCCTTGTTCCCACCTTCTCTCTTACTCTCCTCCACGCGTGCAAACTGTTCTTCTGTTTCACAGACTGTAAAATTCCACGTCTATTCTAAAAGTATTCATTCAAAGTTTTCTTAGAACCCTCTGCTTTGTTCCACTAGTTTCGGTCTCTACATCCACAACGCTCACTACAGACGTTTTTATTTTAAAAGCCTCAGATGATTATTTTTTTTATGATTACTAAAGGATAATTGAATCTTTAATGCATTGCTGCTTTGGTTTTTTGTTTGTTTGTTTTGCTTTGTTTTGTTGGTGGCAGCTGGTTGGTTTCTTGTCAGCTTAGCATAAGCTTGGAACACCTGAAAGAACTAAATTTAATTGAAAAATTCCTCCAAAATATTGCCCTACCGGCAAGTCTATAGGGTATTTTCTCTTTTATTTCTTTTTTCCATTTTTCATTTTTTTAACTAAAAATAAATTCTAATTTTTATTTTTAATTGGAAATAGATTATTGTCTTATACAATGCATCTCTCAAATGATTTCCCCTTCCTTCCTCTCCTCACAGCTACTTTGCAACCCTCTTTCCCCCAGATCTGCTCCCTCTCTGTTTCCCTTCAGAAAAAGGCAGGCCTCCAAGGAACAACAATCAAACATGACAGAACAAGATACAAGAAGACAAGGCAAATGCCCTGAAATGGAAGCTGGACAAGGTAACCTAATCGGAGAAAAAGAATCCCAAGAGCAAGCAAAAGAATCAGAGACACACTGGATCCCATTGTCAAGAATCCAACAAAAATGCCAACTTAACAGCCGTAACATACGTGCAGAGGTCCAGGTGCATAGCCTTGTGGCTTCTACCCTTGCCTCTTCAGGATCTGTGAGCTCGTGAGCTCTGCTCAGTTAATTCAGTGTGTCATGTTTTTCTGGGTTCCTCCATCCACTGTGACTCCTACAATCTCTGCCCCCGTCTGTGTGCTTTCCTGAGCTTCAAGGGGAGAAGGCTGATGGAGATCTCCAATTTAGACACTTTCCATAGAGTGACTGGCTGCAGGTCTTTGTATCAACTCCCATTTTCTGCCTAAGAAAGCCTCTTTGGTGATGGCTAGACAAGGAACACATCTTTAAGTATAGCAGAATATCATTAACAATCATTTTTAGCAAGTCATGTTTGATTATTACCCTAGATCTCTGCACCCTAGGTCTCTGTGCTATCTAGTGTCCAGTTCATGGCTCTTCAGGCAATGTACAACATGTGCTTTCTCTCCTGGTGTAGCCCTCAAGTTAAACAAGACTTTGGTGTGCCACCCCCACAAGATCCATGTCACCATTATCTCAGCGCATTTTGAAGGCAGGACAGCATATAGGTTATACATGTAGGTTTTATGGCTGGCTTGGTGTCACGGTTTCTCATTCTGTAGTTTGCGGAGTACCTTCCCATTCCAAAGAGACTAGAGTGTAGTAGGGGAAGGCCCCTTTCAGGTACCAGCTCAACCTTTCAACAGTCAATGACTTGTGTGGATTTTGTCCTTCTGTGGCATATTTTCTCCATAAACAAATGATGTGGAAATATCTAAAGTACATGTGACAGTGCATGCCTGAGTAGATGGTACTAGATTCTTTAAGAAAGCAGGCTGAGCAAGCCATGGGAAGGAAGCCAGTAAGCAGTGTTCCTCTGTGTTTTCTGTTCCAGTTCCTGCTTTCAAATTCCACCCTTGAGTACTTGCCCTAACTTCCTTCAGTGATGGTCTATAAGGTGTAAGTAAAATAAACCCCTTTCTCTAACAGTTTCATTTGGTCACTTAGCAATAGAAAGTTAACAAGGACAATCTCTGCAGAACTTTATTTTCTCACATTTACCTTTTTTATAAAATAATTATTGCCATCATTACTTGCAGTGCTGAGGATTAGTACAAGAGTTTGCACATGACAGCCACACATGACACCACTGAACTACACATGGTCTTATGTATCCTTTCATTAAGAAGTCAGCTTCTTTCAGAAAGTAATTGTCAGTATAGTTTTCAGCCACAACCGGAACATCTACCTATATCATTCCTCAACAAAAAGGCTCAGGGACTATCATGAAAAAGGTCATAATTTTTTCTTTATTTAAAAGGTTTTGAACGTACCCACCATGTTCCTCTCCCTCACCTCTTCCCAGTCTCTCCCAGCTTCACCCCACACTATCACCCTATCCATTTCTCAGGGAGGAAAAGGGCTCCCAGAGTGAGTTAATGAATTCTAGCATATCCAGTTGTGTTAGGTCCAAGGCCTTCTGTGGGGGACTGTGTTGTTTTATGGTAAATAATTGTCCCACCCACTGGTTTAATAAAAAGCACTGATTGACCAAAGGCAGACAGGAAGTGTGGGTGGGGCTACCAGACTAAGAAAACTCTGAGAACAGGAAGCATAGAGCAGAACGCACTTTGGCCAGAAACCTCGTACTGCAGCCTTCCCCTCAGTATTAATACTACGCAAGGTGTTCCTTTATAGGGAATGAGCTCCAAGTTCATGTACCAGTAATAAATTCTAGTCCCCCTGCCATAGGCCCTAAGACTACACATACCACTCAACTGTTTTGATGATATATTATATATTTAATAAAAATAGTCTGGAATATAAAAAGAAAGAACCACCCACAACCAAGCCAGAAAGATCAGGGAGTGATGACCCATGCCTTTAATCCCATCACTCAAGAAACAGAGATCCACCTGGATGTCTGTGAGTTCAAGGCCTAATAGACAGGCAGTGGTAGCACAATCCCTTAGTCCCAGCACTACGGAGGCAGAGGCAGGAGGATCTTTGTGAGTTTGAGACTAATCTGGTCTTCAGGGCAAGTTCCAGAACACCTAGGACTGTTACACAGAAAATGTTGTCTCAAAAAAAATAAATAAGTAATTGTAGAGATGGCTCTGGCCTCAGACATTCCAGACTATTTTTATTAAATATACAACATATTACCATAAACAATCATTCATATTCAGACAATGACAAGTAGGATGACCGCCAATTTGATTATAGGACAAGTTCAACTTTCGCACCCTCTTCATTATTACTTGGAGTCTTAGCTGGGTAGGGTCATCTTTGAGACTACTTGAGTATTTCCCAAGCACCAGGTTTCTTTCTCACCCCACAATGGCTCCCTCCATCAAGGTATTTCTCTTACTGTTCTCTTTCTCCCTCCCACAACTCAAAGACCGCATTTCCTCGTTATCTCCCACCTTCCCTTACTCCCTCTTCTCTCTGATCCCTATTTACTCAGGAGATTCTTATCTATTTTCCTTCCCCAAATGTCCATAAATGATTCTCTTAGGTTCTTTCTTGTTATCTAACTGCTCAGGGATTGCTCAGGGGTTATCCTTTACTTCACATCTAAAATCCACTTACGGGTAAGTACATACCATGTTTTTCTTTCTGGGCCGGTGTTACCTCACTCAGGATCATTTATTTGCCTGCAAATTTCAGGATTTCTTTTTTTTTTAACTGCTGAATAATACTCCACTATGTAAATGTACCATGGTTTTTTTTTTATTGCAATCTTCAGAAAAGGAGTATCAAGGTTGTTTTCAGGTTCTAGATATTACAAATAATGCTGCTATGAACATAGTTGAAGAAATGCCCTTGGGGTAAGCATGTCCATCCTTGGGTTTATGCTCAAGAGTGTTATTGCTGGATTATTTAGTAGATTGATTTTATTTTCTGAGAAACCACCATACTGATTTCCAAGTGGCTGCACAAATTTGCATTCTCACCAGCAATGGAGGGGTGTTCCCCTTGCTCCCAATCCCCACCAGTATAGGATGTCATCTGTGCTTTTGATCTCAGCCACTCTAACAGGTGTAAGATGGCATCTCAGAGTTGTTTCGATTTGCATTTCTCTGATGGAAAGTTGAGCACTTCTCTAAGTTTCTTTCAGCCATTTAAGACTGTTCTGTTAAGCATTCTCTGTTTAGCAGTGTACCTCAATTATTAAATGGATTATTTGGTGATTGGTCTCTAATTTTATGAGTTCTTTATATGTTTTAGACATTAGCCCCTGGTAAGATGTAGATTGGTAAATTTTTCCCACTTGTAGGTTGACGTATTGGCCAAGCTCCTCAGTCTTAGCAGATCCCATTTATTAATTTTTGCTCTCAATTTCTGTGCTACTTATGTAAGAAAAGTCGGAGTTAAAGGTGCTACTGCTGTTTCAGAGTACCCATATCTGATGCCCACAACCAACATCTGTGGCTCATCATCATCATCATCATCATCATCATCATCATCATCATCATCATCTGTAACTCTAATTCCAAGGGATCTCATGCCGTCTGACCTCCATGGGAGACTTACTGAATGTGATGTGCACAAACTCATGAGAGTGCAAATATACATATTAAAAACAAACTCATCTCAAAAATTTTAAAGAGATAATTTGAGGAAGACACTTGAAATAGAACTCTTTTCTCATGCATGAAATCTACAAAAGTACATACATAACCACCAACACAAATGTGAGCTTATGAAACATACACACACCACAAGCACACACACAGATTATATAGCAAATTGTTTCTCTTTTGTTTTTATTTTCCCACAGATCAAGTAGCTCTCCAAATTTCAAAACTTTGGTATAATCCATATTCCTGCTGTAAAGACTATTATTGTCTGTGGCATTGGAAGAATGGGTCGGATGGCCTGGATTTTGCTTTTAGTATCTATTCACTGGCTTCAAATTATATGCTGTCCTATTTTTTCTCTGTTTCCTGATTAAAAACACTCTAAAGAAAACAAATTAAGAATGAAAGGATTTATTCTGTCTCATGGTTTAAGTACACAGCCCATCAGAGTGGCAAGGTTAAGGTGCTAGGGATGGAAGCAGCAGGGAGCAATGAATACCTGCATGCTCACCTACTCTGTTTTATACAGCTCAAGATTCCAACCCCTTCTGGCTAGTTTCATATTAATTAGACACAAACTAGAATGATTTTGGAATAGGAACTCACAACTGAGAAAACGAATCTGTAAGGACAGGTGAGGTGAAAAGCAAGCTTGTAGGAAAATTTCTTAATTAAGGATTAGTGTGGTAGACTTTCGATGGTGGTCTTGGTTCTTCTTTTTTATGTTCATGTTAATTATTTTATATAAAAGAATTTATCCTTGTATCCCCATGCTCCCCTTCCCTTACCTCCTCCCAATCCCTCTCAGTCAGCCTTCAGCCTCCTCTTCCTAAACCCCCATCCCCTCCTCCAAAAGGGCAAGAAGTTCCAAGATGGTTCAGCTCAGCATGGCACATCCACTCCAGGCAAGTCCGATTTCCTCACCCCAAACTCAAGACTGGGTTAGGTGTTCCTCTGCAGGGAACGGGCTCCAAGGTACCAGTCAGTGAACAGGAACACAGTCTGATCCCACCTGGAAGAGGAGCTCAGCCAAGTGTGGAGCCATGGATCTCTGCCTCCACCTCTACTCATTGTTTGATGTAGGTTCTGTGATGGCACTTGGAATGGTTATTCATTTGATTATAGGGGAAGTCCTCTTTAGGTACCCCCTCCACTATTGGTTAAAGACCTATCCAGGGACACCCTGTGAGTTCATTGAGGTTTCCCTGGCACCCAGTGTCATTCCAAACCTTCATTGGCTTCCTCTCTCAAGATATCCATCTTTTTTTCTCCCTCTGTTGCTCCTCTCATTCAACCATCTTCTCTCATGATTTATCCCTCACCTTTTCTTGGTTGTAACATGTTATGATCCCAATTTGTTAAGATGGTCTTCTCTATTTTCTCTTCCTAGGGGCATCTCTGGATCTCTCTCTCTTAAATTCCTTCTGATCCCAAATTGCTCAGGGGTTGTGGATTGCAGATTGGGTATTCTTTGCTTTTTGTCTAAAGTCCACTTATTAGTGCGTACATCCAGTACCTATCTTTCTGGGCTTGTGATACCTTACTCAGGAGGATATTTTCCAAATACCCCCATTGGCCTGAAAATTTAGGATGTCATTTTTTTTACTGATGAGTAGTACACCATTGTGTAGATGTACCTCAGTTTGTTAATAGATTCTCCAGTTGAGGGACATCTAGGTTGTTTCCAGGTTCTTGTTATTACAAAAATATGCTGGTACGAAGATAGTTGAGCTAATACCTTTGGGGTATAAATGTGCGTCCTTTTGGGTATATGTCCAATAGTGGTATTGCTGGATCCTTGGGGAGATTAATTCCAAGTTTTTTAAGGAACCGCCATACTCCATTCCAGAGTGGTGTATAAGTTTACACTCCCACCAGCAATGGAGGAGTGTTCCCCTTGGTCTGTCTCTTCTCCAGCATAGTCTGTCATCTATGTTTTTGATCTTAGCCATTCTGACAGGTATAAGATGGTATCTCAAAGTTGTTTTGATTTGCATTTCTCTGTTGGCTAAAGATGTTCAGCAATTTTGTAAGTGTCTTTCAGCCATTTGTAATTCTCCTGTTAAGAATTCCTTTTTTAGTTCTGAACCCCATTTTTGATTGAGTTATTTAGGCATTGGGGCTCTAGTTTCTTGAGTTTTAGAGCTCAGTCCTCTGTCAGATGTAGGGTTGGTAATGATCTTTTCCCATTATGTAGGTTGTCATTTTGTCTTGTTGACTGTATCTTTGGCTTAACAGAAGCTTCCCAGGTTCAGGAGGTCCCACTTATTGATTGTTGTTCTTAGTGTCTGTGCTACTGGTATTATATTTAGGAAGTGGTCACTGTGCCAATGAGCTGGAGGGTATTTCCCACTTTCTTTTCTGTCGAGTTCAGTGTAGCTGGGTTTATGTTGATGTCTTTGATCCACTTGGATTTGAGGTGTGTGCAGGCTTGAATCTATTTGCATTCTTCTACATACTACCATACAGTTATGCCAACACCATTTGTTGAAGATACCATCCCTTTTCTTTTGGACATTTCTGGCCTCTTTGTCAAAAATCAGGTGTTCATAGGTGTGTGGGTTAATGTCAGGGTCTTCAATTTTATTCCATTGATCCACAAGTCTGTTTTAATGCCAGTATCAAGCTGATTTTTAATACTGTAGCTCTGTAGTATAGCTTGAAATCAGGGATGGTGATTCCTCCTGAAGTTCTTTTATTGAGCAGGATTGTTTTGGACATCCTGGGTTTTCTGATGTTTCATATGAAGTTGAGTATGTTCTTTCATGGTTTGTAAAAAATGTATTGGGATTTTGATGGGAATTGCATTGAATCTGTACATTGCCTTTGGTAAAATTGCCATTTTTACTATGTTGATCCTACCTGTCCAGGATCATGGTAGATCTTTGCATTTTCTGATACCCTTTTCAATTTCTTTCTTCAGTGACTTAAAGTTTTTGTCAAACTGGTCAGCTACTTCTTTGTTTATAGAGTTACACCATGATATTTAATACTGTTTGCATCTATTATTAAGGGTGATGTTTCCCTTATTTCTTTTTCAGCCCTTTTATCCTTAGTATATATGAAGGTTATTGATTTTTTTTCTATCAGGTTTAGTATAGCTGAGTTAATGTTGAGGTCTTTAATTGCATGGACTTAAGTTTTGTTAAGGGTGATGGACATAAATCTGTTTGCATATTTCTTTGTACCACCATCCAGTTATGTCAGAACCACTTGCTGAAGATGCTCCTTTTTCTCATTGTATATTTTTGCTTCTTGTCAAAAATAAAGTGTTCAATGGTATATTAATTAATGTCAGCATCTTCAATTTGATTTCATCAATCCACATGTCTGTTTTTAATGCCAGACGAAACTGTTTTGATTGCTAGTTTGATAGTAGAGCTTGGAGTCAGAGATTGTGATGCCTCCTAATGTTCTTTTATTAGGCAGCGTTGTTTGGGCAAAGGTGATTTTTGTTTTTCCACATGCACTTGAGTACTGTTCTCTCGATATCGTTAAAGAAATTTTTAAGATTTTGATAGGGATTCTATCAAATTTAGATTGCTTTTGATGAGATTATCATTTTAACCATGTTAATCCTACCTATCCAAGAGGTATTTCCATTTTTCTGATATCTTCTTTAAATTTTTCTTCAATGAGTTAAAGTTCTTGACATACAGGTCTTTCACTTCATTGGTTAGAGCTACCTCAAGATATTTAATGTTATTTGTAGCTATTATAAAGGATGATGCTTCCGTGATTTCCTTTTCAGCCCATTTATTATTTGTCTATAGAAGGGCTACTGGGTTTTTTTTTTTAAGTTAATCTTATATTATGCCACGTTGCTAAGGTATTTATCAGCAGTAAGAGTTCCGTTGTAGAATTTGGGGGTCACTTATGTATACTGTAACAAGATGTTTCTGGCCATGTCTGGCCAGAGATCCAGACCCACAGTCCTGCAATCTCAAGTGCCTAGTTACTAGCCGCTGCTTAGGTACTCAGATGCTTATGTTAATTTCTTGCTGTTTGGTCTATGTCTCAGACATATTGTGAGCTAGCTCTTTCATCATAATTTAATACATTTCCAACAATAATATGTCCTGCCATGTGGCCAGTGTCTCACCTGTGCTTATTTACATGTTGCTTTCTTTATATTTTCTGACATCCTCTTCAATTTCTTTTCTTTCTTCAGTGACTTTAAGTTTTTGTCAAACTGGTCTGCTATTTCTTTGTTAGAGTTACACCAAACAAAGTGGCTGGATCAGTTTGTCTGACTCCACCCTCCTTCTCCTATCTATGCTCCAATTTCCTGCCTACTGCTACCGTACCTACCTGTTATAGACCAAAACTGTTCCTTTATTCACAGCATATGGAAAGACATTCCCATATCACCTCCCCCTTTCTGTATAATCAAAAAGGAAGGTTTCAATTTCAACATAGCAAAATTGCATATAACAAAACAGCTATCAAGCAAGAATTATATTTATAATATCTAGTCTATTTGTATTAAGCAAAATTAAAGAAAATATTCTAACATCTGCCTTACCCTTGTGAGTTTAAGTTTCATATCTAATTTAGCTTTTATTATAACTAAGGAAAACTACTTAAAATTATCTAATCTTCAAGTACATCAAAACCACAAGAGGATATAATATTACCCCAGTAAACAGGAAGTGCAAACAACTTCCAAAATCTAGAAATGGCAGAGATGACACCTGTCTGCCTGAATAGTGACCCAAAGTTCCTTTGTAGCATTGGGACATCCATCTTCAGCCTACAGGCCCAGAGTCTCTGGCATACCTTTCATTGAAACAGGAAATCTGAAGGGGCTTCTCTGCCCATTCTAGCATTCAGTTGTTTCTCCTTGTGTCTTGAATGATGTCTTTCAGTTTTCTCTGCAAAGCAGGAACCTGAAGGACCATCTTGGCTTATTCTGCCAAAGATCAGAGGTCACTTTTCTATGTGTCTTGCATGTCCAGTTTATACAGCAAACTGTCAAGCATCAGTACAAGAACAGTTTCTTGTCCAGTAGCTAATTTAACCATTTCCACAAAGAAAGTAGACTCCATATGGAGTATCTTCAATGCCCACTATTCTCTTGAAGTAGATAAGATTATCATTTTAACCATGTTGATCCTACCTATCGTTTCTGTGCTCTAGAAACCTTTTTTAAACTTTCTCACAATTTATGTGGGTGCTTGCCCCACATTTGGTTCCATCTGTAGCAAAGATTGCTGGCCATATCCAGACAGAGGTCCAGACCCATAGATCTGCAATCCCAGATACCTAGCCACCTGCAGCTGCTTAGGCTCCCCCAAAATGACTCAGATGCAATATTAATTTCATGCTGTTTGGCCTATGGATCAGGCACATTGCTAGCTATCTCTTTCTTCTTAATTCAATCCATTTCCATTAATCCATCCTGCTATGTGGCTTGAGGCTAATCTGTGTTCCTTTACATGTTGCTTCCTTGGGCAGCTGGATTAATCTCTCTGTATGACTCTGCCCTCCTCCTCCTACCTATGCTCTTATGCTCTGATTTCCTGCTACTGTCCGGGTCATGGGCCAAAACAGTTCCTTTATTCACAACATATAGAAAAGACATTTCCACATCAGTATACTATCATATCATCTGCATATAGTGCTCATTTGGTTTCTTCTTTTCCAATTTGTATCTCCCTTATCTCCTCTTGTCCTCTTGCTCTTGCTAGAGCTTCAAGTACTATTTTGAATATATATGGGGAGAGTAGACAGCCTTGTGTCACTTTGATGTTCTCTGCAATTAGTGTGATGTTGGTTGTCGGCTTGCTATATATAACCTTAATTATGTTTAGGTATTTTTAGGTTTGCTTCATATTTGATTTATGACCAAATATGTGATCAGTTTTAGAGAAGCTTCCATGAGGCGCTAAGAAATATGTCTATTTCTTTGTGTTTGGGTGGAAAGTTATATATATATAATTAAGTCCATTGAGCCATAACATCTGTTAGATTCCTTATTTCTCTGTTAAGTTTTTCTCTGGTGACCTGTCCATTGGTGAGAATGAGGTGTCGAGGTCTCCCATTATTAGTATGTGGGGTTTAATGTGCAATTCAAGTTTTTTAATGACTCTTTTATATATGTGGGTATCCTTGTTGGGGGCATAAATGTTCAGACTGAAATTTTATTTCAATGTATTTTTCCTGAGATGAATATGTAATGACCTCCCAGATCTTTTGTTTGATTTTTGTTTGAAGTCTATTTTGCTAGATATTAAGATAGCTACTACAACTTGCTTTTTAAGTACATTTGATTGAAAAGTCTTTTCATAGGCGTATTCTATGAGGTAGTATCTGTCTTTTATAGTTAGTGTGTGTTTTATATATGCGGCAGAAGGATGGATTCTGTTTTTGTATCCACTCTGTGTCTTTTTTTAGGGGGATTGAATCCATGGATATTAAAGGATAAAACATATATACATACAAACACACACACACACACACACACACACACACACACACACACACACACACACTTCCTTACTTCCTTCCTTGGGTTTTCCTTCTGTGGTTTTATCTATTGGTTGTGTTTTCATGGGTGCATTTAACTTCCTTAGGTTAGGGTTTTCCTTCCAGTGCTTTCTGTAGGGCTGATTTATGGATAGGCATGTTTAAATCTGCTTTTGTCAGGAATATCTTGCTTACTCTGCATGTTGTGGTTGAGTGTTTTCCTAGGTACAGTAGTCTTGGCT
Source organism: Phyllotis vaccarum (assembly GCA_033318265.1). Classification (NCBI taxonomy): domain Eukaryota; kingdom Metazoa; phylum Chordata; class Mammalia; order Rodentia; family Cricetidae; genus Phyllotis; species Phyllotis vaccarum. Next base: position 145,976,606 of record JARWLC010000005.1, read on the forward strand.
AGCAATCTTGCTATCATAGTGTCTGTATTACATATGACCAGCACCTTATGCCTTTCACAGTCTTCATTGAGAAGATGGATGCTATTCTTATGGGCCTGACTTAAGTTATTTGGCCTTCATTTCAGTTCTTAATATTTTTTCTTTATTCTGTATGTTCAGTGTTTTATTACATAGTGAGCAGAATTTGGGGGGCAGAGATCCTAGTCTATTTGGTGTTCTGTAAGCTTCTTGTATCTTCATAGGCATTTCCTTTTTTAGGTGGGAAAGATTTCTTCTATAATGTTGTTGAATATATTTTCTGTGCCTCTGAGCTGATAGACTTTTCCTTATGTTTCTGTTATTCTTGGGTTTGGCCTTTTCTTGGTGTCCCAGACTTCCTGGATGTTTTCTTTTATGTTGTTTTTTGACTTTAGTGTTTGTTTTTAAAAAAAAACAAAAAACAAAACTGGGACTCTATTTCCTCTATTGTATCTTCCACACCAGAGATTCTCTCTTCAGTCTCTTGCATTCTGTTGGTTATGCTTACATCTGCAATTCGTTCACTCACTCAGATTTTCCATTCCAGCATTTTATATCTTCTTTATTGCTTATATTCAATTTTCAAGTCTTGTACTGTTTTCTTCACCCGTTTGTTTTTTCTTAGTTTTCCTGGCATTCCTTAAGGTATTTATTGATTTCTTCCAATGCTTTGTTTATCTTTTCTTCTATTTTTTAAGGGAGTTTTACATCTTTTTCTTTAATGTCCTCTTTAAAGGCTTCTATAATCTTCATAAAAATATTTTAAGGTTGTTATAGTCTATCTCTTCGATATTGGAATGTTCGGGTCTTGCTGTTGTAGAACCACTAGGTTCTAGTGGTGCCATATTGTTTTTTGTTGTTGAATGTATTTTTACACTGGCATATACCCGTCTCTTCCTCTAATTTGTGCAAATGCTGTGTGTATCAGGGAGCAGTTCTTGGTCCAACAGGTGCTCTTCATGCAATTGGAGCTCTTGGGGCAATTGGAGCCAGAAGAGACTATGTCTCAGAGGGCAGTTGAAGTCTGCAGCTTGAGCTTTTGGGATGGAGCTCTCCAGAGTATATGTCTCAGGAATCCATTGAGGTTGGGGGGATGGATGGCTTTTGGGAATAGAATGGGGCTTATAGGCTAGAGGGTATAGTGAGGGACAGTAATAGGGTGATAGTCAATCTTGCCTGCAGAGATCCTGCCCGTTGATCTGTAACTGGAGTTGCAATGAGTTTGGGAGCCATGGTTTGATCTCTTGCCCAGACATGGAGGTTGGCCTAGCTGGCCAGCTGGGAGGAAGGAAACCACCTCTTGTGATGAAGCTCACCAAAGTCTGTGTCTCACAAAGTCACTGTGTTTGGGAGCATGGTAGGTTTGGAGAATAGAGTGGGGCTAAGATAGAGGGTCCATTGAAGGACACTGTCAGCCAGCTTTCCCTCAAGGTTCCTGCTTGCTTATTTGCAGCTGGAACTGCAATGGGTTTGGGGGGTCACATTTTGTGCCTTTTTACCCAGGCCTAGAGGCTGTCTTGTCTGGCCTAGCCAATGGGCTGGGACAAAGGAAACTTACCTTTTGCAATGGAGCTCTCCAGAGTCTGTGTCTTAAGAAGCCCCTGAGGTTGGTGGAATGGTTGAGTTCAGGGAATGGAGTAGAGTTTATGGACTAGAGTGTCCAATGTGGTGGTGTTGATAGTCAGGCTTGTATGCAGGGGCCCTGCTTGCTTAACTGTAGCTAGAGCTGTGATGATTATGGGCAACATGGTTTGTGCCATGTTGCTCAGATGTCAAGGCTGGTTTACTGAGAAGAGAGAAACTCATAAATTGTGATGGGAGCTCTCTGGAGACTGTGTCTGAGGAAGACCAGGGTCAGAAATTTTAAGAGCAGAGATTGGGTAGGATCAGAGTGTAACAAAAGTCTTCTGCACTTGATAGAACCACATCATTTATGGACTCTCAGCCTTTGTGGCTGCCTGTATAAGAATAAGCCAATCAATAATCCATCATTTAAGAAGAAGGGGCTTACAGGCCCCCACACTGACATGACCAAGACTGATGGCTGAAAGTTCCTGGGGAAGAGTCAGTTTTCTTTAAGGGCATAGTAGTGTCTTACATTAAATATGCTAAAGAGGATGGCCCCACACTCATGAGTGTGTAGGCACCACCAGTTGGACTAAGGGTTGTCTGAATGGGGAGGAAAAGTAACAAGAAGTTAAAAAGAATGGAATAAGAGAGAGGATGTGGATCTGGAAGGAGTTAAGGAGAGGAGCAGTGGGGTAAATAAAATCAATGGTTATATTGTGTGAAATTCTCAAATTTTAATTTTAAGATTAAAAAATCAACTTCTGAAGCTACGAAGATTGCCCAATCATCAGAAGGCTTGTCGTGCCAGAAGGCTGCAGTACACTTTCCAGCACTCTTACTAGGGGGTTAGTCATTGTCTATAATGCCAGATACAGGAGATAAGAAACACTATTAGATATACTATCTTGGCTTCCTTGGATATCTATACACACGTAGCACCCACTCACATAGATACACACACACAGTGGCTTGCACTTGTGATCGCAAGTATTGAAGAGGCCAATGTGAAGAATTAGCACTAATTTAAAAGCCTGGCCTAGATAGTAAATTCGAGGCCAGCTCAGACTTCAGAATCAGTCACTGTCTCTTAACCCAGTGTTCCTTAACTCATCATCACCTTCCCTGTCAAAAAACAAAAGAAAAATGATGCTGCAGATATTCCTGAAAACTTTAAGTACAAATATATGCAGCAAAAGTATCCAGTTTTACTAAGAAAATGAATATCTTCTCCTCAAGGTGTCAGTTAGCATCTATGAGGCCTTTAAATAAGCAACTCACAATGCGCCTACTTATAACAATATATAGTATTGCTTAGGGAGCTTGAGTTGTTTCTAAACAGAATTGAGTCTTTTTGTTTGCTGATGTATTATTCCCAGTACTCACTGTTGAACTGTTGGTGACTTACTCAAACAAGCACGTATTTTTTCACATATGTTTCCTGTAGCTAAAGATTTATATCACCACAAGAGAAATTCAGAACATCTGGTAGTTTTGAAAACAATCCTTCGTTGATTTATTTAAGTATAATAAATGAATTTACATGACTACAATTCTGCACGTTATAGAACTAGACTTTAATGAATCTTAGACTATGTTAACTCTCCATCCTTCCCAAATTCACTGGAATGACTCTCTAATCTGCCTTTTCCTTTCAGCTATTCTTCTAACTCATCACCTAATTGCCTAAGATATAAAAAGACATTTTGCTAAAATGAAGCAGCACCCGTAAAACAAATGAGGCTAGCCCTCGCCTGTGATATCCATCCCAGTACTTAGCCATTTATCCAAAGAAGATTATCTCTAAAGACCCTCTTGAGCATTCATGTTCTATCTGCCAACAACATATTCTGGAAGCATTTTATCACATTTGAATTTGAGTGGAAACACGTTTCTACCAGCCTTGATAAAAGTTTACCAAGTTTAAAATTGGGTATCATTTTTTTAAAAAAAGTATTAAATATCACCTGAAATCTACTTCCTAGATTCTTCTTTAAATAATATTATGAAAACAATTTTGCATGATTAAATAAAATAACCATGATCTGTTCTGCAGGGAACAAAAAAATATACAAATGCAAGAATCCTGGGTGATGATCAAGACCCCAAAGACTTGTACCATAAGTATCACAAGAAGACAACATAGGGCCACACACCCCAAGACTACCTCTTACTAGTGAGCTTCTGTAGACAGTTGTGAAAGTTGTCAGGATATTTGCAAAGGGATGCAATTAAGACTCTTGTAAAAGCTGGAAGGAGTAAAACAGACAGTGACTGAGTTGAACCTTGGAAATTGCTACAGCTCTATTGCCCCCGTACTGTAGCCAGAGAGAAAAGCTTGACATTCTATCCCAAGAATGATACTTTTTAGATCCACCATATATTCTACACAGTGTAGCTCGTATGCAGTGGTATGGCTTCAGAGGAATGAATAGGGAAACCTGAAAATGTCCACTCAGTCACAATATAGAGATCTCTGGCTAAGACACAATACATCTTGGTAGAAAGGCAGTATGTTCAGGTAGGTCATCAGGAATTCCAGCCTAAACAGTTCCAGGTCTACAGGAGAGAATGGCTGATCTTTCTTCATATTACTAAAATGTTACACAAAATGCACATAACTACTCTGTGAAAATGCCTTCCAGCTGTGGCCAGAAGAAAGACAAGGCTCTACTATCTCCTCTCGGATTATGATGTCATCAAGAAAGAATGTAAAAGCTTCTAACATTCTGTTACCCCCCTTTCCCCTCTCCCTTATCCCTTTCCCCTCTTCCCTCTCCCCTTTTTTCTCTACTCCCCAATTTTCCCCTCAACCCTCCCTTCTCCCTCTGCAGCCCTCTCTTGGGCCCTCTGTGATTCAAAGAAGAAACAGAAGTCTTCTCTCCAGCAAACTTTCCTCAAGCCAAGTGCACTGATCTGTGATGATGCATGTGTAGAATCAGCCCCAAGCAGACGAGGTAGGAAACCAGTCCAGAGTTCACAAAACAAGAGAGGCTAAGGGTAAACAGCCAACTATGTTATTAAGATTGCCAATACCTGTAAGTAAAGACACATTTTGAAGTCAGAGATAACTGCCTTTTAAAATCTAGAAGTGCTTCCTCATTTTAAGTAAATGTTTCTTAAGTATTTCTAATGATATGCAATATTTGTGACCTAATGAACTGTGTCTCCCCATTTTTTTTTCTTCAGTGGGACAGGTGCGGAGACATTTCTAAAAGGATTGAGGGAATGGCCGCGCAGGGCGAGCCTCCCGTCCAGTATAAGCTTGTACTCGTGGGTGATGGTGGTACTGGAAAGACAACATTTGTAAAACGTCACTTAACTGGTGAATTTGAAAAGAAGTATGTGGCCACCCTGGGTGTGGAGGTACACCCCTTGATGTTCCACACCAGCAGAGGACCCATCAAGTTCAACGTTTGGGACACTGCTGGTCAGGAAAAGTTTGGGGGCCTGCGAGACGGCTATTACATCCAAGCCCAGGGTGCCATTATAATGTTTGATGTAACATCCAGAATTACTTACAAGAACGTGCCCAACTGGCACAGAGATCTGGTACGGGTGTGTGAAAACATTCCCATTGTGCTATGTGGCAACAAAGTGGATGTTAAGGACCGGAAAGTGAAGGCCAAATCTATCGTCTTTCACCGCAAGAAGAACCTTCAGTATTACGACATTTCAGCTAAAAGCAACTACAACTTTGAGAAGCCTTTCCTTTGGCTCTCCAGAAGACTCACTGGAGACCCTAACCTGGAGTTTGTTGCCATGCCAGCTCTAGCCCCACCTGAAGTAGTCATGGACCCAGCGTTGGCAGTACAATACGAGCGTGACTTGGAGGTGGCACTGACCACTGCCCTCCCAGATGAGGAAGACGACCTGTAAGAAAGCAAAGCTCTGAAGATATCAGAAGCCTAGATGGGCAGGCAACTGGCCTGCGATGTCAGCAGTGTGGTCTGTATGTCACCTTGATACTACCTAGTTAAGCAGACTCATGCTCCGTGTCTGAGATTCTAAGGGAAAAGGCTTCAGACTGTGACAATTACAAAACGACCTTTCCGACTGGGACTTGAATATTTAGCTGTCTTGGGTAGAGTTGTTTCTTCCCTGAGGTTCTAAATTAAGCGTGCTGTAGTTACATTCTGTATTCTGTGGCAAAATCTTGTTACTGCATTTTAATTCCTTTCGTTTAGAATAAAGCTGCATTTCAAACCCCAAAATGTAATTTCAGAATATAAATGTAATGTAAAAGGAAAATACCTTTCAGAAAAAAGATGCTTTTGTTTAGCAACAGACTTTTTAAGAGCCATGGGTTTTAATTCATCTGAAAATAATTTAATTTTCTCTGGCCACTTAAATATTATGGATCAGGAGTCATGAATTTGAGAAATTTAATGATTCCTATATTATCTGTGTGATCTGATGCAAGGTAGCATACATTTTTGAAAGTCTAATGCAATGTATAAAGTTATATACAACACCACGTGACCTGGCAGATCAGCTAAGACAGGTTTCTTTATCTGATTTTTTTCTGGGGCTCTGTTTGAATATTGGGGCATCATGTACATAAAATATTAAGCCCTATAAATAAAGTGTGTATATATATATATATATATATATATATATATATATATATATATATCACTGCCAAGTAAAATATAAAGTGTGAGTCAATATTCAAGGACGGGTCAATTTGTTTACAATATATCCATGAAAATAAGTTGCTCACAGGGCTCAGGAAAAGGCCTCTTTGACCTGTACCTTTCTGAATAGTCTCGCTAACGTGCTTTGCTTAGGCTTGGTATCTGTATCTGGCTCATAACTGAATGTGCAATCTGGCACATTTGGAGTGGAAGGCAAAGAGAATCTGCCATTTGGCAAATATCACATTAAAAAATCGTCATGCCCAAGAGCATCAGAAATGTTGAAGAGTAAACATAAAATAAGGAAAGAACAGTTATGCAGTCTCAAAACATTAATTATATAAGGTACTTATGAAATACTGTGTTTGCAACACAAAAAACCTAAGCAATGAGAGCTAATGTCCTCAGGGATGGGAAGAGTGGAAAACATAACACTTTGGTGGGGGTCCTGTCTGGGGAGACCAACATGAAGTCAGTCATTCCCAACTGTCAGTCACTCTACAGAAAGTCAATCAGGTACCTTCCAAATGCAACAACGTCATCAAAGAGAGGCATAGCTGGCATGAAATGAAGTTTTCTTTCAATGTGGAGGCAATACAGACAACTGAAAAATGCTAAGTATGTATCAATGCATTCCTTCATTTTAATAAGCACAGAGTGGTTCTATAAGGAAATGTTTAGGAACTACTCACTAATACTTTTGTGGCATGTAGAGACATCGGCCCCTCCAAATAAAGTGAAGTGGATTGTATTAGAAAGATAGATACAAAAGTACCACCTTCTAACCCTGGAGTATCTTCATTAAACAGATCAGGGGACTTTTTGTGGCACTCCAGAGACATTCTAGAAATTTGTGTCCAAATGACAGGGTGTGTGCCAGCAAAAGTAAGCTAAATAAAGAATACAAAATTTTAAAATGAAAACATAAGCCACAGAATTCCCTAGTCCTAGTAGCAGAACAGATTAGGAATATCCTTATAAAAGATAGAAATATGCATTCATACTGTTATATCATGAGGGACAAACTCTGCTACCCTAGGACAAGCAGGGAACGTCAGAGATCATAGTGTTGAATGGTGGGGGAGGGAACACTGTGAGGAAGCAGATGATCCTGAGGCTACACAGGAGGAGAGGTCTGAGCAACCCCTCTGTGCTAACAAAAACAACTTCAGGCTTTCTCCACCAAATCTCCAAACCAGAGAAGTCATCAGTATAGTCCAACCAGTTGGACTTTTCAAAAGGAAGGGTAGGTCAGTTAACCTTAGGAATCAAAAGCGGTCATAAAAATTGACTGCTTTTTTTTTTTTTTTTCAGCTAGGAAGCTGAGTTTTAGATTTTTTTTTTATGAAGGGCTCACATATGTACATATTTTATCATTCATTCAATAAACACTCTATTAAGTAACTATTGAGGACTACAGTGATAAGCTCTTCATTGCTGATTTCTGTCTCAGTGGGAAAAGAAATCAAATACATGTGAACACACCACATCTACGAAGTATAATGAGAATAAGTTTTATGACAGCCTTGGCAGTGAATATTAAACTGAAGCCAAGTCATAAGAAGTCACTGAAATGTGAGAAACAAGACATGTGAAATCTCATCATAGGCACAGCCAACATAGCATCAGCCCTTTAGAAAGAGCCTGGCATGAGCCGCACAGACACATATATCAACTACTGAGAACATTATTGCTTATTGCTGACTTTATATGGTGTAACCCACACTTCATTGCCAACTTACCTAGGAGCATTTTGTCTTATAATTTTTACTTCCTAAAACATTGGCTGGCATCTAATAGGGACAAAAATGATGACAAATATTTCCAGAAAGGAAGAAAAGACAAAAAGGATAGGAAGAAGAAAAGAGGCGTGTGTTCCCTGTGCTCATGTTCCCTATTTACACTCAACTGCACACAGTGCCTCTCAAATTTCTCAACATATTAAACTAGACATTTATAGACGTCTATAAAATATTTATACTCAAGATCATTTTTCATACAGAATAAGTTAGAACTTTTAAGTCGACTAAGCACACACACACAAAAATCAACAAACAGCCATTTTAAGACAAACATCCCCATCGTACTTCGCTGAAGCTTAATTTTCTTCACAGATTTTTCAATATTAAATATAAAAAATAATATAGATGCTAATTCCGGTAGGCAATACTTAAAAGAACAGGTTGCTCAAGTCTAGGTCTAAACCTCACTGAATCCTGAAAACAGAAAATCCAATTTGAAAACTCAGATTCCATCCCCATGTGTGAACAAAGTGTGTAAGGGACTATGCTGCTGTTACTTACTGGACTGTTCAGGATAACCATTCTTAGATAGGACCATCTGTTTAAATGACTACTGTATCAGATATTGTTCAATGAAAACATGTATTCGATCACAGTTCTTGGCACTGGCCCAGCACCAAAATGGAGTTTGTATTCAATCAATGGTCATGTTGTTTATGCTGAATGAAGAAGAGTTACTTAGAGATCACTGTAGAAAAGAGTCAGAAATGGATATATCATTTTTAATAATTTGTGGAAGACTTTAGCTGCTCATGGTGAGTAGTCTCCCATTTTCTTCCCACTGTTGCTGATCTAAAGTGTTTTGTTGCAAATTTCAATGATTTCATAGAAGAAATTTCACTTGAATATAAAGATTTTTGCATATTTGTGTCCTTTTCTCTTTATGAAATTCTTCAAAGTTAAAACTACATAATATTATCTAGGATTGCAATCACCTCCTCATTGAAAATTGATGTTCTAATAAAGAGGACCCTCCGTAGAGGAGGTTTCTCTTTTCTTCACAGTTGAAGACCTTGGCAAAAGGATCTGTTTCCTTGGTAGGTATGCTGTACCTTCATTCCTTCATTTAATCCAGAAATGTCCGAGTCCTTCATAGTTTCATGTGCATTTAACTGCTTTAGTATGCATCCCATCCATGTACATGTGACCACAGAGCAGTCTATAACTTGGACGTAGGTATTTACTCTCTTACGTTTGCTTAGGATGCTGAGTACAGTTCCTGTGGGACATCATTTGTCTGCAGCACATGATGCAGCATGACTCGTGAATTCATATTAATCTCCCAATAGAACTCCTTTCTTGTCAGTGAAATTGAACAAATGTTGGCATTTACTGTTTGTTAATACACGTGCCAGTCCAGATATTTATGAATTTTGATCAATTGATAAACATACAAGAGAATCAGACCTCTCCATATTCAGAATAAGCAGAAATACATTGAAATCAGAACTCCTACCAATGTATTCAGTGTTATTTAATTGCATCTCGACTAGATGGAGTCTAATTTTGCCCAGTTATAATGTTATCTCTAATTTTCATTGTCAAGAGTTAAAAGTTTGGTTTTGTAGTCTCTTATTACTTGAAATAATACAATAAACAACATCTCTTCCTCCTATGTATTTTTCTTTGTTTTGAGAATATAAAACATGACAATTCACTTCCTTTATGTTCAGCTCTCTCTCTCTCTCTCTCTCTCTCTCTCTCTCTCTCTCTCTCTCTCTCTCTCTCTTTCTCTCTCTCTCTCCTCTCTTCTCTGAATGAGTTCATTTTTAATGGGTGTTTTGGTAGGTTTTGGTAGCTCCTTAAATGTATAAGCTCAGAAGTGATTCAGATTCATATTTCATCCACTGGGACAAGCCTCAGTAAACTTAATCACCTTCCTTAATACCTTGATGTTATCAATTTCCACATTGAAAATGCAGGCCAAGTTATGAACTGGAAAAAATATAGATACAATATTGCATATAGCAAGCTTGGTGCTATGAAAAATAATAGTAATGGTATTCTAAATGACAATATAACCTTACAATAGCAAAGTTGTTCTCCCATTAATGAGAATTTGAGTAAATTTGTTTTCATCAAATAAACATAATATTGTACTATATCACCTTAACACAGAAGCTGTCACCATATGATTTTTTTCACTGCAAACATGACTGTGAATAAATACAGTTAATTGAATAATACATCATTCTCAGGTGACCACATTTCTGAATCTGTGAGCAAGGAGCTAGAAGGCCCCCACCTTCATCTAGTAGCCTCATTTTCTTATGTACCAGTGGCTTCTAACTAAGCTGTCATTTATCTTATTTCTATCCATCTCTAGTCTGTGCACTGCCTCTTAACTAAGAGAGCCTGTTGAGTTTTGTGGTCCATTAATATGAACACCTTTAAGATCCTTTCATAATTCTCCATCAGTGGTCATAGATTTCGAATCTTCTCAATGCAGCCTTTGATCACATTGCTTTTCTGACAGTACTTTTAGTTGTATTGTAAGTTTTGCTTGTTGGATTGAACATTTCAGCCTGATTCTATTCTTAGAACATTATCCTAATACTCAACTCATCTCTATTTGATCACATTCAACCCAATTCTATAAATATTTTGACAATATAATTTCCATTTACTTCTCCTTCCTTCACTGGTTTTATATAAATAACTTTTCTGCACACATGCATATCATGCTCCATGTGCTCTTTTGTTTCACCTATCACAATTTTAAAAGTTCAGTTTCTTTTTCCTCATTCAATCTCTAAGTCTGGGAAGTCAAATTTAACTGTGTTGTGTGTGTGTGTGTGTGTGTGTGTGTGTGTGTGTGTGTGTGTGTGTGTGTGTGATGGTATCTCAAGTCCAACAATGTTTTCAGTGGTTAATAGAAATATAATGAATGAGCATATGGATGAGTCGACAGTCAAGTAGGCAAAAGCGGGTCTGCTTAGCAGACTAAATACAGTGTTCATTCCACATTCCAGCAGCCTTGTCAGAGAGTCCTCATGCTGAATGCCTCACTTCCTCAGAGACAGTGAGAAGAGGTGTGATGAGATCTGAAGCTTCAAGCTTCCATTACATATGACAACTTTGCTTTTGTCAAAGTTCTTGGATCCTTCAGTCTTTGTTTGGTCCTGGAATTCCTGCTGCAGTTCATGAATAGTGTGGAGTCATCTTGAAATTCATCACCTCTTGGAAGTACAGTTTCCATCTCTAATAACTTGTATTTTAAGATCAAGGCTTACGTTGCCACATTCTTGGGGCATTTTATTAGGAATGCTAGATGATTTATATTCTCTTTCTTGCCTGTGAGATTATTCTTGGTAACTTCAGATCACAAGGTATGCCGTAATAACATAAGCAAGTAATAAATAGAAAAGTAAAACCGGATGGCAACTGAATAGTACAGAAGGAAACTTTCTGTGCAGTTGTTAATATATTCATAATGTCTACAAACTATGCTTAAATAACATTAAAATACTTCAGGTAATTCATTTAACTACTTTTAATAACTTCGTTTTATTTTGACTATATTTTCATAAGAGCACATGACTTTTTCCAATGCATATAAAAAGTTAGAAAAATTTTAAATGTCATCTGGCAAATATAGCATTTCTAATGGCTTGTAGAAACTGTACCTGAGGTTTCTCTTTTAGTATGTGATATGTGTAATATAAAATTGTGTGTGCAGTGCATATGAGTGCATGGAGGCCAAAGATTGATACCAACTGTCTTCCTTATCACTGTCTATCATATATATTCACTGGTAGGATCTCTCACTCAAACACAGTGTAGAACAATTCAGTCTAGCTAGTTAGCCAGCTTGGTCTAGGGGACCCATATCTCTTCCTTCCTATTGTGTAACAATTTCCTCCATAATAACACATTCTATGTTGGAGGTAAGCCTATGTAAAGGAAATTATTAAAAATTCTATCCTGCTAGGAAACTCACTTCATAAAGTAAACAACTCAAAAGCTTCAAGAAGTTCCTGAAACTGATCAGAATCACTAGATCCTTCCTTCTCTAAGCATATACATCTAGTAAAGATGGCTGGGAGAAACAGACAAACTAAGTTGCCCGGAAGAGATAGCAACCAGCTAGGCTTACTTGAAGAGGCTAAGATCAGATAAGCATCTTCAAAAGACACTGCCCAGGCTGTTCAGCTGCTACTAAAAGAAAGTACACTGAATTCCAGGTTTCTAGCTTGTTTGAGCTGTCACTCATGTTGGAATGGGCTTCTTGTGATCTATCAAATCTTAAGTAATTTCTGTTCCTACAAGTATTCACTTGTCCATATTCCTGTAGTATCCCCAGTGAACCTCACTGAGTTACCAGATTGGAATTGACTGCACCCTTACTTTGGTCTACCATCAGTTACCTATTTGGAATAAGAAGATATTTGTTCAAGTCTCAACAGCAATAGTACCACACAACACTTGGATATGTTAAGATTAGAAGACATTTTTCAACATTTATGTAGATTATGGGTATCTAAACTCCATACTGTTGCTCGAATAAATGAAACTCAGGGATAGATCTCTGAGAAAGTCAGAGATATTACAGAGAGTAAACACCACAGTCAGATCTTACCCAGCTGTCTTCCATCTTCCTCAGCCTGGCTTCTCTTGGCTTCCTCTAACTTCTTTCTATGCCTGCCTTAAATACTTTCTTGGTAAGTTAAGGCATGGTCCCACCACTGCCTGCCTGTAAACTAAGATGACCTCAAACTCAGTTTGGATTAAGGGTATAGGTCACCACTCCGGGGATACTCCCTGTGCTGGAATTAAAGGCACCTCTCTCTGATCCTCCTAGACTGACTGTGGTTAGATCCTTCTTATTTCTCTGAAACTACTTTCGGAGCTTTTATTAAATCCCGACACCATATCTCATGGCTTTACACACTGTAGAATTTTCCTAGTCCCATACCTAAGTTTCTTTATGGATATATAACTTTAGTACAGTACTAGTTGGTAATAATTGCTTTGGTTCCAGATCCTAATGGTGCAATATGTAGGACTGCACACTTTATCTCCTTTGGAATCCTTCAGGTGAGTTAAATGAATGTAGTCACACAGAGACTCCCCTTTAAAACATAAGCCAAGTTTGATCAATGATACCTACTAAAAATTATACAGATAAAAATTCCATTTTCCATAATCATAAGAACATGTATTTATAAATAACTTTAATATCAACCTATATCATAGTATTTTGACTCTACAAATCCATAGAGAATAGTTATAACCATTCATTGAAAGTGTCTTTGTACAAAAGGCAATAGTTTTTCTTTAATAGTAGCCCAAGAATCTTTTAAGTCAATATTCCTGGTCCTATTTATTTTTAATGCTGTTTCCAAGCAATTGTGTAGATATAAAATTACTATAATAATATTTAGTTTGCTTTAAACTATACAAGGCATTATATTCTCTACATTAAAAGATATCTGATATTAAAACAGAGCATAGGATTTATTTTTGCCTAGTGATGATTTTTGGAGCCTTAAATACTCATTTTCCAATTATTTTTAAGTATTGCTTTATATCAAAATAAAAAAGGACATCTTCAATGTTTAAAAGGAAACAATAACGGTCATGCTGTTCTAAATTGTGAAACCTGAGTTGTACATGTTCCCCTCTCTCTTCATTCCCACATATAGATTAATCTAAATCCATATTTTCTCCAGGGTTAAGTGTTAATAGAGACATTCCAGGAAAAGTATTGCACTCACAGTTTCTCCCAAATCACAATTCTTCAAGTCAATAGTTGAACCAAGTTGACATTTCTGTTCTTTTTTAGTATGTATTTAATACTCAATATATAACTAACTATTTGGCAAACACTTTAACTAGATCATCTGTTTCTAACACTCTCATCAGTACACAGAATTAAATAACTTATCTGAAGTATTGCTAGCAGGTGAAGTTTGACTGTGTCTGGTCTCAGTCTGTTCTTTTGTGACCCAGATCATGATAGACATGGTGTATAAGAAAGTCTTACACCTCTAGGCATCACAGATCCACATGGCAAAGCTAAAGTTATTTGGAAAAAGTTACTTAAAATGCCTAGAAGGAATGCTGCCCTGATGAGTGCCTTATGTATTACAATAACAATCTGTGTGTGTCCTACCCTGGTAGCAATTCCCCTGGGAAGCAGAGCTGAATGATTACAAACTCCAAACAATTTCCTGGAGTACCTAGCAGATTCTAATGAGTTTTGCTCTGGATATAGGAATGTATCGTTTGGAAGCAAGGCAAGATCCAAATTAGCTGCATCAAAATTGTGCAATCAGATAGGTAACTTGTCCCTACTTTCCAAAACATAAAACAAAACAATCCTGGTGGTGTTTGGATATTTAGAGTTTGATGTCAAGACCTAGATGTGACTGACCCTGCACATACTCATGTTGAAATTTGATGGCTAAAGTAAAAGTGTTACAGGGTCGAGACTTCGCGGCTCATAAGGTCTTTACTCACTGTCCTGCTGGAAATTTGGTTAGACCATGTGGAAAAGAACTTGTTTTTCATGAGAGAGGGTTGTTATAACAAAGAAACCCACATCTTTCTTGCATAAGCAACCCACCACTCCCCTGCTAGCCTACATGTCAGTATATGGCATTAGATGCTTCTATTAAATCTAAACTTCTTGTCCTTGAGCACTTTTTGTATGGCAAAAAGAACATATATTCTTTATACATTACCCCGTCTCAGTTCTTCAAAAGCAGTAACAGAAAATAGATTAAGGCAAATGTTACGAAATGAGGTAAATAACAAAGTTGGAATGTATTTTAAGGCATTGGAAAAGCAAGAAACACTAGAGCTATTACAAGAAACTAGCACAGAAAAGAGTAAATACTGAAAACTGGAAGTATGTCAGAGGAAGAGAGGTGGCCTACAATGTGATTAAGCGGTAGCAAACCTTCAAAAGACCTATGAGCTTGTTTCCTCGTTGTCTACTCCCCAGCATGATGTTTTTTTTAAGAATGCAGTTAAAAACTGGTGGAAAAAAATTACAAAATTTGGAACCAAAGGTCTTGCAATGGCAAGATATCTGATTGATGAGTAGGATAAAGTAGTTAATAACTACTTTAATAGTAGTTAATAATAAATGGATGAAAGGAGTATACATGTAAATTTATTTAAACCAAAACTAAATTCAAATTTATAATTAAATATTTTCTTTAAATGGTGTGAGAGAGAAAATTGTCTCCAGCAGAATAAGAAAAAGCTTGTGTGAGTTCACGGCTTGTTCAATTCGGTTCTACTCCCTGGAAACATTTACAACGAAAGAAAGGTTAATAAGATCCCCTGGTGGTGGTCAGGGCATGGATGCCGGAGAGAAGGAAGAATGAATCCTTATTTCCATCCAATCTGTTTTTCCTTTTCAGTCTAATGAGACATGCCAAGCACTCCTATTATAGTAATTTACCATAATGTATATGGTGAGCTGACCCTGACACCAGGCAACACAATGAATGTGTCTATTTCCCAAATAATTGAAAAACAGACATGAAAACATTTTCTTTAAAAATGGACTATTAGATTGCCTGTACAGCATGCTGGCTACTGGAGCACTTAAGTGACTATGCTACCTGTATTTATGTATTTCTGGACAAGCACAGCTGACGGTATAAACTCATTTTATGGGATTGCTAAAACAGCTGCAGGAAAGAGATAAAGACATTTAATCATTTTAATTTGCTATCACCTAAACACAATGGCAGTGTAACAAAATTGCCCAGGATTATTGAAAATAATCTGTCATCAGAATTGATGGTATTTACCAAAGCACTTCCACTAGCAACCCTCAGTCTGTTCTCAGGTTTGAAAAAAAAAAATAGAAATCTACTTCAGGCCAGCTGAGAGTACCCTTGGTTCCACCTGCGTCCATTAATAATAACAGTATTAACCTCAACAAAACTGATCTTGGATAAAGAGGTTTTTTTTTCTTTTTTTCTTCCAAGTAGAAAATAATTATACTAGTAATGTATATCAAAAGAAAGTGTTCCAGAAGCTGTGATTTAATGGAAATGCCACTAAAGGCCACATTTAAAACTAAATTTAAAGAGAATCTAAAATATTATTTGCCCCAAATAATTTCTATGTATGCAATTCTTAGCATATTGTTAAAAGTCAACAATCTCAGCCAACTCAGTGAAAAGATACATTTACTTCCAGAAGCTTATTAAGAATTTCTAGAGAGATGATTTTCTTTAGACCAAACAAGTGGCAGAAATGATCAGAGACAGATTAATAGTTATGGTGACAGGATAAAAGTTAGTTTCATTTCCTCAGGGACCAGCATAGGGTCCAGGGTGGAAGGCTGCGGCTTCTCTTACATTGTAAGAGTCTCACTTTGACTCTAGCAGACAGGGGTTCACAGCCTTAGGGGTTCACAGCCTTGCTCTCCCACACTCAGAGGCTCCGCTCACTAATGCGTGCTTTCTCCTCTTTGTCATTATCACTGCTTCTTTCTTGGAATTCCAACAGCACTTACCTTGGGTGTAACCCAAACATTTACCGAGATACATTTTCATCGTCATAGAACTTGGAAATAGTTTTATAATGCAAGCCTCTGGAAGCGGCATTGGCAGCTATAAAGTGCCAGACATCATTTATGGATAAATACAGGGTGTTGGGGAAATTGAGAACATTTTCCTCTGGCTCCAAAATCTCTCTACTATTGCATGAGTTCTGTCTAGTATTATAATAAATTCTGGAGCCAGATATTGGGTAAAATCTGAAATAGCAGAGAGACAGGAAGCAAAACACAGGCAATTCTCACCCAGCCAGCTCCTCAGGCTGAACAAAGTAGGTCCTATCTCCATAAGTCCTCCAACTGACTGGGCCCACAGGCAAATGGGAAGAATTTCTACCTTCTCTTGCCTTATCTTCTCCTCCCCCAGCTATTTCAATTCCTGGTTCAACTTTCCCAGTGCTAGGATTAAAGGTGAGAGCCCTCTACTGCCTTGGCCTTGAACTCACAGAGACCCATAGGATTTCTGTTTCCCAAGTAGAGTGATGGGCTTAAAGGTGTGGGTCACCACTCCCTGACCTTCCTGAGCACATGAAGGCACAACAACTTTTAAGTGGTGTCAACAAAAACTGTCACAGTTCCCTCTGTAGAGGAATTGCTTTTTGCTCCTTTATCTGTCTTTTTATAATTTTATTAACTTTATTATTAAAATATCTTGCAAATAAACAAAAGATCATACACAAAATTAATCAGATCCCAAGTCTCTACAACTCCGTGACTTCTTCAGAGCTGTGTAGAAAAGCTGCATTTTTTAAAATAATTTTATGATTTAATACACTTCTGAATACCCTAATTGGGCAGGTGACAGAGATTCTGAATGAGACAAGCACACTTGTATACAGAAGAAACAGCATCCGGGATGCAGACTCTTCAAAGGTCTCTACAAACACAGCTATGGCAGAGAGGCACATTGTAACTGTCTGAGCCTAAAAGTGGTTTCATTTAATCTCAAAGCAACCATTTTCAGAGGACTGAGATGAAGTTTAACTTTCTTAAAACAGAATGGTGAGTAATTTGAGAGATGGTTCTTAGTTGGTTTAGAAAGCCGTAAGCAGCTATTTGCTTTTTTTAATCATCATATACTTCTAACCTCATTTGAGTTGTCACTATAATGTGGTATCTGTTCATATCAGCAGTCACCCAAACTTCTCTGCTTTATAAGTTTGTAAAATATAATCTTTTTCCAACTATTTTCTATTTTAGATTGGGTTCTTTGAAACACAAGATGCTAAAATTTTGATATTAGCAGGAAAGAGGGTCCTCAGAAGCTCTTTCATAGGTTACTCTGGGGCAAATTTGGCAGATTTGGCAAAGGAAAGGGCTAAATTAAACTGTGATGTCCCAAACAGGATGCAGACTTAAGAGTTATGCAGCCATGAGGAAGGAATTAGTTCTTTAAACACATATCATGGATCATTTTTACTTAATTCTTTTTCATGGTGAAAAAAATACATCTAATTTAATATCTCTGAATATGAAGTTCCAATTGCTCAGCAAAGTTGGTAGAAACGCTGCCCTTTCTCCATTGGATTTCTTTTTGCAAATCTTGCAAAATTATTGTCTATATGTGTGAAAATATTTTTGCCTCTCAACTTGGCTTCATAAATTTGTCTGTTTCATATTAAAGCCTTATTTTCTTGGTTACTATATAATAATCCTTAAAATTAGATAACTTTAATAATTTTTTGAAAGCAGATCAGTTTTTCTCCTTTTTTTCCCTTTGGCATATTCTTTACACTTCTTATGCACATTTAGCATAAGCTGAACAATTTCCCAAACCGTCTACTTGGATATTGGCTGAAATCACTTTAAATAAGTCTCTTAAGGGGAGAAATGACATCACTGCAATTGCTTGAGTTGTCACACCTGCTAACACCATGTGCCCCTATTTAGGTATGCTTAATTACTCTTGGCATGATTGTATGATTTTCAGTGATTAGGGTTTCCATAAAGTTGGGCTTTCTGAGTGCTATGGGTTCCATTCATGCTGCCTCATCTTGTTCATTGGTAGCCTTCAGAAAAGCAATTCATATTGGATAGCGATCACTCTTCTTGCGTCGTGGTAGCTTAACACATTCAGTTGTTTCTAGAACCTATGATATTCCCTACATAGATCACCGTGATGTTGCAAACTCCTTCGTTATGAATTTGAACGATTTAAGTTCACTTATTGTCTTCCCTTGGTCCATGGTCTGGACCCTCAATTATAGTAGGACATAAGAGTGATTAGAGTGACCAATTTGTTCTTGATCTTAAACTATAACCTAAACCATTAACTATCATGTTGATTGCAAATTTTTTCGAAGAGACTCTTTGCCAGTGGCATAAAAAGGACCCATATTATGCAAAGATCCAAACACAGATCTCAGATATAACCAATTTTTTCTGAACTTAGGGTGATGACCATACAGTTTTCGTTTTTATTTAATTGTGATAAGGAGTCACACGGATTAAGTCTCAGGCCTAAAATTGGTAATTTGACATCTTTGAACACTGAATACAGTGTTGTACCTAAATTAATGGCAGCCACATCTGACCACCGCTTCAAATTAGAAAATTTAAAGCTGTCTTTCTTCTTTCATTTACTCAATAAACTTTGTACAGCCAAATTACCAAGTAACTACAAACACCTTTGTTTCATATCTATTATCATAGAGAATGCTCTGAGGATCTTTTGTGTCTCTCTACTCTGAGTGATTTCCATAATGCCCACCTCGGTCATTGATATTTCCTTATCAATTAATTTGTTCCTTTGTTATAGTTTCTAACACATCCTGTATTTTCTCTATTGTAATTGCACTTCTAAATAACCACACATTTGATCAACTCTCTGAACTTGAGGACATGGTCAATGCCTAGCACAGAGCAGGCAAGCAGTGCTTGATGAAATGAACTTGCGGGTGTTACACGCATCTCCAACAACCCAGATCATTCTCCTGTCATACTGGAGAACATGACTGGAACGGACAAGCTGTGTTCTTGTCACTCACTTCCTGTTCCACCCTCATCCAGAAGACATGAGTGCATGGCTCTGTGAAATTAAGAAAATCATAGTCCAGAGAGTGTAGGTATGCAGACCATTTGCTGATGTCTATCCTGACAACTTTACCAGCCAACTTTATATCAAAGAAGCTGCTCAGCTAAATTTAAAAGAGCAAGAAAAGAGTGTTTGTCAGTACTGCAGGAGCAAAAATTAGGGTTCCTTGGTCTATTTGCTTAGAAAACATTTCCCAGTCTTAGCCATTAAAAGCATTAGGATTTTTAATACTTATGCCAAAAAATTCGGCATGGCTGCGTATTTTTTTGTCTTAAGGTTTAAATATATTTATAATGCTTTTGCCAATATATAAATTAGTATTCTTTATTAAAAGTTGCTTCAAAGCCAAATACTAAACTCCAAATAAAATAGAAGCCATGATAAATTTCTTTAACATACCATTCACTCACACTATAAAATACAAAACACAAAAATCTGAAAACACTTCTTTTACTACTCAATTATTATATTAATTTTTTTATTTTTTTCCTCATTCTATTATTTTTTATTTTTTAAAAATATCTTTTTTATCCATATATTCCCTGCTCCCCCTCCCAATCCCTCCCAGACAGCCTTAAGCCTCCCCTCTCCCCATCCCCCATCCCCTCCCCCTAAAGGGCAAGAAGTCCCAAGGTGGGTCAGCTCAGCATGGCACATCCACTTTCCAATTTGAAAAGGTTTTATAGGTGGTGATATTTTATATAGATTTTAGTTCTTTCTCTAATTTTTATAACAATTTTACTAACTGTTGACACAATTTGAATTGACATATTTGTTTTCAACATAAACAACTTGATTATATAATTAGACTGTTTTAACCATAATAGCAAAACCCCCAATAAATTTATTTTTGTTTTATTTATTTTTTCATAGGAAAAAGTTCTATAAGTTAATCATTACATCAAAGGATATAAGCTTTATATTGTCCTTGAGAGTGCTACTGCATTTTCTGCAAACCCTGCGTAGCATATTCTAACCTCCTAAGAGGTGGGCATCTTAATCTCATGGGAGCCTATTCACATGCTTCTGCCACAGTACAGAGCAGTTCGAAGCTCAAATCTACCAGAGGGCTAATTGTCAGGAGAAAAAACCGCACTAGGAAGAATACACATCCTTCATCACCTCTCCTACTCATTGCTGACCAGTTTTTGCCGGACACAGGCTGAACTTCCATGTATTAAACGTTCCTAGGGCACAGACAAGAAACAGGAAGCTGGGACAGGAGACCCCTTCCAGATCCTCTGACCTGAGTCTCTTCTGTGAGCATAAGGATATCTAATCATAAGAGATAAAATGAGGAAGCAAGAAGAACAGAGTGCATATTCTTTGAGTCATGATCTGCTCCTGACCCACAGAGTTGGCTTGACTTTCAGAAGTCCTCTAAGAACTACTTTATAAATCACATCTAAGGTTCTTTAATCTATGGAATATATATAACTTTTTATTTCTTTTATTTTTCTTATTTACTGGGACCAGAATATATCAATAAGTTTATAATTAGGAAAGTGATCTTTGTTGTGGTGGATTGTTTTTTCCTATGAATGTCTTATTGACAAAGGAAATTGTTAAAAAAAAAAAGTATTTTCTTCTTAGGATTTATTCTTATTCTTTAATTTCATACATATATAATAGAATTTGATTAAATATACCACCTTTCCAATTCTTCCCCTATAGACTAATGCAACTTTTTTCTCCTAACTTTGTGTGTTCTTGATTTGACTTGGTTTGGTTTGGTGTTGTTTGTTTGGTATGGTTTGGTGTTGTTTGGTGTGGTTTGGTATGGTGTGGTGTGGCTTGGTGTGGTGTGGTTGTCATTGTTAAATGCACTGAGTTCTCTGAGTGTTACGTGCATATGGAAGGATGTAGTACCAGGCCCTGGGATGTAGGTAGCCTCAGAGAGAAGCATCCATGAAGAACACTCATTCCCTGTCCCTAGTCTGCCTGACATAAATGTTAGTTTTTATCCCTTGTTATGAGCTGGTGAGTAGTCTTGAGCTGGTGTGATCAGGTAACAGAGATTTACCATCCATTCACCACTTAACTGTACATAACACCAAATCATACCAAAGCAGCACATACGATTCTATGAAATTGTGAATTGTATCAGATTAGAAATATGTGACCTTATTCTCTTCCCCTTTCATTTCCTCTTTTTCCTTCCTTCCTTCCTTCCTTCCTTCCTTCCTTCCTTCCTTCCTTCCTTCCTTCCTTCCTTCCTTCCTTCCTTCCACTTTCCTCTCTTGCATGTGAGAATCTAAATCCAAGTACAAAATGTACACTTTTTTTCCTGTGAAATATCACATTATATTTTAGGATTTGTGACATCTATAATCTGTTTGTAGACATGAACATGTCTAGATCTAGAGAAAAAAAGTCTACTGCTCCCTGGTCCCTGTGTCATTAACTGCTTTGCACTAAGGCACTGGCCCACCAGTAAGACTGCTAAAGAAAGCGTCCATTATAACACTTTATGCAAATGCAAGTTTCTCTTGGGTAAACTGTGTGTTTGTGGTCTGTGAGATTGCTGTACATGGTGGAAGACTGAACTACTGATAGATACAACAAGTGTTCGGGATTCCAGGAGTGCCCTTCATCTGTGTTAAAATTCTTATATGTTGTTTGTTGGGGACACACCTGGTTTGGGGTCAGGAATCAGTGTTGCCTCTATGCTCAGGGTCCTGCTTGAGGGAAGGGGGCCAAGATGGCAGGGAAGAAATGACACAGCCTCTGGGGACAGGCTGAAATAAGAAAATGCAATTTTATTATGGAGAGAAAGACCTTAAATACCTTTTTCCCAGACCCTCTTCGCATAAACGCTAAGAGCTTTGATTTTTCTGCAGGCAGTGGTCTCTGGCTGGTCTAGGAATGTTGTATCCGGTTCTCCTCGAGGCCCCCTCACACTTTGTCTCACCCCCTTGCTTCTTTATAGATAACAGAGGAACAAATAACACAGATGACAG
The DNA here is from genome assembly GCA_033318265.1 of Phyllotis vaccarum. NCBI lineage: Eukaryota > Metazoa > Chordata > Mammalia > Rodentia > Cricetidae > Phyllotis > Phyllotis vaccarum. Next base: position 145,999,147 of record JARWLC010000005.1, read on the forward strand.
GAAGACGTGTTTTCTTTAAAAGAGGTGTTAAGCAGATGAATACAGAGCTGGGGAAATGGCTGAGCAGGCAGTGTCTGCTGCAGAAGCACAAGGTCCCGTACTTTTATCTCGAGGACTCTGGGGAAAATACAAGTGGGATGTCAGTACCAGTAACCCATGGTGGCAGACCAGGTGGTGGAGAGGGGCAGATCCCAGGAACTCATTGGCCAGCCAGTCTAGATAAGCCACACGCTTCAGGTTCAGCTACATATAAATAATAAATAATAGGAAAGGAACTGAGGAAGACACCTATGTTGATCTCTAGCCCCTAAAAGAGCACACTGAGGCACACACACACACACACACACACACACACACACACACACACACACACACGATATAATGAATATATGATGTGTTCAGTTATTTTACTTTCTGTATGGAATTATAAGGCAGAACATGAGAGCAATCCAACATTCCATTAGACCTATAAAATAATGCCACTGCTGCAATTTGAAGCAGGAGAGAAATATAAATGTTCAGATAATCAGTCTACTAGGCGAGGTTTTCTTTTATTTCACTCTGCCTGTGGGCAGCATATTAGGTATTTGAGGAGATAGTAACAAAGCATGTAAATAAAGCTGATAATTAAGTTTGTTTCAAGAACCTACTCTGTCATGAAATTCTGTATCACAGTCTTTGTTTCTTTAAAGTATTTTACCACTAAAAGCTAAAAATGGAGAAAATTCACCCACTTTGCTTAATATTTGTTTCCCAAATATCACGATACACACATACATAGTTGTCTTAGTTACTATTCTATTGAAATGAAAAGACATCTTGATCAAGACTGCTCTGGGAGCAATCAATTGGGGACTTGCTTACAGTTTCAGAGGTTTAGTTCATTATCATCATAGAGAGGAGAATGACAGTGTACAGACAGGTACAGGAGTAGTAACTAGTCTATAGAAAAAGAAACATTGGGTCTGGCATGGGCTTTTGAAACCTCAATGCCCACATTCAGTGACACTTTCTGCGGCAAGGCCACACCTCCTGACCCTTCCAATCCTTTCAAAGAGCTCCACTGGAGAGTAAGCATTTAACTACGTGAGCCTATGAGCCTATAGGGACATTTTTATTCAAACCACCACAAGGCACTTCTGACCAAGGCATTATACTCACAGATCTGTACACTTAAATCTGTGTATGTTCATAGAAAAAAAAAAATGTGTCCAAGGATATTCAGATGTGACTTCTTGTGAAGTTTTCAAAATAGAACCAGACAAATGTCCATCAAAGGCAGAGGGAGTCATGAGGAAAAGACAGACATAGGGGAGAGAGGGAGGAAGGGGGCATCTATCTAGAAATGAGAAGAAACAAATTGTAAAATATACCACATAATGAAGTTCCAAGCCTAGCAAGTACTATGGAGAGCCTGACACACAGAGGGCACTTGTTTGGTTCCATTCTTGTGAAGGACAGACTCAGTGAAAACATTCCATTCTTGTTCAAAGTCCATGCAGTGTGGTTTTTCTTGGCTTTTTTTTTTTTTTTTTTTTTTTGCTGAGTAATGCGGAAGCTTTGGGGGCACTTAACAGGTTCTTTCTCAGAATCCGGGACTGCTCACCTGTAAAGAACAATTATTGCACTTATTCTTATGTATATTTGAATAAAATTGTTATGTGTACAAATTATTCACTCTACTTCTAATACAGTGCTGCCTAGATATTCAGAAAATTCCTCTGTATAAATAGCCAAAATACAGGAACTGTCCCAGAATGTTTTCAAATGCATAGTTAAGCCAAGAAGATACAGTAATAATCTGCAAGAGACAGCAAACCTGTTCACTGCTCCTTTGAACTCAAAAGCCAGGCTTCCCTGAGGAACAGTTTCCAAGGAGCCAAGTTTTGGGAGATTAAACCCGTGCTTGCTCACAGTAGAACATTCTATGGGAGGCTCTCTCCTTCTCTTTCTTCCTGCTTCCCTTTTCTAACTGATTAAACTTTAGAATAGAAAATAATTTTTTTTCAAACGAGTTGAAAAATGCAAAACATAGAACATTGCCTGTAGGAAAGAAGTATCCACTTCAAGCGATTGCTTTCCTTAACCTTTTCCCCAGGAAATACGAGCAGATCCTTACGATAATTTAAGAGTAATATCCATTCAGCAGAAAGCATTCTCTGCATCTCAAGTTGAGTCGGCTACCCTCACTCCCTGGAGACAGCAGGGATTTTAGTGAGACACTCTCTGTGGCACTGAAAAATTCCAGCAAGCTGAGGGTTCCAGGAGTTCAGGCTGTCTGCTAAGCCCATTATCTATAGTTGCACTGTGGTGTCAGTGGTTTTCTGGATACAAATATATCAATAAACTACATGTGATATTAGCACTGTATTGTGAAACAGGCTTTATTTGCCGACTCATGGGCAAATGTAAGTGTTCTGAACTTGTTTCAAGTTTGCTATATGATGTTAGGTAGGCTATGTGTACTACATCTGGCTTAAATACGTATTTTCAGTTTCTGGTGGGTCTTTTATTCATTTTCGTTTTTAGTTTTAGGGTTTGGTTTTTTTTGTAGACCCTCTGTAATCTAATTTCCTTGCTCTTCTCAATTTCTAATGGAAGCTAAGCTTATAAATTATACTCAACCACACCCCCACAACTACTCATTTCATCTCTCACCCCCTCTAAGACAACAGGAGACCAATTGCTTCCTAGATGTCCTATAAGTGTTTCATTCTTAGAAAAAATACCATGTGGGACGTTTATATTAGACCTGGAGAAACAGAGGGTAACTGGCACCTGGTTCCCACACCTCCACTGATTTCATAATTCATGTGACCTGTTCTATAAGAGTCCCAAAACTTTCACCTGTCATGGATTCATTTGTTTGTCTAGATATTATCTTATAGGGAAAAGGCAGCCATTCTAAAGTTAGACACACTGAGACTCAGGCTTTGTCCTAGGTGAGGAATAGAAATTGTTAATAAAAACACTCAAGGTAGTCCTGGGGAAGGTGAGCAGACCATGTGCTCTAAAAAGAAATAATCAAGATGGATCCTTAAGTAGTAATATATGTGGTTTGGATGGTACTTTATTAACAAAGGAAACATTGTGAATGTTAAGATTCTATATTAATTATTTCCTCTATAGATTAAAAAGAGGAAATGGTACATTGTCTCTCATAGAGTGATTAACAGGTAAATACATAACTTTCATCACCTTATAAAGTTTGTAATTACATTGTTGAAATAAAATGCAACTCAATCCCATGTTAAAGTACTAAACATTCCTTAAAGCTATTGATTTTTTTAAATCTATTTTGTGATACTAGGGGCTGACCCCAGGACCTCTCACTTGCCAGGCAAGCATTCTACACCGAAATACATACCTACAAGCCTTCTTGTTCATCTTTTAAATTTCAAAGCATGGTCACAATCAGTTGCCCAGGTTAGCTTTGAACTTGCTCTGTAACACAGGCTCACCTTGGACTTTCATTCTTAAAATCTTAGACTCTGGAGTAGCTGTAATTAAAGACCTAAGCCACCAGTTTAAGCTAATAGCTTTAACTGGAAAAAAAAAAAAAACTATGAAGGGACATGTTAGAAATTAGCCTATCACTTAACAATATAATAATATATGTTTTATCAATTAAATTTGATTCCACTTCCATCTCAGTACTGGGTGGACTAGAGGTCCACAATGATCCAGATCAGAAAGAGCTGGTGCAAACACACAGAGAGGAATGAGTCCCTACCACTCTATTTTAGAAAAAAAAAAAAAGCTGAAATGGAATTCTGGTCAATAGAGCAGAGATAGAGCAGGACAAATGACTTACCATGACAGATTTTTCCATCTATAAATACAGCAGGAAACTGTGCCACCATAAAGGACATAGAATTGCATGTCTTCAGGATTACATGTCTTCACCATGGGATCTTAGGCCACAGTGCTGGTAGAAAAGTGGCTTTGGGTAACTTAATATGAGTTTCATCTCACTGTAAATTCAGTACAATATATAAAACATATGGCACCCAAGTGAGGATGACTAATAGGTGGGTTTTTCTGACAACCTAGGTTCTCTTTAAAGGACCCTATTTTGAAGGCATAGGTTCAGCAGAAACAGCAGTGAATCATTCTGGCTATAAGATTGGAGCAAATAACCACCCTTTGCCCAGAATGACAGAAGTAAAGGAGCCTATTTCTCAGAAGTGTTCCTGTGGCCAACTGCTCACAAATTGCAAAGTGGCTTATTGAAGGGCTCCCGTGTCAGTCTCATCACTTTTTTCTTTTAGCCCATCATAAAACCAGCCATTAAGACTCATCTTAAGGAATGTTCTTCTCTGCTTGGGTTTATTAGATAGCCACAGTCCTAGCCAGTATCCACAAGAAGAAGTTCTGGAATCTCAAATTTTCTCCTTCTCCAATTATTGCTCTTGTAGAGCACAGAATATTTTCATGATATTGGTGCTTCGAAGGTCTTCTAAGACTTCCAGGAACTGAATGACTTAAAAAGGTAAACTATGACAAAAACAAATGGGAACATATTCTTAATCAAAATACAATCAAAAAAAACACTCAAAGCAGTCAAAGACAGCACAATCTTTGGGACAATAAATACCTTTATAAATCAAAGATGGCCTCATGAAAAATAGAGACAGGGAAAATCCCTCAGTAAATTACACTAAAAATAGGACCTTAAAATTCTAATAAACAATGTCATCACGGTATCAAAAAAAATTCTCAAATAATTCAAATTTAAATTGGGGTACACCCAAATTCAAAATGTAAGCATAAAAATTTTAGAGGCTGATATTACTAAATGCAACAAAAAGCAATTTGTTAAGGCTGCTTTTCAAAATAAAATGGAAATTATTTTAGAATTAAACTTTAAGTATTCTTGGAGGTAGGAAAAAGCAAGAATGTCACCATCAGACAAGCAGAAAAAGATGGCACACTTACCGCAGCCTCGAGAATTAAAGTGATCCAAGGGAAAGCCAGTCAGTCGGTGGCAGAAAGTGCATGTGGATGCTCACATAACTGTGGAATTCCTCTGTGCTTTGCAGGTGCCCTGGCAATTGGATTGATGCTTGTGTATCATTGATTGTGGCATGTGTTGGCAGAGTTTATGAATGTTTTGTTTAAGCTTAACCTTAAAACCTTACTCCACCATTCACTTTCTTTTCCTGGAGGTCAAATATAAGGATCAAATGCATGTAGATGCATGAGTCAGGAAGTAGCTCAAGAGAGGTTTCTAACCTGCACTGATGGTGGCTTTACTGCTAGGTTCCTGAGATTTCAGGAGAGTTTTGAAATCATACAGTAGACAGCAAAAATGTTCCTTAAAGTTTTGTATACATAAAATATCCTGAAGATGTTATTCACAGATAGTTGACTGGCTACGGTGGTTTGAAAAACTGGCCTCCATAGGGAGTGGTATGTTACAATATGGTTTCCTTGGTCCCAGGCAGCCAGAGGTCCAGACCCACAGACCTACAGCCCAGACCCCTTAGCTGCCCACAGCTGATCAGGCCCCAGAAATGACTCAGACGCTTATATTAATTTCATGCTGTTTGGTCTATTGCTTAGGCACCTTGCTAACTCAACCCGTTCTCATTAATCTGTCTACCATGTGGCCCGTGGCTTACCTGTGTTCTGTACATGTTGCTCCTTTAGGCTTCAGGCTCGGTCTGTCTGATTCCACCCTGCTTCTCCTACCTATGTTGTGATTTCCCCTCCTACTTCTTCTATGGTGGCTGTCATGGGCCAAACCAGCTTCTTTATTTAAAGATTGATATTCACAGTATACAGAAAGACATTCACACATCAGTATATTAGGAGGTATAGCTTTGTTGGTGTAGGTGTGGACTTGGAGGAAGTATGTCACTCTAGGGACAGGCTTTGAGGTCTACTGTGCTCAAGCCACATCCAGAGTGCAACACATTTCACTTCCTGTTGCCTTTTGATCATGATGTAAAACTCTGAGCTCCTTATCCAGCACCTCTGCCTGTATGCAGCATGTCATGATGATAATGGATCTAGCCTCAATTAATGGTTTCCATTATAAGAGTGTATGTGGTCATGGTATCGCCTCACAGCAATAGAAACCTTAAGACACTGGGTAATGCTTTCAGGGATTTTGAGGCAATAAGTTTATAGGACTCGGTTCCAAAGAGAAACTTACAGGTGTTAAGGATAACAGTCTTATCATGATCAACAAAGCAAAGATGGGGGAGGGGGGAAAGAAGCAAGTGTCAGTTATTTGCAGCCACCAGAGATGCAATGCGCAAGCAGTTTGGTGGCCAGTGGCAATTTCTTCAGTGTGTAGGAATCAGACACACAGGTGGGATCTCACCTTTGAATAGGGAGGAAATGTGACTAAGGAATCATTTCCAAAACAAAACCCTATATTCCAATCATACAAATAGTCCATACAGACTCCTGAGATCTGGTGACCCATGTTTCTGTGGCAAGTTTCTGGTGGAAGCTGAGGTTTGATTGAGGTATCTAGGATAATGTTTCTCCTGTGCTGTATTTCTTCATCTGTAGCACTGTGCACTAGAGGGAAAACATAAATAGCCTATGTGTACAGAAAAGGAACAGTAACAATATTTTAAAGGGATAAAGTGCATACAGATATTAATATTGATAAAAATACTCTTCAAACAGGGTATTAAACTGTGGGCTGAATCTGGAGCATCACCTGTTCTGGTAAATAAGGCTTTATTGGAATACAGCTAAACTCATTTATCAATATGGTGGGTAAAGCTTCTGAAATAGGGAATAAATTATTTATTATTAGATCCTCACAAAAAATTGCTGAGTCCCACTATAAGCGCTCAAAGAAAGAAATGAGGTAAATATATCTTTTATTGTTGAAAGGCTGTGTCTGCAAGACAAGAAACCTATGATTGAGTTCACACAGTGAACATAAACTACAGATGTATTTTTCTATGTACTCTTCTGTATCTTTCAAGTCTTGTGCTGTGGATCATAAATTACATACGTGTAAATCAATGTTTAAGTAAACATAGGTACATAGGGAAATAATCACCAGGTTGTTTTGGAGCTACTTGATAATGGCTTCATTAATGATGTATTGATGATTAAATTATTCAGCTTAATCATTCTTAGCCATTATCCTTACATTTTGAAAATTATTTAAAACTTTTAACTTTGATAAGCATTGCATTTTCCTATATCTTCATGTTTTAATCAGTGTCTTTTACTCACTGTACGTTGTTATAAATTTGGAGAATAACATATTTACAAATACTACAACCCTGGAAAACATTGCTTGGTTTATTACTGCTGCTATAATGAAATACATAGACTGAGTAATTTACGAACAACAAAAATATATTGCTTAACAAAAGAAAGACTGTGAAGTCTACAATGAAGGAACCAGATGAAATACTGGAATTGCAAGCTGTATATAAACTCTTCATTTGCAGGCTATATTCGCAGAGTACCAGATATTGAACTGATATTTCCATTTTTTTCAATCTATGATTATTTATTATTGACAGCAACAAGATAGGAGGAGACAACTACAATTTTACCTGGTATTATTTGTAAAACAGTGGTGGGGAACATCTTACAAAAGATTCATTTTTTAAATTCTTAACAACTATTGACAAATTCAGGAAGGGTAGTGCACACTTGTCATCTCAGCACTGGGGAAATAGAAGCAGAAAGGTCAGCAATAAATGACCAACCTCAATTACATAACAAGTACAAGGTCAGCCTGGGGGAACAGGCTGATATGGTGTCCTAGGCTGCCACCTAAAGCCATGTGATATCCATGTCTGTGGTCCTACTGCAGCTAGTGTCTGTTTTGAAGTGTATGGTCTATGTTAGCACCAGGGGTGTAGGACAGGAGAGCGGCCCCTTTCCAGACATGGTCCCAGTTGTATGGGCAAAGGCTCCTGTTGGTTATTCTGTTGTTGCTCTAAGTCCGTGGAGATCTTGCTGCTATGATTCTGCAGGACCAGTCCCTTCCTGCACTTCAGCAGATCATAGATGCGATGGATGTTGGGGTAGGTTAACTAAAAGCCTTGGATGTGGGTCTGGGTTGTAGTGGGTCAAATGGAGGTCCAGTTCTTCAGTAATTGAAGGAACCTTCATATTGATTTCCGTAGTGGCTGCATTAATTTACATTCCTAGCAGTGATATATAAGTGTCTCAGTTTCTCCCTAAGCTATGGCCGGCATTCAATAATTTGTTTTCATAATGATAGCCTTCATTATTAGATCAGATGAACTCTCAGTGTAGATGTGAATTTCACTTTCCTGGAAGTTGAAGACATTGAACCTATCTTCAAGATATTTATTGGCTATTTATACTTCTTTTGAGAAATGTTTGTGCAATTTCTTTAGCCATTGTTCTATTTATTTGTTCTTTGTACTTAACCTTTATAGTTCTTTGCGTAGTCTGACTATTAAACCCATATTGAAGAGCTGGAAGATTGTCTGTTTGTTTTTTTCATTTCTAACATTGACTGTCTCTCCACTCTGACAATTGTTTCCTTCCCTGGGAAAAGGGGTATTTTTAAAAATTGTTTCTTTGGAACTTTTTGTTTATTTGTCTGTTAATTTCCTATAATTCCATGTTTCAAATTATTGCTCTGATTTCCTGAGCTATGAAACAACTACTCAGAAACTCATCACCTAATCCTCTGTTCTGAACTCTTTCAACTATGCTTTCCCCTAGCAGTGCTAAAGCTCCAGGTCTTGTACTGGAGTCTTTCATGCATTTTAATATGTATTTTTGCCTCTTTAAAGATTATCTGAAACAATATCTTATGAACATCTGACAAAGTTATACATCAGATTCTAATTTTAAAATTCATTTTTGGTTCTTCGGTTGGTGGCAGTGATTGTAGTTGACTCTTGACATCTCATTACATCTTCTCTGCAAAAGGAATGTACATAGATAAATTTTATGTTTTCATTAAATTCTCAGAGACTGTGCTAAGTCATTTGCATTTAATACTTCAAATGACCTGCAGTGGGGTTCAGCAACTCCCTGACCTAAGGGTGTGGCCTCTGGGCCTGCTCAGGTGTAGAGTTCATCTATGACTTTCAAAGCTGTAACTTGAAGGCTTGGCCAGGACCAGCTTAAAGTTCTGATCCCTGACAACAATGCTCTCTCTGCTTCTCCACCTCCTGGAAGGAAGATCCACTATGGATGAGTAGATCCTATCACCATTTCCTGCATTTTATATTGTAAGTTGTTTGAATAAATGTTGACCTAAATATTCATCTTTCTATAATTATTGATTGGGACTATTAATCAGATTACAAACGGCACTCCAACATGGTGCACATGCACATACATAAAACCTGAGAAAGCTTTAAAAAGGTCTTTGAACACAAAAAACGAAGACGAGAACAGTTTCCTAGTTGTGTCTCTCAAGTGGGCCATGGCACATCTTGACACTCAGGCTTGAGTTACAAAATGGCAGGTTTGCAGCCTACAGCTTAAGCTGCAACAAGGCTAGCTCTCAAAGTCTCACTAGAGTCTCTGTACAAGCAAGAGCTGTGTATAACAAATTTAAAGTTACTACTCTTACAGACAAAACGGGAACAGAGTCTAAGAAAGCTTCTTAGTAGCGACATTTTCTCTTGGTGAGCTATGTTTGCTGGTGGTGAGCAGTGGTGCTGCTCTTTTAAGTGCAGCTTTGTGACTCAGCCTTGGCAGCAAAAAATTGTGTGGCTCTTTTAAGAGGCCCTGTTGTCAAATACTTAAATGGAGTTCATGAGCACTGGGCAGTGGCAATGTGGACCCTAAAATTCCCCAGAGTTGGGATGGTAAATGTGGCCCTTGCTGGTACCTCTGCTGAAAAGCTAAACTCTTTATGAACCTAGACTAATAGCTGGGTGGAGGCAACCAGAAGTTCTAGCTAAGCCTTTAATTCTAACCATGTTCAGCAGATTAGAGGTATTGTCAGAAAAAGATAGGAGATATATCATAGAGAAAGATTCAGACAAACAAACAAGCTAAAACTTGTAAAAAGTTCAAAAGGTTTACAGTGTGTTTAAAAATAAATGTAGGCTTGGAAGAGGATAGTAGATATATTTCTGCCATATACAGACAGAAAATAAATGAAGAGTATGATTACTATATGTTATATTGTCATTGAATTATTTGACTGGTGAGGAAGGAGCAAGATCTGCTAAGAGACATTTTATTATAAAGGCTGCTGGATTAATTCAGCCTATATATTTTGTAAATGGCTTGACTTTAAAATTGAAATCAAAAGATATGCTACTTTGGAGAATACGTTTTCTCTTTATTTCCACAGAAAATGAAAGGCTGTGGATGTAATTGCGGTTAAAGAAAATAATGTTTAATCAAGGAAGACCCCCTGAAAAAAATCTCTGATGAGAAGAGATAGCAACATCATCTTCCAGGCTGCCAAATAATATAATACAGCCTCAGGACCCTTATACAACATCAGGAAATAGTAATAGAAAGCTATGCCCAAATTCCCAAAATATTGTCTATAAATGCTTGTTTTCATTATAAATGGTTAATAGTCATAGGTAAAATCTTCCTAGGTATAAAGGAGGATATGATATAGAAATGATAAAAAGATTATTGAATTTACTTTGATTTTTAAAAACAATTATTAATTTAAAAATATATTGGTATGGGTTTGGTACATTGAAATAAATTTAAGGTTAATTTTGTTATACTGTATGTATATTTATACACTTGTTTAAAGTATTATGTTTATGTAACTCATTTAAAATTATAATGCACAATTAAGAAATACAGATTAATATTTACTCATCTATGGTAATCAAACTTACAGTCATGTTAGCTGGATTTTTTTAAATATACAGAGATATATTTCAGTTAGGTAGGTAGCCTTCAAACACCTCAAAGACCTATGGAGTAGGGTATTTAAAATGTTTAAGGAGCTTATACTTTGCTGGACAGTAAGACATGTTTGCTCCTGACAGCATGAATCTACTGCAAGTGGATGATGGGTATCAAAGGAACTCCATGTGGAGTTTACTTTCTTTGTGGCAAAAGTTAGACATTGAGAAAGAAACTGTTCCTGCTTCCACTGCCTGACAGTATGGTGTATAAACTGGACATGTGGGACCCATAGGAAAGCTACCTTTAAACTTAGGCAGAACAAGCTGAGATGGTCTTTCTGGTTTCTTCTTCGCATAGAAAACTGCCAGACATTCTGCAGGACACAGGGAGAATCGGCCAATGTAGTATTCCAGAATGGACAGGGCAACCCTTCTAATTTCCTGCTTCACTGACAGATATGGTAGAGACTCTAGGCATGTGGCTGAAAATGGATGCCCAGTGCTACAAAGGAACTTTGGTGACTGTCCAGATAGCCAGATGTCTCTGTCATTTCCTGATTTTGGAAGTTTCTTGCAATGCCTTTTCTGTATACTTGGGTGATATTATATCCTTCTGTTACCTTTGATGGAGCTGAAGATTAGTTATAAGCATAGTATTCTTTACTTATAATAAAATGTAAATTAGATATGAAGCTTTGAATTCACAAGGATAAAACAGATGACAGAATATTTTCTTTAATTTTGAAAAGTACAAGAAGACTAGATGGTGTAACTGTAATTCTTGTTTTATAGTGTTTTATTATATGTGATTTTACTATGTTAAAATTGAAACCTTCCTTTTTGGTTAGAGAGAATAGAGGAAGTGATGTGGTATGTCTTCCTATACATTGTGAATACGCGCTTTTATTGGTTAATAAAGGAAGAGCTTTGGCCTTTGGTAAGGTATCTGAGAAGCAGGAGGGAAATCTGAGAATGGATAAATGGGAAGGAAGACCGTGTAGTTAAGGCTTTAATCCTAGCCAAATTCAGCAGATTAAAGGTATATACTGACCTAAATATACATGTCTCTGTAATTATTGATAGTGATTATTAATCAGATCACAATAACCCTCTGAGTTGAATATTTTTCTTTAATTTCCATTTACTAGATTAATAATAGGTATTATTGCATTTGAGTGTGGCATATGCTCCTTGGAGTCATGTTTGAATACGAGTTCCCCAGCTAGTAGCACTCTTTGAGAACGTCGGGGAACCTTTAGGAAACAGAGTTTTGTTGGAAGAATTGGGTCACTGAGGACAGATGTGGGCCTTGAGAGCTGAACTTGGTTTTCTGTTCAACCTCTGTATCTTGAATATAGATACTGTGTGACCAGCGACCAGCCAGCTTCCTGCTCCTGCCACTATGTCTTCTCTGTCCTGTTCTACTGTTTTCCTCTGGAACTGTACACCAAAATAAACTCTTCTACCTTTTGTTCCAGAGTATTTCATCACAGAAACTGGGAAGGAAATTAAGACAGGCCTATGATTTTTGATACTGAATTATTTTTCCTGGCCCAAGAATCAGAAATTAGACTGATTCTCCCAGCTAGTGACTTTTATTAATGGGCGTTAAGAGTGATGAGATGTAGACGGAGTGCAACTAGCTGGCCTGATGAAACCAAGGTTGCCCTGTTCTGGGTAATGTGCATACGCATGCACACTAGCCACTTCCTGCTGAGTCAGCTTGGAGTCTGCAACTACACCTAGTGACTGGTGGTGACACATTGTCATCCAGATGCTGGAGACCAATGAAAGACAGACACACAACTAAGGCAATCCCCACCTGCCTATGGGAAATGGCAGTGTGGGAATATATAACTTGGCCCCATATTCTCAATAAATGAGTCTGCCATTTGCATCTCACCTGACTTCCAATGTCTGCTTCCTTGACATCGTGCCTGCTCACCCTCTTCCCCAAGGGATACCCAGATAAAATGGTCTGTAACAGTGAGACTCAACTAGAATCCCCTTTGAACCAAGCATGGGAATAATCTTCTTTGTCCATGAAGTTTGAATTGTAGATCTCTGTATTTACTTACTCTACTTCTTTGATTTCTCTGATTTATTTTTCACTCACCCATGTGTATCATTGTGCTCTTGCATTATATAATCACTGTTAGCTGCCTTGCATCCCTTCTGTAATAAATAAATGCACATAAAATACAAACCAAATCAGTCATCTCAGAAAGAGGGTGGGCAGTGACATAAAGTGATAAAGCTGCAATTACCAAGTAATTACTTCATTCCATTTGCATCACATTTTAATTAAGAATTCATTTTCTATAGTTAGAGATGTCTTCAAAATTATCGTCAATGTATCACCAAGTAAAAGGGATTTTTTTTTAATTCCTGAATTTTGAATGAAGCCTTTTTGTCAATATAAATGAGTGAATGCACCATTTAGCAGAACCAACGAAGCAGCCCACATCAACCCTGGAAAAGCAAATGTTCCAGAAAAACTTCAAATGATTAGGAGGAATGACTCATCAGGACTCTGGCTCTGCAGTGGACAGCTGAGGGGTTAATGTGGTGCAGCAGTGCCATGCTTCCATCTGCTTTCTCTCTCAATTCCTGACTGGACATCATCACCACAAAACAAATAGATTTTATTCCCCTTCATTCTTTAATAAGATAAGCAAATTTGGTCTGCAATTTAGGTTTAAAAAGTTGCCTTGTAGGTAATCATGTATGACTCTTGTGTTTCATAAAAGAAGTCACTCCCATGGATGTTAAATGCTTGTTACGATCACTCTAGTAATTATGCTTAACACCATGTCTCAACTTGAGAAGCCCCAACCTTCATCCTTTGGTATTTCATATGTGAGCATGCTACATATTTCATAAAAATTAAAAGAGTCTGATTCTCTGGTTGCTATTTTGTTTTTTACCAAAGGTAAGTTATTCAATAAAGTTTAACTTTTTAATATAATCTACTAATAGTTATGAATTTTAATAGCCATATTATTCTATAAGAAAAGCTGAACAAGAATTTTCTAGAAATTTCTTCCCATACAACTGAAATCACTTTGTGTATAGGATAAAAGATCAGAGGGGCTTGATTTTGGTAAGCATATATGGATATCCTTTTCCTCTTTTCAAGTTCAGAGATGACTGATGTGAGTCCATTGGCATGTAAAAGTGGAGGGGGGGGGTCTTCTCCAAGAGAATTCCATAATATTAATTTAGCACAGAAGAGAAACATCAATTTGATTTGCAAAGTAAGTTAAAAACACTGTCATTGGAAATTTTCAGAATAAAATTTTACTGAGAAAGATTCGTATCTTGTGAATGGATAGGGCTGGCTAGCAAATCAGATGAGGGACAAAGAAAGAAATGAGACAAAACTTTAAATTGGTGAAAGTTTAACTGTTTCTTATTAGGGAACACTCAGTTTGGGGTATCAACAGAAAATATATTGATATATGTTTCATAAGAACTGTTTATTTAAGATCAAGTAACTTTTGAAATTTTATAATTATATGAACAAATTTCCAAGCTTTAGAAAGCACTTGTCAGAAAATTAACTGAGTTTTCCATAGAGTTTGGAAAAAAAGAACATAAACTCCTAATACCACACAATACTGCTTCTCTGTCTTTATTTTCAATACATCCCTGGTGACAAAAAGGAAAAAAAAAAAAAACTTTATAAGACATCTGTGATTGCAGATTTCCTGGGTCTAAAAACAACCCAATGCTTTTATTACTCATAATGCAAAGCCTTTGAGGCTGAGCAAACAGTGAACACACCATAGGTTTTGTGTGTAGGTCAGTCTCCTGTGGACTTAATGATGGCAAGGGATCTGCAGCTGCCACTAATATTTCAGTGAGACCTGCTTGTCCTCTTCCGGCCAGAGTAAGGATGCTGAAGCCACTGAGTGGGACTAAGCTCATGAAGTCCATGAAGAGAATATAAAGGTCAAATTAAGCATAACTGTTGATGTCCCTCACAGATAAGTATAAGGGACCTTCCGAGTCCCCTACAGTTAGCTGTGACACACGGGAAATCTTAGCTTTGTCTTACCCTGAGTTCCCCACTCTTCTTTAAGCCATGTTTAGTGTTTTATTTACAAATAATCATATTTATAAAATACATTTCTGTAATTATCATTTATCTATATTTGTCTTTTAAATTTCATGCTAATTCTATTTCAGTTCTGTTAATTAACACATTGCACTGTTTATTTCCATTTATGACCATGTACATTAACAGTGACTGGAGACACTTTTCCATATGAAAATACTAAATAAAGTGGAGTAGTGGGATTATGAAACAATTGTTACTGATATTGTAGTCAAACAACAGAGGATAGTGATACTTAAGAAAATGGAGACAAAATAAACCCTCTGAGCATAGTAGTTTGTCTACTGGAGATGTACTAGGCCAATGCAAGATGAAGAACCAACCCCAGGAGAGCCAAGACTGTACATGAAATGGATGGAGCTGAAACTTCAAATAAACCAGTATTTCTAGAGTTTAATAGAACAGACTGTGAAAAGAGAATGTTACTCAGAGCAAGGACTCTGAAGACAAAAAGATGTGTGTAGCAAATCTTTAATTTTATGTTATATCAGCAGCTTTCAATTATTTTAGTAGAGTACCTGAAACACTACACTGAGAAGGAGATGTTTATTTTTGCCTCCTAGCTTTAGAGAGAGGAGCTCATCTTTGGTCAGCTGGCTAGTTGTTTTTAGCTGATAGGAGGCAGTGGATTGTGGCAGGGAGTATGACTCACCATGAGGCAAGAAGCGTAAAAGGAGACATAGTAATGCTGTTCATATATCTCCTAGTAATTAACTTATTACTAGGCCCAAAGTTTTGAAATTCCGTCAACTCCCAGGAATTCCAAAGTCAGACAAGCCTTTAATTTGTGGGCTTAGACATTTAAGATTTGAACTATATCATATATTTCTCAACACGTGTGTGGAAAAGTACCTAAAATCACAGAAAGACATATTCTAAGATTATTGTAATTATGTCTACAGCTCACAGTGACATATTTGATGTTTGCTGTGTGGACCTGTTCTGAAGAGACCTCCCAAAGTATGATGTGCTGGAAATTTGATCCTCATTGTAGATATATGGAATAGTTTTAAGACATTTAGGTGAAGTGGCCAAATGGGTGATAATTAGACCGTCAAGGCACCACCTATTATAGGATGATGCTGATGTTACAGTCAGTCGGTCTTCACAAGAGTAAATGGCTATGCACTATAGCCACCTACATTCTCCGTCTTTTCCTCTGGCAGTAATTTCCATTCTTAATTTGACATTTTGTAACCCATTTGGGTGGTGGAGGAGGGGGTTTCTTTCTTCATGAGGAACTAAAAAGTTGGACAACTTAGTCTTAGACTTCCAGGTCCTTAAAATTGTGAACCAAACCAGTCTCTTAAAAAAAAAAAACAATCCTAGGCATGTTGCTACATCGATAGAACATTGATCAATAGTCCTACAAGCCACGGGGACAACAAATAGGCCACCACATGATGACATCAATAAAATTTATTTGAGTCAATAGTTTCAATAAAACGTTGCTTTGAATTTGCCCAACAAAGCCTAAAAACACACCTAAAAAGGATTTCAAAGTAAATTTATTATGTGCAAATGCCCAGGAATATATATCAGATATATAAATGTGCATATGTATATGTATGCCTACACATAGAAAGACTGAGCAGAAAGACATCATTTAAAGTGTCTGTATTTCAACAAAAATTAATAAGCACTCAAACAGGAAAGTGCTACCAAGTAAAAATAGATGATTTAGTTGGATTTTTGCCATTATGGAAATACCTAAGAAACAGCTTATAGGATGAAAGGTTTGTTTGAATATATTTGTATCTTTAGCAGTTGCCATGGAATTCTGGGTCACAGGCTGTTTATTTCAGCCTTCTGGTCTCCTGGAAATACCTCTCCTTTCTATTGCTTCAGTTTTTAAAGGAAATACTGTTCTGTGTGTCCTATTCTGTGACATGTCTGATGGATTAATGCTTTGTTCTTGATGAACATATAGAGTCAAACAATTACTTCTTGTCATGTTCACAAATAGACTCCACCAAAGCCTAAGAGCAAGTCAGGAGCCACATGGAAAATGGAGAACCATTTCAAAAATAAAAATTCAAACAAACAAACAAACAAATTCCAGCTTGTATGGAAAAGCCCCACAGGCACAGGCTTGAGGCCTGCCTTTCCAACTCAACAGCTCTGTAAACTCTGTTAAGTATATTCATCTATGTCAGATATTTCTCATAAACATTGGATCTATTGAGTCAAAACATTTGAACTGCAGGGCTGCTTGCATCCAATGAGCTCTATTGCAAAGATCCTATCTTTGTTATAGCTTCCATCAAGCACTATACATGCTAAATAAGTTTATGCAAAGATTCTTCATGTTACCTCAAAATTCCAGAGTTTAACAAAAATTCTTCCATTCCTTGTTATATATTTATTGGATGGAAAATCATATTCCCCACTTTAATGCAGACAACCTAACAGAACACTAAATCCTAGATAGTCAATATTTCAAAACCTATATTTTTTTATGTCTCTTTATCTCTCATCTTTCATCAAGAACATTTCTGAATAGGAAGTCTCTGGTGTTGGTTTCTTCAGATTCACTTAGTATACTGTCTCTCACATAATAAATGGACTAGGTATCCCATGAGATATCAAGTTGATTAAAAAGCCATTTAACGTGTCTTAGTGGAAGGCAGAAAATGTGACCTATCCCCAGAGCAGGATAGTAGAAATATGTCTTCATTCCTGTAAAATGTTCCTGTATTATTGAGTTGAATGACAAAAGCAAAAATTACCCTAATTTAAAATGTCAGCTCCAATGAAGCCATCACATCTGTAATTAACAGATTAAAACTATCAAAATAGGATTATTACCAGCGCATCTGTCTTTTGTACAGGCCTTTCGAAGAGCAACTGCCTCCCTCAACTAACTAGCTTCTATAATTTCTCCGGGGATGCATTATAACGTCATGATTTTGATGAATGAATGTTCTAGGTATAGAAAATCCATAGGTTTCTTCTTGGCCCTCTCTAACTTCCCTAACATCAAGAATAAGAAGAGTTTCAGCAGTTACTTCCCAAATATCCACTCAGATTTTTAATATTAATTATAAGTGCTTGACTAATAGCTGAGGCTTATTACTAACTAGCTCTTACACCTTAAATTGACCCATTTCTTGTAATGTATGCACTGCCACTTGGCTAGATACTTTTTCTCAGCACAGTGCGCTCATCTTGTTTCTTCCTGTGTCAGCTGGCAACTTCTCTGACTCCGCCCTTCTTTATCCCATCATTCTCAGTTTGGCTTCCTGCCTAACTTTATCCTGTTCAGCTCTTGGCCAGTCAGCATATTTATTGAACCAACAGCAGCAGCATAAATTCATAGAGTGTAAAGGAATATTCCATGGTCGATGATTATTAAACAGGGAACAGCTTGCTTCTGCCACTGTGTATTATCACACTGAAGTATCAACATGTCTGTAATCCCTCCAACCATTTCTCCCTGTTGGCACACAGAATTATTACACAAAGAGCAACTTGTGCATGCTTGTTAGGTGCAGAACACTTTAAAATCTATCACTACGCCAGTGTGTAAGGGCACTTCAATGATTCGCATCTTGGATTCTAGATCTATATCCTAACCTACATATGAGAACGAGGCTTTTTAGTTTGTACTCTTTCAGTCTAGAGCTTCCCTCCTCTTCTGTGACCAGCACAGTTCCCTTCTCTGCCCTCAGGAACTCAGGATTGATTGCACATGAGTATATATCTTCCTAGGAACTCAGATGTTTTTACATGTGCTGAGCATAGCTTGGCATTAAGAGTTTGATGCTTTCACTGGTCTCTGTCATTTTGCCATTAAACAACCAACTTTTCCTTTCGTCTCCAGAGTTGAAATCATTGTGTAAATTTTCAAGGAGACTGGTGTCTGCTCAACCAGTGCTCATGCTTCAGTGAAGTGAGTAACCTCTGAGTCTTTTCATGACAGTGTGTAAGTAGGGTTCCCATTTGGCTGATCATGTAGGGATTAGATTCAGTAACTTATTGTTCTAGACTCCCAGGTTTCTTTCTCTGTAGTCTAGTAAAAAGTTCCCAGCCTTTAAGCTACCTGATTACAATCCAAATATGAGCCGAGGTTGCAAAGTTACTCAAGCCAGTATATGTAACCACCATTGCTGAACACTCTGGCCATCACTGAAGTGTGTGGGAGGACAAATACTGTGAGGAATCTCAGGATCAGACCTATTGCCTCTGAATTAGAGATCCAAAGGACACAAGGTACCATTTTGAGTGGTCTTTGTGAACATTGCCTTATCTTCTCTGAGCTTGCTCATATTTCTCAGAAATGTTTTATGTCCATGGGATTTTTGAAATATTTTCTAATACATACTTTTGACTCTCATTGTTGAAGAAAAATTCTAATATTTTGTGTTTTCAATTTTTTGTGATATGTTATCATCACAGAGGTGTTAGTTGTAATTCAGTATTTTGCAGCTTTTTGTGCTAAGTTTAGGCTCCTTTGTAAATTCTATATTTTGGCTTTATAATAATTTTTATGAGATTATCACATAGCTGTACTAATATCTACACATTAAGAGAAAAGTGCTATTCCTCGGGTACTTTTTAATTTGCTCTTGTATCCAAGGAAAGGACTTTCCTTGGCCTGGAACCTTAACAAGTAGGACAGGCTAGCTAGTCAGCCAGCAAGTCTGGGCTCCACTTTGTTCTTGCCTTCCATTTCACCACCAACTGTAGGCGCTGCTGCACATGGCTCTTTACACAGGTTTGGGGGATAGAAACGCAAGTCTTCATGGCCACAGAAAATTGCTTCATCAACTAAGACACTTCTTCCCTCCTAAATGAAGATTTTTTTAAAAAAAAAAATTTAAACTGTAAATTATCTATAGTACATCCTGAAGTTCAGTTTTCTTATCTTCTTAGTTTCAGAGTATATCTCAGTTCTGTTTCAAAAGCCTCTGTCCTCAATGAAAATATGACCCACTAGTATAATAGTGGTTATAAAGGAATATTAATTTTCAAATGATTATTTATTTTTGCCATTATTTTTTACTTCATTCAGTTGTCAATGGTAAGATGCTGTGGTTTCTATGTGCATTTGCTTGATGATATTATTGATATCATTATTTCTTTTTAGTTATCCAAATAGCATTGTAGTTCTTCATGTAGTCCAAAAAAAATAAGCGCCACAAATAAATTCGAAGTGCCTGCTGGAACTTTGACCAAAGGTGACCTGTGTTCTGACTTTCACTCTTCCAGATAATTCCCCGTTTTATTTATGTATATGTATGTTTTTACAAATATATATGTGTATATTGCATTTTTAACATTACATAAAGGTTTTACACTATATGTAGCATTCTTTATTCCAAATGCTAAGTCCCTTCTTAAATTGTGCCAAGGATTGTCTTATAAACATTACTCTAAAAAAATCTTGCAAATAAAAGTTATCACACATCTAAATTAACTGGACCTCAAATCTATCTATTCCAAAGGACTTGTATTGAGTTAGAACATCCATGAAGATGAGAGCTGGGGGACTTCTTATTGTATTTTACACTTCCACTATTGAAAATGTTTTTATTCACCTATTCACTGGCCAAGCTGAAAGTGGTCAATAGTCCTAGCCATCAGGGGATATAAATTAAAACTACCACCTCACCTGAGTCTAAACAATAATCATCGACAAATCTAACAGCAAATACTGGAAAGTATGTACATAGAAAGAAACCATTATTCACTGTTGGCGACTGTCTAGTTTAATACAGCCACCATGGAAGTCAATTTGGACATTTCTCAAAAATACGAAAATAGAACTACCATATGATTCAGCTAGTCTACTACTGGGCATGTACCCACAGAACTCCAAAGATTATTATAGAAATATCTGCTCCCCCCATGTTTACCACTGCTTTATGCCACAGAATTTCATTAAATGAGTTATCTAGCCTAACTAAACTTTACTGATGAATGCATACGAGTTTCTTTTTGCAAACTTTCTTTTTATTTATTCTATCTTTCATATCATGAATCTCAATCTGTTTCATCTCCATCTCCATATCCCTTCATATCAGTTCTCAGCCCTTGTACCCCCTTACATAAAATAAAATTTAAAAAAGAAAAAAAGTAAGAGAGAATAAATACATGTTGCATATTTAATACAACTTGTCTGGAATATCAGAAAGCAAAATTGCCAACAGCCCAGTCACAAAGGTCAGGGTCAGGGAGTGGTGACCCACATCTTTAATCCTATCACTCGGGAGACAGGAGATCCATCTGTGAGTTCAAGGCCTAATAGCCTGGTAGTGTTAGCTCACACCTCTAATCCTACCTCTAGCAGAGTTGAACAAAGAAGTAAATTAGCTGGGGAGGGGTATATAAGGCAGAAGAATGAAGAAATTGAGCCGTTCTGTGTGAATTAAATCAGGCTGAGGACCCATAATGATAAAACTTACTTCTGATTGCTGCTGCACCATTTATACTAAGTCCTCACTGGGTTTCCTCTTGGATATTCTGTTGTGTCCAATCTCAAGGGGATCCTATATCTTTGATTCTGCAGGACCTGTCCCTTCATGTGCTTCAGCAGATCATAGATAGGGGAGATGTTGTGGTGGGCCAACTCATAACCCTGGTCCTGAGCCTGGATTTGTTGTTGTTTGTTGCATGGTTTGTCAGCCCACCAGCTCTCCCTTATCCTCGTGATCTGTGTGAGCTCTCTAGAATTGCCCTGGTTAGATCACCCATAGCAGCAATGAGCAAAGGATGGACCAATTCTTCTGCTTTCATGACCTTAGGGTTGGTTCACCCACACCTATACCATCAGAACCAGCTCTACTTTGTTCCTTAGGTGAGGTGAGGCCTGCTTTCCTGAGTGTTGCAGCTGGGGAGAGGTAGAGACAGCTTTCCCCCCCATAACCTCAAGGTCAGATCATAAGGGACAGACGTCTTTCACTCTTCCATGGTAGATGAGGAGTAGGGTCAGATCTCCCATACTCACATTCTCATGATGGCTCACTATTGCCCTGGTTACAGGGTCAGCTCTACTGTGCTGTGCATGCAAAGGTTGAGGCCTGTTATCCCTAGAGCTGCAGCAGATGAGGGGCAGAACCAACTCTGTGCAGCTCTAACTTCTCAGCATTAGGTAGTATTAGGAGCCATTGACATTAGCAAAGACAGTGTATGCCGCAGGGCCATAGACCCAGAGATGGACCATTGCAACAGTCCAGGTCTGATCATCACCTCAGGTGGCAAGCAAGACACCTGCCTCAACCTACTTCTCACCATTCACCATTTTTACCTCTTCATATGTGCTTCTGACTAGGGGAAATGAACCATTCTAACAAATTCTCTCTCTCTCTCTCTCTCTCTCTCTCTCTCTCTCTCTCTCTCTCTCTCTCTCTCTCTCTCTCTCTCTCTCTCTCTCTCTCTCTCATACATTTATTCACCACAATAGTGCCAGACTGACCAGTACAGCCACCTGGCTTTCATCCTTTGCACTCTGGGCTGGCCACCCTGGGCATGCATACATGTGGGTCTCCTCATCTCCCTCATGACATGTGTGTTTTTTTTAATATACTGCTTTTGATCGATTTTATAATTATCTCTGTATTATAAGTGAGAGGATAAGTATGAAAGTGGACTGAGTTTATATAATTTAAACTTAATAGTGCTTGCTTCTGAAATGGTTAGCTCGTTTTACCATAAGGAAAGTAGTACATTTTGTAAAAATATGTAATGCTAAGTCATTTGAGATTATCATATATTTGTATTTATAATACTCTAATATATAAAGAGACACATCTGTTGTAGTGGGTTCGCCGGTTCCGTGCAGGCAGAGGTCCCAGACCCACAGACCTGCCGCTGGAACTGCTTAGCCGCCCGCCGCCCGGGTCTCCAGAAACGACTCAGACGCTTTTATTTATTTCATGCTGTTTGGCCTATGGCTCAGGCACATTGCTAGCTAGCTCTTATATCTTAAATCAACCCATTTCTATTAATCTGCGGGCCACGTGGCCCGCGTGGCTCACCCGTGTCTCTTTACATGTTGCTCCTTCGGCGGCTTCAGCGTGGTCTGCCTCTAACTCCGCCCTGCTTCTCCTCCCCAAACTCCTCCCATTTCTTCTATGGTGCCCGCCATGACCCAACACAGCACCTTTATTTAAAGATAGAGCACACACAAATGCATTCCCACACACATCTAAGCATTGTTTCAATTTAGGAATCAGATAGTAGTGAGTTTCTACCTGAGAATGTAGCAGATTACATGTATATTTCTCTACTGAGTTTTTTTCTAATTATGCTGGAGCTTCCTATAAGCCCTTAATATCAACAATTAACCTCTAACATAATTTTTATACAAAATGAAATAAAGTATCTTTTAGTCTTTAAAACTGAATGTATTGTTACTTTGTATGTATGTGTGAGTGCTCACAAATTCCTCATGTACTTTTATTAATACACATACAAAGGCATTTCAGGAAGCAGCTGTGCAACTGGAGAATAAATATGGTAAATTTCATATCTGACATCACATATGAAAGGCATTTCAATGAACTTTCAAACTCAAAGGTACTAACCACAGTGCTAGAATGAGACCAGAACATCTTGATCACTAAAACAGTACAAAGTCTCCTTGGCTGAGGTTTAGATTTGCATCTCAGAATTCTACAGCTTCCAGCCTGGTCTTCCTAACACAATTACAGGAGAATGAATTTACTTGCAAATATGATAAGCACATTATGTGGGTTCTTCAAGCCTAATGCATTCTGCCATTCTTGGAGAGCTATATGATAACTGGTTCAGCAGTTTGTGCTCTATTCCTATAAACATGAGCTGGCATTCTCAGAGGTCACATGTCACACTGAGGACATTGAATGTTTCAGTAAAACCATCCCACTAAAAATATTTCCAGAATCCAAGAAACAGAACATCAAGAGATCCTTTAAGACTCAGGAAAAAAAAAGGTGTCTCTGTGCTCTGTATCATGTTAAAAGACTAAGATTCTAACAATGCAATGTATTTAATTATTGTCACAAGCTCCTCACAATCAGAGAAGGGATCTGTTGATGGAGCGGAGAAAGCAGAACAGGTTAAAAATGTTGTGACAATTTCTTTTTTCTAATGACTGCATATCCTGTAAAAGGTACTAGTTTTCAACAGAATAGTTATGATTTGCCTTTATGTACCATTATGTCTAAATTATTTTATGTTCCAACAGTGAAAATCATTTTTCTCCTCCAATTTATATGACAAACATAAATGAATACACAAACAAAGTCCCACTGGTTTAATTTGGTCTCCCCCTGCATCACCATAAAGGATACACTTCCTCCTGATACAAGTGATTAGAAGTAACAACTGTTGCAATTCATTCATCTCAAAAAAACAAATTTATAAATATGTACTTAAAATGAATGTGCTGTTCTCATTGAGGAAGGTAGGAAGGCTGGAGGCTGTTCTTGAAAAGACAAAGCACAACGATGCTTAAAAACAATGGCTCAAGGCAGGCATCGCTTTAGTTAGTAATTTATCCTAGAAAAGTACAGGTGACAGAGAGGGGAGATTTAAGCAGCTGTATCTAATAAAATAAGGTATTAAAAATTCTTACTTAATGTTAAAACAACTACCCATGTGTTCATTCATTTTCCGAAGTAAGAGTGAGTCTGGTTTTGTGCAGAGCTAAAGAACGAAGACAAATCCAAGATTATAGGTTTCTTCTCAAACCTACATAGTAAGTATGGGAAATTGGGTCAACATAAATTCCTTAATTAGATCAATTAGAAATTCTTAGACACACACTTATAAGTGAGTGAAACAGAAAACCAGACATTCCCCCAAAAACCAAAAGCAGTGGATGGAGGGGTCATGCTGGGAGTCTGTGTGGTGGTCAGGACAGCCTAGAAATTCTAGCAGAGTACCAAAGATTAAAAATAGGCGTCCCGACCCCCAGGACTTCAATGGGGTCCCAGTCACTTCTAGGGTAGGAATGGGAGGAACAGAAGATGTGAAGAAGGGGGGGGGGGTTAGTGAAGGGGCAAAACTTGGCTTAGTGTTAGGCAATTATGCATCAAGATCAGTGTGTTCTCTTGTGGCTTTTCTAAGGACTATCTTAGTCTAAAGAATGACAAAGGATGGAATTCTTTAGTTGACTCTTGGCTAGTGAACCTGTTCCTGACAAATGGGGATTAGCCTGTGCCTTGATGATGAAGGAGAACACCAGTTTTTCCCACATTCTAATCTCTCTCTCTCTCTCTCTCTCTCTCTCTCTCTCTCTCTCTCTCTCTCTCTCTCTCTCTCTCTCCCTCTCTCTCTCTCCCCCCCCTCCCCCCCCTCTCTCTCGTGTGTGTGTGTGTGTGTGTGTGTGTGTGTGTGTGTGTGTGTGTGTGTGTGTGTGTGTGTGGTCAGGTATGTACACTATACTACATGTCTGAAGATGAGATGACAACCTTGGGTATTAATCACTGTTTTTCACCAGCTGTGATTCAGGGTTTCTTCTTTGCATTCTGTGCAGAAAGCTAGCTGCCTCTTGAGCTTCCAGGGTTCTCTTTTTTCCACTTTCCATCTCAATCATCTGGGACCACAGGTGGCACTGTGTATGCCTTACTGTGGGTTTTAGTCATTAAAATTCAAGTCTTCACTATTGAGTAGCAACTACCTTCCTACTGAGTCTACCCTCCCAGTCCTCTTCCTTATTTCCACAAGCCATCTTTTCAAATACAAACACTTCAAACAACAGAGTGAAATGTTAAGGGATCTCTTCATCTGCCTTTATCTTTGAAAATCTGAGAAGATGCTGCTGAAGCCTGCGTCTTTTTATTTATTTATTTTTTTACAACACTGACTTTTTAGGGAACTGGATAAAAAGAAAACTCAACAACAGCCGGACCATTCTGAGTCTACAATCCTATACCTGTTCCCACTAGATACTTTTCTCTTCATTAAGATATATGAGCCCCAGCTGTTTGAAATGAGGAAAATGCATGTAAAATTAAAGTGATTTAATCTTTGTTATATTGTAAAGACTGCACATCTCTGATCAAGTCTCTCCATGCTTGAAATGAAGCAGTAACTAGAGGGCTTGACTCATTACATTGTATTAGTTATTTTAACAACCTGTGACCAAAATACGTGACAGGAACAACTCAGTGAGGAAAGGTTTATCATGACTCATAGTTCCAAAGGGCTGACTCCATAATAGCATGGAAGTAGGCATGTCTCTCTTGGTCACTGTGGAGTGGAAAGCAGAGACATATCTCTGTGTTATCTCTATAACAGAAGGGATGGGGTAAGAAAATCAAAACAACAACAACAACAAAAAGTGGCTTAGCCTTTAGAGGTTCAAAGTGTTTTAAACTTTCTGTTCTTAGCTTTGTGTGTGAAGTGCATTGATCTATTGCCTGGCACTGAGGAGACTTCTTGCCCAAAGAGCAAAATAGGATAAGGTGTCCAGACATCTTAAGCAAACTCTTTAAGCAAAACACTGGTCAGTTTTCTGGAAAGATGGTTTCTAACCAGAATATCCTGAAACAATGGATATATGAAACAAATATTTTCATACTAACTTGGTTCTACTAGATAGCTGAAATATGTGAGATATTTGTGTGTTTTATATATATATGTAAGTTCTGTTATTCGTAAAGTGAAGTTGTGGTAGCTCACTAGAAACCTTCTCATCTTATCTCAAGGGAAAGAAAAGCAATGTTGTAGCTTATATTCCCTTGCAGCTTCTGTCACAGCTCATGGATTTTTGGTACACTCATGGGAAAGCATTGAATTAAATATTGTATGTTATTTCTTGAAGAGACATCAGAACAAATGTTACCAACAATTGCAACAAGCATCATGGCCCATGAGCAGTTGGAGAGAAACATCTCTCTTGCAAACTTACATTTAATCTATATACGAAAAATCAAACAACATTTTATTAAATTGATAAGCTGTGTAGTAACAATACAGTTTAAGAAATTTAGAGAAAAACAACGTGAAAGTTTGTCAGACAAACTGAGTTCCATAAAGATGAGCAAGACATGTGTTCATGGCACATACAAATACATAAGTGAGATATGAGTATTTAACTTAAAATTTATTTTCTGGGTAAATTAATATTTTTTTATAAAAATACCCAAAATATATTTTTAACATTGTAAGTGTATGTCATTCATATTCAGTTTACAATTTTACACAAATTTTACATTGTTTGCCTAACAGTAAATAATACTTGTTCTTCGATGATAGCTCAAGTTGTTAGAATAATGAAATTTACCTTCTTGGATTTGTCACAGTTCTGCAAAAAAAGGCTTTATTAACTGAAACTAGGCACATACTTTGTTCATAACTATAAGACCTGATTTTTTTCAGAGTGTTAGCATATGGTGTGAAACTTTTACTACAAAATCTTGTATTCTTCAGAGTATAGAGGCAAATTAAATTCTATCCACCTCTCATCAACAGTTAGTGTAAATCCCACCAAAAGAGAGTATGCCACTGACCCAAACTTTTTGATTGAATTAAGCAAGATTTATTTTCTAAGAGGTAAATAGGTAAACTGAACATAGGTAAGTAGGGCCTTTATAGACTCAAATCCACAAAGCTCAGGCTTTCCCAAAGGTTGAGGAATTTCCAGAGGAATTCTGAATCCCTAGGAACTTGGCAGAACATCTCAAAATTATTTAGCTGAACATTATCTTATGAAGAGTGTGGGTGTTATGTCAAGCTTCAGTCAGAATATAAACCAAATCAAATTCCAAGAAGTGTCAAATTCTAAGGTGTTAGAAACTTACATTTTACAGAAAATAGAAATGAACTTAATTTGACCTTGAAATAAGATGTCTTTCTGAGCCTTGGTTTTCATTTGTTAACAAACTAAACCATGGTAATATAAGGGAAGAGGATTTCCAGTGCTTAGTGGTTTTAATGGTCTCCCTCCATTGTTTTGAGCCTGAAGTGATGGATAACATGTCACTAGGAACTGGAAATTAGAAACCCAGGGAGAAGCCAGGAAAAAGACAGGCACCTCAAAGGTAGTTACTCAATGACCTATTTCCCCCAGCCAGACACCTATTTCCTGTCACTTCCATATAGCACCAAACTATAAAGGTCTCATAGATTCCCCCATTGATGAAGTCAAAACTCTTATGATAAAATCACCCCTCCTAAGAACAACCTCCTACCAACTCACCCCTTGACACACAAGACTTTGGGCATGATTTCAGTTCAAAAAATAATAGTTCATTCATGACTCTATGTCGATCTTATAAAGCAAATTTATTCAGTGAGTTTCCAAGTGTCTCCAAAGTTCTAGTGTTGTTCAAAAGTCCAGGTAGAAAATCTCCTTTGAGATTTATCACTAAAAAGGCAAAGAAAAAAAAAAAAGGTTATATACTTAACTTAGAACAATTCTAAGACATATGTATTATTCTCTGGTTGCCGTGATCAAATGTATCAGGCAAGGGGTGGCTAAGACAAGGAGGGGATTTGGGGATTTTATAGTTTGAGTTCTCTATCTCTCTACCACTGTAGCAAAGGTATGGCAGCAGAAACATGAGGCAGCTGGTTATACCTGAAGCAGAAAGCAGGCAAGGAGCAGAAAGTTGGGCTGGGCTATATGTCCACTTAGACATTAGCAAGGTCTCTTGGACCACAGCTAAAGCTGTCTCTCAGTACCTGGGTGGCTAGGCATGATGCAATGGATTCTGAGAAAACATCTTTCTAAACATCTTCTGCAACAAGGTTCCTACAGGAGCATACTTTTAGGGAGTCTTTTCAATGTATCTTACCCTCTAACATGCTTGAGCTTGCAAAAAGTCAAGTCCAGACAAAGTACCTTCAGGAAATGTTGTATCTTATGTGAAAGCAAAATATTTAGTTTCCTTTCAAAGGTTCTAATCTCTTGAGCAAGCTATGTCTTCCATGGCCCTAATTTTATACATATTTCTTTTAGGCCAAATTTTAAGTTCAAAATTTCTATTCTGTTTTGTGATGCTGATTGAAAAAACATATTTAAAACTATACATATATGTATATACATATGTATTATTATACATGATATAGAGCATAATATAAATGTATATATACATATAAGTATATATATATATATATATATATATATATATATATAGAGAGAGAGAGAGAGAGAGAGAGAGAGAGAGAAAGAGAGAGAGAGAAAGCACTATAAAAGTGAGAGCAGTACCACCCTTGGCATACATACCCTGAGTTTTGTGATGCCTTGAAATTTAAACTCAGAACCACACAAAATAACTGAGCAAAAGCAAGACTGAACAAATTATCTGCCAGAATGGAACAAGGTGGGCCTCTAGCCCAGTTCCCAGTAAAACTCTCCTTTCCTGCTAACTTCTGTGAGTATAGCTTTTACTGTGCACATTCCCATCTACATTTTGATATTCTTACATCACAGCAGCATCATCCACTAAGCTCTAATCCAGCCTGTTCTTTAACTCTTCCAAGCCCCTTCCAAAAGCCAGTTGCAAAGGTTAATGAACCACAAAGTAAAATACATCACAACATGTTTCTACTCTCGGTTCCAAAATCTCTTATTAGTCAGGATCCTCTAGAGCAGCAGTTCTCAACCTATGCATTGGGACCCCCTTATGGGTCAAATGACATTTTCACAGCAGTCATTTAAGACCATTGGAAGCAGATATTTACAGTATAATTTATAGCAGCAGCAAAGTTACAGTTGTGGAAAAGCAACAAAAATAAATTTATGGTTAGAATAACTATGACATGGTACCCTGTATTAAAGGGTCAAAGCATTAGGAAGCTTGAGAACCACTGCTCTAGAGCTTGTGCGAGTATGCGTGTATGTGTGCGTGTGCGTGTGTGTGTGTTGGTATAACCTAATCTCCATTAATCAAACTTCTTGCATTTGCCATCAAAGAGTCTCCCAGCTCATCTTCATCTTTGAGGTATACCTGAGATAGCATCTCCTGTGGAAAGCTCCTCTCCTACGCTGCCCATTCTTGGCTTGCTTTCTACTCCAATGTTCATCTTTCTCTTCTTCTTCTACGTATGCCAATTATATCAGTCTCTGGGCTTCTTACCATGAACATTCACCCCTTAGGTAATTTCTTCTAATTCTCTTGTTTTAAATGACATCTAATATGCTAAAAGCTCAAGTTCTAAATCTCTTCATTTGAATATTCCTTTGATCTCTAGGCTGATAAATCCACCTCCTTAAATGTCATTTCCATCTCTCCTTAGGGTGCAATATGTGTACTGCCTACTTCAAAACCACTCTCCCTGCTCCCTTGAAAACCACTCTCTCTCCCTCTGTCTCCCTCTCTCTCTCTCTCTCCCTACCTCCCTCCCTCCCTTCCCTTTCTCTCTTTTGCTTCTGTCAGTCAGGTACATACTAACCTCAGGAAAGTTAAGCCACATCTCATTCACTGATATGTGTGAACTGGATCTGCCATTGAAAAATGAAAGAAAATGTGCCTGAAGATTCTCCTGAGAGAAGGCGTTTTCCTTCCTAAAGAAAATGTCTAATCCTTGTCTGTTCTCTATCAATTTGCTGTCTGAACAAGGCTGTCTGCTATGGATACTCTCCCACCTTTTAAATTTTATAAAATTTATAAATTTTATAAAAATTCCACACAGCTTATTCACAAAAGAAAGAATAGCTGAATAGCCTTAATTCACTGGTAGCATGAGCAAAATCAGTTTCAATTGGATAATGTAATAATGTTTTAGAGCAAGAGGAAGTAGGAAATTTTAGAAGCACACACACACAGAGAAATAGAGATAAAGAGAGAGAGAGAGAGAGAGTTTGCACACTCACATTCACATTGGCCATTTGTTCTGCTCCTCTAGAAGAGTATCTACATTTTCTACTCTTAACTACCCCATGGTTCTTTGATGTGGGAATGCCTTTCTGTATGCTGTGAATCTCAATCTTTAAATAAAGGAGCTGTTTTGGGCCATGACAGGCACCATAGAAGAAGTAGGAGGAAGAATAAGAATAGGTAGGAAAGGAAGGGCAGAGTCAGAGGCAGACCGAGCTGAAGCCCAAAGGAGCAACATGTAAGGAACACGGGTGATCCATGGGGCCACGTGGCAGACACATTAATAGAAATGGGTTGATTTAAGATGTAAGAGCTAGCTAGCAATGTGCTTGAGCCATAGACCAAACAGCATGAAGTTAATATAAACATCTGAGTCATTTCTGGGGGCCTGAGAGGCGGGCAGTGGGCTGCTAAGAGGTCTTGGGTGGCAGATCTGTGGGTCTGGGCCTCTGACCACCCGGAAGCAAGAAACCCGCACTACTACAGATGGCACCCAATGTGGGGCCTAGGGTCAGGATTTATAGTCGGCTCTGCCTCTCATCAGGTATGAATAAAGTTCTGTGTCTAATCTCCAGCACCACAGCATAAAATGGTTATGGTATCTACTGTTGGTAATTCCAGGACTCAGAAAGATCAGGAGTTCAGGGTCAGGCCAGGCAACGGTTCCTAGATTCAGTTCCCAGCACTCAGCTCTGGCAGCTCACAACTCCATATCCAGGGGATCCCATGTACACACCCTTGTAACTCCTGGGCACCATCTGTTGTAGTGAAGTTTCTTTGGTCTCAGGTGTCCAGAGGCCTAGACCCTGCTGTGCCAGACCTCTTAGCCATCCGCACCCCGAGACCAAAGAAACTCCACTACAACAGATGGCGCTCAGCTCCGGGGGATCTGGGATCTGATTCCCTTTGCATTCACATGCTCAGGCATACACCATGGCTCTTAAAAAGCAGCAAGGCATCTTATCCTGTGCACACATCAGAGAAGCTTTGGAACTTGTTTGTAAAAAGGAAACTAAAGAAATGATTGGCGAGTATGGGGAAATAGACAACATTGCTATACAGCAGGAAGAAAGCAAGGAGCACTGGAATACAATGTCATGTACCTATAGCCTGATATTGCAGAGTTGACTCATTACTACAGCAACATCTGAATAAAGCCCTTCCTCTAAAAGCTATTACACAAAATGGTGTATTTAAAAAAAAAAAAGAAAGAAAGAAAGAAAGAAAAGAAGGAAAATACTACCGAGTTTATTAGACTTTCCTCTGAAATTCCATTTTGTAGGACCAAAGCAAGGACTGACTCACATCTGCACAGCATTGTACACCTAAACTTAAAACATACAAGAAGATTACCCCTACCCTACCCTTTATATCGTGTTGGTTTGGATTTATCCAGAAGT
Source organism: Phyllotis vaccarum (assembly GCA_033318265.1). Classification (NCBI taxonomy): domain Eukaryota; kingdom Metazoa; phylum Chordata; class Mammalia; order Rodentia; family Cricetidae; genus Phyllotis; species Phyllotis vaccarum. Next base: position 146,031,224 of record JARWLC010000005.1, read on the forward strand.
TCCTAAAGTGATAATTTGATTTCAAGTAGTTTACTTAGCTAATAATGGTCCTAAGAAAATGTGATCAGATAATGGAAAGTTAGACAATGGAAGGAAACAGGTAAAGTGTATGCAACCAAGTAAATAACCAATGTGGACAACTGGAACAAAATCTTTAGGGATATATGGTAAGTGGTGTTGAAAGAATGCCTCACAGTTACCCCGTCTTGGGATAAAGAAGTTGTTGTTTGCATACCAGCTTCTGGAGGTCAGTTGCTTAATCTCTGATTTGTGGTAAAATTTCCCTGGCACATGCAGCCTGCTCTACATGTAGCTAAAATAATGTGTCTTTGCTTTGAATAAGGGGGAAGGGGACTCTGTCAAAATACAATACAGACCGTTAGAGTTTGAATTTGTCATCAAAAGTCCAAAGAATAAATCTAAAGAAACAACAGAATTTGCACGGCCATCGGCCTCAGCAGGCTGATTTCTAACTGCATCAGGTTCACCAGCAGCTAATGCTGCTTCTTCAAAGAATTAGTCAGTCAGTTTTTCTTTGAAATAAGTTAGGTGGGAAAGCTACTCTCCTCACTGTTGTCATTAATCCCAAGGCTTCAATCTACATTCCTCAGGTCCTAATGCTGGCTTTCATGTGTCTAGCAGGTGATCCACAATGCCTTTCCTCATTTGTACCTATCAGTGATCTTGAAAGGGACAGCCAGAAAACTGTCTAAGAACACTATACTATTCTCTTTGGCTTCTTTTGAAAAAAAAAAAATCTTTATATTCTCCTGACAGTGTAATTGTCCCTTTTGGTACAGTGGCTTATTTCTGTGACTACTGGTCCCCCGGAAATGAAGGACACAAATTAAATACATAGTAGTTTTCAATGGAAGCACAAGTTACCCCAAGAGGGGAAGGAGAAGTGAAAGTGAGAGGAGCCAGCCCTGTGTGATCCCTGTTGCTAAAAATTTTCCTGTGGAAAACAATCATTTTAATGGCTATCACAAAATTTACTCAATATTTGTAAAAGGAGTAATCAAAATGCCCAGATTATCTTCTTCAAACTATCTTGTTATCTGTATTTTTAGTGTCATTTGCTATTCCGTTACCCTGGACATTTCTGACTGTAGCAATATCTTAATCATAATAAAAAACTTGTATTGTAAATGGATACCTACATTAAATACATCTTCAAAATCCCATGACGATGATTCAGATATTTGTTAATTTATGTATAATGCTGTTTACCATGATACTGTCAGCATGGGAAGAAGGTAAACTCATAAAAACATGTTTCGGTGCCAGTGAGGGTGAGTAACTCTCTCATCTTTTCCCATTAAGCATGTCTGATTTAGTCAACTTTGTAGAAACTGACACACTGTTCTCTTCAGTGGTGTCAGAAATAAAGTCTCAGCCTCTGTCCTTGCTATTGGCAGCCCACGCAATGGGGCTCATTCATGGTATGGTCCTTACAGAAGCATAACCTTCAACCCAAACCCTTTGACTATTGCACTAACAGTACCAGCGCTGAGATTGAGAAAGATAAAAGTGGCTTTCCCCCCTCTACAGTTTATCTTCTGTGGTTCTCCCAAATATTAGAGCTGAATGTTATTAACACACTCCTCAATCAACAGTGATCTCTGTATTAGACTTTGTCCTTTAAATCTTTGACATATTTAAAACTAAATTCATGATTCTCTAATAAAATCCAAAATGATTAAACCCAGAAATCTTATTCTCTACTATATATGATCCAGTCTTCTCTATATGCAGGACTAGAAAATATTTGTAGTAGAAACCCTTGAGTTGACTATATATCTGTTTGTCTAACTTTCCATCTTGCCTTCTTTTGTCTTAGGGAATATGAGGCATGGATAACATGATGCTCTATATTAGCTGCTCAAACACGTCAGTTTACTTTGATCTCATTTAACTCTGACTTCAATCCTGTGACATACTTCATTGTTGAGGAAACAGAGTTTTAGACATGGTAAAACATTGTTATCTACAATGGGTCAAAGCTGATAATTAGACTTGGGATTTCCAATAAATCTAGTATTAGTTATACAGGACGAACACTCAAGCCTTCAGAGAATATTAAATCATTTTATTTGAGCCATTTTATACACCTCTATAACGACATTCTAATTTAAAGAAATGTGTTTAGATCACATATATAAATGTCTCAAATTTACAATGCTGAGTTAAATAAGATGACTCATACAAATGTGGTATGAAATGAGTAAATAAAAATAAAAAAAAAATGTGTAGATAAAAAGAGCTCTAATATATGATCCGGAATGATAATGAGGAATTATGTCATGAGGGTTAAGTGGGAGCAAGATAAGGAGGAGAGTGTGATGGAGAGATCCCCTGAGATGACCACAAAACACACTTTACAGCCCAAGGAAAGTCATTGCTATGTCTAACTGAGACTGTATCCATATATTTAGGGACCTAGGTATAGCCCAAATATCCAGAATAGGAGGTTTTTAAAGTCATAATCCACATCCTGGCATCTCACTATGCAGCTTCAGGAGAGGTGGAGTGCTTCACATACACAAGCAATTGACAGAAGCTGAGGTAAGAGGTTAGCTGGAGAAGAAAGTTTGTATAAGCAGGAAACTTAACAAATTTAGCTTAGACATTATGCCTTTGGGTTCCTATAATAGAGTTGGGTAATTTTCTATGACATTTGCTATAGAGGACACAAAATTCTAGTTAAATCTGAAATAACTTCAACAATAACATAATACAGAGAAATCTCTCCACTGTCTTGTCCTGTCACCATAGCAGAGAAAGGTGCTGAGGTGCTGATGTGCACACCAAACTCTACCAATATTTGAAAAAAAGTCATACAAACCTACTATCTTTGAACTGTCGTGTGTATGTGTGTGTGTGTGTGTGTGTGTGTGTGTGTGTGTGTGTGTGTGTGTATGTGTGTGTAATCAAAAATGTACACACACTAATATAACCATAGTATTTATTTTCAGGGAAACAAAAGAAGATTAGAATAGTTACTGTGTTGTTTGCATTTCCATTATTCTAAAAACAAAGATGCAAGAAAAACAATTTAAAAGAAGAAAATCTTATTTTGGCTCATGGTTTCAGAAGTTTACATCTCTGGTCTTATGATTGCTTGGCTCCACTATTTCTGCACTGTGATGAGATAGAAGACCCAGTGAGATGCATAAAACGGTGTTCTTCTCATGAACAGGGAGAGAACAGGGAGGAGCCAAAGAAGAATCTAGAAACAGATTATACCACTCAAAGGAAGCCCACATATCGTTTGAGGAATAGAAGAAAAATACAAAAGTCAGGGAATATCCCTAGAGATAAGCTGGGTAGACCAAATGCAACTGTGAGTTAGGAAAGGCAGCAGGAATTATCAAACCTTCCTTATCTGGGAACGTGGTGGCTCTGTCTGCCAAACAAAAGGAGAAATGCTTGCACATGTGTGTGTACATACTTAAAATTAACATCTTTCCATCTCTTTTTCTTTCTATCTTTCTCTATATTTATCTTTATATTTTAAACTTGTGAACAATACCCTACTGGCCTTTGTCTATTTCCAAGAAGTTCAAGGTCATTTATTAGGTTAAGGACTTCAGTAATCAATTTTTATTTCTGTACATAATGTTACTGATAATTTGTCCTTTTAAAATTTGAATGCCTCAGGTATCCTTTATACTTTTTTTTGTCTTGTAGAAATGATGCTACCCTTGGAAAATATTAATCAGTCATGACAATTTCCTTATTACATTACGCCAGAATGTTTCTGGTGTTTAATGACTAAAATGGGGCTGAATAATACTTCTCAAATATTTAGCATATACTTAATCATAAAACAATAGAATTATATAGAACAATTAATAGAATGGTGTATTAAAAATATTTTACTATAGAGGTTTCCTCTTTGGTAAACTAATAACAGTTGGATTTTACTGCATATAATTTTATATCTCTATAATTAACTGTGGCTTTTCAATTGTAACTTGTTCTTGGAGTGACATAACAGATTTTTTTTTTATTTAAAGTATTTTTTTAGAAAAAATCACAATAAACATTTTTTTAGTTTTGTTTCTTTCTTTGTTTAATTTTGTAAGTCAGAGTTTCTCTGTATAGCCCTGGCTTCCTAGAACTCAATCTATAGTAGCCTTGAATTCAGAGGTTCACTTGCCTCCCCAACACTGAGATTAAAAATATGTATCACCGTGCTCATCCACTCAACTTTGTAATATGAAATACCACCACTCTGGTTTAGTCTCATCTCAGATTAATATACCTGACTATACTACATGAATATACAAACCTAGTTTGAGTGAACTGGCTAAGTTTAGACATCCTTTGATGAGTGATGTTTCAAAATATTTTATTTTGCCTCCCAAAAAGTGTTCCCTAAGGGCTCAGATTTCAATCACATCTTCTCCAGAGGACTTATTACTAATATGACATATTCATTTGTGATATCAAATAAACAGTCAGCACTATGAATTTCTTTTCTCCAAGGGAAACTATTTTATGCCAAATTTTCCCCTGATTATGAGCTGCACAAAGGAGTTACATGTGTCTACATTGTAAATTTTCTATGGTGCACCATGACTTATTCAGATGTGGGTGTTTGGGGGCTATTACTTTGATATAAACCTGTGAGCTCTGTGAAGGTACAGACTGCATCTGTGGCATCTCTGGGGTCTTGGTACATAGAAAATGCTCAATAAATATTTTATTGGTTTTGCTTGAATGTGTTTGAAAACAAGGACTTTTATTCCAAAATTTGCATGATTATACCATTAGAAAACTTAATTGTGTATAGAACTCTGCTTCTAAAGTGTAGAAGGAATGCTTGTAAGAATAGCCCATCTTCTACATATTTCATAATACCTATGTATGTATGGACTATACAAAGGCTTTAAAAATGGTTCTTTGGCTTAAGATATTTAGTACTTTTAAAGAGAAACAAGCATTTCAGACATTATTTCTATCTATTTCCACCCAAATATTTGACTAAATCATTTGTACCTTATTTCAAACAGGAAACAATGGAGAATTGCAGACACAAAATAATACCTGAAAGTAAAACCTGTTAATACTTGAAAATCACACCTTAGCATTTTAAGCTCTAAACCTTTGACTCTTTGCTAAACTTATACTTTTATAAATATCCATGTTCTCATCAACAGTCATAATATTGAAAAGAAATACTTTCATCATATTGAAAAGAAATATTTAAAGAGTCTGTTTTTGAGGTGATATTTAAAATTAAGAGTAATATACAGCCAGATGCAAAAATGACAAAGAAGACCACAAAATAGACCTGTGCTATTATAGATACCGAGTATATGTTTTATTTAATAAACCCATAAAAATCCTTAAGCTAAAGAAAATATTTTTTGAAATCTTTAAAATAAATGAAATGAAAAAATGGAGAAGTAGAGAAGAAATGCAACCAAGAGCACTGGCCTAGCATGTATCTGGCCGGAAATCTGACACCAATGGGAGGTGGGGAGAAGTAGTTAGGGGCATGTGCCACCATCACTAGCCTGGGGAAAATATCTTTCTAAAACCAAATATTTTCACCTTATTTTACTGTACACATAAATAACTGAAATTTAATGTTTGGAAAATAATTATAATGGTCTATCAATCTTGATCATTAATTATTCTTGAAGTTTTACATGAAAATCTGTATTAAAAATTTAAAATAAATATTAATTATTCTATATTTTTAAATTGAAAACATCAATAGTCACTTTATTATAGATACATTAAGCACTGTTCCCAAATATGTATTATATATGTCACCTGTTTACTTTTGCAACCTTAAGGATAAATGTACACACAGCTGATACCATGTAAAGTAGCATGCCTTCACTCTCAGGGTGAGTTCCCTCTGAGTGTTATTAGACTGAAGCCGGTGACTTCTTGGCCTTTGGGCTAAGATGAAGTGTTGACTGTATCTAATGATGTGCAATATGGTAGACTTCATGACCAACAGTGATCCTTTGCTTTTTTTCTGCATTCACATAATTTGTACTATAACACCACTGTTCATTCAGCTTATAACTTACCTTTAGGCAATTAACTGAATAGGCATAGTGTTGTGTTGTGACTATTAGAAAACTATTATATGAGTTAGGTGTGGTGGAGTTGGGTGTGGTGGAGTTGGGTGTGGTGGAGTTAGGGTTGGTGGAGTTGGGTGTGGTGGAATTAGGGTTGGTGAAGTTGGGTGTGGTGGAGTTGGGTATGGTGGAGTTGGGTGTGGTGGAGTTGGGGTGTGGTGGAGTTAGGGTTGGTGAAGTTGGGTGTGGTGGAGTTGGGTGTGGTGGACTTGGGTATGGTGGAGTTGGGGTGTGGTGGAGTTGGATGTGGTGGAGTTGGGTATGGTGGAGTTGGGTGTGGTGGAATTGGGGTGTGGTGGAGTTGGGTGTGGTGGAGTTGGGTGTGGTGGAGTTGGGTGTGGTAGAGTTAGGGTTGGTAGAGTTAGGTGTGGTGGAGTTGGGTGTGGTGGAGTTGGCTGTGGTAGAGTTAGGTGTGGTGGGGTTAGGTGTGGTAGAGTTAGGGTTGGTAGAGTGGGTGTGGTGGAGTTGGGTGTGGTGGAGTTAGGGTTGGTAGAGTTAGGTGTGGTGGAGTTAGGTGTGGTGGAGTTGGGTGTGGTGGAGTTGGGTGTGGTAGAGTTGGGTGTGGTGGAGTTGGGTGTGGTGGAGTTGGGTGTGGTGGAGTTGGGTGTGGTAGAATTGGGGTGTGGTGGACTTGGGTGTGGTGGAGTTGGGTTGGTGGAGTTGGGTGTGGTAGAATTGGGGTGTGGTGGAGTTGGGTGTGGTGATTTGCTCCTTAATCCCTGCACTCCCAAGGCAGAAGCAGGTGATCTCTGTAAATTAGTTCAAGGTCTACACTTTGAGTTCCAGAAGCACACGGGGAGACCCTCTCTATAAAAAAGAAGGGAAGGAAGATGGAGAGAGAGAAAGAAGAGGAGGATAAAAGGGAAGTAGAAAGGAGAAGAGAGGGGAATACAGGAAGGAAGGAGCCAGAAGGGGAAGGAAGGAGAGAGGATAGAATTCCAGGTTAGCTCTGTACCAGGCAATAAATGTGATTAGCATTTATTCAGTAGTCCCAAGGAAATGGAACATGATGCAAAGTACCTGCAGTTTTTACAATCTGCATCAGCTAAATCACTGTCAGGTAAGACAGCCCTATTGAGATTATCAGTGACATAGCAGCTCCAGTTCAATAAGGTCCCTGAGGATCTGGGGCATAATACAGTGGCGCAGAGATTGCCTTACATGTGAGAGACCTTGAGTTCAATTCTGATACCAAAACATAAAAATAAAATATCCTTGTCATCCTGCTGGAAAATAAACCAAATTGTTGAGTGATCTGATTTGGTAGCTGCCCTGGCCCGCGGGATCAGTCAACAGAGGGTCTGGAAGAAAGAGAGTGGGACAAAGAATGGGAGGAGACGCAAAGAATGGAGACAAGGCTGGAAAGTCTGCTCAAGTCTCAAAGTTTATTGTAACTTGTTACAGCATATAAATGTTTCAGGGAGGCAGCCCCCAACCTGCTGATTACATCATCATCCAGGGTTGTAGCCCCCCACCTGCTGGCTGCACTACAAGGAGTAACAGTAACCAAAAGCAGGGGGTTAGTCATTGTGCAGAAAGAACAAAGTGTGCATCATGACATGGTGGCCAGGACCACAAGGAGCCACAAAATATATCATTCATGCTTGGGAGAGAACCTCCTGGTTCAGAGAACAGTTCAACAGACAGAGAAGAAGGAAGGGAAGTCTTTTCCACACTTGTGGGTCTCCACAGGTAGCTATTGCACACTATAACCTTGACAAGTAGCTAACCTCCACAAGTATTATTATTTGTTTGTCCTTTGCACCATATATGGCTGTTAAAGTAATCTCCTGCTTTATTAAGGCACGACAAGATTCTTAATGTCTTTAGCAAGCTTTCATTTATGAGGAAAAATAAAAAGGATTACTGAATGTATTATATAAAAACAAGCAATTTAACATATAAGCATTAAATTATAAATGGTGGAAAGAAAATGTTCTACACATTCTCATGTGGAAGAGTTGGTTATCTTGTGATCCGCAGCCAAGTCCACATTACCTTAACGTACAGATGGGCTGACGACGTGTATCACTCACACAGTGTGAAGCTTTCTCCTACGCTCATTGCCATTGCACTCTTATCCTAAATCACAATTATTTCTTGCTCCTCGATGCTTCCCCAAGCCACGTTTGCCCCACTTCGAGATGTTATTCATAAATTTATTGAAAACTTTCGCTGAGCTAAGTAATGATTTAGAACCTAAGGAAGGAGTAGTGAGTAAAAGAAGGCCCACACTCATATTCTCAAGAGTAAACACTAGTGAATAAAGAGAGACAAACCGATAAAACTGAGGAAACACCCTAGTTCTGACTTTGCTGCAGAAAAAGAAGTAGAGTGTAGCACTGTGCATTCTCTGCACTGGAGAAAAATTTGCCAAAGATGCAGCATGTTCCACCAAGCCTAGAGATTAGTGGTTTTGGTGATCCGGGGCTCTTTAATGATCCATCCAGGTATGCCTTACAGCCCCTTGTGTCCTGATCATAGAAGATATATAAGCACTAAATTTACCTTTTCTTTTCAAAACACACAGGATTCCCTTGCCTCAGCCTCTTGAGTTCACCATCACACCCAGCTCTGAAATTCAGTTTTTTGTGCAATTCTGTCACATTCACATTTTAGCCCTGGGCTGTGCCTCATCTTTATTCATTATGTAATTGCAGGAGATGATAATCTCACTATATGCTATGAGGGTGTGGAGCCCTTCTTCTACATTTGCTGTAAATCAGTTAATAATCATTTCAGACTTCTGTGAAGTTGTTTTAATCCATCAGTGTGTCCCAGCAGCAGCCATTTAATTTCATATAATAATTACTTGATGACACCATCCCAAATACCCCTTTTGTCCACTGATATAACCAGAGTTCAGCATCAAGAAAAGTCATTCACCTTTGGACCTGGTTTAGAATAAATATCTTAAATCCCTCAGAAACCATTACAGATGAAAAAGTCTATGATATAGATATATCTCAGGAAGCTTATTATGGGAATTTTTGAGTTTACATATGAGAAGTTGATGCAGCAGAATTGGAGACAGGAAGTTTAACTGTGGAGTACCTGGGCTGAGAATTCAGGGCAGACCAGTGGCATCAATAGAGATGCAATACACTTAGGAGGTTTCTCTACTTAGATCAATTTGGGCCAGACCTCAGTAAGCCCAAATTGACTGCTTGCTGGATGCAATCTGTCTCTATTAATTTGAGCACTCATTCAAAGAAACAGCTCCTTCGGACCAAGGTTAATTATTGGAAAGAAGAGTAGCTCTAAACCACCAATAATCAATTCTCCAGCTGTTAAGAAATGAGTATCTCCTCCCTGGAGGAGTGAATCTAGAGGGAATACCATAGCACTTCCTACCGCTGCCTAAGAAACATTCTCTCTCGGTCTCTCACATTGCAGTTTTCTTCATAGCACAAACCGAATTGCCATCATATTTTATCTTCTTGCTAAATTCCAAATTCCACGCTTCTCAGAGCAATTCTAATTAACTTCATCACAAAGATCACAGTGTTTGACATGGACTTGAACACTGACTATGTGTAGATATTTATTTTAAAAATGTAGACTGTGAGAAACTCCACTATTTTACCTGTGTGCTAGAGGGAGACAAAGAATACGTCTGTGTGCCTATTTTCTTCCTTCTGAGTATTTGTAACTACAAATTTCACTGCCCTCCCAAGAGAAAACCACTGCCTGGTGTGTGTTCCTATTATCTGTTAAGAAAGCACAGAGATATTAACAAATATTAATCTATTTATTAAAAAATTAAAGACCGTTAAAGATTAAAAGCCTCAAGGATGTTCAAAATTCAACTCAGAGATTATCAACAGCATATTACTGTGACCATGAATGATCCCCTGAAATCTATTTTCATACCAGTAACCACTGGGCACTTGACTGTTTGGCTCAAAGACCATCCTTGAGGTCCTCAACAGAGTTACAGGGTCTGATCAGTCAATGATACATCTCCTGGTTGTAAGGTTGAAGTGTTATGATTGCAGATACCTGTCTTCTCTCAATCTCTGTTGAACACCACCAAATTACTCATTTTTTCTGTGACTAACCACAGATAACTTCAATGTCTTTTTACTTACAGGAGGGTCTCAGTGGAGAAGTCAATAGTTTAGACTTGATTTAGAGTCCTAACCTAATATTGTTACCCATGAAAATCACTTTACCCTTATCTTTTATGTCACATGGCAGACTACTGTGAGTTCAGAAGATTTCATTTGGGAAAGCACTTATTTAATTATAAACCCTAACTAGATGGCCTCCTCCCACTAACCCAACACTTAAACTAGAAGAACTCCCAAAAACTCTGTGCTCACTGAGCTCTTTCCATAATTTCACTAATTAGGGCCCCCTGGAGCCTGTGCTTTAACTTATATCTCATTCAATAGAATAATAGTAAAGAAAGAGATCTATCATAATATTTAGGAAGAAAAATCTCATGATTAACTAATGAGCAGCCCAGATATTCTGTGTTGTTTAATATGAAAAGACAAAGGCTCTAAGATGTAAACATTGATCCCAATGCTTTCTTTAAAAGTCTTTGTCCAGTACAGCCTTCCTTCATTTAGCCCTTAAGCAACCCTTTCAATTAGCATATAAAAGTTGTTTTCAAAGGCATCTCTTGGTTCCACTTTCTAGAGTTAGAGGCTGTGTGAGAATATCGTATGAGCTTAAATTCATGATTCTACCATGAAGGAAATTGCAAAATTAGTCTGAGATTTTAGTTAGTTGGTGAATTATGTGCATGTACACACGTACACACGTCATCATGTGCCTGAGCAGGGCAGAGAACAACTGAGGAGCTGAGTCCTTTAACAGACAGCAACCCCATGAAAAGTTATAATTCTTTAAAAATAAATTTATTATTTATTTTAAGTGTGTGTGTGTGTGTGCCTACAATTGCAGGTGGCTAAGAGCCTCCAGGTTTTTTGACTGGAAACAAACTTAGATTCTGTGTAAAAGCAATGAGTGCTCTTAATTTCTGAGATATCTCTCTAGCACAGGATGAAAATTAAGCACATATTTTGAAATAAGAACTATGTAACCTTGTAGAATTCTGTGATTCTAGAGCAATTTAATAGAAAATTAAGTTATTACTAACTTTAGAGTAAAAAACAGAAAAAAGCCAATAACCAGAACCATGGTGTGCCCCATTTGGCCTATGGTTCCTGAGTTTGGTTAATACAAGAGATGAGTTCATAACTCTATTTGATCTAATATTGACTTAGTGTGAGAAGCAAATCTATTGCTAACGAAGTGTGGGAGTAACCTCGGGGGAATTTACAGAGAGTAATAGTCAGCCTACTGAAGGTAGTTTCATTGACAAGAGACAAAATACAGTTCCATCTCGGACATGCTTGATGTGTCAAGCTTTTTTCAAGCCCATGGGAGGCCTGCCCCTTTCTGAATGAAGACATAGGAGCAGAAGAAAAGGTGGATAAATGGGAAGCAAGGGTGACTGGGAGGAGAGAAGGAAGGGGAAACTGTGATCAGTATGAAAAATAAATGGAAAAATATTTAAATAAAAAATATAAAAGGTAATTAAAGAGAAAATAAGTCTGTATAATCAGAAAGAATATGGTATATCAAACAATGTGTCAAAGCCTAATCACAAGCCAATGTGTATATGTCCAAGCACATGTTTTCTAGGGACTCAAGATTGTAAGCTAGCATTTTGTTTTACATTTGTAAAAAATCCATTAATTTCTGTTTAATTCTAATAAAATTTATTTCTGTCACTGCAAAATGTGTAACTAGGGAAAAGTTGCTGTGTGAATGCACAGGAGTCTGTATGAAAGGGTCACACATCTCACAGTAACTTCACACGTCATCAGCCTTCTCTTGTTATAATAGTAATTACATAGACCAGACACTTAACAGTTCTATTTGTTGGCTACACAGACATTACCTGGAGCAGAATCAAAGTCACATATACAGATTTATTCTTGTTTTCTTGGGGAATCTCCAGTAGAAATAAAAAAAGATTGAAGTGGATTCAGAGCCAACAGTAGAAAAACAATGTAGATAAGCTCACCTTATCTGTTACAATAAGGTTTTCTTGGCCCTGGGTGGCCAGAGGTCCAGACCCACAGACTTGCCGCCCCAGACCCCTTAGCCACTGTCCACTGCTGCTTAGGCCCCAGAAATAATTAACACACTTATATTAATTTTATGCTGTTTAGCCTATGGCTTAGGCACATTGCTAGCTTGCTCTTTCATCTTAACTCAACCCATTCTCGTTAATCTGTCTGCCACGTGGCCCGTGGCTCATCTGTGCTCCTTACATGTTTCTTCTTGGGCAGTTCACTATATCTATTTACAGAAGAATTTCCTTACCAACTTTCACCTCAAGCCAACCACATTTGAGACGGTTGTTCTCCCCAAGAAGGAAGGAGGCCTGTCTTTGAGATAATGTTATGTTCAGTTTCTCTATCTGGATCCCTGGTCTTTACCCCCACCCCATACGCATCTGTCATTCCTGACGCATGACTGCTTTGTAGGATGATACCATTGAACTTACAGCATCAGTGGTCCAAACACTTCCTTGTAGTTATGTCCTTTTTCACATATATTAATTCTCTTTCTGGTCAATAGCCTTCTGAAACTTGACAGAAAGACCTACAATGTCACAGATTCCTACATGAGAATTCTGCCTCTGCCATTGCCCATGTAGAAGCCATATTTATCTACTTGTTGACTCCACCTTTATCAAATGTCAGATGGCAAGAGGGTTTTTCCATAGGTTGTTGTAGGTATAAAAATATGTAATGTGTGTCTGACATACAGTTTGAGTCCAATGTTATTAACCCACCATGGATGCCATGGTGACCCTCAATACCAGGTGCTTCAAGTTCTATCAGGCTTGGTCTCTTAGTTCTTATCCAGACTCCGAATCTTGTTTCAGCCTCCATAAACCTATAACCTATAACTCACTGCTTTCTAGGCTTCCTGCCCAAAACAAGCTTTGTCGATTGATTCAGAATACCCAGGTGAGCATTAGAAACCTGATCTTAGAAATGTGAGCAAATAAAGAATAAATGTCTGATGCACTAAAGGGACACATCGCATATACTTCTGGGAGTAGTCACAGAGCCCCTATTTTCACTATAAGTGAAATGAATCATTAATTTTCAAGTGTATTCTAATTCAAGTTGTAACTTTACATGAATGTCTTTCATCTGTTTTTGTGACTGCTACAAATGGGGTCACAATTAACGAAATCATTAATTGAGGAAAAGGTTGATAATGTTCATAATTTTATGATTTATTTAAATAAAATGCTAGTGCTTAAAAAATCACTTCAGTATACAGTTGAGTGGTGTCAGGTACAGAAGTTAATAATGTCAATTGTAGCATTAGTAGTACCAGGTGCACAATGTAGCATTGTTAAGTGTAGTTTCATAGTATCAGGTGCATAGTATATCAATGTTTTAGTATAAAGTCAAGTATCAAGTGTATAGTGTATGAATACTGAGTGTAGCAATTAGTACTGTCAGTTATAAAGTTAATGTTGAGTGTATAGTATAATACCATTACATGTACAATTTTGGTAGTCTCAAGTATACAGTTTAGTAATGTCTAATGTATAGGAGAACAGTGTTAAGTGTATAGTTTAACGTATACAAAATAACATTGTCAATTGTACAATTTTATAGCATTTCATGAACAATTCATTAGCGCACCCGGCATACAATGTGACAGTGCTAAGTTGTAGTAGGAGGTTTCTGGCCATGACTTTCGTGCCTGACCTCAAGGTCTAGGCCCACTGACCCATAGACCCGCAGACCCGCGGAGACACACAGATGCATACAATAGATTTCAGCTGATCAGCCTAAGGCCCAGCCATATAATTTGCTAGCTCTTTACCCTTCATCTAACTTATGACTCAAGTGATATGGGAATGCCTTTCTGTATGCTGTGAATATCAATCTTTAAATAAAGGAGCTGTTTTTGGCCATGATAGGCACCATAGAAGAAGTAGGAGGAGAAATCAGAACATAGATAGGATGAGCAGGGTGGAGTTGGGTAGATCGAGCAAGTCACCCAAGGAGCAACATGTAAGGAGCACAGGTGAGCCACGGGCCACATGGCAGAGAGATTAATAGAAATGGGTTGATTAAAGATGTAAGAGCTAGTTAAAAATGTGCCTGAGCCATAGGCCAAACAGCATAAAGTTAATATAAATGTCTGAGTCATTTCTGGGGGCCTGAGCAGCAGCGGTGGGCAGCTAATGGGTCTGGTGCACAGGTCTGTGGGTCCTCTGGCCACCCGGGATCAAGAAACTCCACTACTACACTAAGTATACAGTTTAGTGATGTTAAGTGTACAGTTTGCTAGTGTTAAGTAGTGTCAATGATCTAATTATGTAGTCTCAAGTACATAGTTTAGTGGTATCAAATATACGGCTTTCTATTGATGAGTGTACAGGTATATTGTATTGTATATTGTATATAGGTGTATTGATGGTGTCAGGTATATAGTCTAGTAGAGTTAAGTTTATATTGTACTGTTCATTACACAATATAGTAGTATTCAATATATAGTTTCGTAGTGCTAAATGTATAGTGCAGTAGCTTCAAGTGTAGTGCCCAGTGTATAATGTATTATGGCTAAGTATACAATTGCATAGTGTTATGTATACAGTGTATTAGGGTCAAGTGTACAGTCCATAGTATCATGTACAATGTCTTAGTGTCATGTGTACAGTTCCATAGGGTCAGTGTATAGTGTTGTTGTGTACAGTGTGATAGTGTTACATATAATAGAGTTGTGTCAAGCATACATTCTAATACTGTCAGTGTATATATACCAAAATTCACAATTGGATTTGCTGATGGTGTCTAATGATAATACATTAACATTAACTTTGTATTTTTCTTAAGCGAAGAAAATACAGTGAATTTTTTTGGATAGCTTAATCTTTAAAATTCATGCTGAAAACTAAAACAGAACTCTTGACCCTAAGTACTACAAAGATTTTAATGATCTTATTAAACAAATATCAAGGATGAAAATCATACACTTCAAGGAATTTTTTTTTTACTCTGTGTGTCTGAGTGTGTGTGTTCATGTATGTACAGATACAATGCATGTGTATGTAAAGGGCAGAAGACTGCCTTGGTGTCTACTCCAAGAATATCATCCATCTTATTTTTCATTGGCCAATAGCTCACAAACTAGCTTTTGCTGGCTTACAAATAAATCTCAGGGCTTCCTCTCTCTGTTCTCCTAGTGTTAGAACTACAAGTATGCACTACTACAATGGCATTTATTTTTCTTTTTTAAAAATTGATTAAGGGTTCTGAACACTTATATAATGCATTTTAATATCTTCCAACCCCTGTATCTTATGCTCCAGTTTATCACACCCCCAACACCACTTTTCCAAATTCATGTCTTCCTTTTTCAAAACCCAATGAGTCCACTTAGTGATACTTACACGAGCATGGGTGTAAGAACACATACAAAAACATGAGTATCTTCTCAGGGCCCACATCCCTAAAGTAAGCTGAGTCTCAACCAAGAGCCATCCCTTGCCAGTAGTTCCTCTGCTAGATGTGGAACTGTATGTGTCCCATTCCATCCACATTGAGATTTTGGCAGCTTTGATCCTGTACTGGTCTTATACGTGCAGTCTCACCTACAGTTCCTTATGTAATTATGATGTCACTTGCAGCAATGCTGTTTGGCTGCCGATGCTCACTCCCTTTATTATTTTCATTTTTACCATGTTCTTGCTCCCTCTTTATCGATAGTCCCTGAACCTTGGGGAGCAGATGTGCTATAGTTTAGAGCTGGGCACTCCATAGTCTTTTATTCTCTGAATGTTGGAACCAGCTTTGGGTCACTGATTAATCACCATGTACTGTGATAAGCTCCTCTGATGAAGGCTGAGGGCTGCCCTGGCCTATATGTGTGAAGATAGACACTTAAGAGGTAGATCATTACTATGTCCGTTTAGCAACATAATAGGATTAGATTCTCTCCTAGTGCCTAAGACCTGGATAGCCATGGAATTTTGACCCACTTAATGGTACCAGACATGCTTCTGGTTTTTTGAATAAGGCTATAATTCCAATTAGAAAGTATTTCATTTTCCCCAAAACATTCCAGTCATTATAATACCAGCTGGCAGATCTTGCCAAACTGGGGCTGTATCTGGCATTTTATATGGGTTCTGAAAATCAAACTCTGGTCCTTATGTTGGCCAAAATGTACTTTACAACTTAAAACAACCTTGAGGCCCAGTTGTTTGCAAAAATAAATAAATAAATAAATAAATAAATAAATAAATAAATAAATAAATAAAAATGAATAAAAATTAAAAAAAAAAAACAACTCAGAGATTGCGGTTAATTTTTAGGTACTCCCTTGAATGGGCTTAGGAAGCTCTGCTGTCTGGTAAAACACTATGGGGATCTGTGGAGGTCTTTCTGTAAGGGATTTGCATTTGAGTGGGGATACTAATGGCTAGTGATGGTCAGTGTGGGCACTGTGTATCCCAGCAGAACAAATGAGGGAGCGCAATGTGTACTCCTGATTTGAATAGGGACATTCCTCCCCTGTCCTCTGCCATTAAGCTCATTGAACTCAAAATTCCCCTTTCAGGCTAGAATTCACAATTCTTCTCTCTTCTGGACTCTTCCCCTCCCTGTTCAACATCATCCTCTGTTGTGCAGGCCTTTTGACTACTTATTAATTACAGGCCCCTTGACTAGCTTTTGCTTCTCTGGAGAGACTCCCAACTGCCCTGGCTCATCTGAATAAAACTGGGGAAAAATCCCAGTCTTTTGTCTGTTTCATCTAATTTTATATTTGTTTTCATTTTTCTCCTCCAAGGCCCTGTCTCATGTGTGTGGTTTTCCTAACTCATTAGTTGAATTCATTCGTCCTAACTAACCTTGGTGGCTTCCCTCCTCCCACATAATAGATTTCTCCTGTAAGCAATACATCTCTCTCAACAGCATAATCAATTCTGAGAGCTATTTTCCAATCCTCCACTAGAATGGTACTTAATTTGTGTGCCTACTAAGAGTTTATTGTAACGTTTCCCTACATTCTGCCAAAATCACATACTTTCAAACATTTTAGAATTTTGACAATCTGGTAAATAAAAAGCAACATTTCATTAATGTAAACTTGACTAAACTTGAAGCTTATATATATACATATATTTCTAGAAAGGTTTAGTCCTATAACACACATTTGTCATTGAAAATGTCTTTAAAATGTTCCTTCCTTTGCCATTTCTCAACTAGATAACTTTGTTTTTCTACTTAAGATTATAAGTTTTTCAAAAATAAATATAGGAAATTAGATCTATTCATTTTTTAAAGAAATAAATAGCACAGATTTGTTAAGCTATTCATTCTTGAATGGAGGATCTCTTTATTAAATTTATACTGATGTGGGGACAGAGCTCAATGGTAGAATACCCTTAACCTTCAAGGCCTTAAGTTACATCTCCAGTTCTATGAAGCACACAGATTCTTCTTTACTAAAATAATATTCACTAATATTTTAAATGCTTCTTGTATTATTTTTACAGAGTTCTTTCTATGTTCAGGGTCACTCAAAATATTTTAATGACTAGCCATTGTCTCCACAATCTCTGCCATTATCCATTATGTCTATTGTTTATTACTCTGGGTAGTTCCTTTCTGAATTCTGTGTAATTATCCTCAGACTTTTCTTCATAAGGAATTAATTGTTTCATGTTTTTTTTCTGTCTCTTTGTAATATAATTTCCTGTGTTGTTTTGATTCATGGTCCCTTAGCTTGCCTATCTCCACATTCACCTTATTCTGCACATAAATGCATTGTCTAAACATTCTTGTATTTAATTTATGGCCCCATTAAGCTTAATAAAATGAATCCTGTAATGGGGTCTCTTTTGTTTGATTCTTTCTTTGACTTGGTGCTATTTGAGGGTTGACCTGGCTATTCCTCTGTCTCTAATTTACTATGTAGCCTTTTATGATCTGCCCGTGTTCCAGTAGATATATGAAATATTTGTGCTGTGACACCTTTTCTCCTTTGCCAGTCCAAATACATTACCAGCATTAAACACAGACTAAGTCTTGATGGTGAATTATAGATTGGTGCAATGACACAAAGAAAACTCTAATACAGCACACATGTTCACTAACAGCTGGGGAAATACGGAAGGAAATATTTATGGCTGTGATATATATGTTTGTATGCTAGCTTGATTTTATAGGATTGACTTAGTATTCTTAAAAATGTCCAGCTTTAACCCAATGGTGAATGATGTTTCTGGCCTGTGGTCCAGACCTGAAGACCCATAAACCAGCAGATGGGCAAATCTGCTGAAACACACAAACACTTGTATTAATCTTATGCCTATGGCTCTGGCATATTGCTAGCTAGCTCTTGCTCTTAAACTAACCCATGACTCTTATCCTGTTCAACCATGCGGCTCAGTATCTTTTCTCAGAGCAGCATAGTTGTCCTCTGCATCTGCTTCTCTGGCATCTCTGTGGCATATCTGCTCTGTTCTACTGGTTCCCAGAATTTGAATTTTCCCCATCTGGTAGCTCCACCCACATTTCCTGTCTGCTTTCAGCAAATCAGTGTTTTTATTAAACCAGTAGGTGGGACAATGCAACAAAATAATCCCACTACAACCCAAATACTGAGAACTTCCATATCAATAATGATACTTAAATAATGTGTCAGTTCTGATCTACAAAATTGAAAATTTTCTTGAGCTTGTCTGGGAGAATATAGATGATAGAAGTTTAGTTATTAATAATAAACTTTCCTTAGCATCACTGGCATCATTGTGATCTGTCAATGTTGTGTTACTGGCGTATTTAGTCTACAGGGAGGATGGCTGGAGAGACACTTGACATCCAATATATAGAGACATACTAAAGCTGCTTTCAGTGACTACATTGTATTTTTTCATAAAGTAATTGAGTGTTCTCACATATTGGATGAATGTAAGAAGTCTTTCTGTTGTGGCTTAATAGAAACACAAATTTTAAAATACTTTCAAATTAAATAACATTTTTCCTACTTATGTAATTAACAAATAACAATGTTTTGAAATGAGTGTATCTACTATATTTAATTGTGAATAATAGATGAGTTTAAATAAGAGATATTTCTTAGCCACTTGACCTTCTTTTTTTAGAACTGTATCTTCAGTTTCATAGCCCTTTATTCACCTCTAAATTTTCTCCAATGTTTAAGTTCTTTTTACTTATTTTCTCATATAATATATTCTGACCACAGCCTCTCCTCCCTCCACTCCTCTAGGTCCCTCACCACCACCTTCTCCAGATCCACTCTGCCTCCTTTTCCCTTCAGTAAAGACCAGGCTTTCCAGGGATATCAACAGAATACATTATAACAGGATGTAATGAGACAAGATCGGGCACAAACCCCTTATCAAGAGAGGACAAAGCAATCCAGTAGGAGAAAAAGGATTACAAGAGCAGGCAAAAGAGTCATAGACACCCCCACCCCCCCCCCATTCCCACTGTTCGGAGTCTCTACACACTAAACAGCCACAACATGCATGCAAAGGACCTAGCACAGACACACATGGGCTCCTTGATTGCCTCTCCTGTCTCTGTGAGCCCCTTAGGGCCCTGCCTAGTTGATTCTGTGGGCCATGTTTCCTCTACTTCCCTGGCTCCTATTCATCTCCCTGCCCATCTTTCACTAGGTTCCTCAAGCTCCATTAGGAATGTTTGTCTGTGAAAATTACAGGCAAATGAATGGAAGTAGGAAAAAACATCACCGTCACCCTGAGCGAGGCAATCCAGACCCATAAAGACAAACACAACACGATATGTGCTCACACGTGGATATGGGCTGTTAAATAAAGGAAAAACATGTTATTATCAACTGACCCAGAGTGATTAGGAACAAGAAGGGTCCTAGGGGAAAACACATGCATCTCCCTTAGAAGAAGAATTAGAATAGATTTTATGGGTGGAATTGGGAGCAGCTGAGGGTGAGAACAGAAGGAATCATGTGAGGAGGGGAGAGAATGGGGAGAGACAGCTGGAACTAGGGGGTATTACTTTGCCAATAAGACTACCTAATGCAGTGTAAACTTCCTGGAACCTATGAGGGTGATCCTATAGAGGACTCCAAGTAATAGAGGATCCAGAGCCTGAATTGGACATCTTCTATAACCAGGCAAGGCTTCCAGTGGTGGAACTGAGACACCAACCCAGACACAAAACCTTCACCTCACAACCTGTCCTCCTGCAAGACCTGCTGGAGCAGCAGTAGGTCAGAGCTTGTGTGAGTGACCGACCAGTTACTTGTCTGACTTGAGACCCAGGCCACTAGGAAAGAATAGTCAGTGAAATGATGCTTAATAATATTCTTCTGTACTCACAGATCAGTGCCTCGCCCAGTCATTTTTGTTTTAATACAGTTGTTTTTTTCTCTAAATATTTAGGCAAGTTGTTTTGTTTGTTTTTAGTTCTTTGTGAATTCTGGACACAAGTCATTGTGTTAGATGAATTTCGGGCCAAGATTTTCTCTCATTCTGTGGGCTACCCTAACCATTGAGTTTGCCTTCCTTCACTGTACTGAAGCTTTCTCGTTTCGGAAGAACTTACCTGTCAGTTATCGACCTTATCCTCTGAGCTACCAGTATCTTATCAAGAAAGTCAATATCAGA
The DNA here is from genome assembly GCA_033318265.1 of Phyllotis vaccarum. NCBI lineage: Eukaryota > Metazoa > Chordata > Mammalia > Rodentia > Cricetidae > Phyllotis > Phyllotis vaccarum. The sequence continues at coordinate 146,052,005 of JARWLC010000005.1, forward strand.
GCCTATGAAATGAAATTTACTTTCTACCTCCTTTTCTGGCAGTTTCATACCAACAAGTCCTTCATCCATTTTCAGTTGGGTTTTGTTTGGGGCTGGGGATAAGGATCTAGGTTCACTTGTCTGCATGTTGAAATTCTGTTTTCCCAGAACTATTTGTTGAAGAGCCTGTATTTTCTCGCATGTATACTTCTCAGATCTCGTCAAAAATCAGGTAACTGCAGACTTATATCTGGGTTCTCAGTTCTGTGTTATTGATCCGTATGTCTGTTTTGGGGGTTAGCACTACGATGTTTTCATACTATGGTTCTTTCATATAGTTTGTATTTTTAGGTACTGTGAAAGGCAGGCAGTGGGTACTTTAGACATCCAATATTAGAGATATTATAAAGCTGGTTTCCTTCCTTAACTATAATTTGATATTAGGTTGCTGTTAGTTGCCATAGCAAGACACCATGAGCAAGAAAACTTATAAATGGAATCATTAATTGAGTGCTTGTTTACAGTTTGAGATGATGGCGTGGAATTGGCAACAAGTGTGATGCTGGACCAGCAGCTGAAAGCTTTAATCCTATCTTCAACCTGGAAGCAGTGAAAAAATGAGAGTCTGAGCCTTACATGTGATTTGAAACCTAAACCCAACTCTCAGTGACACACTTCCTCCAACAGGTCTGAACCTCTAGAAAAGGCTTACCAACTGAGGCTCAATCCTTAGAACACGAGTCTATGGGACCATTCTCATTCAAATCACCATGATGCCCAATATTCTTTCTGCTCAAAATTGCTTCACTGTCCTTTAGATTTGGGCTTTTAGTTTTGTTGTTTTTTAAAAAAATTTTTTATTATTGTTTTTATTTATTATTCTTACCTAATATTTTATTTTGATACATTTATTTACTTTTGTTAATTTTTGACTGTACATAAATTTTAATTATTTTATTTCTATGAACAACCACATTGAGATTTTTTTTTGAGATTGTGTTAAAATTTATAGACTATTTTTAATAAGATGGTTATTTTTACAATGTTGATTCTTCTAATCCTTGAACATGAGATGTCTTTTGTAAAACAGTGTCTCTTTCAATTTCTTTTTTTGGTGTATTAAAATTGTCACTATAGAGGTCTTTCTTTGCTTTAGTTCAGTTTATACCCAGGGAGTTTTTTTTTTTTTTTTTTTTCTTTACACCAGTTGTGAATGAATTGTTGTCCTGATCTCTTTGTCTGTCTGTCTACCACTGGTATATATGAAGGCTACTAATTTGTATGCTGATTATTTATCCTTCCACTTTGCAGTATGTGTTCAACAGCACTAGACATCAGGAAACTGTAGCTTCAAACTGATTAGTTTGTAGTTTCATCTCACTACATTAAGAATGGCTGTCATTCGCACTCCAGATGACAAGGATGTGGAGGTACAACAAGCTGACTCTTGCACATAGTTGCAGGGAGTGTAAATTAGAACATCCATATTTCAAATCATTCTGTAGGTTTCCAAAAAACCAGGACTAGAACTGCCATGTGACTCAATGATACTACTCTTGGTAATATATCCAAAGCTCCTTACATCCTATTACAGAGACACACACGGTTTTTACCTCTCTGTTCTCAATGATGAGAAAATGAAGTCAAGCTAGTTGCCTATCTACAGCTGAAGGGGTAAGAAAACCATGGTCCGTCTACACAATGTAATGCTACTCAGCTGCAATGAAAAGCAATGTTGTAAGATCTACAGGATAGAACTAGAAAAATTATGATGACTGAGATAACTCGGGCCCAAGAAGAGCAGTATCATATGTGGATTCTTCGGTTAAATCTTTTGATTTAGTTGTTTAACTCGGAGCACAGGCAGAATCCAGGAAAGGAGAAAAGGGCCTTGTGTAGTGGTGGGGGAGTGTGTTTAGGAAGAGTCATAGTAGACTTTAGGTGAAATGAAATAAGGAAAATATTGGGGGAAGAAAGTCTAAGCTGGGAGAAGCTTGGATGTTTAGGTAAATCCAGGGAATGAAAAGAGGCCTAACTCAAAGTAAGGTGCGTGGAAACCTACTAATCTCACAAATCAGCTTTTAAAAATTGGTAGAAACATGGGAAGTGAAAGAAAAGAGGGGGATCAAAGAATTAAAAGGACTTAGTGAGGATGAGATATGGAAGAAAGGTAAGGCAGTATGAGGATTAAACCAAACTACAACTGTATGAAAACAGAACCCTGCCGAAACTCAATAGTTAACATGTTTAACCTGTTATCATCCTGGTGATACGGTGGCGTGCTGGCAGACACGGTGCATAGAGTGCTGAGTCTTGACTCACAGGCGACAAGAAGTGGTCTGAGACACTGGGTGTGACTTGAGCATATAGGAGACATCAAAGCCCACCTCCACAGTGACACACCCCCTCCCACAAGGCTATACCCATTCTAATTTGCCACACCTCCTAATAGGGGCTATTTTCTTTCAAACTACAATAAGCTAATATCAGAGTAAAACTTTGGAGTTAAGAGGGAATCACTCTACAGCAGTGGACAGTGTTGCTCCCAGAATACATGTTATTAAGTGAATATCACAGTACCAGAAATGAGATGTATCTTTGTAGTTATTGGTCAGGTCGGCCCCAGACATCTCCAAAACAACACAGGCTATTGTCATTGGTATTGATTGCCCTCTATACCTAAATGGAAAGGCCCTACTGCTAAAGACACCACTTAGTTTCTCTGTAGGACGTAGGGAAATCAATCTCAAAATTAACCAGAAATCTTCTCCCTAATAGCCAGGTTTCACAATGCTGAGAAGTGCCATGCAGGTTTCTGGAGAAGGGGAGACTTCAACAGTCTTATACAGGGCTAGACCTTGCATATTATAATGAAAACCTGCCAGGAAAGGTGTGCCTGCTGGTACAATAATAATATGTCCATTATGAGGTAACGAACAGCTTTATCATTAGAATTTATGCCTTCTCCACTGGATGGAATTTTATGCCCTCTGCTGTAATCCTAATCAAAAGCCAAGCGCTGGAAAAGTTCACAGGTTCTATGGGAGAAAATGTTATAGTTTTTGTTTTTATGATTTTTTTGCTTGTTTGTTTGTTTCTTCTTCTTCTACATGTTCATTGTTTTAAAATGCCTTCTAAGTATCTATATTTGTACCCAAAGACCTAGAATACTCTCAGTCTTGGTAAGAGAAGCCCATTTTTGCAGTGGGCAGACATGCGTGCATAATGAATAGAACGATGTATAAGTAGCCAAAACGCTGAGAATAAGATATTGAGTACTCAGCTCCGAGTGAAGTATAGGAAGTGCCCTGCTACTAAGGTTCAGAGAACATTGTAGAGAAAGATCCCAAGAGAGTGTGAAACCCTTGCACTGGAAACTCTGTTGTGAAATGATGTTTTCTGATATTGCATGTGTCTTGTATTCATGGTCTTTTGGCATCTGTGTCTACATGAACAGGACAGGAATTGCATATGACCATGCAGACAAAATTCTTGCATAAAGGGTAAATAACCTCCAGGACTCATTCCATGCTAAGGAGCTACTGGAACTTGATAGATGCGGGAGGAGAATTATTATTTGAGGATGGGACCACTGGTAGGGTTCCCGTGCTCCTATGGATGAGCCCACACCTATGAATATATAGGCAACCCTAATTTACTTAGTATGGTATGAAAAGGAACAGAAAAATGAGAGTGAATATTACAATAGTTCATGATGTACATGTATGAAATTCTGAAAAATTGTTAAATAATAGGGGGAGTTAAAACCTATATTAAGATGCCTGCTGGTTATTATAACCTTATTCTACTTACAAAACATCATGTATGTGTGATCCTAACTCCAAGGTAGGGACTATTGTTTTTACAGGTTGAGCTCACTTTTACTGTAAAACTAAGATTTGGGGATAATGTGGGCCTCTTGGTACCTGTAATGTTTTAGCATTAACAGGCCATTCTTTGTAATAATTAAGTAGATCAATCTCCAACCACAATGATTCAAATTTTACTGTAGGAACAAAGCCAAACTCTGTCTTTTGACATATTTGTTGTTTCTGACTTAGACAAAACTATGACTCAGTTTTGAAAGGATATGAAGTCTGAAGCTCAAACCAATAGAACTAGGAATGGGCTTAATAAAGTGCTTCAGTCACTGAATAGGTTCTATTTGTCTGTTAATCACAGTAGACAAACAACCAAATATGTTCCATCTAAAGAGCCACATTATTCAATATACAAATATTGATTTTTTTGCAGCTACAACATATAAATTAATATTTTTCTAAGAATTTAGAAAACTTAGTTTTTAAATACAATTTTCTCCAATCATTTTGTGAGTTTTCCCTTCCTAATTTGCTTTGTGGTAAGATACGCTAGGCTGGTGCCTTGGAGAACAGTTTTAATTGGAGGGAAAATATAAAAATAAATATTCACTGTACCTGTAGCTCTTCAATCTAATCCTGTGGTTCCCTCAACCCACAGTTGAGCATTAGGCAAAGTTGTTCTAGAATATGAGTCTTCAGACAGAATTTGTTTCCATACCACAAAATAATTTTGGAAATGGATATTTTGCCTTTAAAACACATTTAACCTATGATGCATAAGGCACACCTATATGTAAATATGTGTAAAGTGGAGTCAAGTGATTTGGGAGTTCAAGGCCCTTTTTGGTAAGTTTGAGGCTAGACTTAGTATACATAACCTTATCTATTTCATCAAGTAGCAACTAAACACACACACATACACACACACACACACACACACACACACACACACACACACACACACACAAAGAGATGGCCATTTAACAAATGGTATTGCAGGTTAAATAACCTTTGTACTGAAAATGCTACCACCTTCAAGGTAAAATAACTAGGGTAAAGCTAGTCATACGCATTGCTTTGTGCTTACAAACAATGAAAGCTTAGTCAAGTTATTCATTTGCCATTATCAAGTGAAAACAGCATCTGCTCATAGAAGTATGGCACTGTGTCAATGTTTAACTTCTAAAAATTATATGATAAGCATGTGTTATGTCAATCATATGAAGATGGTGATAGAAGGAGTTTTGAAAAAAACGCTTTCATAGCATCCTTTCAAATTTTATATGCCAAAAACTTTATTGAAGAAATTACTCTTATTATCAATTTTAATACCTACTTGACAAAGTCATCCTTTGAATTGAACCGAACAGACTGACAGCAAACCGAGTTATGGAAGAATATCCGAGCTGGGATTACACGAGAGTCTCATCATCATTTGATGTTCCTGTTTTTTCTCCATGAAGTGCTTTTAACACTGTTGTCCAAATATATTGTCCACCAACGTATGGTCAGTTCCTATGGGATCAATGTGGGCCTCACAGTTACATCATCAATCTTTAGGTCAAACTTAAGCAGTGTTTGCTACCTTCAAATAAATTCCATACCTTTGCCATAAGTTTGGGATCAGCAACTGTGAACTTGGAATTTGTTGTCCTGCTACAAGGCTCTGTGCCAGTTGGGATGCCTTGAATTTTCAGAGGACTCTTCAGACAATTATAGCTTTTGCAAAGAAGTCCTCTGATTGCATTAAATCAATAGCTGTGAGGAGGATTGAATTTAACACTTATTGTTTTCTGATCCATGAGCCGTTTCCTTCCACCCATTTGGATCTGCTTTCCCAAACAGTTCTCTCAATAGTGATTTGCAGTTCTCAGTGTATTCATTTGGCATTTCTTTGGGTCACTTAATTCTGTGCAATTTTTGTGTTGCTCTAAATTGAGCTCTTTACATCCTATTTACAAATTATTCACTATAAATTAATATGTGTATATATATGACTTTATATTAGTTTGCAGTCTGTTGTTGCTGTTTATTAATGAGCTCTGATGACCTCTCCTGCAATTCATAGGGATTTCCTATCAGTGCGCTCATGCCACCAGCAAATGCTGATCTTTTGCTGTTCTCTTCATAACTACTTTTCTATTTTTCTGTTAGTTGGCATAATGAGAATCTCTCCTCTACTGCAGAAGAGAAATAGAGAGATTAGATGTTATTGTCTCTTTCCTGATCTTAGGGAAATGCTTTGAGCCACTCATCTTTAAACACAGTGTTAGTTCCAGGTTTTTCACAGGTGTCCTTTGTTGGTAGGATGAGGTCATCATCATCACTAGTGGGTGATGCATATCCCCACTAAAGCACATTGGTGGGTTATACTTTAACATTAAAATAGCTCATATGCTGGAGGTTTGATCTCTACTGTGGTGCTGCAGAGAAGTTCTGGGAGCCTCAAAGGGGATCTCCTGAAATAGTAGTCCAATTAAAAGAGAAAGTTACAGACAGTTGTGCACTCTTATAATCCTACCATTTGAGAGGCAGAGGCAAGAAACCACAGCCAAGTCTACAGAGTAAACTACAGTGACATCTCAAAGGTCTGGAAATGAAAACAAACAAGTTGTTATAAGAGCAAACCCAGAGGGGTCCACATTCTGCATTCTGTTCCCAGATGTCACCTCTTCCTCCAACACTTGTCCTCAGTACTGTGACTCATCAGCTGTGAAGACCTCAAAATGCCAACCTATCATTGCTGTCATGCCTCTGACTCTGCCAGACTGTAAACCAAAGAACTCCTTTTCTCTGTGAAGTCACCTTGGCTTGTTAGACTAACATTAATGATGCTAATACTAACTAGTTAATGCAACTAGTGTGCAGGTTAGATTTGCACATTGCTCCTCTGAGTTGCTGGAAGACGTGTTTCTTTCTTTTTTTTTTTTTTCTATTTGTGATTTGCTATATTGCTTGGTTTTCATATCTCCAACTAGCTGCATTCTTTATATAAATCTCACTTGACCGTGTTACATAATATATTCCACGCACTGTTGGATTTGGTTTGCTTATGGGAAAGATTTTGCATCTGTATTCATAAAGGTTACTGGCCTAAAGTCTTTTTCTTGTTATATCTGGTTTAGTTAAGAGAAATACTGGCTTCACAAATAAGATTAGATATCGCCCCTCTACTTTATTTTTTTCAAGAGATTTAAGAGGACCTGTATTTTCTTTAAATAAAATTCAATATTAAGACCATGGAGTTATGAGTTCTTCTTTGTGAATAATTTTAAAGTTTTACTTATTTATTTTTTATGTGTGTGTGTTATGTGAGTATGTAAGCATATGTGTCCACACATTCCAGAAATAACTCCTCCTTCTGCTTTTACATGGGCTATGAGGATTATATAATATGATTTATGATTGGCAATAGGGATTACATGGATTCTCAGTTCTTCATCACAAATACCCATAGTCCTAGCTGTGTAAATATCATCCTAAATGTCTGAGAATGTGCAGACATTGCAAAGTCTACTTCCGGTAAGATGTGGATGAGTGTCACCACAAATGTACTGTAGCCTGGACTAGTGGGTAATTCTCCACTGCTATAAGATGCAGTCTCAAGAATTTTCTGATGAAGGTCACTTTTCATCACTGAAAAAAAAACTACCCTGAGAATGGAATATAGGAAGCCAGTAAAGTCACTATGAAAGAAGTTCTGATAGAATGTGTATTGTTTGACATGCACTGGTCATGTCCTAGAACAGGAATTAGACCCACGGGAAATTGTCAAAGCCTTTCCCCTGGGTCAGGTTCAGCGGGGCAAAGCTTTCCTCTGTCAATGAATGGAAGTTTCTGAAAGATTGGTCTTTGTGTGCTAAGACCAGTAACTGCAGCTCCCTCCTCCAGATGACTGCTCACCTAAAGACGCCTCTTATCAAGATATCCATCTCCCCACTTCTGTGCTGCACATGCTAACATGCTGAGCTTCTGGGATGCTGTGGTGGTTGGCGCAGCTCATTCCATCATATACCCACCTCACCCAGCTTTCCTCTGTGTGTGTCTGTCCATTCTGCATTCCTATGAGACCAAGTCATGCAGGATGCTACAAATCAACCCTGGTTCCAACTCTTAACCTATGAGGCAAGGAAATATTCAGTCTTTTTCCTAGAAGATGTCTTCAAATTTTCTTCAAAATACATTCTTAATTTTGAGGCTCCATCCTGAGCTACATTGCTTCAGACTTCCCAGAGTAGGGTAAGTCAATTCTGCTTTACTTCTGCTGTGCTAGTCATCGTTTCTAATTGTTGTCTATGTACCCATAGTTTGCCTGTCATGTGGAACATAGATAATGAATATTTCTACATTTGATTGTGATTCATCTTTAAAGTCACCCTGATGGTTAGACTATCTTGTATTTCATCTTTTTCCAAATATGATATTTTTATTGATTATCTGGAAATGTCACGCAATCCACCCAATCACATTTGACTTTCAGTCCTCCAAGCTTTACCCTCTTACCCTTGAGCTCTCCCCCTAAAAGAAAAAATACACCAAGTCCAATTTGTGTTGCCTGTATACTCATTGGATCATGATCTAACTCCCAGTGGCCAGCCTCTTAAAGATAACTGAGTCCTGTCCCACCTACTAAAGATTACCGTTGTCTATGTGCCCCCTCACTCTCCAGTTCTTTCAGTCCCTCAAAGCAGTAAGGACCACAGACATCAGCATGGCCTCAGATGGTAGCACAGATCATATACATCCACATGGACTGGCAGAACTACAAACTAAGAGCATCAATAGAGCCTGAAAAAACTACTTGAACCACTGATGCCAATGTAAACACCAACATGACCTCCAGCAGCAAGAGCCATGGAAATCTTTCAAGGAGGTCCAATCCAGAAAACAAACCATTTTCCATCTCAGATATCCTGCAGGTGCTCAAAGCCAGAACAGTTGTGTGGCTGGACAGCACAATCTGAGGCAGAGCCTGTGTGATCTCCACAATGCTGCACATCATCCTGACAGCACCACTAGGCAAGAACATGGAACCTTGTCAACCACATCTGTGCCCTCACACCTGTGGCAGCTGCTGTAACAATATGTCTTGTTCTCCTACTTCATTCCCACTTCACACATTTATTCATCAAAGTGGCACTGCCAACTGCAGTGTGCCGCACAATATATATATACAAATATATATATATATATATATATTTGTCTAAACAGCTTTACATGCAAACTTAATGCATGTAGTCATTGATCTGATGCAAGGTTTCTGAAGCACCCCATAAGTACTTGACTATCATTAAGAGTCATCTCAGATATCCTGTTGCTGCCCAGATCTAGGGTAATCTTGCAACTGGGCAGGCAGTCTGGGGTTTGTGAGAGACTGGAGTCAGATCCTTGCGGGCTCCAAGACACTGCACATCTCTCTGTCCTCAGAGCTGACCATCGTTCTTGTAGCCAAGTGCATAGAAATGACCATGAACAGGTAAAGTCTTTACAGACACCCCTCAGTATTTCTTATTCCCCCACAATACCCTAGATTCCATTATTTCTTGCTTGATCAACTGACACAATCTCTAAGCTGATTTCAACAACTCTATCTCTGTTGTTCTATAGTTAATGAACCCTCTTGCTTGAAGGTTTTTGGAAGATCTTTGTCCTTTGTATAAAGATCTGGCCAGGAACTGAATAACCCACCACCACCTACTTACAAGCTTGTTCATGTGCCACTGCTCTTTTCTTTTTCTGTTTTTCTTTTCTTAAGACAGGGTCTCACTATATAGCTCTGGATGACCTAGAACTCTATAGATAGATAAGCCAGGCTGCCCTTGAACAGAGGCCCATCTGACTCTGCCTTCTAAGTGCTGGGATTAAAGCCTGTGCCCCATACTTTGTTGTCCTTGTATTTTCCTGTAGCCAGACGCATATTCCTATCCAGTGCTCATAAAACAGTTTATACTGCCGACCTCAGAGCACTTGAACATGCCTTCTCCTCTACTTGTTCTGGGTCCCTCTGAACCTAATTAATCATAGCCCAGCCTTCAGAGACCGTACAGAGTATTGCATCCTCAAGGCAGTCATCTCTGTTAGCTTAATCGACATCACAACTTCGTTCTTAACAACACAACTGTAAACCACTGGTGATGTAATTTGGTAGAAGGATTGTGTTTTCTTTAAAAAAATAAAAATAAAAAGGGCATTGCTTCCCAATCGCAGGGATTTTACCCTCCTCATCATCCTATTTCCAGCCCAGGGAAAGTCCAACCTCAAGACTGATGGAAAAAATTAAATGTAAAAGTGGTAGAAATTATAAATACAAAGAGAAATAGGGAGAATTTTTAAATACTTTCACATAGATTACTCTATATGATTCTAACAAAAGCTTGTAGAGTAAATAATAATATTTCCATTTTATAGCTAAGAAAATTGACTCTCAATTTTAAAGGAATAACATTTGTGTTGAGAAGAGTATTACTTACCTGAAACAAAATATCCTTTTAATTATCTTAAAACTTCATCTTGTTTCATAATTCTAAAAACTGCAGTAAGAACTGCAGTAAGAACTCCTCTTTTAATCTGTGCTTAGTATTCTCAATGGATCACCTATATATAGTAGAATAACACTTTTGTTGATAATATAAATTATTTGTTCATATGGGTATTTATATACAAATTAAAATATTACAGATGAAAAATGAGGATGGATTCTTTACAGGGTTATCTATTTGTGTGTGTGTGTGTGTGTGTGTGTGTGTGTGTGTGTGTGTGTGTGTGTGTTTGTGTGTGTTTGTATACAAGTCATTTTTTTCTTTTTTAATGAGAACATTGCCTTTAAACGTTTATTCTACTTACTCTCTTCCTAGAGAGCTTAAGGCAATTTCTCCATGTGTGCCTTTATCAGATGCCTGCTGTAAGCAACAACTTCAGCATGTTAAGTCTTGAAATCCCTCTTCCAGTTTAACCAAAAATCTGTAAGCGGAGCGCCTCTAGCTTCAAATGCTTATGGCCTCAACAGAAGATTTGACTTTTAAAAGTAGGTCAGGTGTCTTCATGCTGGTTCAACATGCATCAATATAGCACATAAAAACAATTTTATCCACTGGGCACCACAAATGAGCCTTTAAGTCTACTTCTAATAGTTCTTATGTGCCTTTCCACTTAAGAGGAAAATGTTTTCCATAGTGTTGAGCAAGAAAAGCCTGACCTCCTTTCAGTAACAAACCTTAAAAAATGGTTCTTGGCTTGGCGTTATGCTAAGAAAATAATGGAGACTAAAATTTAAATTATTTTTCTGCCTAATTATATGAACTTTGGGGGTACTAATAATCATTATGAGACGATTTCTACATCAAAAAGAAGACAATTATACAGGCATGTTTAAGGGCAATCAATAATAACCTATGATCACCCCAACTCTAATGATAACCACAGCAGGAAATGCATTTTGAAGTTTCAAAGCCAAGTTCTGAATTAACCAAATGATTAAAACATACTTGATGAGCCTGAGGAAGCTATAGCCACTTGGCACCACTATTCAGAGCTTAACACACACACACAGAGATAGAGCGAGAGAGAGAAAGAAGAGAGAGCGAGATGTATAAACACCAAATTCTATTTGTGATTATTTGGGAACTAATGCATTTCAGTCCTCCACTCCCTTGATCCTTCTCAGGGTTTGGGTTTTTCATTTTATTCCTTTTTTTAAAAATAATTATCTAATAGACTTTTGGCCTACACACACACACACAAGTCCATATCCAAAGAATACTGATTTGTCTTTATAGTTTTTGTTTCTTGATTTTTCTACTGTTATAATTTTTCAGCTTTATTGTGTTAAAAATAAGGAAAAAATGGTATTTAAAATATGTGAGTTTACACTTTTATTTTTTAAGTGTATACCCTGTGTAAAGATTATCACAATCACTAACTAGTTAACGTATCATTACCTCACTGCTACAATATTGTCTTCATATGTATCTACATGTACAAATGTGTATGGGAGAGGGGGGGAAAGAGGGAGACAGAGAGAGAGAGAGAGAGGGAGGAGGGGAGAGAGAGAACGAGAGAGAGAGGTAGGAAGGGAGGGAGAGAGAATGAGAGAGAGAGGGAGGGAGAGAGAACAAGAGAGAGAGGGAGGGAGGGAGGGGGAGAGAGAGAGAGAGAGAGAGAGAGAGAGAGAGAGAGAGAGAGAGAGAGAGAGAGAATGCTTCTTTTCTACGCTTTTGACTCTAAGCCATTGGCTTGAGCTATGTTCTTAGGTTATTTATGTTCTGTATGTTTAATTTTTTTACAAGAAGGATAAAAATAGTAATATGCCTCAGTGATACAGTAATAAGATCTTTTAAAAATTAATGGATCATTTGTGCAAGAAATATATTTACTTTCCTTAGTATGAGATATTCACATAACCATTACACAATTATCAAAATGTTTGTCATGGATGAAGAATTCTTTTAGATCCTTGCCTAGCTGTGCCTCTGTGTAACCTTAAAAAAAATGATTGCCAGAATGCTGATTGATACAGCCTTAAAGTTGTGAATCAGCTTGAACAGACGTTTATTTTTATATTTAGGGAAACAGGTATGCATCTTTTATTTTTGTCTTCTCTATTAAACTTGTGGGGGAAGGAGGTGAATTAAACACCTTCTCTCTTCACCAGGTGCCATTGTTGCTGGTGTGGTCAAGGCTCCACACTTCTTTCTTTGCCATTGTCTTCCTACTAAGTCTCTCCTTCACCTTTCTCCATAGCTAACCATTCTGATGTGCAATCCATGTCCTTGTGAAAGTTCCCATTCTGTAGTTATGTGGCTGATTTTGAATCTGTTGGAATATTTATCTTTCTCTTGTACATGATGTTTGTTAGGCAACTGTATTATTTAAGAACATTAATGTGTTTTAATTCTTTGATTTTATTCATTCTCTGTCAGTGAACATGAACTGACAAGATATTTTAAGTGTGTCACCGCAGCGATGAGGGATCACAGTTTGTTTCTGTTTGACAGTTGTCGTGATCAGAGGCTAAAAAAAGCTCATGTTGTTAAATCTCTGTCCTGAGGTTGTGACTGAAGACTCTGCATGGTCTAGAGCATGGTTATTTGGAGTAGGCCACCCAGAGCAAGCCTTTGAAAGTCACACTCACCCCTGATTCCTGTCTAGCTCTCTGACTCCTGCCACAGTGTAAAAAAGTCCCTGTCTTATGCCACCTCTGTCACAGAAGAAGCTGGTCCATCCTGTTTCCCTATCCTGATGGGCTAAAGCTCTCTGAAGCCATCGGACAAGGTGAACCTTTCCTCCACAAGTCATTTTCTTCAGTAATATGTGCAGTGGTAGAAGTGTCTAAACTACACTGCCACTTTTATAACACTGCCGCACAAAATGATACAATCACAAAAATAAATTACAATGTAATACTAGGCATTACTATTGCATTATTGAATTAAAGGCAGTATTTTTCATGTCCTATTATGGACTTTGATAAGAAATTGTTAGGAATAAAAACCTTCTTTAGCTAATAAAAATTATAAAGCATGATAGAGTCAGATTCCAGTTCTTGTGAAGTTGACAGAGAAGAATTAGGTGTTCAGGTGCAGCCTGGTTTACTCAATAAGCTTCTGAAAATCATGGGTTTATGTATGATACTGTATACAGTAGATACTATATGTCTACAGTAATAATAATAATAGCAATATAAAATAAAATGTTATTCTTAAGGCTACTTACTGAATCTTAGCCAAGGTTTACACTACTTCTTATATAAAGTATCATTACTTTCACTCAATCGAATTATGCATTAATTGTAAATCACACTTAATATATTTTATTATATATATTTCATTACAGCAGGTTTGTTCAAGATACAATTATCACTGTAAAGGGAACAAGCTATATAACTCTAGGCCTAGGCAAATGCCAACACTCATATAACCATTTGATTTTTGACATAAATTATTTGTAGATGTCCCATTAAATAACATTACAGTTCAATGAAATAAATGTTCATGTTATGGTGCAAAATATGTAATTTTGGGACTTTAACGAGAATTTTATGGACTATATAGTTTCCCATCTCTAATAAAGATATTCAGTTTTTTTAAAGTGATCCTCTGCCTCCTGGGACATACCCAAAGCCAAAGTTTGCTCCTTACCACTTGAGCATTCCAAATAACCTACATAATTCTACTTAAGGAAAAAATAATTTGTGCTCATTTAGTTTCTACTGTGTTGTAGGGGGATTATGTTGTTCCATTGTAAATAATTGTTCCACCCACTGGTTTAATAAAAGCGCTGATTGGCCAAAGGCAGACAGGAAGTGTGGGTGGGGTTACCAGACTAAGAAAACTCTGGGAACAAGAAGAACAGAGCAGAATGCCAGAGAGAAGCCAGAAGATGCAGAGGACAACTATGCTGCTGTGAGAAAAGGTACTGAGCCACATGGCTGAACAGGATAAGAATCATGGGTTAGATTAAGGGCAAAGAGTTAGCAAGTTATATGCCTGGGCCTTAGGTTGACCAGCCTAAAATTATTGTAAGCATCTGTGTGTCTCTGCAGGTCTGTGGGGTCTGCGGGCCTAAACCTTGAGGCTAGGCCCGAAAGTCTGGGCCTGAAACAACCTACTACACTGTGTTCCTGAAAAAAATGACGTTTCTTAATCAATCCTCCCAGCAAGGGAAATACAAGAAAAATTAAGAATAAGGAACTGTCCTCCACTTTTAATTAAATTCAATTACCCCAAGTCATGTTACCTGGAATAACACTAGCATCATATTTTACAGTTCTGGAGGTCAGGAGTCTAACACAGGTTGAGAAGTTGGATTCTTTCTGAAGGCGATGGGGAGAAGTTGTTTCCTGGACGTTCCCGGTACTCAGACACCTCAGCTCCCTTAGTTAGAGCTCTTTGTTTTGTTGTCCATCATCATTCGTCTCTTTCCCCTACCTTCATGCTTTCTATGGGTATGTCCATGTGCGCACATGCATACTCGTGCATGTACGTGCGCCCTCAATAGACTTATCAATGTCTTGTATATGGTGTCGGAGTGTTTCTCTGGCTCATAATTAGTCAATGATTATACTATATTCACCTGAACCATCCAAGATAAGATCCTGATGCAAAATCCTTGATACTATCACATTTGTAAGGTAATGCATTTACATTTGTAGAACCAGGTCATCTTATGATAGACTGTACCCCCTTTAAATCATCAGAAGAAATAAACTCTTTCATCCTTAAGATGCATTTGCTAGGTATTTTGTTACTGAAGGGAAAAATAACTATTCCACACTTCCATCTCTCATATATTCAGTCTCAGCTACTGTAAACATTATAATAAGTTCTCAAATGAGGAATTTGATTTCTAACCATACTGCATATGTTGGTTGTATACTCATGCTCACAGCTCCTATCTCCAAGCTAAGCCAGGACATGGACTTGGCTCAATTATTTCTTAAATTTTAATGTTACACATATCTAACAATGTTCCTCAATGGTTAAGTATAGGAATTGTTCTCACTTTTACTTCATATCAATAATTCTGAAATAATTGCATTGTAAGTTATTGTCAAATTATAATATTTTAAAGTTTTTAGTCTAAGAAGAGAATTACTATAATATTTTTGGACAAACACCATTTGGGAATAGGTTAATTAATATAATAATATTTTTGTCAAATTACCACTGAGTTATTCCCTACCCCATAAAATTACTAATATAAGTCATATTGTTTTACCAGAATTAAAAGTTTTAATTATCATAAAACTACAACTTATTATAAATTTACTTTAAATACATTCTGTACCATGGATATTTGTATTTTACATCTTTAATTACACATTTGCATTAATTTGTTTTTCTAGCAGAGTGCTCACCATTATTTTTTTATAAGTTTATGATCTATCTATATATATTTTGTTTATTGAGTGAACTGAAAGCCAGTTTTCCTGCCTGCTTCCCTCTTCTCTGTCATGTAACTCTTTAGTACAATGTCCAATCTCTACCTTATCATGGTTCAATCATGTGACTACATTAACAAATAACATGCTGTAAAATATGACACATACAGAGACGTGAAAGGTTGATGCATGACTTCTGATGTTGTTTCTGTCTCCATGAGATCTTCTGCCTGTTGGTGTCCTGGGCTCACCAATTCCCTTCATTTCCAATACATTTATTTTGCATTAAATGATAGTTTGATGACTCTCAGAACTTTTGAAAGAGCACACTCAATGTCAGCATACTTTGCTGACGCTGCTCAACTGATGATAGATCCATGAGTGAACTCAGGAGGAATCAAGATGAATTATAAGTCTACTTTTACGAGAAAGTCATTTGAATAGCATGATGGACGTGGAAAAACTGTTTTAAAACACACAGGCAGAGCAAAAGAAATATGGTACAATCTCACATATACATGAAGACTAAAAGGAAGTCTTACTGACCAAGGGAGAACAGAACAATGGTTGTACAGGTTGAGGGATGGGGCTTGTTGATCAAGGGGCTAAATTTTACATTAATGGGCATGAACTTGAGGTCTAGTGTATAGCATGGTGGTTACAACTAATGATACTGTGATCTATACTTGAAAGTTGTTGACAGTGGGTCTTAAGTGTTCTCTCCATGCACACAAAACTTCTGAGTATGTGAGGTGGTGCATGCTTCAATTAATTACTATGGTAATCATTTTGGTACATGTATCTCTAACATATTATACAGTGTAAATAATTATTACAGTGTAAATATGTACAATTTTCATTTGTCAATTTAAAGCCAATAAAGCTAAATGAAAATCAGAATCCAAAGAAATACCGAAGTCTTTAATCATTTACTTTGGTTAAATCCATTTATATGTCAGCAAGAAACGAAATGAAGAATGTGCTGGCTTCCTTTCTATTTTCCTCATGGAATAGTGGGAAAAGTGAAGCTGCATCAGGATGGATAAGATGTTCCATAGGCACGGTTCCCTTTTATATAATAATGTAATATTCTCCACTGCAAGTCTTTTACAAAATTGATATTTATAAAACAGAATTCAGAAGAAATGGTTGTAAATGGCAGAACTGTAAATCTTCAGAGTAAGAAGCAAATGAAAAATGAGTAGGGAGGTGTGCCGGTGGCTTTAGCCACACAAAACTGTCAGTCCATGTTCCATCCCAGGAACCAGTCTAATAAAAGCCAGATGCAGAGATATGTATCTGTAATGCCAGCTTTCCTGAAGCCAGATGGAAGTCTGAGACCAGAGAGCTAAGCAAAGCTCAGTGGCCGGCTAGCCTACTACTGTTATGGTGATGCCAAGACAAGAGGGACTACACCCACAAGCTAAAACTGACTCCTGAAAAATTGTACTCAGACCTCTACACTCATACTATAGTGTGCACGCCCCCCCCCACACACACACACTAAATTTTTACAAACACATTTATAAAACCTCATTCGCTCACTTCTTAACCACTTCATAAAAATACAGTGGTATGGGAAGGCAGGAAGACAGCACTCCTGTGCCCTCTAATCTGTGAGTTTCTTTTAACAATAGCAAAGAGAGTGGCAGAGCTGAGCGATGGAATTCTATGAGAGACGGAAGGAAGACCAAGTGAAACCAGAAAAGGAAAGAATAGAAAATGATTATTGTGAGGTTTTATTTGATATACCAAGTGATTTTTATGATTATTCAGTATTTCTATATTCCTGGACACCTGCACGCTGGCTGAAGCTAAGCCACAGGACACTAATATCCTTAGCTACTGGAGGGAGGAAAACGGCCTGAAGCAGCTGAAGCTTGTTCCATTTCACTGGTGACACGCTCTCAATGTCGTCTGCCTTTCCTTGAATGACAGACAAGCAGAATAGGGCCTGACAGTTTCTCTACATGACCCAGAGGCAAAGAACATGATGTGTGACAACTCCTATTCAAGGCTCTCACTGTGTAGGGTCAAGGTGGGGTTAAAAGTCCAAGCCCAATTCATCCAACAATGGCATTACTGGTGAAGCATATGAGCTAGCAAGGGGGTGGTCACCACTGATAAACTAATAAGCAGATAATGACCCAGAAATCTCTTGTTCATGTGTAGCATACACTTATATTTGAAAGTAATGTAGTGATTTAATGAGTTGATGCAGTGCAGAATGGTGGCTTCTATGGAATTTACAGACCCAAAACATGTACATTTCATCTTTTTTTCTTTTTGTATGAGGAAATTTTAATGTGTGTGTATACATTCATATATGTACAAACATTCACGTGTATATGTCTATATGAAGAGGGCAGAAGTCAACAATGAGGGTATTTTTCAATCACATTATTGTTTGACAGTGTCTCTTACTGAACCTGAAGTTCCCTGACTTACCTTAATGGGCTGACCAGTGAGCCTCAGGGACCCTCCTGCATCCACCTTTCCAGCACTGGTGTTTTAATTGTTTACCATTGAGATCAACTTTTTACATTGGTCCTGGACATAGAAACTTGGGTCTTTATGCTTGTACACTTACACAGTAGGCATGTTACATTCTCATCCTGCTTTCCAGCCCCGTGAATACCTGATACAAAGAAGTTTGGGTAAGTTTTAAGATCTACTGAAATCATACAACTAATTTCAATATATCTTTGCCAATAAGAGTTTAAAAACCAAATGATTTAAAATAAAGTCTTAAAATAAGTTTGCAATTCACTTATTATAACTAATGCTTTAATATACTAATGGAAGTGTTTAATACTTTGTGTTGGGAAGAAGACATAATTAGTTTGGGCTAATCAGATTAATTTTGTTTGAAGCAGGTCCAGTACACAGTGCTTCTTAGATTGACATTAAATGCCACCCTCACAGACTCTAAAAGATTCATGTTTCGTGACGTTCCCTCAAGTGCTGGGATTAAAGGCGTCTATCACCACTGCCTGGGTAGTGTATCTTTTATAATAAATGGACAAATAGGAAACGCATGGTAAATAGGAATAAGCCATAAATGACTCAAATCCTAGTTGACTGATGTATTTGTTACCTTCTGGAACAGGGAAATGCTATGTTTGAGGCATGGTTGCAACATTGTCCTTGTGAGCGCTTTCTTTAATTTGTAACAGGAAAGATGATTAGAAACCAGTCATCCTGGGGGAGGAGCTTGTATGCTCTTATTCACTGATAGAATATTTTCAGAATCTACTCTTATAAACACTTTTGTTTGCAGCTGATTTTCACTGAAGAGTCCAACACGTCCAATTGTCTCTTAATTCCAAACCTAAACTCCTGTCAGCTGTTTCTTATCTTTTCCCCTCCCTTCATTTTTCTTCTTACCTTTCTCCCCTTGTGATAACTGAAGTGAATATCATTTGGTCCTTTTCTTATTCCAAATTTCCATCTCCCTAAAGTTTTCCTTTGTCAGACAAATTTTCATCCATCAAACCCCATGATTAGTCAAATTTAATAAACTCGAGATCAAATATGTATAACTCCATACTTCTATGTAAAATGATCTTCTGTCTTTATTCCTCAGCCCAGTGTGTTAGTCAGCTCTCCATGACTATGAGAAAATCCCACAGAAGAACTGGTGAGGAAGAAGGGTTGATTTCAGGCCATGGTTGCTTGGCGCTGTGGTGTCACAGAACATAACCTTATGATCGTGTCACAGATCTCTGTTTACCCAGGAGCATCATGGAAGCAGAGAAGAGGCAATTACTCAATTAGGAGAATACTTTCAATGTCCTAAGAACTTTCTACTATGCCTCAACTGCTAAAGATACCAAAGCCACAACTTTCTAACAGTGCTCGCGACTGGTTGTCAAATCTTCACAACAAACGTTTTAGAAAATTCACAACCTAAGCCACAGAGCAGAAACGCAGAAAGTCCCGGTCTCAGACTACACAAACAACAAGCAGATGGCTAGATTCCCGAAAACACCACATACAGAACAGTTGTGCTGGATTGTGGAAAGAAGTGTAGTGAACTTTAAACAAGGAATAACCTATGGCTGACTTCAGCTTCCTGAGAGTCTTAGCATCCCCTAGACATTCCTCAAATTATGTGCACACTTCTATTATTTAGTTTACAATTCTGAAAATGCTCAATTATCTTTATAATTTTTAATGCCTACATATTGTCCACCTCTGCTTTTCCTCTTTAATGGGAGATGTTTCACTTCACAACCACAGTGATGAGAGAGAATAAAATTTGGTGACCCTTCTCCATAGAAAATCAGAAATCACCTAGCAACAATTTCCAACTCACATAGAAAACCCTTCTTTGCTAATACAGTCCAAAAGAGGGTTTGATTTGGATATCTCCAGGAGAGATTTCACCCAAGCAGCCTGAGTTGTAAACGTTCTGATTCCTGAGAGACAAACTATCAAAAACGTAAGTGACTCTAAAGACAGAACAGGCCAAGCTAGCTGGTCTGATCCAGCTGGGAAAGGTTTTTACTGTGCCAAATATGTACAAATTTAACCAAATATGAGGCAATACTGGGATTGTTCTTTATTCATTAGTCAACTTTCTGTTGCTATAATGAAATACTAGGGTATGTAACTTCTTAATGAAAAGAAGTTGATTTCGGCTCACAGGTCTGGAGGTCAAGGTTACTGGATCTTGTGTTGGAATGGTCTTCTTGCCAGTAGAGTCCTGAGGCACTGTCGGTCACCATGTAGCAAGATACAGGACACAAGAACATGCATCTCTTCTGGTCACTCTACCTCTTTTTGCAATTTTCAGCAATGATGAATAATGAGGGAACCATAATAACTTTGTATAATTCCAATCATATCCGAAAGGCATCACCTCAAAGCACTTTAGATTAATTTTCTATCACTTAACATATAATAATGGACACTGAGTTTTTAGGTACAAACCTTGAAGAACACACTTTTGAACCTTGTTGAAACCTAAACACTCAAGAGCCTAGAAAGCAGTGGTAAATATCACATCTACTTATAAGATAATCCAGGGGAAGGTGGCATCTATATTAGGAAAAATATTTTCTTTAGTTTTATTATTTAAAGAACATAATAACTCTTCCAAGGCTATAAGTATAAATTATTATTTATAAATTATAAATTCAAAAGACACAAAACTTGGGGGGAAATCTTTCAGATATCAGAATTATTTAAAATTTCCATGCAGATACTTTCTGATCCTAATGTGTGCATTTCTTGATATAATTCCGTACATGTAGACACATAGGCATGTGTTCAGAATAGACTAAATTTGTAAAAGGAAGTTACTTATTACCTATAAAACTGGCATCTAGATTTACTGAAAAATCTATTTAAAATACACAGCTTCACTTCTGTCTTGTAATTATGAGCTATATCCACAGGGTTTATACAAAATTATTTTACAAAAAATTAACAAAGAGAGTGATTTCTTTTTTTACAATCAATAACCAATTAATGAACAAACTCTCAAGTTTGTAAAGTGACTCCTTATAACTCATAGTCTCATAGAGAGAATATTAGATTCTCATTAGTGTGATTATTTGGGGCCAGAAAAAATGGTTATCATAAAATAGAAATCTAGTTTTTTAAAAAAAAAATCAGATATTTTCTGCAATCACTTATCCTTTTGTCTTACCTCTTTGTTACATCATAAGAAAGTGAGTGCGGTCCATGGGTAATGACTGTTGGACCAGTTTCCAGTTTCCGTCTTAAAAGCAGAACCAGATCAAGGAATTTAATTTAGCCTATCAATCCAGAGGTTTGAGAAAGTATGACAACATGAAAGTGGAGACACTCTGAAGTTCAACCACCTACCAAAGAGAGAGAAAGCAAGGTTATTGAAATCCAAGGCCACAGTCACCACCTGAAAACTCAGTGATTGGACCTACAAGTCGACACCAGAATGGCCATGCAGAAGGATTGCTGCATCCCCTTAGGACAGACCACTGACAGCAATTGGTCTCATGGTGTTTACTTTAGGTGTGACTGAGGTCATAAAAGCTGGCGGCAAGAGAAAGCTGTCTAGAAGGAACTGGGAACATAAGGATGTCATTGACAAAGATTCCAACTGAAGTACAAGGAAAATAAAAGAAACCATTTAACTGCTCTCTCCAACCCCATGTCCTGCCACACAGGATGACAGGGCCTAAGTGGAAGTGAGTAGACATAGAATTCTGAGAAACAATTATCAAAGATCATCTCCCATCTATAAAAAGAAGAAAAAGTTAGGGCCAATAAGGGAGGAAATTATATTCCACATAAGTTATTTTTCTACTGCTGCAATAAAGTACCATGACCCAAAGTAACATAGATGAAAGAGATGATTTTGGTGTGTTGATATAGAGCTAGATATCCACAATGGTATGGAAGGCATGGATAAAGGAGACTAGAGAAGGAAGCTGAGGGACCATGCCTCAACTTCTTACCTCCGGACAGGAAGCAGAGTGAGTAGACTGGAAATGGAGTAAGGCCGTAGACTCTCAGAGCCCACCCCAGTGATGTACTTCATCTGGTAAGGCTCCACATTTATCTATAACCTTCCCTAACAGCACTACCAACCAGAAAGATTATAAATAACACGGTCACACAGCACAAATGGGATAATAGACGTATTTATTAATAGACATACTCATGCCTGTATGCAGGGACAAGCATATGGACTCACCCTTTATCGGCAGATACTAAAGGAGTAAGGGCAAGTCTAGGAAACATTTTTTTTTTTTTTTGGCTGAGCACTCCCACAGCAACTGTGTGAAATTGGGTATTTATTACAGAAAATAGAAGTCTTTACCTAAGACTTTTTGACCTAAAGTATAAAGAAGAAATAGAAAAAATTCAAGGACAACTGCACTGAGAACCAAATTATTAAGGCCTGGGGCAGAAGTACAGAAACCTGGCCCATCAGAGATCTGTAATTGCTCACTCAAATAGAAACCACCATGTACTGGCCCCCAAAAAGAACGAGTACATCTTTCCTCTCTTAACCTTTCGGCCTCTATTTCATCCTTGCTCACTTTTGACTTCCTTTTGATGTCTGAAGGGCACTTGTTTCCTTGTTGTTGGTGGGTCTCACAGGAACAGAGGATGCGGAGGGCAGCTGCACACACATATGCAATGTCACTGATGAGCATAGAAGGCTTTCCCTCACACAGTTACAGGGAGAGAGGTAGTTACACGAGGAAGGGGAGCTGAAAACCAATGAGATGTTAAACATAAAAGCATTTCTCAGCTTCCTGTGATGTAGATAGATGGGTATCCATGTCCAGATTAAGAACCTATAGTAAGAACCAAATCACTTGATACTATCCTTGGATATTTTTCTTCACACTCACGATTATTTATTTGATCATTTTTCTTACTATGCTTTATTTTTAGATTATTAATATCATTTAAGAGTAAATGAACTCATTTTAAAAAACAAGAAACAATACTCCCCAAATCCTGTCATATTTGGTTTTTAACTTAAGAACTCTACATGTAAGCTTTTATTCCATTTATCTGTTTCCCTCTTCAGTTTTATTAACACTTGTATTGATAAAATAAAAGTAAGAACCTTTTTCATTTTCACCAAATATGGACCATTTATAGGATTCTGCTCATAAATAATTCATCTGCCCCTCTCTACAATCATGAGAGAAGCATTTGGTCTTCCTGTTCAGTTTGTAACCTAAATAGAAGGGTGGATACTAAGTCTTAGGATGTGTAAATCTGAGGAAACAAAGGCTATACTGACTTTTTGAATAGTTAAACTCATCTGGATGCCATGAAAGAAAAAAAAAAAAAAAGGAGGCTATTCTATGTATAGTGGCACTCAGCACCTCCCTAATGTGAGAGCTTGACCTCTGGGCCAGCATAGGTTTGAGGTTTACCTATAAACTATGAAGCTACAGCCTTAAGGTGTGGCCTAAACACAGCAGAAGGTTCTTTGTCATGAGGACAGGGCTCTCTGCTTCTCCTGGAAGGAATCTCTGTTCTGGATGAGTATATACATTCTCCATTTCCTGCATTTCCTACAATAATATTGCCAGTGGCTTACATAGATACTGACCCTTATAATATATCTTCTTTTTAAAATCCTAGCACTTGAATATAGAGACAAAAGATCATAAAATAAGTGCAGGTCATACTTGATTACACAAAAAGTTCAAGGCTAGACCTGGATTCATAAGATAATCTCTCAAAAATGATTAACCTAAATTTTCTGTTTGCCAGGACCACTAAATTATAGGTATCTGGTCACTGACTATTATAAAAACAAATGGAATTATATAATTTTATGATGATTAAAAAGCAAATGAAACATATATCTTTGATAGTAATATGTTCAATAAAATACAAATAATAATTAACATTAAAGTTTGTTTTAAAACCTCATTATATATGACAATCATAAACTTCATAAAATCAAGATGTTTAAAAATGACATGATGGAAGGAAATTAGAGAGGAATAAAGAGAGCACACATCTGAGTGATACCCACGAAAGCACAAACATAAATCTGATGGAAAGGATAAAGACAATCTAGGACTTGAAAACAATTCAGTCAAGAGATAAAGCATTGTGGAGGATGGAAGATGAAATTGAAACCCAATAACCCAATTAGAAAAATCAAAGAAAAGATCGTATAGGATAACAGGACTGGAAGATAATGTCAAGACTCTAGATGGAATAAGCAAGAAATACAAAATAAAATAAGAAAAGAAACTGAATGAGAATATCCTGTATTCAAGTGCTTGTTTCCCTGGCTGGTGGCACTCTTTGAGAAGGTTGTAGAGATGCGTCCTTGCTGACAGAGGTATGTCACTATTGCTGGGTGCAGAGGCTTCAAAAGCCTATGCCATTCTCAGTTGGCTTTCTCTATGTGGCATGTGGTGGTTGTTTCAAGATGTGAGCTCACAGTTCCTGCTCCAGCACATCCAGCCTGCAAGCTGCCCTGTTCCCTGCCACTGTGGTCATAGACTCATTGTCTGAACCCGCAAGCCCTGAGTTATCTCTTTTTCCTACTATAGCAGCTAAAGTGACTGCATTTTGACCAAAGTAATCATTCTAGAGGCCTGAGGTTGGCCCTGTCAATAACATGTCTGTTAAGCCTGTTTAATTATTCTAGAACTCCTGACCACTAAAACTCTTTAGCCTTTCCCAAAATTATGTAACTCTTGTGAAATGATGAACTAGCTGCTTATTTGGCTTCAGCGGACTTCCTTAATTGTCACTCATAAAAGACAAGAGATGCTATATCATATCTACAGAGTTTCACATCCCCAAGAATAAAGTAATTGTAGAATTTTGCTTTTTGGCCTTAAAAACCCATATCTGGCTTCTGACAGGCCCACAGTCCTGAATACACCCAAGGGTCTGTAGTCACATGAAAATTAATAAAATTTTGGCTGATTAAAATCTCAGTAGAGTTCCAGTGGGCTTCTGGTGATCTAGAACTCCACAACACTATAATTTACCTTGGCCAAGGTGTCTTATCATAACAATGCAAATGTAACTAACACAGATAACTGGTACTAGGAAGTGGACCTGACCATGCTGAAAGAGTCTGAGACTTTAGGAAATTGGTTGTAGGCAGGCCTTTATAGCCATCTTAATAAGAGCTTGGAAGATAGACAGTGTGCAGAGAGTACTGTGGCCCACAAAGGCCGAGATCAAGAGGTGTCAGAGGGGAACAATATTTGTTACTGTGCTAAAGACCATACTTTCGGTATTTTGGCAAAGTCTGTGGCTGCTTTTTGCCCTGGTCCTAAAAACCTGCATGAGGATAAATTGAAAAGTTTTGGACTAATTTCATTTACAATGAAGATTTCAAGGCAGCCTAATATTAATTCTGTCACATGGTGATTAATAATCATTCTTATGAGGCTCTGCAATGTAAAAGAGCAAGCAGGCAAAAAAGAAAGATAAAATGTAGCTTGGGGATATAAAGATAAACAGGAGAATTAATGTTGGGGCCAAAGCTTGTACTGAAAGATAAAGAGATGCCTAACATAGAACAGAAGAAAGAGAGGGATAGCCTCAGGCCAAGACCCGACCTAAATAGTCCTGAAAATTGGAAAAGGATAGTTACTAAATCCAAAGCTTAGTGTCAAAGTGAAACCTATGCAGATATGATTCAAGAAAAGAACCAAGCTTTATCTCAAGTGAGTGCTGTAAACAGCCATGTGGTTGGTTCTGGTGTTGGAGTCATGAAGAATGCACAAGAAAAGGAGTTATGGAATTTTTATCCACACACAAGGACAGCTGCTTAGGAGAAGCCTGTGGTAGGAGAGTCTCTGCATGGAGGTCCTTGTTAATCACACCCAAGAGACTAAGACCATTTCCACAATTTGAGCCAAATTTGAAGCAAGCCTGATTTTTATTGGGGTGCACCCAAGAGCTGGCCGACAACTGCCTACTAAGTTGGGTTTTAAAGAGAGCATCCCTGAATCCATTTCCTGGACCCTTTTTAAGGAGCACAATCATGAGTAGTTGCAAAGCAAAGAGAGACAATAGGGCAATAAGGAAACGCAAAAAAATAAAAATAAAAACATATCATGTGGTCACCATGGGTTCAGAAGTGTAAGGATATTCTCATAAACAAGATATTCTCATTTGGGGAAGGTCAAACTCCAGGAAACAGAGACAAACTCAGGTCTTGCAAAATAGAAACTATTTAAACAATATAGCATAATAGCTCCTTCCTTTAAAATGCAGTTGGGCAGGTTCCTCAATCCTGAGAAGCCATTGCTTGAAGTTGTGAAAATGAATGGTGGATACACTGGAAAAATCTTGATACTAGAATTACCAGAGCTCTGGGATGCTATTGATCTGGGAAGTCTGGAATAAGACCACTGCTATTGTAATTTAAAGGCAAACTTAAAGCTAACTGGCCAGGTCCATCCTTGGGGTTCATCATGGGCCATAAAATGGTCACAAATCTCATTCTGCACATGTTTAAAAAGGGCAAAAACATATGGCCACCATATTTCCCATCAGTTCCAATCAGAGGAAACCTTGGCATACTTCTTACCTTTGTACTTCCCACCTACATCCAACCAGGGACAAGTGTACATCCGAACAAATTTCCTGTCAACCGTACCACCCTGCCTATCTATATGTGATCAAGTACATCACGTGTTTATGGGTCAAACAGGAACTGATCCTTAACTGCAAACTAAAGCGTTAGCCTACAAGGTATATTTTTCCTGTTTTGGTCTTGGAATATCTGCTAGGGAGAGCTGTGGACATGAAGTGGAACCAGCCAGAGAGAGAAGTGTGCTGTAGTCAGCAGAGCTGGAAAGGGAGAGATATCTAAATCCTTTGACATGATCTGAGAAGGGGGATTGGAAGTGTGGGGAAGGGGCTCTAATAAGGGACAGGGAGAGGAAATTAATACAGACGAAGGAAAGATATGGGGAAAAAACAGTAAGGGTGTCCAAAAAGTCACAAGGAATCTGTCTCAGTTACTGTGATGTTGCTGGGACAAAACATCCTGACTAAGGCAAGTTAAAAAAGTAACACTTTTAATTGGGGTGGGGGGGGCTACTTACAATTTCTGGGGATAAGTCCATGAATGTCATAATTGGAAGCATGGTAACAGGTAAGCAGGCATGGTGCTGGAAAAATAGGTGAGAGCTCACAATTAATCCACAGCCATAAAGCAGATAGAGAGCTAGCTGAAATGGTGTTGGCTTTAGAGATCTTAAAGCCCACCCTCTCAGATCTACTTCCTGACAAGGCCTCACCTCTTCCAACAGGGTCACATATCCCAATACTTCTCAAACAGTTCCTCCAACTGGGGACAAGGCATTCAAATTCATTAGACTGGGATGGGGGCATTTTCATTCAAACTGCCATAGAGCCATGCCGTTAACTATTTACCTTAAAAATACTTACAATAGATGTAAGTTTCTGTATAAACAGACACATCTGATTTAAATGATTTTTTAAATCTAGGATGAGAATGCTTCCTCAAAGAGTCATAGACCACCTAACCAAAACCCCAACACCTTCTGAGTTGCTGATCAGGATTGTCCATGAGACATCCAAATTATTATAAGCTATTGCTATTTCAGTTGCTTTACCTATAGATGTAAGAGGTAAATCTTTACTGCTGAAGACACTTCAGATACGGGATCAGCAGCCTTTGAGCTGAAACTGTCTCAAATGCTTCTTTTCTGAGTACTGGCCTTCATGATACCAGAAGGAACCATGAAAATTTCCAAAGAGAGGAAGAAACTAATAGTCCTGCCCAGCTATGAATCTATGAACCATAATAAGAATTAACATGGCACGAGAACCCTAATAGTGAAGTAGTGGTACCCGTACCTTTGCAGTATCCTACAGCTCTCTAATTAGACCTCAGATTCTCCACTGTAGTAAGAATTTTATGGCCTGGACTAGCCTCAAGATCTGTCCCAAATAGATGGTCTACAGCTGCTTAGCTTTGCCTAGCCATAAGGATTGGACCAGCAGTCCCAAAGTCCCAAAGAAACACACAGAAGCTTATATTAATTACATGCTGTTCAGCTATGGCTCAGATTTAACACTATCTCTTATTTCTAAACTCATTTCTATTAATCAGTCTCTTGCCAAGTGGCACATAGCTTACTTGTACTTTCACATCTTGCTCTCCACGTGGCAGCTTTCAGTATTTCTGCTAATCCCACCCCCCATTCTCTTTTATCACTGCTTGGAATTCTTGCCTACCATAGCTGCCTTACAATAGGCTAAAACAGTTTCTTTATTAACCAATAGTAATTCACAGCATACAAAAAGACATCCCATATCACCCCACCCCACAACAAAGGGAAAATCATGTTGGTACTGGAAACACAGCCAAGTACTCAGGAGTCCTGAAATTTGGAGTCTAGGAAAACAAACTACATGGTGATTTGAATTAGGATAACCTCTATAGGCTAATATATTTGAATGCTTTGGGAGTAATAACATTTATTGGAGTAGTGTTAATCCCAGTGGCTAGAATAAGAAAGCTACTACAATTTGAGCCAAATTTTAAGCAAGCTTGATTTTTTTTTATTTGAGTGCACACAAGAACTTGCCAGTGACTGTGTAAGTCAGGTTAAAGAGAGCAGACACAAATCCATTTGAAGGTCCCTCTCAAGTAATAGAATCATAACTAGTTTTGCCAAAGAGAGACAATGGAGCAATAAGTAAATACAGAGAAAAATATTTAAAATAAAATCATGTGGTCATCATGTGATTAGGGAGGACTCAGGGAGGGTAAAGGTATTCTCAAAAATAGGTGAAGGTCCTGGGTTGGGGAAGGTCAGGTTCCAAGAAACAAGTAACAACTCAGTAAATAAAAACATTTTAACAATACAGCATAATGGTTCTTGCCTTTGAAATGCAACACAGCAGGTTCCTCAGTAGGTGTGGGCTTGTTGAAGGAAGTATTCTATAGGGGGTGGGCTTTGAAGTTTCAAGGGCCCCAGCCAGCCAGGCCCATTGACTGACACTCTCTCTCTCTCTCTCTCTCTCTCTCTCTCTCTCTCTCTCTCTCTCTCTCTCTCCTGCTGCCTTCATATCTTGATGTAAAACTCTCAGCTTCTTCTCCAGAATCATGTCTCCCTGCATGCTGCAAATACTCTTTCCTGCTTTGGTAATAATGGACTAAACTTCTAAAACTTTACGAAAGCCCCCAATTAAATGTTTTCCTTTCTAAGAGTTGCCAAGGTCATGGTTACTCTTCACAGCAATAAAACTTTAAGACAAACTACAATCACTACATTGCTAAACCAGCATGATCCTTTTCTAAATCCTTCATTCTAAATATCTGTCCTTATACCTGTCAATAAGCATAGTCTTCACCCCTCATCAAGAAAACCTTTTTTTTTTTTTTTTTTTTTTTTTGCAAAAGAGTCCATAATAGAAAACCACAATCAAAATGTAGTGAATGAAATCTTGTCCCAGTTAATACTTCTACAGCACAGTCTAGTACCTAAGATTGAGGATTAAATTTGGAAGAGTTTTTATAAAGATTATAAGATCCAGAAGATTAGAGAGTTTACTGGTTGCGGCTCCCAGAAATTTCCTAAGCTACACTCATAAAATCTCCCCTACATAACTGTATCAAAAATGAGTAGAGAAAAGACAACAGCAATAGACAGACATGCTGATGTGGTAGGGAAAGCCTAGCAGATGTCTACCCTATACAAATAACTACAGGTAACTATAAGGAAAGCTGAAAACTGGAGAAAAGCACACTGATTGGTTACCTAATACCAGATGGTCAGCCCTGAAAACACAGATATAAGTAACATTATGCAAACAGAGCAGACTGCATTTATATATTTAGGAATATATATGTGTATGTGTATAGCTACACACACACAGATAGATATACATACATATATATATTGTTTTATATATATATAAAACAATTAAAAGAAGCCATTAATTGAAGCTCAGCAAGGTAGAGTGTATAGAATGGTTTAAAGGGGCACAAGAGAAATGGGAAATGATGTAACAACTTTTCTAACAACAGTCTCAAGTTTAAAAAAATAACTCAAAATTTGAAAATAAAGGTTTAACAAGTAGAATACTCATGGGCTGGAGAAAAAACTCAGACAAGAGCATTTTCCCCAGCATGAGCATAAGTAAGGCATTGGGTTTCTTGCCTAGGAACACCCAAAACAAGATCATAAAAAATAAAACCCAAAGCATTAAAGGATAACATAATAAAATCAGAAACTTAGTGTAAGTAACAGTTTGTGTCTTCCTAAATTGGGAAATTTTAGACATTAATTTCAAATATATATTATACGTATATAATAATCATTTTATTCTAAGTTCCTAAAGTTCTGGAAAAATCACTCTTCTGTGTTAAGATAAAGAAATGTTGGATTCATTTTATCTGGCTATCTCTTCACACCAAAGCTTAATCTGAAAACACAGAATGTAACCCAGCAACTGTTACATTGCATTAGCTGGAAAATGATAGTACTTTTGACCTTTATAAAAGAAATAGAGCTCTAAAGAAAAATATTATTTAAACACATACAGTGTAAGATTTTTAAGATCGCTACATATACACACACAATTACACATATTCACATGCATGCAAGCACACACACATACTACACATGCATGCATACACACACACACACACATGCAGGTGTGTGTGTGTGTGTGTGTGTGTGTGTGTGTGTGTGTGTGTGTGTGTGTGTGTGTGTGTGTGTACCCTTGAAAACAAAGCCTATGATACTGGAAGAGAGCAGGAATTAGTATATGATACAGTTCAGAGAGAAAGAAATGCTTTAATTATATCACAATCTCAAAAATCAAAATAAATTAGAAAGCAGTCATGGGGAGGGGAGGGGAGGCACACATGACCATAAAATATAGACTCCACATGTAAATGTATCTCAGTGCACTGAGTGGTGTTTTCTCTATAAATGCTAAGACTGGTGGAAACCCACAATGCTGGTGCTAATTTCATCCACTGTTACCGCTGCACAGCAGCTAAAAAAGAAACAATAAGACAGAAAATGGTGTAGAAAAGTCAGAAATTGGAGAGCCTGATCCCACGTTAGCCCTTTTGGAATTTTCCCCATGCATTGAGCTACTCCATATTTCTCTCAGCTAAGAGCATTTGAGACTTAACTGAGAACAGAACCAGTGCTGTGTTGCTTGAGGTTTCTGGCCTGGACTTTCTGGCCTAGCCGTGTGGTCCAGATCCATAGACCCACAATCCCATAATCCCACTGAAACAAACAGATGCTTGTACAAATTGCATGCTAATTGACCTGGGGCCCAGGCATATAACTTTCTAGCTCTTTCTCTTAAACTAACCCATGACTCTTATTTTGTTTACCCAAGAAGCTCAGTACCTTTTTTCAGAGCAGCATTTCAACTTCTTTCCTCTATATCTGCTGGCATCTCATTGTGGTGTCTCCGTGGCTTCTCTGTGACATTTCTGCTTTGTTCTTCCTGTTCCTAGAGTTTTCTTAGTCTTGTAGCTCTGCCCATACTTCCTGTCTGCCTTTGGCCAATCAGCGTTTTTATTAAACCAGTAGGAGGGACAATTATTTATAATGTAACATAATCCCACTACAGTACTGTTGACATATAAAGCTCAAATTTCTGGTGCTAGAAGTCTTTCAAAATTATTTTAAATCCTAAAATGCATGTTCTTGAATATTTCCATTGAAAGAACCTCAGCATTATTTAATTCGTGTTTTACTTTCCTATTCAATCATTAACAAAGCATTCTAGTTATTGTGTTAAAACACTGAACAACAAAAAAGTAGGAAGAAAAGAATTTATTTCGTCCATCATAGTTTATCATAAAGGGAAAATAAAGGCAAGAACTCTAAAGAGACACCATGACTGTGTCCACTCTTAGGAAAGCATTTCATTGGAGGCTCACTTACATTTTTAGAGTAAGTACATCACATGGCAGGAAGCAAGGCAGTGTGCAGGCAGACACGGTGCTAGAGCTGAGAGTTCTTACATCTTTATCCAAAGGCAACAAGAAGTGTTCTAAAATACTGGGTGTAGCTTGAGCATATATGAGCCCTCAAAGCCCACCTCCACAGTAACACACTTCCTCCAACAAGGCCACACCTACTCCAGCAAGGCCATAGCTCCTAATAGTGGCACTCCCTTTGAAGGCCATTTTGTTTTAAACAACCACAGATTTGGGGGGTAGAACCTGAAGCAGAAATCATGAAAAAAGACTCCTTACTGGTTTGCTCTCTCTGGATATTTCAGACACTTTTTTTCATGCGGCCCAAACACAGCTGCCTCAAAATGGTAGTACCTGCAGTGACATGGGTCCTTCTATATCAATTAGCAATTTAAAAATGCCTCAGTTACATAGTCACAGGTCAGTCTGATTGAAGTAACTTCCTTTCTGAGCATTTCTCTTCCAAAGTATGTTAAATTGACAGCTAAGATTAGCCACTTAATCAAATATCTTATATTTATTACAATCTGTTTCCTATAATATTTAGTTGTGATCTTAGACTGAGTTGATTTCTTGGGAAAGCTATTCTAATGCCTAAAGATATAGTCTCCTATATCCCCATGAAGATTGTACTTCAGAATAATTAATTAGCCAGCCAAAAGGAATTTTTTTAACTTTTGGTTTGTGATTTAAGAAATCAAACATTGAATTTAATGGTGACAAAGTTTCTCAGCTCTAAACATATTATGATCAACCTTCTTGTATGAAAAAAGGCAACTTATATACTATAAATAACTGAATATAAACCAAGTTGTCAAAATGTATAAAACACAAAATTAAGGATTTAATCTGCCTGTAAGTGGAAAAATGAGTTCTACTCTGTTGAATTGTATTTTAGAAATTTTTTTTAAATGTCTACATTAGAAATCATAAACTAAACCAAATAAGAAGTCACATGCAAAATAAAACGTCAAGTTGACTTTTATATCACAGACTAAAGTTTCATTAGATAATATAATGATCAGGAAGGAGTGTGACTTTTATTTCTTTAAATATCATGAGTTGAATGCTAATGTGTGATTTTATTTCAATGGATACTTCTCTATGATGACTAAAAAATTTTAGAGTATAATTATAACCTAACAATTATGACCTGGAATTCCTCATTTCTTTATGTGAGCAATATCCTTGAAAAGTCGCCCTCACCGAAGACACTGACCCCCCACAAGTATTGAAACCCAGGGTTTTAGCTTCCAATCCTTTCTTTTAGAAATCTGTAAAATGTAGTCTTCCCTTTTTATCTGAACCCTTAATGATAATATCATTAACAATTAAAAACATCTTTGGAAATAGCGGAACTGTATTTTATTAGAAAACACCACAGAGACAATTTCTAACAAAATGTAGATATCTTCAAAAACTAAAAAATGAGCATTATCAAAGAAATAAAAATCTGATCTGGGGAAGATAATTAAGAGAAGGTCAAGTTTTTAACCCCCTTGTGACAATGTCCTAAAGTGCATCTATATAACATAGACTATGAATGATTTAACAGTAGGGATTCATGAAAAGAAATGTTCTCTAACAGACCCAAGCTTTGAGTGCAAAGGAAAAGGAAGGCAGACATGCTCTTTGATGTGCCAAGTCTGTAAAAACTTAATGATGAAAAGCTGCAGCAACATTTGAAGGGAGTGAGATGCATATGATTGTACTCTGAGCCACACCCTAGGGAAGCTATACAATTGTGAGA
Organism: Phyllotis vaccarum; assembly: GCA_033318265.1. Classification (NCBI taxonomy): domain Eukaryota; kingdom Metazoa; phylum Chordata; class Mammalia; order Rodentia; family Cricetidae; genus Phyllotis; species Phyllotis vaccarum. The sequence continues at coordinate 146,085,865 of JARWLC010000005.1, forward strand.
AATGACACGAAGCTAGATGTAAGGGAGCTACTGACGTTGTTTGTAAAAAAGAGTTTCAGTCTACTCTCCAGATAATTGAAATAGCAAAGTTGCCCTTGACATGGAAGGGGTTTTCTGTTTGTTTATTTGTTTGTTTTGTTTGTTTGTTTGTTTGTTTGTTTGTTTTAACATACCCACCACTGGTCTCACTCCCTCACCTCTTCCCAGTCATGTCCCCCATCCATTCCTTAGAGAGGCTAAAGATTTCCAGAGTGAGTTAATGCAGTGTAGCATATCCACTTGAGCATTATCAAGCCCCCCCTCCAACCCCAGTATCAAGGCTGAGTAAGGTGTTCCTCTGTAGGGAATGGGCTCCAAGAAGCCAGTTCATGCACTAGAAATAAACTCTGCTTCCATTGCCAAAGGCCCCACAAATTGCTCACGTCATTCAGCTGTCAATCACATTCAGCGGGCTTAGTTCAGTCCCATGGAGATTCCCAGATGTCATTTCAGAGTCAGTGAGCTCCCAATAGTTTGGGTCGGCTGTCTCTATGAGTTTCCTCAACATTATTCTTGTTCCCTTTCTTCATCTGGACTGGGAGCTCGACCCAGTGCTCACCTGTGGATCTCTGAGTCTGTTTCCATCAGTTCCTGAATGAAGGTTCTATAATGACAATGAGGGTTGTCATTAATTTTATTATAACGGAAAGTAAGTTTAGGCACCTTCTCCACTATTGCTTGGAGTGTTAGATAACCCCAGCTAAGAATCCAAACAATAGTGGAGAGGATGTTGGGAGTTTTTATCTGACATTGTGTGTTTGAAACAATTAATCAAAATGTGTGTCTTATATTAGTTTTTGCCATAAGAATACTCAAAATGTTCTGATCATCAAATCACAGACTTATCTGTTGTCGTGTCCTCTGAACCAGGCAGTTGACTGCCCCTGGAGAAGAATCTTCTGTTACTCCAGTTCCTGGAATTGAGATGTATCTTTTGTACTTCTGTCTTAGGTACAGAGGTGGAAGAAGAGGACTTTCTTTACTGTTTGTTCTCTTCAACTCCATCAGAAAAGGCATTCAAAAAATGTGCATAAACAAAGGTTCTCAGAGGAAGATATAAGTTGGAGAAAAGATTATGAAAGTTGTATAGAAACACAAAGCATGATTTGACTCTGAGATATGAAGACAGAAATACACACTTGCAGACATGAACAGAGAAACCCAATGGCAGAGAAATACACAGGTATGTGTCGATAGAAAACAGACATTTGCAGAGGGTCCATTCATACATTTTCAGTCACCAAAACTAGGTTTGTCTGGCAGTGCAGTAAGCCAGACAAGCTGAACTAAAAAGATAAGGTTTATTGGGACAAGCATTCCTGGATGACTTTTCCAGCCCCCAGAGGTAGGGCAGGAAAGGGAAGTAGAAGAAATCACTAGGTCAGTTCGTTCTTGAGGAAGGGGCTTAAATATCCTGTAGGCATGGTTTCAGGCAACTAGCAGCGTCAGGGGAATAGCCTGGACTTTTGTCAGTCTTTCTGAGAGGGCGGGATTTAGAATGATGTAGAGCCGGATGGTCCTACCAAACATCCTGTCTTTCTTAGACATATGGGTACCAGGTAAAGTCTGGCTACTTCCTGCTCCCATGAGACAACTTGAGAAAGGGGAGTTGGGAGTTGGTGGGCTAACATTCAGTGGGAGGGATGGGTGAAGAAGCATTCAGTTAACCGTCATCCTGGAGACCTCGGAGAACTATTCCTTGAAGAACCAGAGAAGGCAAGATGGAAGAAGAAAAAAAAATAGATTGTTAACACCAGGCCTATGAATGAGGCTAGCTACGGGAAGGGTAAAGATTGCCCATAAGAATGAATGGAGATGTGCCCTGGTTGTACAGAAGAGACAGGGGTGAATGAGTAAGACAAGAGCAGATATTCCCTTTATTGAGACATTTTTTGAAAACTGAAGATATAGACAGACCATTTATCCTGGGTAGGTGCCTGTTTGAGCCTGGAGAGGTGGTACAAGCACTGATGTCCCAGGAGCTTGGGGGATATATATTTTCCAGGAGAGGACTTCAGATAGGGGCTATATGATCCTGTGAAGACTGGGTCATTGCCATTTGGTTGGCCTGTGGCATGCCACATGGAGGGATGATGTGTTCCAGGAGTATCTGGGCCACCTCATTGGCTATTTCCCTGAAGATGGAGAGTACCTCCACCCAAATTGTAAAGATGTCAAGAAGAGTTAGGACATAGCAGAGCTTTATATGAGTGGGCATGTGGGTGAGGTCAACCTGTAAATCCTCACTAGTCATATCTGGAGGGCCCCCATCAGAGTAGCCTTAGCACGCATCTGGCAGGAGGCATATACCTACAAAATATGAGTTTGAAGATGGGTGGTATTAAAAAGGGGTTCTACAGACTGACATTAGTTTCTATCAGGCCAGATTCCTTGATACAGTAGCAATACTGTTTCCCAGGAACATCCAGGTGTCTGTAAAACAGCTGGAACATTTACATCTTGGTGTCATAGCTAAGATTATGGTTTGGGTTGAATGGCACAAACATTTTCCCTATGTATAAAAGGCCTGATGAAACACACCTTTAAGTATGTACTTAGAAGACAACCAGAAGAAATTAAATTTTGAGTTTGTGGCTAAATAGCAAATAGTCAGTGCTCTATCAGTTTATCAAAACTCCATTTATCAGTGTTGAAACTCTGAACCTCTAAAATTCCATTGTAATAGTAGCACAGAAAGGGGAGAGAAGTCCAAAACTTATTTACATGTTCCTTTAGTAGAAAGTTACATTTGAAACATGTTTATCCTTTACTATGAAGCCTGTGAACAAGGCAAACCTGTGTTTTTAACAGGAACCTGAATTAATGAATGAATGAGTGAATGGATGGATGGATGGATGGATAGATAAATGAATGAATAAATGAATGAGTGAGCTACCAAGGTGGTTATATTCTGGAGGGGGCATTGGGGAGACCTATTAACTGATAAAGCTACCAGTACCTGTCATCAAACACCATCAGATCTGAGAAGGATAAATTTCACCTAAGTAAAGTAAGCGTAAATGAAAGAATTTCCAAGTCTACTAAAAGTGGCAGGGGCTTACCAGCTACCCAGTTCTTCCATGGTCATTAGGGACAGAGGTTCCAGGGCAGTATCAGTGTTCAGCTGCCAGGCCCAGAAGATCTGACAAACTTTCCTGTGGAGCAGGAATTTGAAGAGACCGGCCTGCCTTGTGTTGGGAAAATAGGGTAGTCAGTTCTCCAGTATCCTGCTTGTCCAGAGTCTGGACAGGGGCTTGGCAGCAATTGAGGTGAAAGGCAGTGTTTTTTCATTCTATTACTGGCTTTGCTATATTTAAAGAGAGCTCCAGGTGGAAATTCTTTTGCAGGCATCCATCTTCCGTGGAGGAGATAAGGGTGCTGCCAAAAACTGGCATGCCTCTATTACAAAAAGTTTTTTAATTAAATTCCATATTCTCAGATATCTGAAGTATTTGAGGATCAAAGGATCATTATCTGTTAGGTATATATAAACTATAAACAAATGTTTACTTTTTAGTTACTTGTTTTAGGATTAACTTTGAGAACATATATAGATAAGCTAAATTTGAACCATCAAAGAAGTTGATCCTTTACGAGATGACTGATGATTTAACTTGGATGTCTAATTAGACTAGGATTTTGTAGCTCTATCCCTGTTAAGATCATCCTTAAAAGATAACAAATTCTGAAAAGCAAGGAAGTTAGACATGCATTCCTAAATCAGTCTCTGTTATCCTAAATAAACCTTAGGGAAGAAGAGATCCTTTGCCAGGCTGCTTAGGTCACCGACTTGCTGCATCATGAGATGGGAATACCCCAGTCTCTGGTGTTCAGCTGTAGTTCTAAATTTTTATTTCAAAAGTTAAGACATGGAACATAACCATAATTTGTAGAAGGCAAATACAAGCTTTAACAGTATAAACAATTTATTGTCTCTAAAATCAATACCAAGAGGATTACTCTTACACTATAAAATCTGGATGCCTACAAGATATGTCCCCTATACATGAATATATGGAGGTGCAGCTTTAATACCTCAGTAAGCCAGCATTGTTGTAAATCCACATTTTATAAACCTTTTTTTCAGGGCAGGACAGGAATTATCATACAGAATGCCACCCTAATCCAAAATATCATGGAGAACCATTGTCTCTTTTGAGGGCCCACCTCATGTAATCACTTTTAACCAAACCAATGGCAAAGTCATCTGACATCCTTCTTTTACAACCTTAGTCAAAATGGTAGCAGCCCACGTGGCTGTACTAAACTAAGGAGGTGGTAGACCTGGTGTTGTTTTCCAATATGAAGTTACAGTTTTAAATTAACTTTTTGTTACATATTTTTAACCATACACAGTTTCTTAGCTGTTTATTTTAATAAGGTGCTGGGAACCACCGAAATATGAAGTGGGAACTCAGTTGGCACCAGCAAGGCTGATCCATGAGAGCCAAGGCCCTTTGTAGAGGTAAAAACTCTTTGAGTTTTGGCGTTCATCACTTTTGTTCATAGCTGTTTCCTTCAGATTTGTGTGTGTGTGTGTGTGTGAGAGAGAGAGAGAGAGAGAGAGAGAGAGAGAGAGAGAGAGAGAGAGAGAGAGAGAGAGAGATTATAGATTTCTCATTTGTTCTTTCCTTAGAATTTATTTCCCAGGAACTTTGAGCAGTGTTATTATTTATTGGGCACTATTTCCCCATACATCTGGGGGCATATGGATAACTTCTAACTGTGTGTGAAAACAGTCACACAGACAAGATCTCTTTGTTCACAAGCCAGGTCTTTGTTCTTCTACCTAGAGCAGACTCAATGCCTGTGCTCCCTGCAATCATCTTTACTAGTAAACATCTGGGCAGAGTCAGCCCGACATCCAAGGTCAGCTACATATAGATGACACATTGGTGTGTCCTAAGCTCACAACCCTACTGATAGAGAACTATCTGGAGCTAACACACTAATCTTAGGCCCTTAACTTCCTGTACTTACTTACATGTGGATTTATTAACACAAGATCCTAACTTAAAGGTTTATTGTTTATGATATAAGGAAAAAGATAACTAACCAACCTTTGTAGGTGTTAAAGCCAACATTCATCTGAAGTGCTGCAGCACAAGGACAGAGCAGCTAAAAGGTGATAGGTTCTGTTTCTTGTGCAAATTGAGACTTAACAGTAAAAGACCTCCTTCTAGAGAAAGTGCTATAGCAGAATAAAAGTTGCAGGGGCTTTTCTGCATTGTTTACTCAAGTTACCTAGCAACTGAGAACAATCTCCCCTCCCATCAGAAAAGCAGCTACAAGAAGACCTTATAGAAACAGCACATTTTTTTGTTTTTTGCTCATTGTTTTTTGCTGATCAATTAAATTTGAACCTTTGCCTAGCCACATATAGGGCTGTAGTTAGAGCACATGCTTCCCCCTTTAGATTGCTTTGCTTTAATCTTTAGTTGACCCCCACAGATACTGCCTGTGTGTAAATCTTACCAGCCCTCTTTATGACCCCAAGGAATTCAAAGATTATATAATCTATGCCTTCACTGTTGAAGTCACTGTGCCAATAAAGGTGAAAGAGAGAGTACTGTGAGATTATATCCTACACTTCCCAGTTTCTCCCATAGCTGCGCATCTCTTGATCCCTAAAAAAAACCTTGTTAGGGCTGGTACCCCAAGGTTTTTATTAATAAGGTAGAACAGTATAAAATAACTTTAATGTTTATTTATACCCCAATCAATATGAATATGGTATGAATCTCTATCATTACATCAGATTCAGTAGCCAAAAATTCCAGAGGCAAATTCTGAGCCCACCCGTTAGATGTGATAGTAACAGCTGAGCTATTACCAAGACACGTGGAACATGTAAACTCAGACATCCAAGATCAGTCAGAAACAAGCATGTAGTGGCCACATACATTCACACACCCAACTGAGCCTGAAGTAATACCATGTGGCTCCCATGTCCACAAGAAAACACAGGCACAGATCCATATATGCATGCAAAAATAGACAGGACTTCTAATAGCAAAACAAACAAACCTTTCCACAGGGAAAAAAGGCTTTGTTACAAATTATATGGATTTTAAACAATGTCAGATGAGAAACTTACAATCCTGATATAAGAGTTACAGTATAGAGTGGCATGTAAGAAACTATAGAAATAAAAGATTTTTAGGAGTAAGGAAGTAGATACTTGATTAAGAGACATTGGAAATATAGCAGAGTTTATACTGTTTATGACTGCATAGAAGACAGAAACAGGCAAAGAGAGTGGATCTGTTTCAGGAAGAATGCCTGCATGGCCAGTTCAAACAAAAGAAAGCCTACTGTGTATAAAGTCAAAGAGGGTACCTTTTGAAGGGCCCTGCCAAGGTATGCCACAAATAGAACATCTCAGGAACAGCAAAGTTCAAGGATTTATCAGGGGAGAATAGGGAGAGACAAAGAGCAAAAGGCCATCTCAGAGTGAAGACATGAGAGGCAAGCAGACAGACAGAGAATGGGGAGCGGAGAGCAGTGGAGTGTAGATAAGCAGCGAACAGAGTAGGGGCAGAAATGCAAGGCCCAAAACCCTGGAAGAGGGAGCTCAAACCATCCTGTGGTGTGAGACATCCCCAATCTGGACAAATTTTGCAGTAGATATTCCAGGGGTGACTGAAGATGGAGTTTGAAGATGGATGCTCCAGTGTTACAGAGGAACTTTGGGTGACTTTCCAGGCACCCAGATGTCTGTCATTTCTAGAATTTTGGAAGTTGCTTGCAATGCACTCCCTGTTTATTTAGGTAATATTATATCCTTTCTGGGGTCTTTGATGGTGTTGAAGATTAGATAGTTATAATTATAGTTTTCCATAGTTATGATAGAAGGTAAATTAAATATGGAACTTTAGACTCACAAAATAGATAATAGAACATTTTTTAAATTCTTCTGAATAAAGATAGGCTAGATATTATAACTGTGATTCTTGCTTATAGCTGTTTTGTTATATGTAATTTTATGATGTTAAAGTTAAAACCTTATTTTTTGATTAGACAGAAAACAGAAAGTGCTAAGGGTGATGGTCTTTCTGTATACTGAGAATCTATGTTGTTATTATTGGTTAATAAAGAAGTTGTTTTGGTCTATGGCAAGACAACTTACAGTCAGGCAGGAAATTCAAGCAGAGATACAAGAGAAGGGCAGAGTCTGGGAGATACAATACAGAACCCAAGAATCAAGGTGTGACTGTATCAGTAAGCCACTGGCCACATGGCAATACAAATATTAATAGAAATGAGTTAATTTAAGATGTAAGAACTAGCTAGTAAACAGACTGAGCCATAGACCAAAGAGTTTGTAATTAATATTAGGCCTCCACGTGATTATTGTATAAGGAGCTGTGGGGCCATAGTAGCTGGGTGAGACAGAGTGAAATTTCTGTCCACAGTCAGTCACATCTATTTCATTTGCTTGTTTTTGTTTGTTTATTGGTAAGAAACTAAAAGAGATACTTTTTAAAATGGTTTGGATACTTCTTACACAAATAAAATAAACTAGAATTTTGAATTCTCACATGATATCTCACTGTACTAAATAAAACCTCTAGATTATGTCCACCTTTTAAGAAGATGATATATATACCTGCTATATATGTTAATAACTGTGAGAAACATCTGGTTAACAAAAATGGCAAGTATAGAATGACTTATTAGTGATGAAAATAACTGTGTTTTCTTTCTTTTGATGTTTACTACAGTGCATAAGATAAAACAAAATTTATTCTTTAAAGGATAAATAAAAAGCACTTCTATCTAGCTGACTGAAATATAAGTCACGAATATTTGTGTCCTGGGTTCACTAACTTAAAAACTAAGTCATATTTTCCTAAAATTTATGTCTAGGGGATTTTTAATTGAAATATTCTCTGTTGATAACTAAGTAATTTTTGAAATGATGATTTTTATTATTTTTCATGGAATACATTTTGAACATATTTCTCCTACTCCAGTCTTTCCAGATCCTCCCTCCCAGCAAGTCTCAAAACTAAAATTCAGCTTTATTTATATTATTTTATTTTGGACATTATAATTACAGCATTTTCCCTCTCTCTTGCCTCCATGCCGTCTCATAGTACCCTCCTTACTCTTCTTCAGATTTATAGCCCTATTTTTACTGATTATTGTGGCATGCAAGTATGTATACCTAGGAATATAAGTATAAATATACCTATATTTTATAAATATACACATTTGTTCCTAAATATTGCCAGCTCAGTTTACCCTATATTATTTGTATGTATGCTTTAGAGCAGACTCTCTTCAGAAACATCAGACCATATACTCCAAAATGATCTCTCACACATTCTTCATTGCTTAACATAGCATTCCTAATCAGAACTGAAATACATATATACATGATATGTTTATATATATATATATTATAAATATAAAATGTTATTTCCAAACCTTGTAAACCTGAAATATTTCACAAGAGGCTGAAGGTACTGCTTTAGGGGCTGCTAAAATCCCAACAAAAGATAATGTCCTCAAAGGATCTGGAATAGTGAGACCAGTCTCCATGGACATCTGGTGTGACAGATACTTCAAGAGAATGACCTGAAGACTGGAAGATTAAAGGAGGCCTTGGAGAAAACTGACACAGCCTTGAAATATTGCTTTTTAAAATGAACCTCTTTCTGAAGTTATTGCCGGTATCAGTGTCCAGGGAAGGCTGATACACTGTGATGTTCCAAATTTAGTTTTTCAAAACCATTATTTTCTTTGTCCACTCTGTAACATAGTCACATTTCTAAGTGTAAAGAGGGTGGCCTATTTTAACATAAGCATAGCATATGATATATAAATTTATTTTTAAGTCAAATACATTTTGATAACTTTTAATGCAAAAATAAATCACAGTGTCCATTGACATTTGAAATGGAGTCATTTTTAGTGATGTTTTCCAGATTTCAGGCTTCTCTATATTGTTAGCAGCTTCTATCTAGTAAAGTAAAAGCTGTCCCGTAGACAGTTATAAAATAACAGCAGCATAAAAGCAGCACAAACAAATAATAAACCTAAATAAGTATATATGTCAAGATAGATCATTTGTAAAAATGAAAAATGTCTAAACAACTTTGTTACATTTGATTTACTAAAAAACAATTCTAAAAATTATATTATTTTTTAAATTGCAATAGGAGATGGTGACTGGCTCGGTCAATATGGTACCTGACACACGAGCTCCTACGTTGTTTCCCTGGCACTCACACATACCCAAGCAAAGCAGTATGAATCTATAACCTCAGTTTAGAGGATGGAGGCGAGCTTACCAGCTGGTTAGCCTAACTAACTCAGTGAGCCACAGCTTCAGTGAGGAACCCTACTCAAAAATTAAGTGGAGAGTGATTAAGAACAATGCAAAGTCACCTCTGGCCTCCATGTGCGTGCCCATTTATGTGCGCACAAACACACACACACACACACACACACACACACACACAGAGAGAGAGAGAGAGAGAGAGAGAGAGAGAGAGAGAGGAGATATTCACATGAAAACATGTAAGAAATACACAAATATTGCCATGGAAAATGGTCAATAAATTTAATTCTGAAAGTAATATTAGAACTTCATATGTTCTGAATAAGAGACAATTTTTTTAAAAATTACAATGTTTATTTCTATATATAAGTATATATATATATATATATATATATATATATATATATACATCAATTAATAGGAAACTTTTTTGTTTTAGACAAACTTTAACAATGCAGCACTGGCTAGCCTAGAACTCAATAATATACAGACCAGATTGGCCTTGAATTCATAGATATTTATCTACTTCTGCCTTCCAAGTGCTAGAATTACATGTGTGTCCCTCCAAACCCAGTTCTTTTCATCTTTTTAATCTGTCTTGGAAGTATTGCTTAACTTCAAAGATAATTTTCATTAGTATAATAAAAAGTTTTCTTATTTCCATAAGTTGAGTTATGAATCATTATATTTACATGAGGCTGCAACTTTTATTTAAGTGTTCATAACCAAACATTTAAGAAGCAAGAAAATCAGAGGTAAAGTTCTGTAATGTTAGTGCTATAATAAATAAAATAGACAGCATAATTTGGATAACACACTTGGAAGGAATAATGTCAGCATAATCTAGGCTAAAAGGATTCTAACTATACTGGAAAACTATAGTCCTGGCACAAATACACATACCACATAAGTCCTTATGATAAAACCAGGTTGGGAAAAGGACACTTCATACATGTGGTAAAAGAATTTTTGATAAAGACACAAACATGGGATTAAATGATGAGTATGACTTAATAATTGTTTCAGTGAGTAAGAATTTGAGGTCAGTTCCTTAGACTCTATGTAAAGATAATCCAGGTGAGGATACACACCTGTGACCCAGTGCTAGGAGGCAGAGACCTGGAGCTTGCTGGCTAGGCAGTCTAATCCAGAAGGTTATTTCCAGGTTCTGTGATGCATGAATATGCAGTGATGTATGTTAGAGATAAGACACCTGCTGTGGTTCTCTATCCTCCATGCATGCGCCTATGACAGTCACAGACAAACACACATGTGCATACATACAGTTTGTTGACTACATAGGAAGAGGCAGCCTTTATAAGTGTTGGTGAGAAAAATGAATATCTACATGAAAATTAAGGTGGACTCTCAATGTATACCACATAAAAATAGCTTTTCACTGATTTGATTTAATTGACTCATCTTGTATAAGTGGTGTAACTGAGGGTTTGACAATTTGTCTTTTTGAGAACTTGTTCATTTGTTGACATTTTTAGTTTCTATCTTCTGCTCTGAACTTTTATACTTATGTCTTCTGAATTTGAATTTGGTTTAATCTTCTTAGACATTAGATGGTCAGAAATAGGTTGTTGAAGACCTCTTGATAAAGTCGAATAAAGTCTTTGATTCCCTGAAGTTCCCCCCTTATTCTACACACATTTTGTTATGTTCTCATTTTTATTTATTTCAAGAAATTTATGTGTTTCCCTCTTTATTTCTTCCTTAATGCATAAGATCAGGAGACCAGGAAGAACTCAGTAGTAAGTCTTTTATTAAAGAAAAGCATAAGAACAATGATTTTGCTGTCAATTCTATTAAACATTAAAGTAAAAATGAACACTCTTTTTAAATTTTTCAAAGAAAGGAAGACATGATTATTCTCATTTTATAAAGCTGGTCTTTCCCCCAAGAACAAATCTAGGCCAAAATATACCAACAACAGCAGAAACAAAATGAAGCTTATATGCCAATATTTTTGGTTTCCAGGTTGCAAAATATTAAAGACTATGGGGATATCTCATGTTATTATGAAATAGCCGTGAGTATATGGAGACAAGAAGTGGAAGATTATGTCATAAAAGTGTTATTTTTGAGTGTCAAGTTGACAGGCATGAACTTGTGGCGGTCAGTATTTCCACCTAACACCACAAACTTCCAAGTGTGTCTGCAAGGGAATCCACCTTGTCATTAGATTTGCCATTTATTTTTAAACTAAAAAATAGGCAACAAAGCAAATACATTAAGTTGATTTTATCAAAGTAAAAACTATCAGTCAATAAAAAAATATCAGTAAAACACATAGAAGGCCTCAGAATGCTAGAAAAAAAGCTGTCATATAATATAAATCATAGGAATTAATATCTGATGTGTGTAAAGAACACAAAGAATTATATATAACTCTACAACAAAACCAAGCACCTGGATGTTAAAATAGCTAAGAGACTGAGCAGTTAGTTATTCAAGTGCTAATGTGGTCCACAAGTGTAAAATACTATAGTATTAAACATTTTATAAAAATTCCTTATAAAATTGTTTTTCTGGATATGAAGAGAGAGATCTATGGTTAAGAGTACATTTGGTCTTGCAAAGGACCTGGGAAAAGGTATTTCAGTTCTAAGTATCCACAAGTGGCACCTAGCTTTCTATATCTCCAGCTTCAAGGGATCTGCAGCCTTCTTCTGGGATCTGTGAAGACATGCATGTATATTGTGTGGTACACACATATACATGGAGCTAACATTTACATAAAACAAATGAGCACTTTAAAATGATTTTCTTATATTCATCAGCATACTTGGAGATGCTAGTAAACATATATTTTAAATGTATATTTAAACGTATAGCCCATGTACAAGATATTCCATTACAGATATGCAAATATTTCAAACTCCATAGACATGCTAAATCCAAAGTACTTCTGTTCCTACACATTTTAAGTACAAGATACTCAACCTGTATTAAAATTCTGGGAGGGGAGTATAAACAGACCTATTAAAAAGCAACATTGATTAACAACATTACTTTTAAAATGTCCTTTTTTAAACTCATAGAAAGAATAACATTGTTTCTTTTGTTTTGATCCTATCATAAAACTACCATATCAACCTTTAGGATTTGTATCATTTAAATAATGTACATTGCTAATGTATGTTTTTACTGTCACCAACCCAATTTATTTCAAGTGATATCATATGCCTTTAAAAAATTATTTATGTGCCCTTTCGCTCAGAAAAGGAAAAATGAGGACTGTGGTCATTATAAATACAATTTAAACATAGTTCTGTAGCTCTACACTTTCTGTATAATTTTGCCTCTGATTTTGTTAGGCAGAGAGAGAAAAGAAATGCTATTCATAAAACTAAATCTCACCCATTAGCCATTCAAAGACATAGAAGGAATATTTGGGAGACTTCCCCTTTCCACAGTGCAGCCTACAATCATTCTTATGTAGCATTAATTATATATTCTCTTAACCAGATCCAGGCTATACTCCATTGTCTTGAGAGTCATTAAGACGTCTTACAAAATTCAAGATATCCCGTGGCATTTTGTAATTATCACAAAGGTTGCACATGCGTATAGCTCTTCTTTGTCAAAGGCTTCTGGTCTCATAAGACTGCAAAGAACAAACAAATAAGTATATTTATATTCACATTTGTCTCACACTGTCTCAGTATTTTAAGACGTTTTCAGCCACATTAATGATAGTAAATACTGAGTATCTAATGGTTGTTCAAATCTTACAACATTTCCACCTAAGGAAGAAGAAACAGAGTAAACTAATTCCTAGAAGACTTTCGCAGAAAATGCTGATTAGATTTGCAAATTTAGAAAGCAAAACTTTTCAGATGTCTTAAAAAAATAATAGCTTTGTTTTAAATGATTGACATCTGAGTAAAGACAAATTCCAAAGCAAGGATTATCAAAAACAATGTTTATTTAGTTTCAACATCAGAAATAAGATAAATGTATGAGATTTATTTAACAACCAAATAACTATTCAGGGGAAGTTCAAATCATGATCAGATTGCATAAGCATATAATCAAACACGGTACTTCTAAAGTATATCATATGGACACATCCAATCCTCTTCTTCAGCTTCTCAGATATCCAGCATAAATTGAAAGGCTAGGAAACATTAAATAATCCAGATATACAAAGCTGCATGTATATGTTACAATAAGGTTTCCTGGTCCCGGACTGCCATAAGTCCAGGCTCACAGACCTGTCACCATAGACCCCTTAGCTGCCTGCTGCTGCTTACTCCCCCTAAAATGATTCAGATGCTTATATTAACTTCATGCTGTTTGGCCTATTGTTCAGGAACATTGCTAGCTTGCTCTTTCATCTTAACTCAACCCATTTCCATTAACTTTTCCTGCCACGTGGCCCTTGGCTCACCTGCGTTCCTAACATGTTTCTTCTTTGGCAGCTGGGTTGATCTGACTCTGACTCCACCCTTCCTTTCCTACCTATTCTGATTCCTCCTCCTACTTCTTCTATGGTGCCTGTCATGGGCCAAAACAACTCCTTTATTTAAACATTGATATTCACAGCATACAGAAAGGCATTCCCACATCATCTCCCCATTTCTGACTAATCAAAAAGGAAGGTTTCAATTTTAACACAGCAAAATTACATATAACAAAATAGCTATTAAGCAAGAATTAACAGTTACAATATCTAGTCTATTTGTATTTAGCAAAATTAAAGAAAATACTCTATTATCTACCTTATCTTTATGAATCTAAAGTTTTATATCCAATATACCTTTTAATAGAACTAAAAAAAATCTATAACTATCTAATCTTCAACTATATCAAAGACTACATAAGGATATAATATTTTACTCAAGTAAACCAGATGTGCAAGCAACTTCCAAAATCTAGAAATGACAGAGATGACACCTATCTGACTGGACAGTCACCCAAAGTTCCCTTATAAAGTTGGGGCATCCATCTTCAGCCTACAGGCCCAGAGTATCTTTTTATTTCACTGAAGCAAGGAAATCTGCTCTGCCCACTCTGGTATAGTTCAGCAGTCACTTCTCCTTGAGTCCAGAAGAATGTCTGACAGTTTTCTCTGCAAAGTAGGAACCTGAAGGACCATCTCAGCTTGTTCTACCAAAGTTCAGTGGTCACCTTCCTATGGAAACTGAATTTCCAGGTTAAACAGCATAATGTCAAGCCGTCAATACAAAAACATGTACTTGTCCAGTAGCTAACTATTGCCACAAAGAACATAAAATCCATATGAAGTTTCTTCAATGCCCATTTTTCTCTTGAAGAAGATTGGTGCTGCCAGGAGCAGACCTGTCTCACTGTCCATAAAAGTCTAAGTTCTTAAAATATTTTAAAAGCCATATTCTGTAGGTCTTAGAAGTGTTTGAAGATTACCTACCTAATTGAAATATATCTTTGTATACCTAAAAAATCCTAACATAACATTTCTTAATTATACATTACAATTTTAAATCAGTTACATAAGCATCATACTTTAAACAAGAGTAGAAAAATACATACAGCATAAGAGAATTGACCTTAAATTTGCATCAATAAACCAAAATCCATACCAATATAAAATATTTTGAGCTTAACAGATGATTTTTGGATTAAAGTGAATTCCATAATCTAATTTTTAAAAATCACTCAGCTACCATATCCTCGTTTTCTTCTTAGAAAGAGATTAACTATGACCATTAACTATTTATAGTGAAAACAAACATTTATAAACAATATTTTGTGAATTTGGGTGTAGTTTTACATTACTACTTTGTTGCAATGGGGTTTCTCAGTCCCAGGCGGCCAGCGGCCCAGACCCACAGACCTGCCACGCCAGACTGCTTAGCTGCCCGCTTCTGCTGCTCAGGCCCTTAGAAATGACTCAGACACTTATGTTAAGTTCATGCTGTTTGGTCTATGGCTCAGGCACATTGCTAGCTAACTCTTACATCGTAAATCAACCCATTTCTGTTAATCTGTCTGCCACATGGCCTGTGGTTCACCTGTGTTCCTTACATGTTGCTCCTTTGGTCTTCAGGCTCGATCAGCCTGACTCTGCCCTGCTTCTCCTACCTGTGCTCTAATTTCTCCTCCTACTTCTTCTATGGTGCCTGTCATGGCCCAAAAAAGGCTTTTTTATTTAAAGATTGATATTCACAGCATACAGAAAGGCATTCCCACATCACTACTTCCTGCTGATTAGGGGGTGCTGGCAATCTCAAGGATTCTTGAGACTAGATCATCTTAGTCTGCAGCTCTGAAACTAATGTGAGCATTTCTTCCCATCAGAGAATTTTCATGTGGTCTTGGTTGATGAAACCATATTTGCCTGGAAGCAAATCACAGGTTCTCATCTTCTGTGGAAACAAAAGCAGAACTCTTCCAAAGCAATAAATTCTTAGACACAAATTTCAAAATGAAGATACCTTTAAAATATGTATTCTTGTTTAGCTTAACATCCTTTGCAATCATTGTCTTTCTGCAGTTAGCTCATTAATAGTTAAAAAACTAAAATAAAACACAATAATAACCATAATCCAGATTCTGTGTCTATTTCCCATCTTTACATAGCTTTTCATATTTTTATTACTCTATTTTTTAGGGACTTTCTCTGCCCTCTTTCTTTTCTCTTTGAAGCCTATGTACCTTTTACACACATTGTAACCTGTTTACAGGGTTTTTTTTTTTTTTTAATCTAAATCTGTTTTATTGTGAATCCTTAATCATTTTCCAACCAGAAAAGCTTTTAAAATGCTACTACTCTCTTAAAGAGCCACATAATTTTTGTAGATATAGCTGAATCAGTAAGTTCTCTTAAAGGGACGCAGCTACTAAGAAACCGTCTTCGACTCCATTTCCTTTTTGTTAAATATAAATGTAAAGCTTAAATCAATCACAGGCTACTGAGTTTTCTGTGAGACTTTGGGACCGGCCTGGTTGCAGTTTATGCTCCCTGTCTCCAGTCTGCCAGTGCCACTTTGAATGTGGTCCGAATACCACGCTTTCTCTGTACAATGACCAACTTCAGATATACAATTTGAAATCTACTACTGGCTTTGTTTCTGCTCTAGAATCATTTTTAGGCTTCCTCAGGCATTATGTGGGTATTTGGCCCACATTGGGAGGCCATCTGTTACAATATGGTTTCCTGGTCCCGGGCAGCCTGAAGTCCAGATTCACAGACCTGCTGCCCTGGACCCCTTAGCCTCCCACTGCTGCTTAGTCCCCCCAAAATGATTCAGATGCTTATATTAACTTCATGCTGTTTGGCCTATGGCTCAGGCACATTGCTAGCTTCATCTTAACTCAACCCTTTTCCATTAATCTGTCTGCCACATGGCCTGTGGCTCACCTTTGTTCCTTACATGTTTCTTCTTTGGCTTCTGGGTTGATCTGTCTCTGACTCTACCCGTCCTTTCCTACCTATTGTGATTCCCTACCTACTTCTTCTATGGTTCCTGTCATGCACCAAAACGGCTCCTTTATTCAAAGATTGGTATTCACAGCATACAGAAAGACATTCTCACATCATGCATATACTTAAAATTTCCATGCAGCACAAACTGCTTTGGCATGGTACTAGTATGATTGAGATTAACATGAGTTCATACTTATTTATTTTTATTTTTTACTTAAGATTTTTTTTATTCATTTTACATATCTACCATAGATTCCTTACTCATGCCTCCTCCCAATCCCTACCAGCCCCACATCACCCTCCCTCATCTCCTCCAAAAGGGTAAGACCTCCCACAAGAAGTCAGAAAAGCCTGATAACATTCAGTTGAGGCAGGACCAACCCATCCCACCTGCATCAAGGCTGAGCAAGTAATACCACCATAGGTAATCAGCTCCAAAGAACCAGCTCATGCACCAGGGATAGATCTAGCTCCTGAGATAGACAAAGTTACACAACTGCCACCCATATGCAGAGGGCCTAGTCCAGTCCCATGCAGGCTCCACAGCTGTCAGTCTAAAGGTATAAGTTCCCACTAGCTTGTTTCAGTTATTTCTGTAGATTTCCCCATCACAATCTTGATCTGCCTTGCTCAAATAATACCTCTTTGCTCTCTTGACTGGAGTGCCAGAATTCAGCCTGGTGCTTGGCTGAGGATCTCTGCATCTGCTTCCATCAGTTACTGGATGAAGGGTATTCATCAGTCTGATTACCAGGAGAAGCCAGAGCACTAGCTGCTCTCCCAAAGGACCCAGATTTGATCCTCAGCACCTATAAAGCAGCTCACACTTGTAAATAGATCCAGTACCAGTTATTATTTCTATAGGATTTGGGGAGTGCCTTTTCAGCTCCAGGAAAAATGACTACAAACAGAGCTTTTCAAATTACTTCTTCTTCGGGGTTTCTGTGCAGACCAAGTTGTACACTCAACACAACCCGGCCAAGCATCTCTGCATCCTCTGAAATCTACAGGGAACATCTTTCTACATGCTCTTCATATCTCTGTATGTTTTCTTAACACTGGGTTGACTTGAAGCCTCCAGAGCAGTATGAATTCACAATCCCTCACTCTTATGTAGTGTTTCACTGTTCATTACTTTCACTTGTATGGAAGAAGACTTTTTCTCACTTCACTGAGACAGGGTTTGGCCCTGTGACTTGCTTTGGATAAAGGGCTATTCACATCAAGAAGCAATACCACAGAAATTCAGAGTGTATTGTAGTTGAGCTTGTTCTGTTATTTACTTGAGACAAGCATGCCTGAGCTATACCAAAAGCATGAAGGAGAGCTTGATAGACACATGGAACAGAGATGCTCCAAGTAAATGAATCGAGTTGTGGGGATCCAATAAAGTTTCAGAAGTTTTGGGAATCTACCCACAGTCTATGTGGGGGGTTAGTAAAAGCTCCAGAAGTCCCAGATCTAACCACAGTCAGTCTAGGAGAATCAGAGAGTGGTGATTCAAACCTTTAATCCCAGCACAGGGAGTATCCTGGGAGTGGTGACCTACACCCTTAATCCTAACTGAGTCAAGGTCACTTCAGATTATAGAAGGAATTCCAGGCTCCCAAGCAGGTGTGGTGGGGCCACACCTTAATTACTGAAAGAATACTTAAGTCGGGATTCAAACACAGAGGGGCCATTCTAAGGGAAGTGAGGCTGAGGAAGCTGGAAGACAGCTGGGTAAGATTTGACTGTGGTGTTTATTCCCTCCAGTATCTCCAAAACTTCTGAAACTTTTATTGAATCCCCACATCAAGTAAAGCACAACCTAGAGAAGACATTATCTACCACAGACACCAAAGCTAAATAAAGGCTTATTATTTTCCACTTTGTGATGATGAGGCTCTTAATTATGGAGCAATGGTTAATTGATCTTTGAACTCCATCTTTAGCCTCTGGAGATTCCTCTCAAGAATGCAGATCTGCTCAGTGATCATAACTAAAGAGTGACCATTTTCTCTTGACTTCTCCACTGTGATGTATGCAGCTGCATATGGAGTTCTTTCTGGGGGCCAATGTAAAGTCTACTTAATAGAATTTTCTTTTGGAAGGGAGGTGGTTTAGAGGAAAGGTTTCTCTGCATAGCTCTGGCTGTCCTGAAACTCACTCTGTAGACCAGTCTGCCTTCAAACCCCACAGAGATCTACCTGCCTCCATCCTTCAAGTGCTGAGATTAAAGGTGTGTACCACCACTAACCAGCTTAATAGAACTTCTAGGACTATAACGAAACTTTATTTCTATTATTTTAAATGTTTGACAATTATTTACATAAGTATATACAAAAAGAGTTCTCAGGCATTTTTGTTTCTTATCTCACCTACCTCTCCTATGAAATCCTTCCCGACAATCATAGTCAATTTCGATCTTCTCTTTCTTTCTACTAAGTTTAAGATTGTTTGCATGATCTGATTAGGGAGTCACTCATTTAAACACAGCCAACTTACCAGTGGCGACACCACTGAGGAAAACTTCCTCAGGACTCATGAACAACGATTAATTCCTGAGGTAGGGCTGAGACCTCATTAATTCCTTCCCTAATCGTGTTGAAATGTTGATGAATCCAACTGTGTGTGGTCTCATTAAGGTAAGCATAGTCACAGTGAGTTCATGAGTGCAATGGTCACGTTGTGTGCAGAAAATAAAGTTTCAGTTCTCCTTTCCAATTTGTACATCTTACATTGGTTCTGCCTCCTTTTCTTCTGGGTTTTCTGTATCTTCAGAGCATGATTGACAAAGAGTTCTGCTTTAGAATCCACCACTCCATAATCACTTATAACATGAATTTTGGTAAGCTACACATAGGTGCTACACATCGCAACAAAAAGTAGCTTCACTGATGAAAGTTGAGAGCAGGATAAGGGGCAATGATCAAGATAAGTAGTTAGAAGGCATTTTGACATCATGTACATTTAGGGGATTAAGGAGTAGAAGGTTCACTCAAAAGTCATGTGCACCTCCCATCTGTAGTTCATAGTCAAGTTTACAGTATCAGACATGACTTACCTCCTGGAGAGTGGGTCTCAAATCCAGATAACATTTGATTAACACCATAATAGTCATTCTATTATTGTATCAGTGTATATTTTACCAGGTAGGTCAATATTATAAAAATAAAAAAAAAAACTATCCAATAACAAATAGGTTATGGAAATTAACAGAGAGTTCTGCAAATAAGAAATAGCTAATAAATACTTTGTAAAGTGTTCAATATCTTTGACCATTAGGGAAATGTAAACTAAATTATGTCAATAGATTATTCCATTATCTTGCACAAAACAAACAAAAAACAAAATAAGTCTTTTTTAAAAAAAAGCCTTTCTTCCTCAAATCTCATGAGTTCCTTGTCTTACACACTATTTACTCTCCATCAGTCACTACGCTAAGGCATTTGGCATAGACACCACTCCCAGTCAGTATCCTGTATGTCATTTGCGTAAAATAAAAGAGCTGTGTTCAACATATTAAGCTTGCAGTCCTTAGGACCTAAAACAAAACAGACATGCAATGGATCTCAGTCTTTGCTTCTTTTTGCTCACAATGCCTTCATTTCTATGAAACGTCAGCACTCTTACTGATGATTTTCGACCCTATTGTAATCCACCTTTCCTTGTCTCTCACTTCCTTATTATCGCTGGCACCTCTTCTTCAACTTCTGGATTTTCATCTCCAGTTTCTCTTCTTCACCTACCATTTGACTTCTGTATGGGTTCCTTCCCTACTCAGCACCAAATAAATGCTTTGTCAGTCAGCCATGCTTCAGTGGAATTCCCTCTTCTGCAGTTTCCTTTTGGTTGGAGCTATACAACTTGGATATCTCACACCTAGATAAATGCACTCCCTCCCTTCTCTGGGAAGTACTCGAGTAAATCACACAGGCTCAGAGATGGGTAACGTCTCAACTGCTGGCCTATGCTGTACTCCTAAACCCTCACTGCACCTGATCTATTTCAATCCTCATTGCTCTTCCTTGTGGGAGGTTTGTGTTGTTTCATTTTAAATAATTTAAAAAGAGCTGATTGGCCAAAGGCAGACAGGAAGTGTGGGCGGGGCTACCAGATTAAGAAAATCTCTGAGAACAGAATGCCAGACAGAGCACCAGAGAGAAGTTGCAGGATGCATGATGCTCTAAAGAAAGGTACCGAGCCGCATGGCTGAACAAGAGACATGGGATAGCTTAAGGGTAGAGAGCTAGCAAGTGATATGCCTGGGCCTGAGGCTGATTAGCCAAAAACTATTGGAAGCATCTGTGTGTCTCTGTGGGACTGTAGGACTGCGGGTTTATGGGCCTAGATCTAGAGGTTAGGCCGGAAAGTCCGGAACAGAAACCTCATACTACACTTCCTCATCACTATATCTGTATCTACCCCATGTTCTCAAGTTCCTTTCCAACCCTACTACTCCTCACTTTCATAAAATAGGGCACTATTTTATGAAAAATATACCACAACTCTCAGGCCTTTCCTTGTCACTTGTCCTAACCATTGTCCCAGCAGGCTACAATCTTCTAAAGGACACAAATGCAGACTCATAATAGTTGTGCCTGCAGAGCCTGTTTTATACTTAGTTTTTATACACACTCATTGGATTAACCTGAGTTCAGCAATATGTATATCCACTTTTGCAGGCTTCATTTTTCCCAATAAGAGTTGTTCGGTCTATCTTACATCTTTTTCAGAACTAACTCTATCTTTTATATTTTTCAGTAGACATAATGATTCTTTTGTTGCTGTAACCAAATACCTATCAAGAAGAAACCAAAGGAGATTTATTAGTGTTTTGGGTTGCAGGGATACAATACATCACAGTTGCAAAGGAATGTTCATGGTGTCTATGGAGATGGGAACATGGAATAACTACTTGATTGCCTCTGGGTGGACCAGGATGCAGAGAGAGAGTGACACTGGTACTACTCTGGCTTCTCCATCTTTCTTTTATCTTTAAGTGCAGGGCTTCATCCATTGGATGTTCTTTCCCACTAGGAGGACAAGTGTCCCTCCTTCAGTAAACCTGAAAATAACTTTATATACTCAAAGTTGTGTCATAATAATGCCCTAGACATTTTTTCATCTGGTATGTTTTATTTGTTTGTTTAGCAGGAGTGAACAGGAGAAAAGACAGAGTCCTGATATCTACCCTGTGCTAACTTTGAAGTCACTACGTAGGCCAGGCTGACCTCAAACTTCCAATGTTTTTGTCTCAGATTTGGGTAAAAAGACAACAGCCACTGCACCAGGCTCCATGGATGTTCTCTTATAGTCATCATCAATATCATTTTGTTATCATACAGAATAATGGGTTTCAGTGTAGAATCTGTCATTTACACGCTATTACAGTTTTCTCTAACACATCTCTTTCCTTGACAACCTGCTTTTCATGTCCTCTATCTCCATCCCATCGGCTTTTTTCTCAAACAATACCAATACTGCTTTTTGTCCTGTGTATTCTATTACTATCCTTGCTTTTCGTCTTCCCTTAAAACCTTTTCTTCCTCTCACAATCCCCTTTCTACTTCCCTGATTTATGCACAGAAATACAACACACACACACACACACACACACCACACACCACACACCACACACCACACAGATACACACTCACACACCACATACATACACACTCACACACCACACACACACACACCACACACCACACACCACACACATATACACACACCACACACCACATACATACACACTCACATACTCACACACCACACAGATACACACTCACACACCACATACATACACACTCACACACCACACACACCACACACACACGCACACACCACACACCACACACATACACACTCACACACCACACACCACACACATACACACACACCACACACCATACACATACATGAAGAGGGGGGGAATATATTTGTCTTTCATCTGTCTTTCTAGGTGGTTTTGTTTGCTCAGCATCATTATTTCTAGTTCTATCAGTTTTCCTGAAAATATGATTTCATTTTTCTTCATGGCAGAATAAAAATCCATGTGCATAAGCACCATATTTTCTTCATCTAGCCATCCTTTGATGGACATCTAGGCTTGCTCAATTTCCTAGATATTGTAAATGGTGCAGAAATAAACAAGAATGTGCAGGTACCTCTGTAGTGTACCAATTGTGAGTCTTTCTGTTATATGTGTAACAATGTTATACATAAAACTAACAAAATTAGTCATTATATTGTACCATGCCATGTAAAAATACTCATTTACAATACAAAATGTCCTCAATATTTTATCTCTTTATACTCAAAAAATTCCACACTTCTTTGTACATCATTTTATTACCAGAAGAGTTTTGGGGAAAGCAGTGAATGCTTGAGAAGTTTTACTTGGTATTTTAACAACTTCTTAACATAATGGCATTAAGTCCCCTTCCTAAGGCTCTATGAGTCCCACCTAGCTAACATGAGATGTTACGTACTAGACAAAGAAAAACCTGTTTGTATCCATCCCCTTTTTTACTCCACAACATCTCACAGCTATACTTTCAGTCTGCAAGTTTCCATTCTACCCAGAGTTAGGGTTAGGGTTATGATATTGTTTATTCCCATTTTAGATTCTTGTCATCCCACTTATTCTGTAACGTATCCTTCTCTTTCTTCTAGATATATTGGGTATATCCAGAGCATCTTAGTTATGTCAGAGGTTTTGATCATTCCACACTTAAACCCATAAAGTAATTACTGCCATCCATGCATTATCCAGTCCTCATACAACCCATTTTGTCATTCAATGGAAGCATTAAATCAGCAATTTCTTATCTTCATCATCAAACTGTCATTTTTAGATACTATTAAATTTCAATAGACACGTAGTAATCTGGTGCTGATGTAGTTTACTGTCTAGTGGAATATGGAGTTGTTCCAGAGCTCCTTTCCCAGAGAAGTATATTGGTTCAGAAAAATACAGTATAAGAGATCTTAGGGACAAAGAAGAAAATGTGTTGTGTGCAGATAAAAACAGAGACAAAATACTTTATGTGTGGAAAGTTACAAATACCTTCTAAGTGTGAAAAATAGAAACTATCCTAAACAATGGTGATATATATTTAATAAAATAGTCTAGAATATCATAAGATAAAGCCATTGCTTCCAGCCTTTTTGTTAATTTTGACCTTCATGGCTTGGCTCTATGGGTGACCTCATGATTATTTTATTAAATATATATCACCACATTAAACTATGTTAGTTTTCCTTTTAAAAACAACATTTACTTACACTAAAAGAATGGTTGATTTTTGGCTTAAGTTTCACGGTTTCCAGCCAGGGCTGATTGGCTCATTGTTTTAAATGCTGTGATGAGGCAGGACATCGCTGCATGGAGGAGCTAATATTCCATATCAGTCAGAGAGCAAACAGATGGAGAACAGGAACTTGGAAGCCAACGATTCACCCAAAGCAAACCTGGCATGAGTCAACTTCCTTCTCTCAAGCCTCACCATCTAAAGATTCCATAACTTCCCAAGGAGTCATCAGTGGGCAATCAAGTCCGTAACATACGGCTCTTCTGAGACCATTTATTATCCATACTGTGGCAACCATGTCAAGCTGAAAGAAATCTAACATTTGATATATTTGATCACTGAACCAGGAAAAAATTAAGTAAATAAAATGTTCATCAGCATTCAGTATTAATGATACAACAATTAAACGTACTTCTTTATATTTGGCTAGGAGTGAAATTTGACAAAATGTGCCATCCATAAGTCACTGTACTTCAGTGTCATTTTGCTGCAAAACAGAGTCATGACTGCACCAGAGTGAAATCGTGTGAAGGTGGCTTGTGCTGAGGCCCTACACACCACAAGCACTATAACAACTATTGTTCTTACTGCTCATCAGACTGCTATCTCTATACTTTATGCTTATGTGAGGCTTTTCCTGGGAGACACAAACACTTGTCAACTTGCCCCTAATAGGGAATCCGTGAGAGATCAGAGTAACAACTTCACCAGAGTCCAACTTGGTGAGTCAATGTGTTCACTCATGGGAGCTCCTTACAGGAATCTATGTGAGGGACCACTTACAAAACCAAAACGACTGAGAAGCAGCTGTACCACAAAGCAGATAACAGCTTAAAAATGCTGACCAGAGCTTTCTGCAGACCAGGAAGAGTTGTGACTGTTCAGAGATTCCTGCAGGCAGCGGAGCTAACCCTGGGCAGCCCAGCTGGTCAGTATCTTCTAACAATATTTGTTTTCCGCTTCCATAACCTTGAAACACATCCTAGCAGAGCCTTGTACATTACTATTTTCTCGGATATGTGGGATTTGTTTCCTCTCTGGGTCTCATGACCTTCCTGCTCCTTCCTACAGGGGATGTTATAATTCAGGAAATCATTGCTGTACACAGGCTTGTTTGACTCTCATTCTTTCTAAATGATGATGAGAGGTCAACTGTATGAAGTGCACTTTTTTCTTCCTACCACTCTCTGTGCTGTTCTCCTTAACAGTCTGATAGAGGGCACTCATTCTTCATTCCTCTCCCTGTGAATATGTGGGAAGACCTGAGCTCACCTGTCCCCTGACATCACAAGACCTCAGGGTAGGGCAGACAAATAGCAAGTCACTGTTTACTTAAGATTGTTCCTAGGGCAACCAGAGCTTTGAAGAAAAGTAAAGACTTAAAGAATCAATAATTATAAAATGGCCCCTTTGACCAAATAATGCTATAGTTATTATTTACATTTATTTAATTTTTTTATGGAAAACATACTATTGGGGGATGTGTGTGTGTGAGTGTGTGTGAGTGTGTGTGAAGAGCAAAGGATGATGTCTATGAATCAGTTCTCTCTTTCTACTATGTGAGTTCCACACTAAAACTCAGGTCATCAGAACTGAGTCTAAATGATTACGTGCTGAGCCATCTAGCCACTCCATGAGCATTTTAAATTAATTATTTGATAGTAGATTACTTGTTTGCAAATTTGTAGATTTATTGTTTGATCATGAATACTTGTATGAAATATGTATAAGTTTCTTCTTTTTCATTTATATTTTATATCAGGTTCTAAAACTTACCAATTGCATTTTCCTGGTATGTTTACACTTTTATTGTAGAGATAGTAAAACTTTTGTGGGCTTATTTATTTTTATTTTAAGTTAGCATAAATACAAAATATAATCACTTCATCCTGGTGTTTTCACACACATGTGTGAAAATATATTGGCAAAAATGAAATTTGAATTCAGACATTTGATATATCTATCTTATTCTAAAAAGTCTGACTCACAGCAATCTTTTACAGACCTGCAACTGATAGCTTCAATTCTGTCTCCTCGAGGTTAGGTGTTGAGTGAGCCCTTTGCTATCAAGGTGATGCCCTAATCCCAATCTACCCAACCGAGCCAGGAACAAGGTCTTCTTCCAGCTTATGGGATCCACTCATGCCTGAAATACACATTTTGTCCGGAGGAGCTGCCTAGTATGTGCTTTATGTATGGCATGTCACATATGGTCACACTTCTGTCTTTAATTTTGTATGTTTTTGTGTAGAACTGTCTTTCCAAATGCCCCTGGGCAATCATTACCGTTCACAACGATATTTCTCTAGATAAGTTATTCTGACTGCTGACAAGCACATGGTTGGTATTATTTCTGTTGCTAGGTTGAGATTCATCATTGCCACCAGACAAAACTCACTGAAAAATTTTCTCCATTCAGTTCTCCCTCCAATTCGGTATCCAGTTTGTCAGCGAAGACTGTCACAATGCCTGGGACACACTGGATACTTAATAAACATCAAATGAATGGGAGATAGATTCTTAAAATAAGAAGGAAACACTAAAGCCACGTCAGAGTTCCCATTGCTGTAGTACTGAGTTTCTTTGCTTTGAAACTATTTCAGTTCTCTTCAAGCTAATTTATTAATTGTCTCCAAAGGAATAAGTCAGTTATAGGCCTTGAATAATCCCAGAGAGGGAAGCAGATGTTTCTTAGAGGCATAAATGCCACAGGACCACAGAACCCTCATCTCTACTGTTGGTGTGGCCTCTGTTCTCTTAGAACAGCGCACTCTGGAGTCATCAGAGCCTCTGTGCCACCCAAGCAAGGTTTCCCATCCTGTCCTTTCCTTTTTTTCTAGGAAAATGTTCTGACTCACCCTTCTTGATTCATGTACATTTTCAAGATGAATTATACTAATGCCGCCAAAATATATCTAACTGCTTTTTTCTCTCTGAATTTCCAAATAGTCATGTCCCATTGACTTCCTAGCAAACAAGTAAAAATTGATAGATTAAAAAGAGTACGTTTGAACCTATTCTCATTTTTCTTCCTCATGACTTTCATCATCTTCTAATTCCATCATAAAGTAATTGATCTCCTAGTCATTAGCTTTTGCTTCTGTTAAACTTTCCTATATGTCTTTCCTCATTTTTCCTCACTTCTAGCCCTCCAATTTAAGTATATGTTACCCTCTTTCTGGACTAAGAGGATATCCCGATATTGAGTATTACATTCCCATTCTTTATTCTAATCTAGACTTCATATTGCTACAGAATACTGTAGCACAATAAAACTTAACATCAAATCTATTTGTTATTCAGGAGCTCTCAATAGCTCCTAATGACTACTTAATGCAGTACAATCATCACCTTAACACTCAGCAGCCACCCCAGAATATGAATCTTTCAGCCCAAGGACGCTGCTTTCAATGCATTCATGACCTTTATAGTGTACAACTTTTTAATGTAAATCACTTGTTGCTAGATAGAGCTTCAGCCTACTGGAGATAGAAAACTATCGTTTTAGGTTTATACATAGCGTCTTACTGCTGATGATACCTTGCCGATTTCTATCTTATTAAGAGTCTTCTTGAGATTCTTATCATTTTTATTATTTTCTTCATTTTCATTTTCACTACGTGTAATGTCACTCATCATACAGGTATAGGTGTGTTTTGTGTTTTGTGCTTCTTTTTGATGGTTAAGCGAGCTGTTGGGAAGCAGACTGGGCAATGGTTTTCTTTGTGGATTGTTCTGCAGAAGGATTTCACTTTTCTTAAGATGTTTGCGTTGTTAATGGTTTGACATAAGTGGAGAGACTTCAAAAGTCTTCTAAAATTTAGCCAATCTCATCAATCTATCTCTCTCTCTCTCTCTCTCTCTCTCTCTCTCTCTCTCTCTCTCTCTCTCAGATTCCAAACATAAAACTAACAGAAATCAAGGAATATCCCTGGAAGAAGCTGTAATGTTATAAGATGCATTACTACTTGAGAAAATAAAATATGTTGGTGCTAATTTCATTTATCAGATTATTAGGTATTTAAGTGGTAACACATAATGTAGCTGCAGGAATAGCAAATCTCCCTTTTATTGAACCTTAAGTGAAATGCAAACTAAAATAATACAAAACAGATTTCTTTAACCTGGCAATTTGCCTTCTGTGACATGTTATTTTTAAAAAATCAGATATATTGAAGTGCATTACAAGAGAAGACAAATATGTCAGTAAGTATGGAAGAGTTATGGATACCCAATGTAACCACATTCCCTACTGCCCAACAGTGAATAACTTAGCCAGAACATTCATGGAGTGGGCCCACTCTGAAGCAGAGAGGCAGCTCTATCCTCCCAAGAAGGTCTGTTTGATGTAGCTCTGGTATGGTTTTGCTAGGGTTTTGTAGTAATCAGTGTTAAGGTTCTCCATTCCTTCCACTAAGAAAAACGCTTTGGAATCCCACCTCTCAGTCACTCTTGTGGTCTTCCAATTTGTCACTATTCATACTTACATAATTGATGTCCTAGCACTCTAACTAATTGCACAAAAAGGGACGTGCAAGTGTCTTTTTTAAATTTCCAGGTTGCTGTGATACTGTAAATTAATAAACACAGACTATTTTTTCAATGCTTTCTCTTTCTTTACAGAAACTGGCCAATTAATCTCTGCCCTGCATTGTTTTCACCATAGCAGAAAGTAAAATTAATGCCTCTGCCAATTATTCTGCATGGGACTTCATGTGGCTGAATTTGGAATGAAGCCTCTTTGCTCTCCCACAAGCCAGAGATGACTCCACAGGGGTCCGTCACACTCTCTCCCCACACTCCCCTGATCGACTGATCATGTTTAAGAGGATACTGGTTGATGTCTACACCTCTTCAAATGAACCAAAGGGATGTGACTGGCTTACCCAACATACATATACTCAGGTAGTAATTAACTATTTAGAAAGTCTTATAGATGACGAACGCCTGAAAAATCAGAACATAATTTCATCTCACAGGAAGTCATAATAGCTCCTATTGCATCAGCCTTCACTGATGAATTTTGTGACAGACATTCATCTGATGGGTGTAGAAGTCACCCAGCACCAAAATGATGATATGGGAATGCGTTTATGTATGCCGTGAATCTCAATCTTTAAATAAAGGAGCTGTTTTGGGCCATGGCAGGCACCATAGAAGAAGTAGGAGGAGAAATCAAAGCATAGGTAGGAGAAGCAGGGTGGAGTCAGGCAGATTGAGCAAGTCGCTCCACATGTAAGAAGCACCGGTGGGCCATGGGCCACATGGCAGACAGATTAATAGAAATGTGTTGATTTAAGATGTAAGAGCAAGCTAGCAATGTGCCTGAGCCGTAGACCAAACAGCATGGACTTAATATAAGCGTCTGAGTCATTTTGGGGGGCCTGGGTGGCTGGGCGGCTAAGCGGGCTTGGCAGCAGGTCTGTGGGTCTCGGCCGCCTGGGACCCGAGAAATCGCACTACAACAAAATGAAGCTCCTGAATCCCCAGGGATCACATTAGAAGAAAAGGCGGTGTGACTAAGTGTGGTCGTTGAGCATGTCTACGGGGAAGAATGGTGTAGAATTCATAACTTTTAAACTATGTTGAGGGAACTTCACTATTGCTCTTCAGTATGTTCCAAGTAAGTTCCTTGCCTGAGCCACACTGTGGTGGTTCTTTGAGATCAGCTCTTGAACTCACTTTATTCCCTCCCCACCTTTTTTCTTTTCTCTAGAACTTCAGAACACTTACAATGAACTACTTCTCATATTAATAAAACTTTCAAATACATACATTAGTTTTGTTTTATGAACAGAATAAAGGACTTCTGGGACTTTAAGGGAGTCCCAAAGAAAGGGCAACAAAGAATTGTTGAGATGATTAAGGTTTTGTGATATCAGTCATGGTGGTGGCTATGCATGCATGCACTTGCCAATATTCAGAACTATACACTAGAAATGGCTACTTTGCCCTGTTACAAAACTGTATGATTGACTTAAAAATGCTCCAAACAAGGAAAATAATTACATAAAAATAAAGATGACATCTAATGTTCTGCCTTGTAATAAGCTTATCAAGAGAACATTTTATAACATGATTAAAGACTTGACCTGAAAACAGTTTTATCTTGAAATTTGTTGACTAGAAAAATCAATTACTTTAAATGTATTTACATTTAACATGTTTTAAATTTTAATAGAATTACATCACCCCCTTTTTCTTCCTCTCGCCTCTCCCAAGTACCTTCTCTGTAACTCCTGCCAAGAAACTGAGATTTTTTTTTATTATTGGTGTTATATACACGTGTGTGTGTGTGTGTGTGTGTGTGTGTGTGTGTGTGTGTGTGTATGTGGGGGGGGCGTGTACACAAATGCATATAAATACAGCCTGCTGAGTCTAACTTTATTGTGTGTGTGTATATTTCAGGGATGACCACTCTTCATTGGACCACCAATAAGACAGCTCATTGCTAGGAGAGACTAAATCTCCTTCTCCTGATACAGCAGTCATTAGTTACCTTGTAGTTCTTTGTCTAGGGGTGGCACTCTGTAAAATTTTCTCTCTTTAATTGTAACACATCTGTTGATTTTGCCATTTCAGTCCATGCAACACAACATACACATACATGCACACACATGCACATACACACGCATGTACACACATGTGTGTAGTGCAAATTCTAATTGGTCTTAATAGTAAAAATACAAAGCCAGAATGTCTTCCTGTATTCTGTGCATATCAATCTTTAAATAAAGGACTATTCTGGCCATGCAGGCATCTTAGAAGAAGTAGGTGGGGAATCAGAAGGAGAGCAGAGTCAGAGTCAGATCAAGTCAGATGCCCAAAGAAGAAACATGTAAGGAACACAAGTGAGCCACGGACCACATGGCAGACAGATTAATGGAAATGAGTTGAGATAAGGTGAAGGAGCTAGCTAGCAATGTGCCTGAGTCATGGGGGCCAAATAAAATGAAGTTAATATAAGTGTCTGAATCATTTTTGGGGGACTAAACAGCAGCAGGTGGCTAAGTGGTCTGGGACTACAGGTTTGTGGGTCTGGACCTCTGGCAGCTGGGCCAAAAACCTTATTACAAGATATGAAGGTAAATACTGAGAGATCAGAAAAACAAAGGAGCAAGCCACAACCATCTCTTACCTCGCCAACTCCTAAGTGAAAGAACAATAGCCAAGCTCCTCTCTCCAACCCACCTTATCACTTCCTCTCTTGGTCCAGCTGTATCACTTCCTGCTTCCTCCTCCCAAGTGCTGGAATTAAAGGTATGAACCACCACTGCCTGGCCTCTATGATTAATTAGTGGCTAGCTCTGCCCTCTGATCTTCAGGTAAGCTTTATTTATTTGTTAGAACACAAACAAAATACTACCACATTTTCACTTTTTTGTCTAAAATGTAAAAGGTTATAACAAATATTAGAAAAAATATACACAATAAGTACAATAACTATATACAATACGAGCAGGCAATAATTATATCAACAATGCCTAACCCATTAACATTTGAAAAATTCAGAGAAAATAGTCATATATAATAGCAGCTAATTAATGGTCATATAGAGTAGTGATTCTAGAGAAAAGGTGCTTTATCTAGCTTCCTGTGCATGGTTTTGGGTTAGTCTCTATCAGTTTTCTGCAGTGAATCGTGATTATGCCTAACAGCAACCTTTGAAGGCTCCCCAAGAAGGATGAGGGCTGTACTATGATGTACAATTCAAGCTGTACTACGATGAAGCCACTAAGCTTACAAGCGCCACCTAAAGACCGAATCTGAGCTAACAACTGCTCAGGATAATTTTGAGGTAGCCAGCTGAGATGATCCAGTCTCTAGCCAGGACTTGAGATAAGCCCTGCACTTTCCCATTACACAGGGACAGGACAACAAATGATTCCTTGCAGACAGGCAGGCAACACCATTGCTGTTACTTCTTTGCTATAAGAGGGTCTATGGTGCCATCACTAAATAAGGGATGCTTGAAAAACAGAGCCCCGGGTCATCTGAATTATTGCCAGCATCACAGCTGTTAACAATAATGACTTTTTCTTCCTTTTCTTATTTATTTTTTTTCTTTCCTCTTATTCCCCAACAAATTCTCACCAAGCACCAGCGACAAGATGCTGGGGACCACGGAATCATCGAAAAACTTTGGTACTCAGCCTGAGAGGTTTCAGAACTGCTGGTGAGAAGTCCTGACGTTTGTGGTTTTCTGTTCACAAATAAGTGTTTTAAAAGCAGGAATCTTGGGGGACAGTGTAATTGAGGTTGCCAGAGTTGTGAATGAATGGGAGCGTTCGTTAGCAAAATGACCTTTTAAGTAGGACCTGGTGATAAATTTACTATACTTACATGCGTGGCTTTCAGTGAAACCGGCGCTGCTCTCACCATTACTACGCTAAATTCTCCTGGACACTTTATTGTTTCTTATTAAAAGAAAGCTTTCAATTCTTACTCTTGGGAGCTTCTTAAGGTAACCTGAGAGAAAGAATACTATGAGCTTTGAAAGGAAACCGCTAACTGTCTTTTTCTGTCTTCTCTTTTGTTTTGTTTCAAGAGAACTCCAGACACTCAAGAGAAAATAAAAATAAAGTTACCCAACTAAAACTGGGCAGCTGACCTAAAGAGATATTTCTCAAAATGTCTATTTTTAGACACACAAATGGCCCGTGTGTCTGTGATAAAACCTCGGCATCACTAACCATCAAAGAAATAAAATATTGCCTCATGCCAGTAAGCATGGCCATTGGATTTTTAAGTCTCTAATAACATATACAAATGAAGATGTGAATAAAAGGGAGTGCTTAACACTAGTGGTGGAGATATGAATTGAGTCACTTTCGAAAATAACACATAATCCCCCCAAAAATTAAAAGTGCAATTATCATATGATACAGAAACCTCATCACCACATATGTATTCGATAAATTAAGTCTGTAATTAAAGAAGTATCTGAGTTTGCAAAAAACAGGATGTCAGCAGTCTGAGCTAAAACCAAGCCTTCTAGGACATTGTTGGTGCTGACTGCAGCTCTTCTATTCACAGCAAACTTAGGGGAGACCATAGGATGCCTTTGTTCACAGGATACTTAAGTAAGATGAGTGTGTAGTCAGTTCCTAGGAGTCCCACCTGAATTGACTGGTATATCACTCGGACTAGACTGCTAAGGTCAGAATACCTTTCGTTGCACAGCCACGATTGGAGCTAAACATTCATTCCTCTATGCGAACTCTCCAGAGAGGACAATCTCTGCCTGTCCATGGCATTTCAATGTGCTGTGAAAGAGTACGTTAAAACATAATGCCGTTCTCTTCCTTCTCCACACTGGTAGACGCTCAGGAAAAGTTTAGTGGAATTGCAATGGATGATGGTCTCAGGACTCCTCAACTCTAGCCCCATTCATACTGATGGTTTTCTTTTGTTCAAGGAAAAAATACATTGTAACAGTTAACTTTTGTCCTCAAGAAAATCATAAGGAGTTTTGTGTAAACCTTCTCTCAGAGATATAAATCTCTCATGTAGTAGCAGATAGAATGCTTGCAAACTTCCCCTGAGTCTCCTGAGTTCAAAAATCCTGCCAACTTGTTTTTCAACGTTAGCCTCAAAAAGGGGGGAATCCATTAATCTAAGATGACTTATTTCTGCTCTTGGGAATAGGAAAAAGGCCAAGAAAACAGTTTACTCAGAATTACCATTACATTTGACAAATTTATCTATGGGTATTTACACACAAAATGGGAAGAAGCATCCAATAAACTTTTGAAAAAATTCACCTAATCCACAATGCACTAAACCCACTATGTTGGTGTGTGACTGCTATGCAATACTACTAATAAAGAATAAAAAGACAGCAGAATAATTCTGGCTATGGTTTCTGGCTCACTTGGTATTCTGAAATTTTCATCCTGTTACTTTTTTCAAACAAACTCAAATTATGCCCAAATAAGACAAAGGACTTACTCTTGATTTTACCAAATCATAACGAGCCAGCCAGGAAAATGCCCTCTACCAAGCCTCTACTAATGAGACAGAAAATGGTTGCAAACTCAGGTCTTCAGTGATGTCACTGTCTACAGGGCTTTCCTGTCCCAGTCCTGTTCTGTGTAACAGTCTAAACACTGGAAACAATGTGGTGCCCTTACCGGTAATAGCTAACACTCATTTCAAAGTACTATGCTGAATTTCTGATATTCTAAACAGCTGCTGCTCTAAGAATTATCATTATCAGTTGAGAAAAAATAGGGCAGCCGAGTGTGCTGCTCAAACAAGTCAGGGACTTGGAGTTGACAACCTCCTAGTCTGACTCCAAAGGCCATTTTGAAGCCATTGCAGCATTGGCCCCCATTGTTACTGCATAATATCCCACACATCCACATGGCAGGTGCTATACACCATTTTACAGAAGCAAATTTCATAACTCCTATTCTGGATATCTGGTAGGATTGATAAGAGCCCATTAGAAAGTTATTTGATTCCTTATGTGAACTTTGAAGAATTTTGACAAGGTTCATTAATTCAAAAACCTCCAGGCAGGCCTGTGCACTTATCTGTTGACTACTTTGAATGCTTTTTTTTATTGATATACTCACAATGTCTTCTGGCTTATTTTATTAGAAATTTTATTAGGACATGTCGTTGCAGAGAAGCCAGTAATTTTTCAGGACCTCATTCTGTATGGAGTGTCTTAGACCATTCCCCCTGGTGTGCTCCTTGGTTACTATAGCCTGTCTTTTGCTGAAGTCAAGAGGTCAAGGAAGCATTAAGAAGTCAAATTACACATCTGTGCCTCTGCAGTGTGAAGGTGCACCTAGGCAGTAGGTGAGGGTGCTGGCCACAACCCCTAGAAACCAAGACTGTACAGTTCACAGAGCTCTGAGTTTAATGTGACTGCTTTCCTAAATTTCTTTCAGAGAGTTTCAAGTTAATGTTAAACTACTTACAACTTTTCCTATATATCTACTTGCTCCCATCTCATACGCAGATCCATTAATTTAAAATCTAGCACATTGCCAAATCTTCTCTGGGAAATTCTATTAGCATAAGAGAAGACCACAGACTGACTTACAAAGTAGGTCACTGGATGGAAGCAAATGTTTTATTGACTGATAAATAATAGTACCTGATCCATGACTCTAGTCTTCCAGTCAAAAGTTCTAGAAATTATCAAGGTAGGTCAGTGACAAGGAGAGAAAGGTATGGAATGCTAGCTGCATATCTCCATCATTACTGGACAGTCTCTTGAGTTTCAACGTCCAGTTCTTCCAGCCTTGGAAGCTTTTGATGAAAGTCTCCCAGCATGATTTAAAAACCTCTGGAAAGGCATTCAGCTTGAGTCATTAATTATCTAATAATTTCCTATTAGAAGCAAAAATCACATGCTTAATTAGGAATAAGGGCATAATAAGATGGCCCAGACACTTCAAAAACAGATTTATAGAAGAAGATGAAGAGTCCAAATTTTGACCTTTTACCTGTTTCAAACATGATTATAATTATGTGTGGAGAGTTGACCTATGATTTTGGTCACTTATGTCTATATCATTAGCCAATACTCACACCAGTTATTAGCAAGAAGAACCTAGCAGTCACCTCCACATCGTATGGAATGTCTAGTCTTGTTCCAGCAATCATTTGGAGTAGGTGCTGATTAGCTTGCTATGTGGATGCAAAACTAAGACTGTACCTTCTCCTTCATACATAAGGATCACATTCCTAGAAGCATGCATCATTGTCTTAGCTTTTGCAAGTGGCTGAAGATGCAAAAGTAAAGGATGAGTTAAGTGACAGATGGTTTAACTTATATGACCATAAGATCTCAAAATGAAGATGGCCAATATTGAGAAGGATAAAAGACAGCATTGAACCCCACTAATTATTTCTGAAGTTATGGTGAGAATTGTCTACCTGTGTGCTGACGGACTCAGCAAAGTCTATCCCCTCCCTCAGAAGGTCCCAATGACAAAACAAGGTCTGATTCCACTGTGTCTTGTTTTGATATAGGCTTACTAATAAAGCAATTGTGAAGGACTGTTGGCAGGAACATGGTCAGACTTAAGTAGCCATACTGGAAGGTCTGCATTCAGCATGTACGATGGCATTCCAGTGACTGCTTAGAGAAACACTATCCCTCTAGTCTTCCCTGTCCTACACACATCAGCCCCTACCTGAGACTCTAAAGTCATATGCAATTAGGACCAG
Organism: Phyllotis vaccarum; assembly: GCA_033318265.1. NCBI lineage: Eukaryota > Metazoa > Chordata > Mammalia > Rodentia > Cricetidae > Phyllotis > Phyllotis vaccarum. The sequence continues at coordinate 146,122,100 of JARWLC010000005.1, forward strand.
GCTGCTTATAACTAGTTTGAAGGTGAGTCAAAGACCCTCTTTATGCCCTTCTTCTATGAGGTAAATCAACAGGTAAATGCCCAGCTGTGGTGATCTTTTGCAAGCAGTCACAACTGAACTCATGATGGAGACAGTTTTTCTTAGAGAACAGTCCTTTCTTCCAACAGAAACACACACATCGTGCATGTAAGCCCCCTGATAAGTCCAGTAATCTCCTAGACTTCACACATTTCCAATTTGCTCACCCCACTCCCATCTTGAGTCTATTAAACTCCCGTGAAGCTTCGCAGGGAAACCTAAACCTGATCTTCTTATAATGGGAAGCTCTGCATGGAGGGAGTCAAATGATTGATTTTGTAAAGAAACCTTTTACATACCAAATTTGGGGTCTAGTACTTTCATTAGTACAGAAAGAATCCTTGGAGAATTGTTTCTTCTTTCATCCTAAGACATCTGATCAGGTAATGATTTTATTAAGTATTCTTGACCCACACGAAATCCTTCTACATGTCTGCGTTAATGGAGATGATCATTGGATTCTTTCCTCTCAATTTAATGCTGGCTGATAGTAGTGAAACTCAGATGTTTCCTGGCTGCAGTTGTCCAAACTATTTTATTTCTATAGAAACTCTGAAGAAATGATTTCTTTTACAAGTTTGCACAGTCTCAAATCAAATATTAACTACCAAAGACAATACATCTTTGTTCGTCCCCCCAACCCTGTCTGCAGCTCTAATTTTTTTTCTTTTTTTGTTTTTCAATTCATGTATCCCCTGCTCACCTCCCTTCAGTCCTCCCAATCCTTCCCAGTCAGCCTTCAGCCTCCCCCTCCCCCTCCCCCATCCCCTCTCCTAAAAGGGCAAGAAGTCCCAAGGTGGGTCAACTCAGCGTGACACGTGACACCTCATTAAGCTTTTTTTGTTCAGGGTTTGTTTGGGAAGCCCTACCATTATCAATTTTCCTTTCACCTCAACTTTGCTACATTCACAAGAAATTAAATGTAACTAGAGTTTGCTGAATTGAGGTTACATTTCCAATTCAGAAGAGATTTCTCTATCATTTCTTCAACAGAATGGTTCATTCCTTGTTTCCCCGCTTTACAAGAACCAGCAAGACCACCATCATTTTTAATACCAAAATAAACAAGAGCACACAAGCATCTTTCCATTTCATTAAGACAATAGATATATATTATATGTATACATATACATACATTTCTTACCTGAGTATGCAATCAATTTTCATAGGCATGATCACTAGTAATTTTTACTAGAATTCGCTTAAAACATTAAAAAAGGAAAAGGTGTTGTACAATATGCTTTTGTTCCATAGCGGTATTGTTTTAAACATGATATATACACGTGTTCAGCATAGAATATGTTGTTTCCAGAGTATTTCAGCTCATAGTAATGGCTGATCAATTTGCTTATATTATATATTCAAACTTTGAGAAAAGGATGGTTATAATTCTCATTCTATACAACTGAATAATTCATGAAGTCCAAATATTAATAGCAAACTCTTGTTTATCCATGACATTATGCCGCTTAACAATGGGAGATAGGTGAACGGGAAAGAAAGGGACTATAATTTGGGACATCTTATTTCCTACTGTGTAAGAAATGTTGACCTCAACTTGCCAAAGAGAATATGATATTCAAGATATCCATCTAGTCCAATAGAACAAGATTTTAGTCCATGTTCTAGCTACTGCATAAAGAAGATGCAAAGACAAAAAACATTTAGAATAAATGCTATTTATTTTTAAAAGCTATAATATTACCAGGTTATTGTATTTATAGTTAGTCTGATCATGAAAGAGAGAGAAAAAAGCAACAATGTCCTGAAGTGATCCTTTCCGATATGACTGTAAATACCAGCATTTTAAATAGAACAGATAATGGTAGGACAGTTCCCTGAAGAAGTCAGCAACTTATGGAGAGTAATTCAAGTCTGACTTATTTTGAAATAAGAATTAAATATGGACAGTTTGCCCTTTTATTACATTTGCTTGATCTACTGACTTTGAGATATGACAGGAAGTGTCACCTCTAATTGAGGACTGTTAAATGCCCTTTGAGTCTCATTCCCTAAGTAAGGCCAGAAGCAATGACAGCACGAGATTCAGAAGAACCCTCTGAGATCTGTATCAGACGTCACTTCAGCAGAGGTCTGCAATAAGCGTGGATAAATGGAGCAGGACCAACTCTATCAGACTGTACTTTATGACCTCTAGTCAACCGATATCCCTCTGTGTAGTCATGTAGTCACATTCTTTTCTTGAACTCATATGATCTTGTTATCGGTCCAGCAAATGAGGAAGGCTCTTCTGAGTATTATTGGATGAATAAATTCTCCTATATCACTAACGTGGTGTGTAAACTCCAAGAATTAAAATCGCCTTATCCAACTCAGCAGTTTACCCATTCAGAATAATTGTATCTTCTCCATTGCAATGATTTCTTTTACAATGTGGATAGAGTTACTTTTTCTAAACAGCAAGTGGAATAATTATTGTACACAGTGTGATCCCTGGGTATTTATTTAAAGGAGAAACTCAGCTAGCTTGACAGAAACCAGTGTGACTCTGGTTTCTGAGTGAAAAGTCAGAGAATGAATAAGTATGCGAGGTGAGTGTTCTACCTTAATTATATGGTTCTACAGTAGGAAAGTTGCATTCACAGGCTGACTTCTTTTGTAAAGGGTGAGTTCTTTCTATTCTTTTCTTTTTTTTTTTTTTGCCTATTTGGTTTCTTGATAGTTCACTTCCATATAATGAATAGTTAGTGTAGCCAAGATTTTCTTCTTGCTTCTTTTACAGTGTATTGTTTTCCAGGAAGGCTCACTCAGACAATGCTTCTGGCATCTTGTTCTCAACAGGTGAACTGCATTTTTTCAGTCAGAGTCTGGCATGCAGAGGGCTTCTTATTCAGCTCCAGCTCCAATATTTAGCAATGGAAAGTGGCCAGACTGTTTGTGCTGTCCATTGTCTCTCTTTATCTTTTTAGATTTCCATAGAGACACTGAGTTCTGCAGCAAGAATGATGTTGAGAGCTGAGGGCCACAGAAGCAGACAGGTTGTTAAGGTGCTTCTGAACCTACACTGATCTCCCAACCTTGCCTGAATGATGGAACAACACCTTCTAACTTTATAACAACTGTGGGGCTGCAAAACCTCACGCCCTTCAAATGCTAATGCTTTGACATTGAATGTCTTCGGATGATAAAAGATCACTCTTTAAAAATGATTTGTCATTTTTGAGAATTTCATATATATGTACATTTAAATGATTATATCCACTTCCCATTCCTCTCCAGATCGCCTCATACACAACTCTTCACAATTTTATTTCTTTTTCTTTATTTGATAACCCATTAACGCTGCCCACAAATGAATGGTATGTAATCACCCACTGGAGAATGGGCAATGTATCAGTGGCCACATACTCAAAATCTCTTCCACAGTCTCCCCAAACAACTGTCTGCTTGACTGTTATTCTTTAGTGTTGGGTATGGACTGGAAACCACCTCATCTATGATCAAATTTTGAATCTCTTGATCTTTTGAAGGTAGCCACAGTTTCTATGAGTTCAAGAGTGCGCTCCTGATCTCATATTTAAGGCACTCTTCTCCATCCTCCAGTCATTGCATTATTTCCACCTCCCCTTCCACGATGTTCTGAGACAAATGCCCCATTTAAGGATGATCAGTAGTCTACTCTCAGTGCTGTGACTGGTTATGTATCTTTTCACTGTCTATTGCCCATGGAGGGAAGGAGCTTCTCTGACCAAGAAGAAGAGCAGCCCAAGTCTACAGGTATAAACACAGATATTTAGAACACAATTTGACAAAATATGCATTTTAAAAAAAGGTTCTTCTTGGGGCCAATGACATTCCCCGGCTCTAGGCTTTTAACAGAATTATAGTGGGTGGTATAAAATTTTCTGCCTATAAGGCAGGCCTCAAATTGAAAAGGAACCAGTAAACCAAATTAATATACAGCACATAGACTAGGAGAAAAAATTCCCAGTTACTCATTACAAGATAAGTATCTAAAATATGCATAGAATTCCTAAAACTAAACATAAAGGAAGCAAACAAACAAATTTTTAAAAACCCAGACTATCTTTACTGTTGAGACCTGAAATTGGATAACCTATGAGAAGGTTTATTTCCGTAGACTAAAATACCCTCTTCCAGAAGCCTTCTCGTAAGGGTAAGACCCTATTACATTTCTCCCATCCGCGTTGGCAAGTAAACTGGTATTGTCATTTACTGATCTAGTTTAGATGATAATATAATTAGGATCTAATGGGTATAATTTCCCAGTCATGTATATATAAGATTCTATCTTGCAGCTAACGTTCCAGTAATGATGCAAACATAACTCTCATGTGTAAAATTCTTAAAAGAAGATTTTTAAAATATGGGCTTTGAACAGAACAGAGATTTCTCAAAAGAAATAGTACACAGAGTTAGGGAACACTTTTTAAAATGTTTATCGTCATTAACCAAAGGGAACTAAAATTGCAGGTAAGATTCCATCTCCAAATGCTGGCAAGAGTGTGATGAAAGGGAAGCTCTTGCACTGTTGGTGCAAATGTAAATTGGTACACTTCAGACATCAGTCTGAAAGTTCCTTAAAATACTAGAAATAAAACTGCATATGACATAGCTGTGCCTCTTCTAGACACTTGAACATCCATGCCCATTGTCATTTTCTTCTCAACATCAAGGAAATGCTGTCAAGCTAGATATCCAGTAACAGAAGAGAAATATGATTAATATGGGACATAAACACAATAGAATTTTACTCAGCTGTAATGAAAAATGCAATCATATAGATCCACAAATACACAAAATAATTTGTCTAGAATTAATTCTACATTTCAAAGTTTTTTTTAACATATGCAACACTGTTCCCCTTCCCCTTTTCCCAGTCATCACCCAGGTTCTTCCCCCACCCCCATCCAGGAAAGGGGCAGAAGGAGGTGGGAACATGACAGAATGGGATGGTTGGTTGGGGGAGACACAGAGAGGAAGAATAACAAAATATCTTGGTAGAGGGAGCCATTGGGGGTTAGAGAGAAACCTGGTGCTAGGGAAATGCCCAAGAACCCACACATGACCCCAGATAAGACTCGGAACAATAGTAGAGGAGGTGCCTGAACTGGCTTCTTCTGTAATCAAATTGATGACCACCCTAATTATCATCATAGAACCTTCACCTAGCAACTGATGGAAGCAGATGCAGATATCCACAGCTAAGTATCGGGTTGAGCTCTCAGTCCAATTAAAGAGAAGGAGGAGAGATTGTACGAGCTAAGGGGTCAAGATCATTATTAGGAGACCCACAGAGACAGCTGACCCGAGCTATTGAGAGCTCACTAACTCTGAAGTGACAGCTGGGAAACCTGGATGGAACTGAACTAGGCCCTTTGAATGTGGACAATAGTTGAATGGCATGGGCAGTTTGTGAGGCCTCTGGCAATGATAACAGAATTTATTCTTGTTTCATGTACTGGTTTCTTGGAGCTCATTCCCTACAGAGGAACAGTTTGCTTAGTCTTGATACTCGAGAGGAGGGACTTGCTTCTACCTCACCTGGATATGCCAGACTGCATTATCTCACCCTGCCAGCACTTACCTTCTCTGAGTATCGATGGTCCCATTTTACTCAGATGATCTAAACTATTTCCCTTCCCAGGGGGGATCCATGGATGTCTCTCTTAGGTTTCTCCTTGTTACCTAACTGCTCAGGGTAGGAATGTAGCCTGGTTATCCTTTCCTCTACATGTAATCTGCTTATGAGTGAGTACATACGTGTTTGTCTTTTGTGTCTGGGTTATCTCACTCAGTATGTTTTTTTTCTAGTTCCTCCATCCATTTGCCTGAAAATTTAAGGTTGTCATTTTTTTCTTCTGAGTAGTACTCCATCGTATAAATATGCCATATTTTTAAAATCTGGTCTTCAATTGAAAGTCATTTAGATTGTTTGCAGGTTTTAGCTATTATGAATAATGCTGCTATAAACATAACTGAGCAAATGTTCTTATGCTAAGAATGTGCATCCTCTGGGTATATGCCCGAGAGTGATATTGCTGGATCATTGATTAGACTGATTGCCAGTTTCATGAGAAACCACCACACAATGGCTGTACAGGTTCATATTCACAGCAGCAATGGGAATATAAACTTATTTTATATGTCTAACTCCACATACCCTCCAACACGGGTTGTCATTCATGATTTCTTGTTGTTCTTGTTTTTTAATCTTCGTCATTTTAATAGGTAAGATGGTGGCTCAAAGTTGTTTTGGTTTGCATTTCCCTGATAGCTAAAGATGCTGAGCAAATCTCTAAGTGTCTTTCAGCCTTTTGAGACTTTTCTGTTGAAAATTTTCTATTTAGCTCACTACCCCATTTTTAATTAGATTATTTGTTTTTTATCTCAAGTATCTTGCGTTCTTCATATATTTTAGAGATCAGTTCTCTATCAGATGTAGGGTTGGTGAAGATCTTTTCCCATTTTGTAGGCTGTTTTTTTCTCTTATTGACCATGCCCTTTGCTTTACAAAAGCTTCTCAATTTCAGGAGGTCCCATTTATTGTTTCTCTCAATGGCTGTGCTACTGGTGTTAGGTTTAGGAAGTGGTCTTCTGTGTCAATGCATTCAAGGCTATTTCCCACTTTCTTTCCCATTAGATTTTATGTAACTGGGTTTATGTTGAGGTCTTTAATCCACTTAGACTTGAGTTTTGTGCAGGATGATGACATGGATTTATTTGTAATCTTTACATGCTACCATCCAGTTATGCCAGCACCGTTTATTGAAGATGCTATCTTTTTTCCATTGTATATTTTTAGCTTCTTTGTCAAAAATCTGGTCTTCATAGATGTGTGTATTAAGAGCAATTCTTATGTAATGTGTTCAGTCTGCCTTAAGACTCATCATAAATTGTAAATGTTTTTTCCTACAAATGTGATTTCTGACAAAAATATCTTCTTGGAGCTGAGGAATAACATAGGGGAAAGGGTTATTTCAAACTACAAAATATAAACATACATAACTTTTCATCAAGAACAGTGTCAATCAGACTCATCCAGAGAGTGAGGACTTAGAGCTTCTTCCTATAACAGGAACTTGTCCCCTTCTCCATGGCTACACCCACTGAAAGACTAAATCACATCAAAATTCTCACTCTATCACAGGAGAGAATGTGTTAAACTCTGATCATAAAACCCACCTCAGAACACTATATTTTTTTAAATATCCTGGAATATTTCAGACAGCCTTATTTCTAGTGTTCAATTTGCCACGGTGTAGAACCTTCAAATAGAAACAAAGAAAGAAAGAAAGAAAGAAAGAGAGAAAGAAAGAGAGAGAGAGAGAGAGAGAGAGAAAGAAAGAAAGAAAGAAAGAGAGAGAGAGAGAGAAAGAAAGAGAGAGAGAGAGAGAAAGAAAGAAAGAAAGAAAGAAAGAAAGAAAGAAAGAAAGAAAGAAAGAAAGAAAGAAAGAAAGAAAGAAAGAAAGTTGTAGCTGTCATCTGACCCAGAAACATCATGAATAAAGATGGTGTCTTTATTAATATCTAGAGAACACAAAGCCCATCACTTGCACGTTGAATGGAGCTAATGGAAAGAATCTCCAATGGCTTTTGATGATAAGTAGACGCACCATCTCAAGAACGGCTTCCTCAGGGTTGGCGGGAATGGCCAACCTTTCAGCTAGTTAATTCATTGCCCTTCGTGTCAGCTTCCTGTCAGGCACCAGAGTGAAGACCAAAAGGCTCATGTTGTGATTTTCCTGTTGATGGCTGTGAGTGACTCATTTAGGGTGATGGTGTTAAAGGTCATATTTGGACAAGAACACTATGACCTTCCCACATCACAGATTATAGATGCTCCTGGACATCTACTGTATGCTAGTTTCTAGGCCATTTGAATTAACTTGAATAAAGTAAATCTCCATATTTTGAGTTCTTTGGTTTAGGTTCTATGTGGGTGAGTGGTTTTCCTGTGCTAGATGTAGAACCCTATACTTATATTTCTTTGAGTTTATGTGTGGCAAATAAAGGGAGTTATGGCCTTTCTCCCCTTGAGGACAGGGAACAAAGTACTTGTTATGCCAATTTTGACAACAGCCTGTCATAGGAGATTAGGTGCCTGGAATATTCTGTGCAAAACCATCTTCATCTGAGTATTTCAGATTTTTATACTAGGAAATTGCACCCTCTGCTACCTCAACACATTTTACAAAGATCTGGATTTTACGGAAAGAAACAATTCATATTTTATATGTAAAAGCAACATTTGGGAAGGGCAAACTAAAGAAAATTAAAACAAATCAGAAAAATTAGTCAGCCTTAAACAGACCATTCTATACCACTAATTCTCCCCTCCACTATCTGCTTCATCAAAAATTGCTATCTACCCAACATCACATTGTTTCATGAGGGAACTGTATAATCTGCACTGTGTTGAGGTCTAGAGCTCTTGTCTGACCCTCCAGGTGGTGCCTAACAACTGTGTAGACTTGAGTAAGTTACATAATCATCCTGGAGGTCAATCCAACAAGCGATATGAGGTTGTCAGTTTGTAAACTGACAGAGTAGTCACACTACCAGTAATCATTTTTTTTACTGTCCAAATTAGTGTGTTTTAGTATGATGCTGTATAAGTAGAACATTTAAGATAGGAATCCTTAAAGATATGTAGAAGGATCTCACTGAACACAATGGTAAATGAAAAGACAACAGAAAACCTTCCAAGGGCAAGTGGGAGGGCTCAGTGAGACACTATCCGACCACCAAGCCTGATGACCTGGGTTTTAAATCAACATCGTATGAAAGAACCAGAGGAATTATCCTCTAATCTCTGCATGCATCATACATGCATACAAAATAAATAAATAAAACCTTCAAATACTTTTTCGAAATCATACCTTTACTAATCTCACTCCAGAGTTAAATCTTGAGAGATACACTTGCATCTTTTTATGAAAATTAAGTGGAATCTTTGTCATAAAATATAATTTATATAGATAAAAATATGAGCAAATGAGTACATCTAAACTTTTAATTTCATGGAAGGAAAATCACCATAATGAGAAGAAATAGAACGTTTCTGATGGAGCATTAAATGTTTCCTTTCTGTCTGGAATTAAATAACTAAGAAATAAAATTATGGATTTATGTAAATAATTTGCTGAAAATAGTTCTTCAAGTTATTTGTTACAATATTGGGCTTTGATTATGATTGTAAAATTACTTTAATAAAGCTATTTTGAAAAACTACTTATAGCTTCATGCTGTAGAAACTAGAATACTATTTTCATTACATGTTACGTTTTAGAACTATTTGTAGTGTAAATACATATAGAAGCTTTTGAAAAATATAGGTTAGTGAGTGTAAATACTGCTATTTCTGTGGCTCTTGATTGAGGATGGGCCATAATAGAAGAATCATTGTCTTGAAGGAACAGTACAGGTGTGTCTATTTCCTAGCCTCATGAATTTTATGCTCAGTAAAGCATAAACCCTGGATTCCCATAAATTTGGATCTTGAGTACTTTATGGCAAACATAAATGCACTGGAAGATTCTGGTAAAAATTTCATGAGACAATATTTTCTGAGTCAGTCTCTTCCAATTCACCATTAAAATTCCAATGGAACCATTAAAAAGAAAGTATATATTAATATTAACAACAGATTAAACATTTAGTCTAATGGCCACTCCAGAGGCAATTTCTCTAACAAAGCTTTGGAACTGAGGTGCCCACCACAGTGACACTCATCAATCTCAGATGAGAGAAAATGGATAGGCACTTTCTCCATCCCACTTAATAACAATCCAAACGCACTTCACCATCTCTACATGATGATTTTTTTCCTATTCCTTCTTCCAGATGGCATCTTTTCTCCTGTAACCAAGTATAAATTATAACTTCCAAAAAAAATTAAAGAAAGATTATCACCTATAGATGTTATCTTCCATTCTGGGAATCAAAAATCCAACAAATACGGTTGATTGGGAAAAATGCAATTGAAATCCTCTATAAAATTCCTGAATGTCAGGGATGGTCAGCTGTTTGCTGCTATCACTGAAACAGAATATAAAAGACAGAAACACTCAACATCTATCAGTAAAGACTCCTTCAAGTGCATTCCTGTTAGGAGGCAGTATTGTGCCTTTAGTTTTAGAAAGGAATTGCAGTAACACTGTGATAATACGCTAGAGACAGAGAACCTGACCCACATATACTTAGAGCTAGAGCTCATCTACCTGTTTGAATCTCTCAGTGTTTGGAGTGAGAATGGGTATGTAGTAAGTAGAAATATTGATTGATAGTGATGAGTCATAAAGCCAGGGGGCAATAACAGAAATTTAGTATATTCATCATCACTGAAAAATAAAGGAAGCGGGTTGAAAGACTGGCTCAGCAGTTAAGAGTTTATACTGTTCTTCTAAAAAAAAAAAAATCCATTCTTCCATATCTTTTGGAGTACCTTCGTGTGGTGGTTAGTTTTGGGATCACCTAGGAGAGAGGCCTCTGAGAACATCTTAGGTATATTGTTTTGATGTAGAAGAACCCACTCACCCTGGGTGGCACCACTCCTTGTCCAGTAAATACTGAACAGTGTAGGAGTGGAGAAGCAGGACAATCACTACCATACATATATACTATATTCTCTTCCAGCTGCGGACCAAACAGGACTTGGGAGGTGGCCCAATTAGTAAAAATCTGAGTTCAGGTCCCTAAAGTCCACATAAAGCCAGACAGAGTAATTTGTATCTGTAACCTCTGCATTACCATAGAAATACGATGAAGTGGAACATGAGGACATAAGAATCCCCAAAAACTCATATGATGGCTTAGCCTAGGCAAAAGAGAACAGAAGTCGAAGGTGAGGGGACACCAAGGCAATGCTCACACACACATAAACAAGCACACAATATAAAATAAATTAAGGCCAGAAATTATGATAACAATCATATTAATAAGTATGCAACTTTATTTGAATTTTAAAAATATTGACATGAAATATTATCATTCAAGTATGAAATTGCCAAAGTTTAAGAAATCATTGTTCAGAATATGTAAATAAGCCATCTCAAGAAAGTGAATATTGGTGAAATCACTTGGAAAAGTAATTTTGCAAAATATATTAAGATAATTAAAATTAATAGGATTCTGAACAAATAACCTTACTTAAGACTTGACTCCTAAGAGACTCTAAGAAAAATGCACAAAAATTTGACTTTTTTAACATTAGATATATTGGTAAAATTAAAGTAATACCTAGCTACAAGCAAATAATTACCTATTAGGTATCCAGGTGTTAGATCTAACAAAAATTAGAAATTATGTTTCAAAATAATATAAAACATTATATAATATGTCATACAAAAATTATAAAGATATAATAATGCATACGATCTATTTCATATGTCCTGAAATTCATTTATACTTCAATAATTGAAAGTATAAGGAATAGTTCTTAGTGTCAATGAAATATCAGAGTATAATCTTTCCATGCTTATGTCTGAGCAGAAACATCAATTATAACAACTACCTGAGCATACCTCTCAGGAGTTCAGAGAACCAGGTAAGGGCTAGAGATAAAGTTTAGTAGTTGGTTGTGTGTAGCATGCACAAGGACCGGGGTCCGTTCCTAGCGCTATAAATAACAATAATGGTTTGAAAGAAAAGCAGGATCTATAGTAGAGTATCCAAATGTAGCTCAGAAAAAAAAACAAAGCAAAAATGCATTGAAGAAAACAGAAAGAACAAGTAAGCACAGCAGAGAAGAATTCTTTCCACCTGGAGCTTTGGAATAGTGGTTCTCAACCTTCCTAATGCTATGACCCTTTAATATGGTCCCTTATGTTGTGGAGACTCCTAACCATTAAATAAATTATTGTATTACTACTTCATAACTATAATTTTGCTGCTGTGATATGCAGGTTTTGAGACTCCCCAAAGGAGTTGAGAACCACTGATTTGAAGGAAGGCATGGGCAGTGACAGTCTATGGACTCTGCTTCACACACCAAGAGAATCTATGGCTTGGCAGCCCCATGACCTCACAGTTTCTACTGCAGAATGAAATTCCAAATTGGCTTCAGCACCAAGCCACTTCTACAAGCTATCATCAGTCTAGTGCCTACAGGTCCAGCCTCCAGAAAAACCTTCATGATTGAGTCAAACTACACACCCAGCTGAGGATGTTCCAGACCAAACTAAAGCCGCATTAATCTATAAAACACCAAACACCAACTAAACTGGCAATTTTGGATGCAGACAAGTCAATTTGACCTACCAGGCTCCACCAGGGCAGTGTTCATACAAATCCCAACAGAATAAAGTACAAGGCAGAGCCAAACCAGTAAAAATGCTGGAAATATGCCCCCATCTAGTTTTTAGTGTCCCCAGAATCCAGGCCCCCAGAATTCAGACCATCTCTTGTAGATGCAGTCCAGCACTCACATACTTAGATTATCAGGTCATATGTTTCCATGACATGATAATTTATACATTCATACATTCATTCTCAGTTTTCATGCTTGCTCTAGTCCTATAAAAAAAAAAAGTCAGACTCTGTTGTAGGATATTTGTTCATATTGACACTCCAGGAATTCTAAGAAAGTTAAACCTTGAATTAGTGAATAGAACCAGTGCTGGGATGACCAGAGTTAGCTATAAATATGTTTGAGGACAGAAAGAAGTGGACAGAACTGTACAGGACAAGAAGAAGGTAAGATTTTGAGAGTTTTTCCATCTGGGAAACATGAAGAGTTGAGTGAACCAGTTGTTATTCAATATTCTTTGGATTTAATTTCATTTTTATTCCAAGTCCTAACTCCTGAGTTTTTATTAATACCACAACAATTAAGGTAAACACATTATGGGTTTCTATGCCAATGCATGTTGCTTCAGGCTCTAGAGAACTCAAGGTTAAGGCCAATCTTACTTCAGAAGACCCAAAGTTGATATCCACCCTGATAAACCCTACAAAGTTGACTCCAATGTAAAAAAGCTCCATATCATACCTTGAAGATGCCTGTGAGTATATTCCAAAACTGACCCACCATATCCTAGACCCAGATATAACCCAAAAGACAAAGGAAGCATATCACTCACTGACAGAGGGACCATCACAACTGCATTAAGAGTCAAGAAGCAAGACTTTGACTACCATATGATATGGCTTCTCCAGAATCCATGAACTAACTGATTACTGAGGGCATTTTCCAGAAGTGTCTTCAAAGACTGGAGTAAATTACTATTCTGAAAATACATAGATAACAGACAATGCATGATGAACAGGATCAAAATTTAAAAAGGGGGGGGGGCATTCCTAGTGCTTATGAACTGCTTGGCAAGTCAGATAATCCTTGTAAGGGAGCCCAGCAAATTTCCTGAAAATACAAAAAATAATTTAATAAAAATTACAAAGAGAACAAACGTCAAAATTAAGAAATTACTACACTTTTCAACAACAGGTACATGTAGCCAAAGGGCATATGAAAAAAGCATTCCACATCACTTATCTTCCGTAGGGAAATTTAACTCAACTAACGATGTAGTGTTGCCTTACCCCTGTGGGAAAATAGAAGCCATGTAAGTGTTGCAAGGACTGTGAACCGAGTGAGAAGGCAGATTAGTGAAGCTCCTGTGTGAAACAGGGTGGAGGGGATAGCATTGTGTGTAGCTATTTCAATGTGCTAATTTTTACTGCCAAAAATTTAGCCAACGGTGATGGTGGCACATGCCTTTAATCCCAGCACTTGGGATGCATAATCAGGTAGAGCTCTATGAATTCGAGGCTAGCCTCAGCTCCATAGAGTTTTCCAGGCCAGCCAGGCCTAAATAATAAGACCCTGTCTCAATAAACAAAGATGTAAAGGAATTATAACAACTTAAATTTTTAGACATCCTCAAATGTCATAAGACATTTCGTATGTGTAAAAGAAGACCCACAAAATAATCCTATTTGAATCAGTCACATGGTAAGTTAGTTCCACGAGCTGGCAACTTTTAAGCCAGTGAATGCATGCAAGGATATAATCACAAACAGAAACATAATCCCTCCTGTGTCACATACTCAAAGGTGCAAGAATCAGCTACTGCATTACCTCTGACAAGGTGCTCTGCGTTTTGTCCATTGTACAGAATTAGGTTAAGGATTAGATAAAGTAAACATCTTAAAATCTCTCAAACAGCAGCCCACCTTAACCTTATCCAGTACATTTTCTCTCATCCACTGTGTTGTCTGTTTCTTATTAAAAAAAAAAAAAAAAAAAAAAAAAAAAAAAGATGCATTTCCGAATATGAAACAGTCACCTGCCACCCTCACCTTTGGGATCTCTAATGTTCATCAATCATTATCATATACAGATACAAGAACACAAAATCCCATGCCTACAGGGAATTGTGTGAACTATTGGAGCTTTCTACACATGAAACAAAATTCAGAAGCACAAAGAAAATCCTAGTAAATTTGACTGATGAGACTATTTACACATGAAGAAATATAAACAAACACAAATATCATGAGAGTTAATTGAAACACATTATTCAATAGATAACTTCCTATAATAATTAGTAATTGTGTAATAAGAATGTACAAAATGCATGAGCAGAGTTAATAAGGGACATATTTGTAATAACCATGAGAGATAATTCATCTTTCTGTTCAGTTCACTTCTCATGCTATCAAGGATTACAAACCACACAGCAAATATCCAGAATAGTTCAGAATGGGGGAAGATATCTAGGCAGGCAGTAAACACTTTACCACAGAAATTAACAAACAGATGGGAAACTGAGTTGACGTAATATTAGAAAGCACCAAGAAATCATTGTTCACTTCACTGTGTCTGAAAAACAAACATGTAAGTCATGGGAAAATATATTGGCAGCTGAAATCATGTTTTAAGATAGTTAAACACAAAAAGAAAAACTCAGAAAGGGGAAATGATGGCAAAGCCGGGAGAGGACAAGGGGGTGATTTTGAGATGGTTCCTGTATATATTCTTACTGGAAACCAAAGTACTGTCACTGTGAGAGTATATGAGAGCTTCTACACAAGACAGCAGAAATCAAAGAAAATTAGAAGTCTTGATAGTATTGCCTTGAGGAGAAGGAATAGAAAAAAAAGCTTAGTGTGTGGAAGATGCTTGCACGGACACACTTATAGGCTTGCTCTGTATGAACTCTAAGCTTCAAGACAAATTTCATTCAGTTTTGTTTTTTAGTCACATATACTTTTAACATAATATGTTCATTATTTGAATTATTTAATTTCCCTCTGACACCTGTCTCCCATCTGTGTTTAGTGCATTCCTTAATTAACTGGTTTTTCAAACACCCTAGACTTACACTGTGGTCTGTCCTATACTCTTTTTTGCCACCAAGATTATCTGCAGAATGGAAATGATAATTTGAGAAACAAAGCTCTAGTTTAACTTCGATCTGATGTTTACTAGTTGAAGTGCATCTCTTTGTAATAGATAAATTGGATCTTTCAACACCATCACCTGTTATGTACGCCATGTCTCTGGTTTACACGGCATTCTTTCTTTCTTTTCTTCTCTAGGGAAGGAAATTAAGCTAGTCTTTGGTAATTGGAGGCGGAGTTTTACTTACAAGGCACCAGTCCAAGGTTAATATTTATTAAAATATAAACCAACACTCACGATACAGGTAACAGCTTATAGCGGAGCCTGAACAGGGACTGGAGTCTGGAACAATGGACAATGGATTCTAAACCGGTCTCTCCAACAACCAAGAACCAGGCAAAACAGGCTTCTAGGGTCCCAGCAGCCCCTTATCAATGAGGTTGGCCACGCCCCCTTCAGGGGCCGGGACCCTGGGTAAGCATCCTCGGATCTTATCAGCTGACACCTGAATCCCATCAGAGGTAATTATAGAATCTATCCTAAGATCTTTTAAATATGTATTTAATTATCAATAAAATTCTTTTTACATATCTTCCACTGTTCCCCCTTCCCCCACCTCCACCCCAACCCCACCTCCCATCTGCTCCTCAAAAGGGGTGAAGCTTCCCTTGAGTTGTCAACACAACTAGATTAGAATCTTTGAATCAGATTATTGAACAAAGTTATAAGATCTTTCTAAAACCCAGACAATCATTTCTTCCACTAATATCTGTCAGTGTTAGATCAAGCACCTTCTAAATGTATAATTTAATTTCACAGGCTAATGCTTTTCATGGAAGGGCAGACTTGTGATGCCTGTAAGTTAAAGGACCACAGATCATATTTTAAAATATTTTATATTTTCCTCTTATTAATCTTTGAGCATTTTGTAAACAGCATTTTAATCACATTCACCTTCCCTCTCCTACTTCTTCCCAAATATACCCCCTTCCCTTAACACCCAACGCTGTGTGAATATGTTTCTTTTCAAATATTCTTGGATATATGGCTTTTCACTGGAACAAACTGACTTCTTAGGGGCTACACTCTAAGAAATAAATGAGCCTTTCTTTCTGTGCAGAACCTGACTGCTGCCAATATGTCCTTGACTTGGGGTGTGACTCCAAGCCCAGTTCCCCTCTCTGTATCATAATTTGTGCTGTCTTGGGCTGACACAGATTTTGAGCATGTGTTTACAACCACTGTAAGTCCATATGTGTAGCTCCCCTGTTGCGTACAGAAGCCACTTTCCTAGTACTCACCCACACCTCTGGCTCTTACACTTTTTGTGTACTAATGTGGGAATGCCTTTCTGTATGCTGTGAATAGCAATCTTTAAATAAAGGAGCTGTTTGGCCCATGACAGGCACCATAGAAAAAGTAGGAGGAGGAATTAGAATAGGTAGGAGGAGCAAGGGTGGAGTCAGACAAAAGGAGCCAGAAGCCCAAAGGAGCAACATGTAAGGAACTCAGGTAAGCCACGGGCCATGTGGCGAGAAAGATTAATAGAAATGGGTTGAGTTAAGATGCAAGAGCTAGCTAGCAATGTGCCTGAGCCATAGGCCAAAACAGCATGAACTTAATATAAGCGTCTGAGTCATTTCTGGGGCCTGAGCAGCAGATGGCGGCTAAGAGGTCTGGGGTTGCAGGTCTGTGGGTCTGGGCCTCTGGCTGCCTGGGACCAAGAAAACACATTGTAACAGAGTACCATCTTCCACAAAGGTCCTGAGCCTTCAGAGGAGGGATGTAAAGCATATGTCCTATTTAGATATTCTGCTGAAGTTTCTTATTCTCAATACATTAGCCAGCTGTAGATTCTATGTTCATCATTATCTACTAAAAACAAAAACTTCTCTAAAAAGTGTTGGGAGTTACACGAAGCTATGAATATAATGATAAATCACTAAGAATTGGTTTATTTTATGTCTATTTAGCAGAAAAATAGCAGTAGATTCTATACTACAGTCTGTTATCTATTTATTTATAGGTTCTTGATGTAATTATGTTGCTAGGCAGGCCTTAAAATCTGATCAGAAAGTGATTGGTATAAGGGCCTATGTGTACATTACAGTAGCAGTTACAGATGAAAAAAAAGGCCATGAATTTTGGAAGACAGAGGAGAGAGTAGTGGTAAAAGAAGAGTGATGTAATTATATTTTTAAATAAAAAAATAGAAAAGAAACTGATTGGTTTTCCCCATAACATTCACGCCACTGTTGTACCTGTGGACATATATTGCCAAGCTGACTGGTATTATATCTCATCTCACAGGGCTCACAGCTGCAGACGATGGGTGATTACTTTTATTCTCTGAGATGACGCATAGCACCTGCCAGAAATATGAAATCTCACCAGTTAAGGATAAAGCTTCCACATAAATACCAGCTTTATTTCTCTGTGTTCCAGGACTCAGGTACACAGACTCTTCAGCAATATGTTCTTAACATCTAGTTCTCAATGGAGGTTCCCTCTTTCCAAATGTCTCTAGCCTACATCAAGTTAACGTAAAAAGTATCTAGTAATGTTGAAGGGAGGATTTTCATAGGTTAACATCCTTGGACAAAGAACTACAGGCAACTAATGACTGCTGGGAAAAATAGAATTAGTCTCTCCTTGAGATGAGCTCCCTTATTGGTTATGCAATGCAGAGTGGTTAACCCTAAACACATGTACTCACAAACTACAAAGAAAGACTAGGTAGGTTCTATTTATGTATACTTCATTATACATATGCATGTATAATGTACATGTGTACATACTGTAATGTACACATAGGCCCTTATACCAGAAAACGAGCATACTTAATACAAACATATATATTGCATAAAAATAATAATCAAAGAAAAAAGAAGTTATCAATTATAAAGGAGTGAAATGGTTTGAATTGGGGAGGCGGAAGAGAGAAGGAAGAAAGTGATGCAGTTCTATTTCAATTAAAATATACTCGGCACACATGAAATCTAAACTACATTATTTTAAAATAATTTAGAGTAATGCAAGTATAAAGTTCTCTACAAATGATATCTGACATGAAATATAAAAATAATAATTGCTAGACATTGACAGCGGGAGAGATCAACTAATAAGGGTAATAAAGAGACAGGACATTCTCAAAGAACCACTCTTGTGGCAATGTTCAAGTTTATGAGGTACGTAAAACAATTTATCAAGACTCCTGGAAATGGTTATTTACCAAGGCTATAAGCTGTTGATTAAATAAATAATAACCAAGTGAAAACTTGCCAGTCCTTTTTCCAGCTTTTCTTTTTGAAATGTCAAGGAAATGCACACACGCTCAAAAAGCGCCTTCAAATCTAGTGGGAACCTAGGGAGTCATCCCACAGTCCCAAGAGAGAGCCCTGCCTCTCCTGGGAATGCCTTCCACCATTCTCTTCATTCTCCCAAGCATAATTAATCAGCATGGTAGCTCTAGTCACTACCTTGCTTTTCTTTATGGTTTTAACCCACTAGTGCATCCTTAGTCAAGTATTCAGCTTCTCTTACTTTACATTTTTGTATAAATATCATACTCTTGTGCCTGTGAAATCATGTAGTCCAGTCTGTAAAATTCACTTGTCTTGCAGCATAAAGCTCTAATGAATTTGCTTTTGTTAACTTACACAGTTTACTATTAATAGATAGGGCCTATTTCATATCTATGTCAAATAGCAATGCTATGAAGTTATTTGTATAAATCTCTACACTGTGAGCATATATGCTCTTAGGGTATATTCTCATGCATAAAGTTGCTAAATTTCAAGATATTTGAATTAAATGTATCACAGAACTCTAAATTTCTATTTGATATTTTGGGACCAATTATCCACTAGTAAATGAGAGTTCTCTTTTTCTATGTTCTCATCAGCATTGGTACCATCAGACATCTTCTATTTTCACCCACATGGTGACTAGTTTTAATTTTATATATTATTAAGGTTTAATGTTACAATCGAGTTTATCGTTTGAACTTTATATTTTATTAAGTACTTATTCAAGTATTTGGGTATATTTTGTAGCATTTTTCATTAAATTTAAATTTGTGAATGCTCTATATGTGTCTCTTTGTAATAATTATAATAATTTCCATCATTGTTTGGTTCATATTCTTTAGTGACATATTTTGATAAGCTGAAAGAATAAGTTATACTTGTACTTTATAATTCCTAGATTTATTATTTCCTTAATATACAGACATTTATATCTTATATTTTCTAATTAATAAAGATATTCTTTGATACTGTAGTCCAAAGTTATAACTTGCCTTTCCTATTTGAATCTATGTATGCTCACTGTTTATGTAAATAATAGTTCATGTTTGACCTATTTTTCATAGAGTTAATCTTCTTCATCCACCATAATTTATTAAAACGTCTTTTGTGTATATGGAGAATGAGTGTATGCACTTTCCTCTTCTTATACTTTAGAGTCTGGTGTCTACTGCTGCATTAATACCACCCTGTTTCTACAACATTAATTTTATAATCAATGCTTAAAAGGATATATGAAATCATTCTGCTTCTTGTGTTCATATACATTTAGACTATTATTAGTCTACATTATATTTTAGACTATTATATTTACATATACATTTAGACTTTTATTAGAATTTAAATATTATACAGCTTGTGAATTAAGACACATTAATAGTATACTGTTAAAATGTTACTACTTCTTTTTTGTTAAGTAAAAAAAATTCTGTCCAATCTTCTTTTTTAAAATTAAAATCTAAAAGGAACATTAATTTCATTCTTGATGTTGTAATTCTGTTTTTCAGAGTTATCTATAAAAGGAACAGATAGAATTTTGCATAGCGATGCTAGTATTGACACTATAAAATATTTATCATCTTTGGAATAAATTTATTTTACAATTTTGTTGGTTAATACCCTTATAAAAAGAGACTTTAACAAGTTCTTCAGAATGAGTTTCAACCCCCCTTTATAACTTGCTCAATATTATGCAAAATGACAATTGATAGAAACCAGTTATTTGGAAAGCTCTTCAAAGCATTTCAGGGTTAACCAACCAAGAATATACATTTGTATCCAAGTATTTAGCTATTGTAACTATAAAGTGTTCAGCATAGACAATTTAGTAGGTAAAAAGGAATAAAAACAACAGATCCAAACATCAGCCAATGTGGCATCATCCCAAATCAACAACATTACTGTGAACCGAATCCCTTGTTGGTTTTATGCAGACTTGCATCTCTACATATCCACATCACTTCAGAGTAGTATAAAACACTTAGTTCAATAAACTGGTACCTGAGACTTTTTCATTATTTTAAGGGCAGTTTATTTCATATTGTCAGAAAAATAGGCAAGTTCATTTCATTAAAATTTTCATTGGAGCATAGAAAAAATTTGAAAGACCATTAAATTTCTTCTTGAAATTATAGCAAGCATTGAAGCCAAAATATAATAACCAGTACAGATAAACAGACAAAACTCACAAATGTAAAAGCAACAAATAAAATCTCAGAGAATTGATTTAAGCAGAATATTAAAGCTGAACCTAAGAAAACCAAGCAGAGTTATGCCCAGGAGATCAGAAAATTTATAAATATATTTTATCATCAAGTATAATAGAAAAATAATTGATATTGGCCAGACAGTAGATTAAATTACAAGTTACAAGGGCTAGAAAAACTTAAGCAACTATTATGATAGTCTATCCAAAACTACCAAAGACAAATAGTATGTCCTCCTAATGAGGGAATGAACTCAGAGAATACAGAACAGAGAAATCAATAACTTGATAATTTGCTGATTCCTTGGCAGAAATAAACAGAGCAAAGCACAAGTAATGAGCAAATAATTTACTTCAGGAGCTAGAAGTCTTATGAAATCACAGTAATTAACGTACAATCTTTTTTAAGAAGTGAAAAGAAAGTTACCCATGAGCAGAGTCCAAGGAAAGAAACTCCAGGTACGCATAAATTGTTCAGAAATTTGAATTTTATCATTTATGAAATTTCCAGAAGCACGGGGTGGAAAACGCAAGTCAAGAAGTGTTAGTGGTCAGAGTTCAGGTGAAAAAAGCCTGGCCCAGTTGATGTGTTTAGCGGGAAGACAGAGGAGTGGTAGAAGCCTGTGGCCCTGTTTAGCATTAGCAAGTTTCATATTTCTGGAGTTGACTCTTAATGGTCTCAGTTTGTGAAATATGCAGCACATTCTTGTCCTAGATAGAATTAGTGGAGAAAAATGTAAGCAAGTACTAGAAGACTTGTGAATGTGATGTCTGAGTACCAGGCTCTCACCAGTCCTTCCTCACACCCCATTTCCCTCCCCACAATCTTGTCTTTGTTGAGAACCAGACAGAAGCCATCAAACATAGAGAGATTTTTCTTACACTTGTCTGAAATTCCAGATAGTGCTAATAAAACACACATCATTTGGATGTTGCCATTGGGAACAGTTTGGAAGGAAGCTATTTAGGATGAACACAAACTCCATTTTAAAGAGCAGCCAAGTGGCCTAAAAGAAGCAGCAGCAATAGTCTATAAAATTCTCATTGGCAGTCTCTAATATGGAGTGGTAGTTGAGCATGTGGAAAAGGACACCATGAGAGGCAGCAGCAGCAAGAAATGGCCACATTTTGTTACATGAAACTCAAGTACCGCTGCTAGAAGTGTGAAGGACCCCTATCTGTAATGAATATCACAAAATTTGTCAAAAATATTCTCTCAATTCTAATGTCTATATCCTGCTTTTTCATTGTATGTAGCACAACTTTACAATAAGAGCTTTTGGAGATAAAAAATAAACTTAATATTTAATATAAAGAAAAGTTTTAGCGAGAAAGATACAAGCATATCAATTTCTCCTTATGATTTTTTTTTTTTTGCATTATGAAGTTTACATCAAGGCTGCCCTCACTACAAAAGATGAAAAGCATTACATGACTCCTCCCGGCCACAGTGAGGTGGCCTAGCAAAGGCATGCTGTTTCTCCTGATTTCTCATCAGAAGCTTCAGGGCCTTTTATGCTTAGAGGCACAGTTTTCTAGGAAAATCAAACCGTGAACTTCTGCACTATTTCCAAGCCTTTTAAACATCTGCTGACATTGACTGCTTTATTTTAAAAATGAATACAAACACGGAATATTAAACCCTCCGAGAGCTTAAAGGGGGGAAGGTTTTCTTTATAAGTCCTATGTGAGGTGTTTAATATTCTAGAACTTTTTCTGAGTTTGTAGCTTTCAGCATCTATAATTGTAAACGTGTGTGGCAGGACATGCCATTTGAACAATAACTTTAATTTTGATATTTTATCTCAAACAATATTTTGGAATCTATTTTTGGCAACAATTAAGTGTCCATATTTAAAATTTAAAAGCCTGGGAGCCTTCCCATGAACATAACTGAAGGCATAATCAGTCAGAACGAATCCCTTGCTACACAGGACTCCTTCTGGAAATGACATCTCAGCAAATATCCACTTCAAACTTTTGAAATCAGTCATAATATAGGTGTAATTCCAAAACATGGGCAAAGTGTGTTTCTTTGAGTGGTAAACTTCAGATATGGAGAACTGCTTCCGTGGTGTTCATCAAAAGATCATCATGAGACGTGAGCGCACTGTTCTTGCTGCTGTTGCTTGCTTGTTTTTTCTTTTACTTACCAGTTATTTAGTTACTTGCTTCTTTGTTAATTTCTTTAAAGGTCAGAACACTAAGTGATGAGTTTCGACATGGACAGGGTGTGGAGGATGCCTCTGCCCTCTGGCCATTTTCCTTTGCAGAATAAAGACTTTTTAATTTCACGAAATTCCGTTTATCACTATCCATTTCTTCTGTTATTGGAACTCACTTTAGAAAACTCCTGCTTGTGCCAATATTTTGAAATGTTTTCTTTTCTTTTTTTTTTTTTCAAGTTTCAGACGTCACAAAGAAACATTTTATTTATTTTGAACTGATTTTGGCCAGGGTGAGAGATGTAGACCCAGTTTAATTTTTCTACCTGCAGAAATTCACTTTTCTACATTGCTTTTTCTTTTCTGAAACCTCTGTCTTTGTGGGTGTATTTCTAGAACCATTTTCTATGCCGCTTGGCCTCCATGTCTCTACTACACTGTGCACATGTTGTTAGTATGGCTCTGGAATAAAGTTTGAGATGAGGTATATTGTTGACCCAGCACTTTTTCCTAAGGATTGCTTGGCTATTTGTGTTCTTTTGTGCTTCCACATAAAGTTTAAAATTCTCTCCCTCTTTATTTGAAGTCTAACATTGAACTTTTGATTAACTGAATTGAATCTTTGTTTGTTAAAAAAAAAAGTCTCTTATTGAACCCAAAACCCAACAATCACACTAACCAGAGAATTCTGGAGCTATTCCTGTCTCTGCAACCTCAGAGCTGAGGTTGCAAGAATTAACTGTCATTCTCAACTATTCACATTGATATTGAGTATCTGAATTCATGTCCCCAAGCCTGCATAGCAGGCTGTTTATCCACTGAAACATCTCCCCAGTTTCCACAAGCACCATCTTAGCAATAAAATAATATTCAATAAAATAGCAAAGTAGAGTTCAATAATAGTCATGTCATATTTCCAAAGTAATTATTTTCTTATCAGTCAGATATAATTCTTCGTTGGTTATAATAGCAATGAAATATAGGTAAATATTTGTGAGAATTTAAGAGATTTTTCTTTGGATTAAATTCTGAGAAGCAGAGATGTGCATGTAAAGCATATGAATGCATTAAGCCCCTGTAGTTTGCAGGAAATCTATGCACTGTCCTCCCCAATCAACTCTTGGCCCTGTCCATCCTAGTGCCTTGTGTCTTACTACCTATGTGTGGCATTTATCAGGATCTTTTCTGTTTGCTTTTGGCATCACTAAACCTAGTTTAGAAAGTGGTTGTGAGTTTTAATCTGGCCTCATCTCAAATCTATCTAGTAGTATATCTTCAAACTTTGTGCCTGGGGATCTTTGTCTTTTATTTCCAATATCATTTTCAACAAGTGTTCTATTAATTAATGAGGAGTCTCAAAGGATTTGTTTGAACAGCCTGTCTAGTGTTGTTGGTTGGCTTGATTATAGAAAAACAGAGCATTTCTGTCATAACGTGAAAAAAAGTTAGTCCTTCAGCAATTCTACATTTATCCTTGTGAATGGCATACCTCAGTCCTTCTTTGGCCTTTATCATTTATTTTTCATGCAGTATCAGTGCATTATACCCACGATAATATGCATTGACACTGAGTTGAAAGTGATTTTACATGGGGAATAATCACATCTGTACTAGAGTTGGTGACAGAGACAGACAAGACACATATTGGCACAACCACTCCAACTGGGGGGGGGGGGTGGAGATGGAATTTTCTCAGATGAACCTGATGGCAGAGCCCCATGGTCCGCCCCTACTGCCTTTTCACATTTTATCCGAAGCAGGACAGATGGCCAGGAGTTGTTCTAACAATTCTGCCTTCACTTCAGCTTCAGATGATGGCTTTATAAAATATCTAACTAAACCTTCCTTCTAAAACGAGCAACTGATTCTGGAGGTACTCGTCAACAAATTCTGACTGACTTCTGAAAGGAACGTTCTTACTGTGTAATCACAAATGCATCCATCCATGTTCTCAAAGGACTTGCAGTCAGAAGTTGAATGGTAGGAGGGAATTTGGCCCATTTTCTTGCTCAAGTCCTTATTAAGCAGCGTTATGTAGCAAATTTCAGCGGTGAGAGAATATGACATTCTAGAGCTCTGTACAGCCTGTGCCTGCAGTGAAGAAGACTGGGTGGTGTGGGTTTGTCAATGGAGAGGTTTGAGTAGCACTAGATGCTCTCTTGGTGAGATCACGACTGCTTCTTGCTCCAGTAAGCCCGCGTCAAGGAGTCCAGGGATTCTAATCCGCAGCAAGCAATTATAATTATGCCTAAAAGTCATTCAAGAAAAAGAAAATGACTGAATTTTAAAAAAAACACAAAAGCACTAAAAATTAATTGAATGTTATTTTTAATTATTAGTGTGTTTTATTTTCACAAAATTGGCATTTAAAGCAATGACTTCTATAATGGCATTTTATTTTATTTTTAAAAGATGTACTTTTAAAATACTAAATTTGTAAGCATACAGAAAGTTAATAATTAGTGGATGTGATAAAAATATTTTTCAGAATAAAAGAAATATATAAAGTTATGAAAAAGTTGTAATTGTGTTCATAAGCATTTTATATGCAAATTTCTAGACATTTGACTTATTTTTACTTGTAGTTTATATAATTTTAAAATGGTCTACATGAGCATAAAGTATACAAGAATACTGATACTAATGTAGATAATTTGCAAACTTTGATGTTCTGAGCTTTAAAAATGGTATCAATAGAAGCCATTAGTTTATAGCATGAAACTTTACATTTCTTTTTGAGTAAGCTGTATGTTGATTATAAAAAAAAAATCTTTATCCCCATTTCTATAAACATCACCTGATGAGCACTGTTCTTACATGCTGAATGTGGCCTCTTAAATTATGTATCTTTGAGATTATAACTATATTATTCACCACTTCACTTTTTTCCATCCACACTCTGATATAAGCCTCCCTCTTTCATGTGCCTCTTTTTTTGCTTTCTTATTCATGGCCTCAGTGTGTGTGTGTGTGTGTGTGTGTATGTGTGTGTGTGTGTGTGTGTGTATGTGTGGGGGGGTGTGTATGTGTGTGTGTGGGGGGGTGTGTGTATGTGTGTGTGTATGTGTGTGTATGTGTGTGGGGGGGGTGTGTATGTGTGTGTGTGTATGTGTGTGTGTATGTGTGTGTGTGTGTATGTGTGTGTGGGGGGGGTGTGGTGTGTGTGTATGTGTGTGTGGTGTGTGTGTGTGTGTGGTGTCTGTGTGTGTGTATATATAGATGTGTGTGTATGTGTGTGTGTGTGTGTGTATGTGTGTGTGTATGTGTGTGTGTGGGGGGGGGGTGTGTATGTGTGTGTGGGGGGGGGTGTGTGTGTATGTGTGTGTGTATGTGTGTGTATGTGTGTGTGTGTGTATGTGTGTGGGGGGGTGTGTATGTGTGTGTGTGTATGTGTGTGTGTATGTGTGTGTGTGTATGTGTGTGTGGGGGGGGTGTGGTGTGTGTGTATGTGTGTGTGGTGTGTGTGTGTGTATGGTGTCTGTGTGTGTGTGTATATAGATGTGTGTGTATGTGTGTGTGTGTCTGTCTGTCTGTGTCTGTGTGCTCTGAAATACATAAATACAATCCACCTTGCCTGTATAATGTTGCTTGTGTGCATCTGTTTTGAGGGCTGATGATTTGGTGTTGTAAAGCCAATGCATGTGCTCTTCTGCAGAAATAACTATTTCTCCTATTGTCAGAATTTCTTAGCTGCTTATAGTTCTTCGTGTAGGGTTAAGGCCTTCTGAGCTTCTACATATCTCAATTAACATGTCTCTTGTTGTCTTTATTCATTCAACTCCTATTTAGCCAGTCAAGTTGGTGAGACATCATGGCTGTAGCCTCAGATATTAGGAGAAACAACCTCATAACAAACTCCCTGTTCCTCTGTTTCTTGCAGTTTTTTTGCTTCAATCACTCCTGAAACTAGAAAATGCCATAATCAAATTAGGTAATCCAGGTCCAAAAAGAAAAAATCTCATATTCTTTCTCATCTGATGTTCCTAGTTTCAGATCTTCAGATTTGAGCACATAGGATGAGGAATTACAGAAACCAGGATAACAAACATGGAGATCATTATGTGCAGAGGAACAATGGAATGAGGAGAACAGGTAATCTTACCAAAAGCAATCTATAGATTCAATGCAACCCCCATCAAAATCCCAACACATTTTTTTTTACTGGAAATAAAAGAACAATACTCAGCTTCATATGGAATAACAGGAAATCCAGGGTTGCCAAAAAAAATCCTGTTAAATAAAGGAAATTCAGGAGGCATCACCATCCCCTGACTTCAAGCTACACTATTGAGCTACAGTCATAAAAACAGCCTGGTACTGACATAAAAACAAATTTGTGGATCAATGGAATCAGATTGAAGACCCCAACATTGATCCACACACCTATGAACAATTGATTTCTGGCAAAGAGGTCAGAAATATTCAATGGAAAAAGGTAGTATCTTCAGCAAATGCTGTTGGCATAACTGGATGGTAATATATAGAAGAATACAAATAAATCAATATCTATCACCCTGCACAAAACTCAAATCCAATTCAATCAAAAACCTTAACATAAACCAGATACACTGAACTTGATAGAAGAAAAAGTTGAGAAACTCTTCACGCAAAGACTCCAAGAGACATTCTCTCATGCAACAAGCAAGGGGATTTTTATTTACCAAGTATACCTGGAGCTCACTGAACATACAGAACAGAGAGCCCTGAGCTGAAGTGGAACAGGGTTTCTATAGGGTGTAGGGAACAAAAGAAGTTCAAATACAGGTCATGAGTGTAACTTCATGCAAGAAGCAGATAAGAATCAGATGTTCTGTCAAGGTATATTTTATGGCTTTTTTGAGAACTGGGTGGGTAGTACATTTTTTTCCTGGAACTTCAAACACACACTCTGGGGGATGGTAAACAACCATATAACTCTGGGGAGTCTCTATCTGTTAACTCTTTGGCCCTATCTCAGGAGGTGATTAACAACCACATGGAGCTCATAAAATTTTGCTTTACACTTTAAGCACATTCTTTGCTTATCAGGAGAGGGAGGTGAACAGTCATATAGAGTTTAACAAACTTTCCTTTATAAGAAATACCCTTCAACTGATTGGCACAGGTGACCACTTCCTAAATATAACACCAGGAGCACAGACACTAAGAACAACAATCAATAAGTGGGACCTCCTGAAACTGAGAAGCTTCTGTAAGGCAAAGGACAAAGTCAATAAGACAAAATGACAGCCCACAGAATGGGGAAAGATCTTCACCAACCCTACATCTGACAGAGGACTGATCTCTAAACTACAAAGAGAACTCAAAAAACTAGAAGCCAAAATATGGGGTTCAGAGCTAAAAAAGGAAATTCTCAGAAGAAGAATGACAAATGGCTGGAAGAAAGACAACTAAAGAATTGTTCAACATCTTTAAGCATCAGAGAAATGCAAATCAACTTTGAGATATCACCTTACACCTGTCAGAATAGCTAAGATCAAAAAAACAGATGACAGCCTATGCTGGAGAGGATGAGGAAGAAAGGGAACATGACGTGGGAATGTCTTTCTGTATGCTGTGAATAGCAATCTTTAAATAAAGGAGCTGTTTTGGTTCATGACAGGCACCATAGAAAAAGTAGGAGGATAAATCAGAGCATAGGTAGGAGAAGCAGGGCAGAGACAGGCAGACCAAACCTGAAGCCCAAAGGAGCAACATGTAAGGAACACAGGTGAGCCACGGGCCACGTGGCAGACAGATTAATGAGAATGGGTTGAGTTAAGATGTAAGAGCAAGCTAGAAATGTGCCTGAGCCATAGACCAAACAGCATGAACTTAATATAAGCCTCTGAGTCATTTCCGGGGACCTGAGCAGTGGCGGGTGGCTAAGGGGTCTGGGGCTGACTGCAGGTCCTGGGTCCAGACCTCTGGCTGCCCGAGACCAAGAAACCTCACTACTACAGAAACACTCCTCTATTGTTGGTGGGAGTGTAAACTTGTACAGCCAGTCTGGAATGCAGTACAGCAGTTTTTCAGAAAACTGGGGATTAATCTCCCCAATGATCCAGCAATATCACTATTGGACATATACCCAAATGATGCACATTCATATCCCCCAAACATTAACTCTACTATGCTCATAGCAGCATTATTCATAATAGCCAGAAACTGGAAACAACCTATATGGCCCTCAACTGAAGAATGGATTAACAAATCGTGGTACATCTACACTATGGAGTACCACTCGGGAGGAAAAAAAAGATATCCTAAAATTTGCAGGCAAATGGATGGATTTGGGGAATATCATCCTGAGTAAGGTAACACAAGCCCAGAAAGATAGATATGAGATGTACTCACTAATAAAGAAAAAATATTCAGGCTTAAACACAACCACAGAACAGCTTGTTAACAGAAGGAATGTAAGAGAAACATCCATGGATCCTCCTGGAAAAGGGAAATAGAGATCTCCTGAGTAAATTAGGATCATAACGGATAGCGACCAAGGAGAGATGTGAACAAATCATGAGAGAAGGAGATGGTTGATTGAGAGGAGCAACAAAGAGGGAGAAAAAAAGAGATTCATATCTTGATAGAGGGAAGCACAGCGGGGTTGGAAAGAGGCCGGGAGCTAGGGAAACCTCCAAGAACACACAGTATGTCTCTGGTTAGAACTCCAAACAATACTGGAGGGGGTGCCTAAACAAGACTTCCCTATAATCAAATGAGTGACCACCCTAATTGTCATTATAGAACCTTCATCCATCAATGAATAGAGGAGGAAGCAGAGATCCATAACTAAGCACCAGGTCAAGCTCCCGGTTCAGCTAAAGAGAGAGAGGAAAGTGTACATGAGCAAAGAGATTGGGATCAGGAGGAGACAACCCACAAAGATGAGACAGCTACCTGGAGATATTGCGAGATCACTGAATGAGAAGCACCTACTGGGGAACCTTCACGAAGGGAACTAAACCCTTCAAAGGTAGATGATTGTCAAATGGCATTGGCAGTATGTGGGGCCCCTTGGTGTAGGATCAGACTATGTTCCTGTGCATGAACTCACATCTTGGAGCCCATTCCCCACAGAGGAACAACTAACCCAGCCCTAATACTGGGATGAGATACTTGGACCTACCTCAAATGGATATGCCAGACTGGACTGACCCAACTTGGGACTTTTTGTCTCCCTTGGGATGGGGGAATGGAGTAGAGAGAGACTGAGGGAGGACTGGGAGGGACTGGAAGGGAAGGGAGAGCAAGCAGAGATATATATGGGGGAAAACATTTTAAAAAGACCCCCACCCCCAAGAAAAGAATGGATGTGCAGGTGTCTCTATGCTAGGTCTTGGAGCCCTTGAAGGAGATGCCCAGGAGTGGTGTAAGTGGGTCACATTTTAGATTTGGTTTGGTTGGGTTTTGTTTGTTTGATTTTTAAATAAAAGTGCACATTGATTTCCAATAGGTTTTAAATTGTACTTTCCCTCATTAAATCACATCAGCAGCTGAATTTATAAAACACACAGTGTAATTCATGTGTTTTGCCTGACTGTCCTCTTCCTTTATCTGCTCATTCCTCTCTTCTTTCTCTGTTTTATCTGCGTGTGGTTAGCATACAATTCTTTTTGTCCTTTTGAAAACTATCCCTGTATTTCCAAATCTGACCGACTTCAGCTCTTCTTTATGACAACCACACAACTATAAGGTTTTATCTTTTCTTCTTGGATGTAAATGAATAATCATCGTCAGTATAAGCAGTTTGAGGGCACATGGTTTACTTAGTTATTATCTTGTATTTCTGTGTTGTTACTTAGATTCTGATCAAGGTGGCTGGATCATTTGTCTTTATATTCCCAGGACACAGTACAGCCCATTTTTAGCAAATGTTAAATTAATTCAGGCTTGGACAAAGGACTCTACTGGTTTACTTATTTATCTTCTCAGAAACAAAGTTCAGAACCTTTGTCTCTTTTCTTTCTTCTTATTTTCACTTTTAAGCTGCTTCAAATTTCCTTTATTTGGGTTAATATTTTTAAAAGAAAGAAAAAAATCGTACTGTCTCAGGCTTCAAATCTCACGATGTTATACAGTTACAGTTACTACTGATCAGGTTTACATACACTGGAATTGAGAATTTTTATCCAAGGAAATAATGTTTCCCAAACAAGCACCTACTTTGAAGAAACTTAACATGACTGACCCCAAAGCTCCCAGCCCATCTGCCTTTGAGGGTGAAATCAATCATGCATCTTAAAAGGTGTAAATACAATATAAAGGCTATGTTCGAGAGATAAACACTTTCCTCCCTCATGTGCGTATGAGCATGGCAGACTCTCTGTTCATTATTTTGACAAGTGTGTCTGGGAATGGGCTCCTGAGACACCTGGAATGATCGGATGGTCTGGAAGGATAGTGGCTTATGTGTACAGTCCCTGAGCAAACTAGGCTTCAGAATCTTAACAAATTCCAGCTCCAAGTGATTCGCAGCTTCAGAAGGCTCCAGATACCAGGTTAGCTCTCTATAGACAGACTGCACCATTAGCCTCAAATCTTTAAAAAGTAACAATGAATTTACATCATTGAATTTCAAAAGAGAAAAGATTTTCAATTCTACTGCTCATGGAAAGACTGGGTGGCTACCTCTCCCACACATCTGATAATGAACGTAAACAAGTATTTGATTTATGTAAACCTATATTTCATCTGTAGAAAGTGAAGATGGCAATAAAACTCATCCCTTGGATCTCTTGCGTGAATGAACTTAGGCAACCTACCCACAGGGATCACCATGCTTCCTGGTCTATAATTAGGACACAATGTTATCTAACTATCAGTACTCCAAAGATTACTTCATCCTGTGGCAAGGAAGAGCAATGGTCTCTGGAGTCACTTAAGAAATATTTTGCATGTAAGC
Source organism: Phyllotis vaccarum (assembly GCA_033318265.1). Taxonomy (NCBI): domain Eukaryota; kingdom Metazoa; phylum Chordata; class Mammalia; order Rodentia; family Cricetidae; genus Phyllotis; species Phyllotis vaccarum. Next base: position 146,154,066 of record JARWLC010000005.1, read on the forward strand.
ACTTGGGTATAAAACATGTTACACCTGCACCTGTGTATTGTATGCACAATACACACTACAACTGTGCATTGTAACTCTCCCACATCCTAACCAGTCTTAGATTTATTTTGTTATGCCTGTATAACCTTAATAGGGATGGCTCTTAATACTAAGGTAAAATGTGCCACTTTAGACAACTTGGAAGACATAAGTCATCCCATCCAGACCAAGATGCACATAGCATGGCGATGTATATCCCTGAAGCACTTTATGAATGCATTAAATGAATGAATACAAAGTGCAATTATGATTATGTTGTCCTGATATTTATTTTTCATTTAATATTCCTTTGTAAAGATTGTTCGGTGTCTTTAGTCTTCCAGATACTCCAGCTATACCAGGGTTTATTTAATCTATTGCTATTGACATTTAAGCTCTTCCTCACTTTAATCTATTATGAATTCTCTTCCACTGAGCAAGCTTTCATGCTTTAAAAAGTGGAATTAATGGTTCCCAGACTATTTCAGATATGTCATACTCTCAACAACAGAATATACAGGCCTCAGAGTTTTCCTTGCCCCCGATAGTATAGATAACAAACTGTAAAACTTATGTTTCCACAGTATCTAAAAAGGAAAACTCTTCCTGTGGTTCTTAAATTTGGATTTTTAGAGCTACTCTCTGTGGATTCCTTGGGCATGTCTATTTAACTTAGATTATCTGTCCAGTACTTATTTTGTGTCTGATCTGTTGCCAATAAAATATTTTGTTAATTCAGTTCTATTTGTCTGAAAGTATATATCAAAGGCTTCATTTTAACTAGCATTTATATTTACCATTCTTTTATTTTTCGCAAAACATATTTTATGAGAACATAGCATTGTTAACACTATATACGAATATTATAAACACACCCAAACAAACACCAATATCATCTGCTTGATCTGTATAATGTTGTTTGTATGTACATTTTCAGGTCCAACCATCTGGTACTGAATGAGAAGAGCATGCCTTATTGCCTGTAGTTCCTTGTGTAGGACTGAGGTCTCCTGGGCCGTCCCCATCCACTTTAGCATGTCCATTGTTGTTCTTGTTCAACTCATGCTTAAGCAGTTGTGCTGCTTAAGACATTCTGTGTGTGTGTGTGTGTGTGTGTGTGTGAGAGAGAGAGAGAGAGAGAGAGAGAGAGAGAGAGAGAGAGAGGAGAGAGAGAGAGGGAGAGAGGAGAGAGGAGAGAGAGGGAGAGAGAGGAGAGAGGGAGAGAGAGGGGGAGAGAGATTTGTCCATTTTATTTAACATAATGCTTTATTGAATCTTTGGGAATTTCACATTCGCCCCAATCCCACCCATTTCTTAGTCCTCCCATGTCTACTCTCCGCTCTTGTAGCCAACTCCCCCAAAAGAGAAGAAATAAAAATAATAATAGTCATAACCAACTTTTATCCCCCTTCTTCCTACCCCTCCTTCACATAGTCATCTCCTGTAGTGGCACTGGTATCCGCCGTGTGTCATGAACAACACCCTTTGGTCCAAACAGCTGCAGTTGCAAATACTCATTGAGTTGTTGGTCTGGGTTTTGCATCATCAATACTGGACTCTCACTGAAGTTCCCTTTACATATCCTGGTGTTTCCCCAGTCATGGAAATCCTGCGACTGCAGTTCTCCGGGACCAGTCAATTCACATGGTTCAACAGGTCAGAGACGGGGCAAATGTTGGGGTGAGCCAACTCTGGCAACAGGGTTTGCCAGTCCAGGTCTGAGCCTCTGCCTCTGCCAGGAACACACCCACTCATGTGAGGGGCAGGCCAGCAGCCGGTGATGGGCAGAGCCAGCTCTTCTTTTGGGGTCCTCTCTACTGAGCCCATGACAAGAGGTGAGGAGTAGGGGGAGATTTGAAGGGCTGGGGAGATTTGAAGGGCTGGGCCAACTCTCCAAAGGCTAGTGAGGGGCAGAGCCAGCTCAGCACAGCCTCTGGACATCAACATGCTTTAGGTGGCTGTCCTGACCACAGGCATCTGGGTAACCTTTGGTAGTAACATGTACCACGGACATCAACACAGACCCTAGCTGCCTTAGAGCCATAGACCCAGACCCCTCAGTGACAACACAGGCCCAGACATCACATGGCCTCAAGTAGCAGTGAAGACCACTCACGGGCCTGTTTCTCATGAAACAGTCTCCAGTTCCATGTCTTTCCACAGTGCATGACCTACTCTGCTTCTGTTTTTCCCCGTATCTCTCTACCAGACATTTGCCCATTGAGTGGCACTCGGCTATGGACAGACCTATAGCCGCTGTCGGCTGCATACCTGGTGAGACATTTTTCTTAATAACTTTTGTTACATAATTCTTTATGAGCATGTTTGCCTTTTTCTTGAATGCTTTGTAAAACTTCCTAGCACAGAATACATGCCTTCCAGCCCCCATAAAGCCTAGTCTGCTGGCACACTTTCCAGTACTATGTGCCTTTTAATAGAATGAGTTTTTATAGAAGTTTTTATTTTATAAATATAATAGAAATGATTAGGAAGTTAACATAATGCAGAAAGTTAACTAGCACACAGAAATAATTCCCTGAATTGGTTCTACCTCGCCCATCCTACTGAGAATATATTTGTAAGCACGCTTTGCATACTTTAATTGGTAGCACTTATGTCAGTGGGATAATATGCATTTCTAAACATTTTTCCTTGAAATATTAGGTTGTGTGGGTCTGTGCATTTCAGGAACTAGATCTCCATCTTTCTTTAGGAGGCACGTGCTTTAGTACAGGTCCACATCTTTAGTTACTTGAATGAGATATAGCAGTGTGTATTAGGTGGCTTCCAATTTTCACTGTTATAAAGTAACACTGCCATACATTTACCAATACATTTATTTTCCAATACCAAGCTGCTTCACTGTTGAATATATAATTAAAATAAACTAGAGATTTTAACTCATGGTTAATTTTTTTTTTAATTTTTAGTTTCTCATTAATTAATTAATTAATCCCAACCGGATCATAGTTTCCCCTCCCTCCTCTTCTCTCAGTTTCTTCCCCAAATTTCCCCCACCCCCACTCCACTTCTCCCTCCCCTTCAGGAAAGTACAGGCCTTCCATGTGTATCAGCCAGCCATGATATGCAAGTTGCAGCAAGACTAGGCACCTCCTCTGCTATTAAGGCAACCCGGCAGGAGGAAAGAGTTCCAAGAGCAGGCTACTGAATCAGAGAGAGCTATCACTTCCTCTGCTGGGAGTCTCGTAAGACCAAGCCACACAACTGCAACACATGCAGAGAGCCCAGGTCAGTCCAATGTAAGTTCTTTGTTTGGCAGTTTAGTTTCTGTGAGCACCTATGAGCCCTGTCAGTTGACTCTGTCTTCCCATAATCCTCCTCCTCTTTCCACAGTGTTGGGTCCTGGGATTGTGCAAATAATGGGAATCAGACCATCAAATCCTATTAACGAGAAGCAAACTTTATGCCATCACCACAGAGCAGCAGAACGTCTAAATAGTTAGGAATACAGGCTGGTTGGAATCTGACACTGTGACTCTGAACAGCCGGAGTAGATCCCTTTTAAAGCAAAAGCCACAGGTAGGAGTTTAGGGGTGATATAAGAAAAATAAATTTTACAATTTGAAGTTAAGTCAAGGGTGACAGTACATTTCAGGAATTTACAACTTGTGATAACATTTTACAATCTGTGATAACAAGGTGTTTGTAAAAGCTTAGTGAGGAGTTGGGTAATACGAACATTTTTACACAAATCTGTGGTTATCTTTACACATATCTTGACACATCTGGAGTCTTGTCTTAATTTTTAACCAACTATTCTTCCTGTGACTGAAAATATACGGAAAGAATCAAGCAGTACAAGAAGTTGAGTAGGTAGGATAATGTTTAGACTTATTCTGGGCCTTTCACACAGAATTTCCCAGGGTCTGACTAATGTTTGGGTGTGAGTCTCTGCATGATGTCTCCATCAGTTGCTGGGTAAAGACTCTCTGAAGAAAACAGAGCTAGGCAATGTTGTATGAGTATAGCAGAATATCATAGAAACCATTTCATTGTCTTGACTTTCTTTTTCCAGTCATGTTGGCTCTATCCTAGGTCTTTGGACTGTCCAACCTCTGGGTCCTGGCCATCCAGTCACTGTCAAGGGTGGGCTCCCTCTCATGATATGGGTCTCAGTCATTGGTTGGCCACTCATATAATTTCTGTACCACCCATATTCCAGCTTGTCTTGTAGGCAGATCAAATTGTAGGTCAGAGGTTACATGGTTGAGTTAGGGTCCCAGTTTCTCCACTGGAAGTCTTGTATAGTTACAGGAGATGACTGGATCAGGCTCCATATTTCCCATTGCTAGGAGTCTTAGCTAGAGTAACACCCTAGATTCCTGAGACTTCCCATTGCACTGTGCTTTTAACTCATCCCAGAGTTGCCCCTGATTCCTTTACTTTATGACTAATATCCACCTATTAATATATTCATGTTTGTCTTTCTGGGTATGAATTACCTCACTCGAGATGATATTTTCTAGTTCCATTTATTTGCTTAAAAGCTTCATAGTGACATTTTTAACAAATGAGTAATACTCCATTACTTAAATATGCCACATTTTCTTTATCCATCTTTTAGTTGATGGATGATATCTAGGTTATTTCCAGTTTTTGGCTATTACAAATAAAGCTACTATGAATATAGTTAAGCAAGTGTCCTTGTGGTATGGTAAAACATCCTTTGTGTATGTGCCCAGGAGTGGTATAGCTGTGTCTTGAGGTATATCCAGTCTCAGTTTTCTTAGAATCCACCATATTGCAAAGTGCCTGCACAAGTTTGCACTTCCACCAACAATGGAACAGTGTTCCCCTTGCTCCACATCCTCACTGGAATGAACTGTCAATTGTGTTTTTGACATTCTGACAGGCATAAGATGAAATATCAGAGTTGTTTTTATTGGCAGTTCTTTGATGACTAAGGATGTTAAACACTTCTTTAAGTATATCTCTGCCATTGAGATTCTTCTGTTAAGAATTCTCTGTTTAAATATTACTTCGTTTTTCAATTAGACTTTGTTTTTTGTGATGTATATTATGGAAATCAGCCCTCTGTCAAAAGTGACGTTGGTGGAGTTATTTTTCCAGTCTGTAGGCTACAGTTTTGTCCTATTGACGGTGTCTCTTGCCTTACAGAAGCTTTTCAGTTTCGTGAGGCCTGATATATCAATTATTGATCTTAGTCTCTATGCTCTTTGTGTTTTACTCAGGAAGTCGTCTCTTGTTGTCTCCTGTTAATTTAAGAATATTTCCTACTTTCTCTTCTATCATGTGTAGTGTATCTGGTTTTATGTTAAGGCCTTTGATCCACTTGGACTTGAGTTTCATGCAGGATGATAGATATGGATCAAATTGCATTCTTCTACATGCTGACGTCCAGTTACACCAGTACCATTTGTTGAAAATGCTTTCCTTGTCCATTGAAATGTTTCTTTATCAAAAATCAACTCTTCATATGTATATATGGATTCACTTCTGGGTCTTCAGTTTGGTTTCACTGATGAACCTGTCTGTTTTAATGCCAATATCACATGGTTTTAATATCTATGGCTCTGTAGTACAGTTTGAAATCATGAAGGGCTATACCTCTAGAAGTTCTTTTATTGTCATAATCTGTTATTATTATAATAAATAATCTTTTATTATCACAATATTCTTGTTATTATAATCTTTTAGAGTACTTTTTGCCTTTCTAGTATATCTCAATACTTGGGGGAAATTTGCAAAATTATGCTTGATATCACTATCGAAATTTTAAGCTGCATAATTTTTATGTTATGTAGAATTTTATTACTGTTAGTAGTTATTTTTTCTGTTAACTGCAACCATTTTCTTTTTATTTTTATGGTGACCATTATTATTGTCCAATATTCATTATAAAATATTCCATTTCTCTCACTTCATTAACTGAACAGAGGTATTTAATTTAGTGTAGTCAGAAGTTTCTGACCCAGCCTAGCCTTGAGGTCTGGACTCGCAATCCCACAGCCACTTAGCCCCAAATAATCACCTAAAGGCTTATAATTATATGCTGTTTACCTATGGCTCAGGCATATTATTGTCTAGCTCTTATACTTTAAGTTAACCCATATTTCTTATTTATCTTTAGCCTTATGGCTTGGTACCTTTTTGTTCAGTGCAGCATCCTCATCCCACTTCTATCTCATCTCACTGGCATCTGTCCCTCTGCTCGTCTACTTCCCTTAATTCTCCTAGTCGGTGTACCCACCTCTACTTCCTGTCTAGCTACTTGACCAGTCAACATTTTACTAAACCAATAGGAGTGACAAATATTTACAGTGTACAAGAGCAGAGTCCCATACAATTTAGAGATTTTGCTTTGGATTTTGTTGGTTGGTTGGTTTTTTTTAAGCCTTTTCTGGATGAACATTAATGCAGACCTTTTGGCCTCTTTTCCATTATAGTTGAGAAACAACAAATTCTAATGTGTGTATCTGTTGCTCATTATTGCACAGGAAGTTTAGCCGGGTCTTGTGTCCCAGGAAAATCTACAGTGGTGGGTTGTTCTTTTTTTCCTCACTGCTGCCTCACTGTTACTATTGGACTTTGTGCTGCTGAGTGTGCTACAATATGAAATAACCATATGATGGACTGATCACTCCATGGGAAGCTAAGTGTTTTCTTGGAATGAAAAGCAGAATTTGGTGATTTAATACGTTCTCCCCTGCCATCCAAGGGGAAGCTTCCCCATCTCTTTTGCCCTACCTTGTCTTGGCTAAGAGCCCACCTGAGGTTTCACGTGCTTTCTTTTTGATTCCACATCCTAAAATCCAAACTTGTCTTGTTTTAATAGCCCTCACCTCTGGGAAAGCAAACAAATGCCTCGGAACACTAAAGGAACTCTGTGATAAGCATTACAATAGCTCATTTGCCTCAGGAGTCACTTTGGCTTTTAACCTCTATACCACAACTTAGAGAATGTTAATATATTTCTTATCAATTTCCTCTTGTACATCTGTGGTATTACCCATCATGGTTTCTTATATAAATAAAATTCCCCAAATATTTTCATCACTGTTTTATTCAGTAGTATAATAAAACAACAAAACCCTTTTTTCAGAATTTCCAGAAATGGAATCACATGTGTAGTAAGACAGAATATAGACTGTAGAATAATATGCTTTATTTGAGCCAGAATGTCATCTAAGTAAGACATCAGTGATGTGGGAATGCATTTGTGTGTGCTGTATCTTTAAATAAAGTAGCTGTTATGGGTCATGGCGGGCACCATAGAGGAAGTGGGAGGAGAATCAGAGCTTAGGTGAGAGAAGCAGGGTGGAGTCAGGGAGACCAAGCGGAAGCCGCCGAAGGAGCAACATGTAAAGAGACACGGGTGAGCCACGCGGGCCACGTGGCCCGCAGATTAATAGAAATGGGTTGATTTAAGATATAAGAGCTAGCTAGCAATGTGCCTGAGCCATAGGCCAAACAACATAAAATAAATAAAAGCGTCTGAGTCGTTTCTGGAGACCCGGGCGGCGGGCGGCTAAGCAGTTCCGGCGGCAGGTCTGTGGGTCTGGGACCTCTGCCTGCACAGAACCGGCGAACCTACTACAACACATCACAGTGGCATTTAAATTAAAAAAAAATTCATGTGTTAAAAATGCAGAGCTGGAAGAGGTAAAAGTCTGTAAATGCCAAGAAATCTGTGGAGTCCTGGGATGGTCCCATGAGTAGACAGAGAATCGAGTGTGAGCTAGACCTAGCTATCTATTCATTTTAAACTTGGATTCTAGTAGGAAAATTGTGATAACTAACTGATATAACAATTGGTATTGGGGCTGGAAAGATGGATAAGAGTGTTACTACGATTGGAAAGAACCCAGTTTCAGTTTCCAAAACCCATATTAATGTGGTTTATAAGCACTAATTAAATGCCCTCTTTGACTTTCATGGGCACCTGCACTCATGTGCATATACCCACATGTGCATTTTTAATAATAATTTTTCCATTTTATTTTGTTTTTGAATTAGATGTTTTTATTTAAAAGATTTTTCTATATCGACTACTGCTCCCCCTCCCTTTCCTTCTCCCAATCCTCCCTCAACCTCCCACCACCACATCCCCTACCTAGTCCCCAAGGAGAGCAAGGAGTCCCAGGGTGGGTCAGTTCAGTCTGGTATATCCAGTTGAGGTAGGTCTGATACTCTCGTCCCAGGATTAAAACTGGGATACGTGTTCCTTTGTATGGAACAGGCTCCAATATGTCAGTTCATTTACCAGGAACATAATCTAGGATTTGCTAGTCTCTTCCAATATTTGGTTTGTATTTTCTTCTTAATTTCTTTAAGGTAACTTTTTATATCCTGTTTTAAGGTTTCTATTATCTTCATAAAGTTGTTTTTAAGATTGTTTCCTTCTGCTCCTTCTGCATTGCCATGCTCAGATCCTGATATTGTAGAACCACCAGGTCCTGGCGGTGTCATGATGTTCATTATGTTGTTATATCCATTCTTGCACTGCAGTCTTCCCGTTGCTTCCTTGGTTCACTGTAAGATTTTTCTGAATCTCAGAGAGCTTATTTTTGTGCAATCTGTTCTGGGAGTGTCTGCATTTCAGGAAGCCTCTCTTGGTCCAATCTGGGTTCTTGATCTACTTAGAGGTAGTGTATTCTGCGTCACAGTGGCCCCCTCTTAATCCAGTAGGTGCTGATACACCGTGAGTCTCGGGGTCGCTTTTGATCCAGTAGGTGCTGAGAGACTGAGGGTCTCAGGTAGCTGCTCTTGATCTTAGACTGCCATGGGCCAGGGGTCTGTGGGTTTCCAGTTGCTGCTAAGGTCGTCAGGTGATGGCCTGGGGTGGGGAATGGGTTGGGGTTTTGGAGCTGGGGGTGTCCAGCAAACTGGGTTTTACTGGGGCTTTGGCCTGCAGTGGCTTTCACTGGTTGCCTGGATATATGGCAGAGCTAAATGGGGGTAGAGTTCTAAGAGCTGTGTCCCAGCGCCAAGGACCTGGAGACCAGTGACTCTGCTTGTGCTGGGCAGGGTGTAACTCACATCTTAGTCTGCTGTGGGCTGGGGTCTGTGGGTTAATTGTATTTATTTTTAAAGCAGCAAAACAGGAACAGGTTTTTGCAGTGCAGTGAGAGAAAGCATAACATGGACAAGACTCATTTAACTTCATTTATGGACACCACAATTTCAAAACTGATTAACTGAGCATAGTCAGACTAAAAAACTGAGTTTACAGTGGATAAGATGATCAAGCCTGCCAAGTCTTTTTTTCCAAAATGAGGAACTGTAATATAGGGTGTCCTTCCCTTTATGTGGAAGGCTGGACTTAACAAGAGGCTGGTACTGCAAATCTGGGAACATTTTACCACAAAGGAAAAAAAAGGAAGGAAGAAGAGGAGGGGGAGCAGGGGGAGCAGGGGGAGGAGCAGGGGGAGCAGGGGGAGGAGCAGGGGGAGCAGGAGGAGGAGCAGGGGGAGCAGGGGGAGCAGGGGGAGGAGCAGGGGGAGCAGGGGGATGAGCAGGGGGAGCAGGAGGAGGAGCAGGGGGAGCAGGGGGAGCAGGTGGAGCAGGGGAAGCAGGGGGAGGAGCAGGGGGAGGAGCAGGGGGAGCAGGAGGAGGAACGGGGAGCAGGAGGATGAGCAGGAGGAGCAGGGGGAGCAGGGGGAGCAGGGGGAGCAGGGGGAACAGGGGGAGCAGGGGGAGGAGCAGGGGGAGCAGGAGGAGGAACAGGGGGAGCAGGAGGAGGAGCAGGGGGAGCAGGGGGAGCAGGGGGAGCAGGTGGAGCAGGGGGAGCAGGGGGAGCAGGGGGAGCAGGGGCAGCAGGGGGAGGAACAGGGGGAGCAGGAGGAGCAGGTGGAGCAGGGGGAGCAGGTGGAGCAGGGGGAGCAGGGGGAGCAGGGGCAGCAGGGGGAGCAGGGGAGCAGGGGGAGCAGGTGGAGCAGGTGGAGAAGCAGGAGCAGGGGGAGCAGGGGGAGCAGGGGGAGCAGGGGCAGCAGGGGGAGCAGGGGGAGCAGGGGGAGCAGGGGGAGCAGGGGGAGCAGGGGGAGCAGGGGGAGCAGGTGGAGCAGGGGGAGCAGGGGGAGCAGGGGGAGCAGGGGCAGCAGGGGGAGCAGGGGAGCAGGGGGAGCAGGTGGAGCAGGTGGAGGAGAAGCAGGAGCAGGGGGAGCAGGTGGAGCAGGGGGAGCAGGGGGAGCAGGGGCAGCAGGGGGAGCAGGGGAGCAGGGGGAGCAGGTGGAGCAGGTGGAGCAGGGGGAGCAGGGGGAGCAGGAGGAGCAGGGGGAGCAGGGGGAGCAGGGGGAGCAGGGGGAGCAGGGGGAGCAGGGGGAGCAGGGGGAGCAGGGGGAAAGGAGGAAGAATTGGGATCTAACCTCTTTTGCTGTTTGCTAGTATTTCAGTTACATTACATTTATGTGATTCTGATCTCTGTTACAATTCTCAGCTATGTCATAGAAGTTCTTAGACTATTAGTCAACTATTTTGAACTCATCTTCTGTAGCTCTCGTGTGGATGTGTTTGCATTATCTTTATTATTCATTTGACTCTTGGTCAACTATTATGTTTTCCTGGTATGTCAGTAAATTTCCAGGAAATTCTGGACATAACATATTAAATAATAATAAAGATAATATAGGTTCCAGATACACAGGCTTTATCCCAATGGAGTCTTTATCCAGGGAAATGGCATTTTGTTTCTGGCAGGCAATGTAGCTGGTTGACAGTTTAGGTCTCTTGTATGGGGCACAGCTGACTCATAGCCTGCTCTTCTTCTTACTGAGGGTGAGTCTATTTCTAGTTTGGCTATAGTCATATGGCGTACGCCTTTGTTTGTTTTAACTGAAATTTTATGCTATTTTCCAAGGTCCTTCCCAGTTGGCCTTTCCTTCTCTACTCTGAGAGACTGCCTGTAGCTCTGTTATCATCTCCATGTTTAAGGTGGCACTCATAAATTAGAAGATATTGCTAAGTGGGAAAAAAAAGGTGAATATCGGGTTCAGCTTAATGCATAGTTGAAGTGTTTTGCAAACATATAAGTTTCACCATACAACTTTTCCAACTCAGTGGTACTGTACTTTTGTTAGGATGAAAAACATCTCTTCCCCTTTGATTCACATTGATTTAATAAATATTAATTTATTGCCTTGCACTACATAGCAAAAATTCTAAGACCCTCACAATATCTTTACTCACATTGCCATTTTAAATTCTTCTATGTTCACATTCCCACATTTCTGTTTGTCCCAGTTGGATATGGAGCCAAAGAATGAACGGCTGGAGAAAGAGACTTATCAGAGATTTTCTCTGGCATTTTGAACTTTGTGTAAGAGTTTCGTCATTTATTGTGAATTGTTAATCCCTATCCACTTCTACAGGCAAAGTCTTCCATTAAGATTTCTTCTCCTTAACATTAGGCAATGGTTCGTTTGCTGAAGAGAGAACTGGACATCTGGGTGTACTTCTTGTTTTTGCTAGTTAGAGATATAGGTCATAGGAAACACTGAGTTATATCCATAAGTGGTTTTTTTTTTTTTTTTTTTGCCACTACCACTATAGGAATGAGAAAATACAGTAGTATATTTGAAATTTTGTGATTGTTTTTTTCTTATGGTGTGTCATACTCTCGGTATTAATTAAATACCCTAGGTATTGCTTTATTTCCTATCTTAACCTCATCAAATCCACCCATGTTAGGTTATGCAGAGGTGAAGACCTATATTGTAAACAGTAATAGGCCTCCTTTAATTATATTTATACTGGATAAAGATACATAGTTTAGGAAATGAGCTTGGTTAATTCACAAAAATACCTTGATGGTATTCCTGATTGTTTCACAGCCACCATATGTGTGTTGTGTGTGTGTGTGTGTGTGTGTGTGTGTGTGTGTGTGTGTGTGTGTGTGTATGTATGTATGTATGTATGTATGTATGTATGTATGTATGTATGTATGTATTTTGTTCCAGAAATTTGATGGGATAATGAGCATTGAGAACAAGTTTACCTCACCCTAAAATACAAAAAAAAATTCTTCTTGTCACTAAAATAATTCATAAAAATTTATTCTCAGGGTCGGAAAGATGGTTCAGTGGTTGTTAAGGACACATGCTGCTCTTGCCAGGGACCTAAGATTTATTTCAAGCATTCACAAGAATGAATCACAAGAGCCTGTAACTCAGCAGAAGAGGTAGGTGACTTACCCTCCTCCCAGCCTGCCAGCCAGGACATTTAGAACAGCCCCAAGGTCTGGGCAACAGGCCACAAAACATGTCCCCTTAACCCATCTTAGCACCAGATACAGGCAATCAAGTAGAACTCCTGCATGCAAGTTTGACGATCTACACCTCTCATTGGACCCTCTAACCCATAAGCCTCACATCATTTCCCCAAACCACCCATCCCTTCATCCTCAGCTGCTTTCTGAGACACAGCCTCTGGGGAACCCCAGCAGAAGAACTTCAACTGCATCTGCTTCCTGAGACACAACCTCTGGAAAGCTCCATCACAAGAGCTGCTCCCTGAGACACAGCCCTGGGAGAGCCCCATTACAAGAGTGGCTTCCTAAGACACAGATTCTGGAGAGCTCCTTCATAAAAGCTCCAGCTGCAGATCTGAATTTCTCTCTGAGACACAGATTCCACTGACTCCAAGTTCTCTAAGAGATAGAATTGCACCAAGAGCACCTAGTAGACCAAACACAGGAAGGTGAGACAAACAGCACTTGCACTGATCAGAAGAAGAGATGGGCAAATGCCAGCACAAAAATGCATTGCAACAACATGAAGAGCAATATGGCATCACCATTGTATTCTACAGTTGCAATTGCACTTGGTTCTACAATAGCAAGACCTGAACATTCCAATGTAGAAGAAGCAGAAATAAACAACATTAACAACATCTTTATAACAATGATAAAAGCCTTTAGCGAGAAAATTAAAGAAAAAGTGAAAAGCTCCCTTAAGGAGATAGAGGACTGAGCAGGCAGAAAATGGGAAGGAAACAGTAAATTTCTTAAAGAAAGACTAGAGAACCAGGAGAAAGCAATCAAACAGTTGATGGAAGCCGAGAAAGACTTAGAGGCTGAAACAGAAGCAAAAAAGAAGACGTAAACCAAGACAATGCTGCAAATGGAAAATCTGAGCAAACAAACAGGAACCACAGATACAAGCATAACAAACAGAATGCAAGAGACAGAAGAGAGAATCTCTGGTGTGGGAGATTCAGTAGAGAAAATAGGTTTGTAAATCAAAGAAACTTCTAAAGCCAAAGGAAAAAAATCATAAAGCAAAACTTCCAGGAAATCTAAGATGTGATGGGAAGACCAGACCTAAGAAAAATAGGGACAGATGAAGGAGAACAGCAGCTCTAAGTTACAAAAAATATATTCAACAAAATCATAGAAGAAAACGTTCCCAACCTAACAAGAAGGAAATGCCTATGAAGATACAAGAAGCTTACAGAACATCAAATAGACTATATCCCCAATAAAGTCCACTTGTCAAATAATAAACAAAATATTAAACATTCAAAATTTAAAAAAGTATTTTAAGAGCTGCAAAGAAAAGAGGTCAAGTAAATTATAAAGGCAGACCTACCAGAACAATACCTGACTTCTCAGTGGAGACTATAAAAGATAGAAGGTCCAGGACAGATGTTATAAGGACACTAAGAGATCAGCCCAGACTACTAAACCCAGCAAAACTCTCAATCATTATAGAATAAGAAACCAAGACATTCAATCACAAAACCAGACTTAAATAATATCTATCCATAAACACAACCCTACAGGAAACACTAGAAGGAAAACTCCAGCCATAAAGCCATAAGCAATAGATAACCCCACAGAAGCAAACCTCAAAAAAGGAAAACACACACACACATATATACACACACACAAACATACACAAAAAACCACACATACACAAACACACACACACACAAATACACACACATACACAAACACACACATACCCAAACACACACACAAATACACACACACATACAAATACACACACACATACACAAGCACACACACACTACCACCAAAAATAACAGGCATTACCAATCACTAGGCATTAATATCCATTAATATCAATGGATTCAATTCACTTATAAAAAGACAAAGGCTAACACAATGTACACAAAAAGAGATTCCATCCTTCTGCTGCATACAAGAAACACACCTCAACTTCAAAGACAGACACTGCCTCAGAGTAAAAGGTTGGAGAAAGACTTTCTAATAAAATGGACTCAAGAAACAAGTTGATGAAACTATCTTAGTATCTAACAAAAGATACTTCAAATTACATTTAATCAAAAGAGATCAGGAAGGGCATGACTTAGTCATCTCAGAAAAAAAAAAATAACTCTATCTAGAAGAAATCTCAATCCTGAAATTTATATCTCTAATACAAGGACACCCACATATGTAAAAGAAACATCACTAAAGCTTAAATCTCACATCAAACCCCACACACAAATAGTGGGAGATTTCAATACTCCACTCTCACCAATGGATAAGTCCAGACAGAAACTGGACAGAAAAATAAGGAGCTAACAGAGACTATGATTCAAATGGACTTAACAGATATATGCAGAACATTCCAACCAAACACCAAAGAATATACTTCCTTCTCAGAACCCATTGAACTTTCTCTAAAATTGACCACATACTCAGTCATAAAAGAAATGTGAACAGATTTAAAAAATGGGAATAACTCCTATCAGAACACTACAGACTAAAGTTATAGATCAACAAAACACAAATCAAAGAAGGCCAACAAATTAAAATAAAACTGAAGATCTCTCAATTAAGTAAAGAAAGAAATTAAAGACTTTCTAGAATTTAATGAAAATTAATCTGTAACATATCCAAACTTATGGATGCAATAAAAACAGAGCTAAGAGGCAAGTTCATAGCACTAGGTGCCTATATTAAAAAAAATGAAGAAATCTCACACAAGAGTCTTAGCACAGTTGAAAGCTCTAGAACAAATAGAAGAACACTCATCGAGAAGGAGTAGACAACAGGAAATAGTTAAACTTAGGGCAGAAATCAATAAAATTACAACAAAGAGAACAATACAAAGAAGCAATGAAACCAAAATTCAGTTATCTGAGAAAGCCAGCAAAACAGACAAACTCTTATACAAACTAATCTAAATGTAGAGAGAGAATATCCAAATTAATAAAATCAGACATGAAAAGGGGGCATACAACAACAGACACTGACGAAATATAGGAATCGTTAAGTCACACTTCAAAAATCTGTACTCCACATAATTGGAAAGCCTAACCAAAATTAAATCAAGATCAGAAAATAACCTAAATATACCAATAACCCCCAAAGGAAATAGAAGCATATACTAAAAGTCTCCCAAGTAAGAAAAGCTTGAGACCAGATGGCTTCAGTACAGAATTCTACCAGAATTTCAAAGAAGAACTAATACTAACACTCCTGAAATTGTTCCACACAATAGAAACAAAAAGGAACATTGCCAAACTCTTCCCAAGAGGCTGCAGTCACCCTGATACCTAATACACAAAAAGATGCAAGAAAGAAAGATAACTGCAGACAAATCTCCCTGTGAAGATTGATGCAAAAATAAAATACTCAATAAAATACCGGCAAACAGAAATCAAGAACATATCAAAGATAAATCAACCACCATGATCAATTAGGCTTCATCCCAGAGATGCCAGGGTGGTTCAACGTTTGAAAAACTGTCAATGCCATCCAACATATGAACAACCTGAAAAAAAAATAAACATATGATCATCTCATTAGATTCTGAAAAAGCCTTTGACAAAATCCAACACTCCTTCATGATAAAAGTCCTGAAGAAATCAGGAATACAGGAAAAATACTTAAAGGTAATAAAGATAATGTACAGCATGCCTATAGCCAACATCAAACTAAGTGGAGAAAAACTCAAAGCAATCCCACTAAAATCAGGAACAAAACAAGGCTGTCCACTCTCTGTATATCTATTTCAATATAGTTCTTGCAATTTTACTTAGAACCAATAAGAAAATGAAAAGACCAGTGGCATACAAATTGGAAAGAAGGAAGTCAAAATATCACTATTTGCTGATGATACGATACTATTTATAAGTGATCCATACATTCTACCAGGGAACTCCTACAGCTGATAAACACCTTCAGCAATGTATCAGGATACAAGATTAACAACCCTTCTTATATGCAAATGATAAAAGAGCTGAAAATGAAGTCAGGGAAATATCATCCTTTACAATAGCTGCAAATACATCAAATATCTTGAGGTAACTCCAACCAAAGAATGTAAAAACCTATATGACAAAACTTTAAGTAATTAAAGAAAGAGATTAAAGAATAGATCAGAAAATGGAAAGATCTCCCATGTTCTTGGATAGATAGAATCAGCTCAGTAAAAATGTCAGTGTTACCAAAAGTAATCTACAGATTCAATGCAATCCCCATCAAAATCTAAACACCGTTCTTCACAGACTTTGAAAGAACAATACTCAACTTCATATTGAATAACAACAAACCCAAGATTACCAAAACAACCCTGTTTAATAAAAGATCTTAAGAAGGCATCACAATCCCTGACTTAAAGCTATACTGTAGAGTTACAGTAAATAAAAACAACTTGTTACTGGCAAAGAAATGGACTTGTGAATCAATGGATTCAAACCAAAGACACTGACATTAATCCACACATCTGAGTACCTGATTTTTTGACAAAGAGGTCAAAAATATACAAAGAAAAAAGATAGCATCTTCAACAAATGGTGAGAGCATGATTTGATGTTGGTTGGTAGAAAATGCAAATAGATTTAAATCAATCACTCTGCACAAAACGCAAATCCTACTGGGTCTAAGATATCAACATAAACCCAATTACACTGAACCTTATAAAAAAAAAAAAAAGTGGGAAATATCCTTGAATACATTGGCACAGGAGTCCATGTGGGGATATAATAAAACATTTGGAGATATCAGAGGACAGATTCCAGACCACTTTCTAAATATAACACCAGTAGCACAAAGACTAAGTGCAATAATTAGTAAATGGGACCTTCTGAAACTAAGGAACTTCTGTAAAGGAAAGCACATGGTCAACAAGAAGAAACAACAGCCTACAGAATGAGAAAAGATATTCACCAACATACATTGGACAAAGGTGTGATCTCTAAGATTTATAGAGAACTCAAGAAACTAGAGTCCAAAAAAACGAAGAACCAAATTGGAAAATGGGGTACAGAACTCTAGAAAGGGAATTCTCAACAGAACTCCAAATGGTTGGAAGACACTTAAAGAAGTGCTAACCAGCCTTAGTCATTAAAAAATGCAAATCAAACAACTCTGAGATACCTTTTACACACTGTGTTTGTCAGAAAGGCTAAGATCAAAAACACAGAAGACAGCCTGTGCCAGAGAGAATTGGGAGCAAGGGGAACACTCTTCCATTGTTGGTGGGAATGTAAACTTGTACAGCCACTCTGGAATGCGGTATGGTGGTTCCTCAGAAAATTGGGCATCAATATCCCCAATAATCTAGCAATACCACTGTTGGGCACATACTCAAAGGACACACATTATTGCCCCAAGAGCATTAGCTCCACTATATTCATGGAAGCACTATTTGTAATATCCAGAACCTAGAAACAACATTGATGCCCCTCAACTGAATAATGGATTAACAAATTGTTAAAAAGTCTTAAATTTTACAAAAAAAAAAAAAAAAAATGGATAGATTTGAAGAGTATTATCCTGAGTGAGCTAACACAGGCCCAGAAAGATACATATGGCATATACTCACACATAAATGTATTTTAGCCATAAAGCAAAGAATATCCAGACTGAAAACCAAAACCTAGGAGCAGCTAGGTAACAGGAAGAATGTAAAGAGAAATCCAGGAATCCCTTGAAAATGGGAACTAAAGAAGATCTTCTGAGTAAATAGGGATCATGACTTGGAACTAGAAAGAAGAGGTGGGAACAAATCATGAAGGAAGATGTTTGAGTGAGAGGAGCAACAGAGAGGGAAAAGAGATGAATATCTTGATATAAGGAGCCCGGTGCTAAGGAAACCTCCAAAAACCCTCAAGATTCCCCTGGCTAGGACTCAAAGCAATAATGGAGAGGGTGCCTAAACAGGACTTTCCATATAATCAAATCAATGAGCACCCTAAGTGTCATTATAGAAACTTGATTCACCAATGGGTGAAGGCAGAAGCAGAGATCCATAGCTAAGCACCTCGTGGAGCTCCAGGTCCAGCTGAAGAGAGAGAGGGGAGGGAGTATATGAACAAAGGGATCAGGACCATGAGGAGGAGACCCACAGAGATGGCTGACCCCAGCTATTGGGAGCTCACTAACTCTGAAATAACAGCTGAGGAAGCTTCATGGGAAGGAACTAAAGCCTACAAATGTAGATGACAGTCAAAGAGAGTGGGCAATTTGTGGAGTCTCAAGCAGTAGGACCAGAGTTTATTCCTGGTGCATGTACTGGCTACTACGAGCCCATTCCCTATAAAGAAGTGCCTTACTCAGCCTTGATACTGTAAGGAGGAGCCTGGTCCTACCTCAGCTGGATATGCCTAACCAAACTGAGTCATCTTGGGATTCCTTATCCCTCCTGGGGAACAGACAAGGGGATGGGATGAGGAGGACACTGAAGGAGAACTGGAAGGAGGGGTGGAAGGGGAAGCAGTGTGACCATGTCCTAAATATAACACCAGTAGCACAGACACTAAGAACAACAATCAATAACTGGGACCTCCTGAAACTGAGAAGCTTCTGTAAGGCAAAGGAGACAGTCAATAAGACAAAACGACAGCCTGTAGAATGGGAAAAGATCTTCACCAACCCCACATCTGACAGAGGACTAATCTCTAAAATCTATAGAGAACTCAAGAAACTAGAGCACAAAACCCTAATTAACCAGTTTTAAAAATGGGGTTAAGAGCTAAAAATGGAATTCTCAACAGAAGAATTACAAATGGTTGAAAGGCACTTAAAAAAATGCTTAACATCTCTAGCCATCAGGAAATGCAAATCAAAACAACTTTAAGATACTACCTTACACCTCTAGAATAGCTAAGATCAAAAACACAGATGACAGCCTATGCTAGAGAGAATGTGAAACAAAGGGAATGCTCCTCCATTGCTGGTGGGAATGTAAACTTGTACAGCCACTCTGGAATGCTGTATGGCTGTCCCTCAGAAAACTGGGAATCAATGTCTCCAAGGATCCAGCAATATCACTATTGGACATATAACCAAAGGATGCACATTTGTACCCCAAAGGCATTAGTTCAACTATGTTTATAACATCATTATTCATAACAGCAAGTACCTGGAAACAACCTTCATGCCCCTCAACTGAAGAATGGATTAACAAACTGTGGTACATCTACACAATGGATTACTACTCAGCAGAAAAAAAAAAAAAATGACATCCTACAATTTTCAGGCAAATGGATGGATTTGGAGAATATCCTCCTAAGCAAGGTATCACAGATCCAGAAAGAAAGGTATGGGATGTATTCACTCATAAGTGGATTTTATACAAAAAGAAATGGATAGCCAAGCTGCAAACCACAACCATTGAACAGCTTGAGATCAGAAGGAACTTAAGAGAAAATAGAGATCTCCTTAGCAAACTGGGATCATGATGGGTTGTAACCAAGAAGAGGTGGGAACAAGTCATGAGAGAAGGAGATGGCTGAGCAAGAGGACCAACAAAGACGGAGAATAAAGAGATGGACATCTCGATAGAGGAAGCCAATGTGGGGTTGGAAAGAAACAGGTGCTAGGGAAACCTCTAAGAACTCCCAGGATGTCCCTGGCTGGGTCTCCAACCAATAGTAGAGGGGGTGCCTAAAGAGGACTTCCCCTATAATCA
The DNA here is from genome assembly GCA_033318265.1 of Phyllotis vaccarum. NCBI lineage: Eukaryota > Metazoa > Chordata > Mammalia > Rodentia > Cricetidae > Phyllotis > Phyllotis vaccarum. The sequence goes on from JARWLC010000005.1 coordinate 146,173,949, forward strand.
AATGAATAAGCATCCTAAGTGTTATCACAGAACCTACATCCAAAAACGAATAGAGGTGGAGGCAGAGATCCATGGCTGAGCACTAGGCCAAACTCCTGGTCCAGTTGAGAGGAGGGGAGGAGAGTCTGTATGAGCAAGGGGATAGGGATGATGAGGAAAATCCCCACAGTGATGACTGGCTGGAGCTCTGGGAGCTCACTGAATCAAGGACAGCCACTGGGGAACCATCTGGAAAAGGAGCTAGGCCCTCTAATGGTGGCAACTATTGATTGGCATGGGCAGTATGTGGAGCCTCGAGGGGTGGGATCAGACTGTGTTTCTGTGTAGAGGCTGGCACCTTGGAGTCCATTCTCTGCAGAGGAACACCTAACCTAATCTTTGTCTGGAGTGGATGTACCAGGCTGCACTGACCCACCTTGGGACTTCTTGCCCATTTTGGGGAGGCAATTGGTGGAGATGGGGAGGCTGAAGGCTGACTGGGAGGGATTAAGTGGCAACCGTACCACTTATGCTTGAACTACTCCTGTAAATAAAACTAGAGGACAAGTGTTATTTGTCCTTTTGAAGATTAACTGCTTGACTAATTATGAGCTCAACTCTTGCTTTTATAAATAGTAGATGGCCTTAGGCATACAATTCAACCATTTTTCAATTTCTTCACCAGGGAAGTAGAAATCCTAATGTTTCCCTTAAGTATCATTTAGCATTATATATTTATTTATTAACTAAGTGAAAGTATAAAGGTGACTGATAAATTATTACAAAAAAAGTTGCTAAGAGTTTCATTATATAGAGGTTGAACTAAGAGGCTGACATGGAATCAACCTTCTAGGTCTTAGTAATGTCACCCTCCCACCTTGGCAGAGCAGAATTGGAGTTTGGTATCAGTTTGCATTGAGAGCCCCAGGGATTTCTAGAAGGGAAGAAACTGAGACACTCAGATTTAGTTGAGAGCATGGGTTGAGGCTACGATGATATTTATCAGTACTCAGTGGAGGGTAGGATAGTGGAGTCTATAAACAAAAATTAAACTTGATGTCAGACTGGCTTTGGCACTAAACCCAAGAGATGGCAGTGATCTGGAGGAAAAAGAGAGGGGAAAAGGTGGTGCCAAACTGTCTGGCTTTCCTGGGACAGACTCACACCCATGAGAAAGGATTGTTTGAGTGACTAAAAAATTTGAACGTCCAGAAAGCCATCCAACATGCCAGGAACTGTCTTTAACTACAGTATGGACTATGCTTTCCACAAATTCTGTGACTGGGCACTAAGCCCCCTGGCTTTCACAAGCAGAAATTCAGGTCCAGATCTCATGTAAGACTCCAGCACATGGAGACAAGGTTTTTTTCTATGGCAGGAGAGACTTTGCCACACATGAATCAGCACAAAATACTGCCCTTTGCTGAAGAGTTTCCCTCTGAGATTTCAAAACATAACTGAAAATTCAGCCACAATGCCAATCAGTTGAAGCAAAAGAATTTGCTGTGCGCAGTACTTGTTGATATACTTGTATTTTTTAATTTATTCTTCAACCAACCCGGTGAGATGAGCCCTAGCATCCTCATTTTAAATACAAAAACACTGAGACTCAGTGAGGTTTAAAAGCCACACCCAGCAGACAAGTAGTGAATTTCTCATTGGAAATGAGATTTGTCTGATCCTCCAGCCTCACACTTCACTCATATTCTACTTCCATGAAATCATTTCTTAATGCAGTTTTTTAGCTTTCTGATACGCTAATTCTCCAGCTGCAGCTATTCATATGAAAGGTTTCCACAGAAATCTGTTTGCAGTCAGCCATTGAAGAGTATGCATCCCTAGAGGCTTGCACTTCAAATTACATTCCAGGCTCCCAAAGTGCATTAGGCTTAAAAGCAGCCTGGGCTTTGTCTGCCATTCCTGGTTAGGCTAACACATTAACTAGATATTCTAATATGCTTGCAAATGCAGTCACCCAGGCAGTGTATTTCTAGAGCGATGTATTCAGACAACTACACAAATGTAAAGTCCCTTTGCTTTTAAATGACCAGTATACTTCTAATGATTTGCTGTCAAATAAACAAGGTAAGGTTTGGAAGGATCTCTATAAATGATCTCAGCACTCCGAACCAATACAACTAAACTTCAAAAAAAAAAAAAAAAAAAAAAAGACAATCTAAACATAGTATAACAGTTGCAATTAATTTAAATTTATTTAGTAGCATAGGAACTCAGTTACAGATTATTCCTTATGCTCCAGAGCAGGATGTGCTATGTTTTGCAATGGCAATTAGATTCAACTTGATTTAAACTTGCCCTTCATGCCTGGCCTCCCCGATTTCAAACAGATGCACACATAATGCAAGGAAATCAGCCAAGTCTAGAGCAACTCCTGGGAGCAACTTCATTTTTAGAAACTGTGAATTCTGCATCAAGTGAAGGGATTCTGTCTCAGTGGACTGTGCTGTGAAAAAGCTGAGACACATAACACTCTAAGTGTTAAGACTAGGAAGTTTACTTAATTTGAACTTTATATACCCTACAAGGGCGTATTTTCAAAATCTTTAGTCAACAAGACTGCTGAAGGAATTTTATAGGCACTAAAAGTTATATGTGCTATTTAAGACACTGTATCATAAGTATCATGATACCCCTGAAAGCTTGGCATGTTCTAAAAGGAAACTTCAGAATAAGAAGTGACAAGGAGTAGAATGAACCACAGTGGTCTATAGTTGCCTATAGACAATTAAGGAGGAAACAGGAGATGATGGCAGGAGGAGTACTGTAGTGATAGTCCCAGGCTTTCTTCTGTTTGTGTGAGAACTGTAGAGGCCTCACATCTAACACAGGAGTCAGGGAACTGAAGCACAGTAGCACCTTGGTGTGTCAAAAATGATGAAGTAGGTCCCTTGAGATGAAAACTAACCTGAACATAAACTTCTCTAAGTAAAATGGGAATAAAAACAAGTCATAAATACTGGTGAATAGGACAAAAGAATGAGGCAGTGGAAAGTACAGAAATACATTCACTGCTATGGTCCTTGGAGACCAAGCATTCTTATTGGGGTATAAATTGTAATGTTTTATGTTGAAAGAGAAACTTATTTTAATGAGTGCTGTTTATCATTGATGAAAACATTTATTGTTCCTGTTCTCTCTGAGAGGATGAGGTCTCCTTGTAAATTATTATCATTATTCAATGCATGTTTTATTCTAAAACCTGAGGAGATGGGAGTGTTTTACTGAGAGCTTTGACCCATGTTCCTTTGTAGGTAACATGGTTGTTCTACTAGAGACTTGCTTTCTCACAACGGAGTCACAATGCGTGCTGCTGTTGTCAAACCCCAAGGTAGATGTGTTGTTCTGAAGGGTTCCTGGACTCTCCCATGAGACCTTCCACCTTCTTTCTACTTTCCTAGATAGGAAATCATTTTTGAGATGAGCAAAAATGAGATAAAGATTGGGATTACACATTTTTGTGAAATTTCATATCATTATGACCAGTCTGAAGATTGGCTGAGGAAGCATCCAGTGGACTAGACTGTATAGGTAGACTTCTCTGGGAGATTAGTAGGAAATAGTTCAATAAAGATTGTGTTTTTAGCAGTGAATATAGCAAGGCTGCAGAAAGAATAGAGTTTTTTTCAATAACTAAGGCTTATTAATACAATGAAGAGAAGAAATGAGAAAAAGGATGTATGAGAAGATACTAATAGGTTTTAAGAAATATCAATGGTTCTGCACTGTCCATATTAAATATGACTTATGAATAGTTCACCTCAGTCAATATCCATCACACCATCTGGCTGCCTTGACCTTTTGAACCCTTCTTAGTGTTCTAATCTTGGGAGTAGAATTGGAAACATTACTTTCCCAAGCTCTCCTGCAACTAACTCAGACATATAGGGTCAAATCTGACCCCGAGAAGCACTCAACAAGATGTGGCTGTGGAATTCGGCTGGCTGGGGTGGTAGTCAATGCATTCAGTCTCTCTTGAGCTCTGTCTTGGTAAAGTCACAAAGGTAAGTGTTTTGGAGCCATGGATCAGCAAAGTATGCTACAGCTCCCTTATTCAATATTGTGTACTCCGTGCTAGAGCATCACAGTGATAGTATGATTGGGGCCTGTTCCAGCTCCCTTATTCAATAGTGTGTACTCCGTGCTAGAGCATCACAGTGATAGTATGATTGGGGCCTGTTCCAGCCCAAACCTTCCTCAATCCTTGATTTCTCTATTGTCAGAAAAAGCTATCTACTACTCACCATTAAATCTGATTCCCTTCCTCAGCTAAAAAGTGTTCTGTTGAAAACAAACACATGTACACATACAAATACATGTATGTGCTACGGGATTATGCTTTTGTATACTGTAATATTTTGTCACTGTAAATATGATTAAATAAAATGCTGATTGGTCAAGTAGCTAAACAGGAAGTAGTGGTGGGGCAAACAGACTAGGAAAATACTGAAAAGTGAAAGAGCAGGGGGAGACAACAACAAGATGCAGAGGAAGCAGGATGAGAATGCTGCACCGGGCAAAAGGTGCCCAAACACGTGGCTAAACATAAATAATGTAAAGTATAAGTTAGCAGGTTATAAGCCTGGGCCAGAGATCAAACAGCTTTCAATTAATAGAAGCCTTTGTGTGATTCTTTAGAACTAAGGGATTGTTGGTCAGGACTTTGGGGCTAGGCCAGGCCAGAAACTTCCAAGTAGACACACACACTCACACACACACACACACGCACACGCACACGTACACGCACATGCACGCACTTGTGAAGATATCTAGATAGAATATAAAATATTAAGAAGCCCATTACAAAGAAATTATTTTGAGTACTATTTTTACACAGATTAAATTTAAAGCCCCAGAGTCAGAATAAGTCATCAACAGAGACAGACCATCCACACAAACAACAGGTCTAGGCACAACACTTAAGAATTTATGTAGGAAAATGAGCCAGGAAGAGAGAAGGAATCACAAGCCATTGAAGGCAACAAAATAGCTGACTGTCCTTTCCCAGAAAGTAAGATGTTCCATGAGGAACTAATATGATTCAGGACTCCTGTAAGTTTTCTGTGATGACCTAGTGTTGATATTTCTAAGAGTGAACCAGTAAGTTACCAGAGCAGAGGGCTGCAGTTTTGAGACATGACTGTTCATGCGCTCATCCACCATTCATAGGGTTCTCAGAGTGATGATGCTAACAGTACTCTGGGATGGATGGGGACGTGACCGCACCAGAAGACACATAGGATACTTCCTGTCCTTCCTAAGTATTTGACAGAAGCTAGGAGGCACCATAAAAATGCTGTCTCAGAGTGATGATGCTAACAGTACTCTGGGATGGATGGGGACGGGACCGCACCAGAAGACACATAGGATACTTCCTGTCCTTCCTAAGTATTTGACAGAAGCTAGGAGGCACCATAAAAATGCTGTCTCCCTAGTTTTCCCCTGCTTGTCAGAGGAATAAAAGATGAGTCGATATCCTAGATGACTCTTGGTAGGACTAAAGACAGAAGATACTATAGTCTTAAGAAATGCAGAGAATTTTACAAATTAGGACAGAAGACAATTACTTAGCAAATGATTGAAAAATAATGACTACTATTTAAAATGATGCTTAACAATTGTTTAATAAATAATAACTTCAAATTATAAGAAATATCATCATATATGTACCTCCAGTTAGTTAATTAGGACAAAACAGGTAAAAACTAATTGTAAGATTCAAAAAAATTATGACAAATATATGATTTTACAAAGCAAAATTGAAATTAGATACATTTTATATTAGACCCAGAGGGATAAGAAAAAGCCTTCCTGTGGTTCATGCCTAGGTAGTGTGATTACATAATGTCCACCATAGCTCTTCCCATCCCACCACAGATAATTATGACCCAAAGCTTGCTCCCCTATGAAGACTGCCCCTGCTGAGATTAGCTAAACCTGCTTCTGTGTTCAGCTTAAAGCAATCATCCTGCCTCTCTACTCATTCTTCTAACAGGATCCTGGGATACAAGACAATTCCAGGTTCCTATGTGAAACAGAAATAGGATTACAAGAAATAGCAGCATCTGCAATTTGAGTGACTTCGACTGCCTGTCAATATGTGCAAACTCTCCTGGGCTTGTGTCAGCCATTCCATTAAATCTTTTTCCATCTTAACCAAGGTGGGGGCCGAAGGTTTGATTCAATAACTGTCTTATTGTAACTGCCCCAGTTATAGAAAAAAATTAAGGCTGTGGTTTTGAAATTTGTCAGTTTCATCTGAGTGGAAGATGATGTGTCTAAGTCGTATGGCCCTGATGAACACATCAGACTGGCAACACAGGATCTCACAGTGAGCCTGGCCACAGTGTTATATGCCAAGCCTAGTGTTCAGGTGTATAACTTTATTTTTTTTTAAATGAGCTCCTTCTGTCTTTGTGTTACTTAAGGCCACAAAGGCTGGAAATGCAGCAGTAGGTGCCAGGTACCTCTCAGTCGTGCTCCTGATCACCCAGAAAGGATATGCAAAAGGATCAATACATTTGATTCCCCCTTAACCTTATCAGTGATTTGTGATAATTAAAATATTATTTTAAGAGACAGGAATATTTTAATGTATAATACATTGCTTTTCTTTGTTAATAAAGCCTTCTGTACTTCTCCCCCGCACACCCCTTTGGAAATACAGCTATGCATCCCCAGCACTGTTTTCAGACACTAACTTGCCACTATTGAGCTGTTTGCTTTGTCATCCCTTATGAATGTTTCATCAAAACATTTGCTCAGTAGTAGTAACAATATTTTTCCTAATAAAGACAAAGGGAAGACTCTGGGAACTCTATATCCACCACTGAGTTCTTTGAACCTGGAATGATATATTTATAACAAACAGGCAAAAGATATAAAAGAATGGTTCAAAATGAGGAAATCCACCAAGATGTCAGTTAAAATATGTATAATTATCTTAATAATACAAAATAACTGTGAGTAATTAAAGGGGGAACCTCATTATTATGCGACATCAGTGTAATTATTAATTATAAATTTAATTATCAACTATCAATTGATGGCCTATGGCTAACGACTGCTCCCTGTTACAGATAACCATATGCTCTAACAAGAAATATTTCCTCCTTCTGTAATACCTTAGGTTAGGTTACATAACAAATACTTTTATGAGTGGTTGCAGCATAATGCTGGCCCTGCCTGAGTTAAATAATTAAAATATATAAAAGTTTTCTAGCAGATTATTGATGGCCTATGACTAATATAATTAATTAAATCAAGCAGAATTAACCTAACCTAAGGAATTTTTTGTTAATTTTAAATGCATTATTAATGGATAATTACCCTCTTATTTCTGCCCACACACTCATGGAATAGTCAATACATTTTCTAAGCTGGAATAAGATAATTAATGGGAGAAAATGGAAAAAAAATAAGTTGACTGGAATTTTGCATAACATTATACAGATCAGTTATTTGAGCCCAGTAGCTGTGCTGATGCTTGATCTTACTAGGGAATATTATGAGACATGATTTGTGCTATCATCCTTCTTTGCTGGATGGTGATTGTGACAGTAACTGAAGGTGACCACTTGTTCCCCTCAGAACAAGAAACACTGTGGCGGATGCAGCAAGCATGTCAGGAATTAATCACTGTGTGCTGAGCCATCTGCATCAGTGGAGAGAGAAGCTGCCTTTAAAGAAAATGAAAGATCATATGTGTCAAGCCCTCAGAGGATAAAATGCACAGTGGATTTTATTTACATAAATGGAGACTTCGTGCTGAAAAGCACCAGTCACAGTTGATGAAAGATGACTATCCCAAAGCAGAATTTTAAAAGAGATTTATGCAAAAGTTAATGCTCTTCAAAATACTGTGGTAATAGAAGGAAATTGACCACAATCTACATAAAAGTAATGAAACGATTAATGATTTCGATAAAACCACATGATAGAAATTATTCGTGGTTAGATTAATGCTTATAGCGATGATAACATTCTTGTTTAAGTACTTCACATTTAAATATTAAATAAAGCATGACAATTAGTTTAACAGATGCAATGATTATAATTCTACATATAAATAGTTTTTTTTTAAAGAACTAGAATTATAAGTGTGGAATATTAGCCTGAGATGTGTTACATTATGCTGTGGAATATTTGTTTAATGATGCAAAGATGTCTTGCGTTCTTTGATGATGCAAAGATGTCTTGCGTTCTTTGATGTAGCGTTTGCTTAACTCTGTAAAGCTGTGTGGCTGTGCCTGCCTAAACACCTGATTGGGTTAATAAAGAGCTGAACGGCCAATAGATATTCAAGAAAGGGATAAGTGGAGCTGGGATAAGTGGAGCTGGGATAAGTGGAGCTGGCATGCAGAGAGAATAAATAAGTGGAGAAATCTAGGCTCAGGGGAAGAAAAAACGAGAGGAATAATGAGAAAAGGAAGAGAAGAGGAAGGTGCCTGGGGCCAACCCAGCCAGCCTACAACCAGCCACAGAATACAGGAAAGAAAGGGGCAGACCGTCGAGGAAGATAAAACCCAGGAGATAAAGGCAGAGACGATAATTTATGTTAAGAAAAGCTAGCTAGAAACAAGCCAAGCTAAGGCTGGGCATTCTTAAGTAAGAATTAGTCTCTGAGTATTTATTTGAGAACTGCGTGGTGGGCCCCCAAAGAGTTAAAAACAACCAACTACAGATATGTTCATTTATTTTCTTTGAGTTTGGATTCAGTATGATCTTTCACTTACTGTGCTCCCAGTCAGTAAGCGCAGTGTACTTGATATGTTTCTCACAGTCACAGTAGAAAATAAGCAAGCATTTTGTCTGATTCAGTAGGAAATGCCCTACATTGTGAGATTTGGTTGAGTATTTTTGCCTAAACTTTCACCTGGAGTACTTTTTGTTTGAAAAGACAACTTAACTAAAAACTAAAATTAAATTTTTTAGAAAAAATAATTTACACTAAAAGACTAATTAATCTGGGTTTTGGGGGATAATGAAAATTGATTTAAGTACCCTTACGATTCATTTGAGCTGAATTGAATCGTAATATGTATTAAATTCTCTTATTTTTTTTTCAGTGCTGCTACAGTTTAATTGCTACAGGCCGGAATGTTTAAATACTTGGTCTCAGTGAGTGAAGTGCCTTGGTAGGAAAAGCCTCACCAGATGTACGTCACTGGAAATAGGCCTGATGGGTTATAGCCCAGCGTGGGTGCTCTCTACTTCCTAACTGCCTGAAAAATGTAGGCAGGCGCCTCACACTCATATAAGATATAACCAGCTGCCTCATGCTGTCCATCTCCACGCTGTCTCTGTCATGATGGATGAATCACCTCAAAAGATGTTCAGACCATGAGAAAGTCTTCTTCCCTGAGATAATCTTTCAAAGTCACTAGAAAAGTAGCTCATCAAAAGGCAGCCTAGGGAAGGGCTGACCTGTTACAAGCAGGCAGAAATTTCCAGTTTCCCCTTGGTTTGGATCAAAACAATGATAAAAAATTGTTGCTCAGAAAGTGGGTAATCAAGAGAATGGGCTGAAGTTTTATATTTTTTAGTTTTTATTATGTTTACATATTTGTAGGAGGGGGATGGAATGTACATGCCATGGTGCTCACCAGAAAGTCAGAGAAAAACTTGCAGAGACTGGTCATCTCACAGGCTCAACAAAACCAGCAGATGAAACTGTTTTTCCGTTTCCACAGTGAGCTGATGCCTCTCCCCTACAGATAATTGAGAGGCCTACCAAGGGAAAGTGGGGGGGGGGACTATAGCACTTTATGGGGATAAGAGACTCTAGAATGGGGAATTGTTGCAGCCCTGGGGCGGGGGGGGGGGGGGGGGGCTATTCCTGGTTCAGTGACCTCTCTGTCATGGAATTCCTTACTTCGAGTAAGACAAGTTATCTTGGGAGATAGATTAGCTCTGTAAATATTCCTTCTAGGATAACAGAACAAGGTCTTCTGTAATCTTGCAGGAATCATGTTTTGTCAGCAAAAACTCTATCAACCAGAAACTGGTCATTAAGGTACCAGTGCTGAGACCATAGTGTCCCAGAGGCATGCAGAGGGGAAAATCAGTAGAAAGACACAGACGGAGAGATACTATGGCCGTAACTAGTACAGGAAGAGACACAGCAGAGAGGCAGTGTAAGCTGATTGGAGAGCTGGGAAACAGGCCAATGCTGGAGATGCTCTATGATTCCCAGCATAGAGTGCCATGCTTTTCTGGGAACACACATTGAAAACACACACCCAACTTTACTACTTTGGCAAAGCAAATCTCCACATTTATCTTTCCCTTTGAAATTGCAGTAACTTTTGCTAGACTATTCAATCGGCTTCTTTCTTGTGGCCCTTTGTGCCACTGAAGCAAGCTAATTGTGAAATACACACAGTGGGATTCAGGTTGGTTGCATGGGAGAGTACAGGATTCACTTTCATAAATCCTTTATGACTGGCAAAGCTCGTGGCCAGCATGGAAAAGAATTCTTGGAAAGGCTGATTGACTTACTAGAATTGCAATGGCATGGAGAGGCTGGAATGTTGCCTGTCCAGAGACTAACTCAATTTACCTTTGGCTATCTCTAGTTACCCACCTCTGTGTCTGACCTAAGATCCAGTAACAAATAGATAAAGTCTGATCTAAATTCCTGTGACTGACAGGTAAACTGTACTATAATAATTTAACAAAACCAAATTTCTACCAAAAATCAAAGAACTAAAAATGATACTAGATAGCATCTAGGGCCCACATCTGAGGTTTCTCCACTTGGTTGTAACACATCTCTCTGATGTTTCCACGAATATATTTGGAAACTGTATTTATTTATGACCCTTTTATTATCCTGTTACTAAAACAATTTCATGAAAATGCTTCCACATTGGAACATAGATTATGTTTGAACTGTGTTCATTGGCCACAGTTACTCATATTTGGATTCAGAATATTGTAAGATTATTATAAACGGAAATTGTAAAAATGGGATCCCAAATGTAAAATTCAGAGTTCCACAGGGACTGAGAGATAACTGAGTAAAGTCCTTGTGATAAGTATGACAACCTGAGTTTGAATCTCTAGCACCCACTAAAGAGTCAGGTGTCAGTCTGGAAGCCCAGTGCCAGGGAGGCAGAGCCAGGTGAACAGGAGAACTCCTGTAGAGCCAGCCTACTAGACTAGTGTACAGTGGTCAACTATAGCAAATACAATTCCATGGAAAATAATTGAGGAAGACACTCACAAAGCTCCTCTTTCTATATACATACATAAGCACACTGGTGTGCACATACCTAAAAGCATATGTTTACATACATATGAATACAATTAAAGGGTTTTTAATTTTACTGTATAAATTTTGTGTACTTACTTACTAATTTGTTCACATGAATGTATATGTATGACTGTACGAATGTGGATGTGTGTATGGGTGCATGTGAATATGTGTGTGTGTGTGTGTGTGTGTGTGTGTGTGTGTGTGTGTGTGTGTGTGTGTGTGCAAATACCACAATGATCATTTAGATATGAATAGACAATATTCAGGAGTTTGTTTTTCTTCCACAATGTGGATCTCAGAGACCAAACTCAGATCACCAAACTTAGTGGCACCTTTACCCTCTGGTCCAGAAGTTACCAGTGTACAGAGTAACAAAATAGAAAAACCGTTTACTGAAATAATTTCAAAAATAGAAAACCTTAGAGACAATAGGAACTTCCAGTTATAGGAGGTATTTGAAACCCCTAAACATGTATGAGACAAATGAAAGTATAGCCAAAATGCCAAAAAAAAATATGAAAAATTAAGAACTCTGAAGTCATCAGATCTTGGAAGAAAACCTACAACTACCTTATAATGCAGCATAATCACTAACAACATTCTAAATATTTGTACCCACAGGTAAGTGTAGCCTTCACTCTTCATCAATGAAATTTCTCTTTGAAACACTTGGAGACCACAATCAAAATGTAGAGTGGCAGAGTTCCTACAGATACATCTAAAACCTAACTCCTGCACCGTAGGTTGAGGGAACACTGTGAAAGAAGGTGCAGAATGATTGTAAGATCTAGAGGACCTCAGAATTTGCTGTGAAATTGTATCACCTAGTAATATCAGAAACAACACACATAAAGTCTCACCAACACAACTGCTTAGACATGATATGAACAAGGACAAGAGTAGAAATGTTAAAATAGATACAGGAAATCCCAAACCCAGGCCAACACCAAGAACTACAGGCAACTAAGCAATGCTTAAAATAGAACAAATAGCCTTCCCAAGATAGAAGCACACCAATTACTTATCCAATCTGGTCAGTCCTGAGAGCTTCACACAAGGAACAGTATACTGACATAGCTGGTTATATTTAGGAATGGATATGGCTATGGATACACACACACACACACACACACACACACACACCAATTAATGGTAAAAGAAGCCATGATTTTGAAAGAGAGCAAAGAAGGATATATGGGAGAGTTTAGGTGGGAGAAAAGGAAGGGGGAAATGTAGTAGTGGGGTCTCGGGTCCCGGGCAGCCAGAGATCCGGAGACCCACAGACCTCCCGCCCGGGACCGCTTAGCCGCCCACCGCCGCCCGAGTCCCCAGAAACGACTCAGACGCTTCTATTAACTTCATGCTGTTTGGCCTATGGCTCAGGCACATTGCTGGCTAGCTCTTATATCTTAAATCAACCCATCTCTATTAATCTGTCGGCCACGTGGTCCGTAGCTCACCTGTGCTCCTTACATGTTGCTCCTTGGGCGGCTTCAGCTGGGTCTGTCGGCTCGATCTGCCTGACTCCACCCTGCTTCTCCTACCTAAGCTCTGATTTCTCCTCCTACTTATTCTATGGTGCTCGCCATGGCCCAAAACAGCTCCTTTATTTAAAGATTGAGATTCACAGCATACATAAAAGCATTCCCACATCAGGGAAATATGACCATTTACATTGTAATCCCCCAAATAAAAGAAGTATGTTTTTAGAAAATTGAAAGCTGTGGGTGAAAAATATCAGCCTACTTATAAATGAGAAGCCATTTCCCAAGGGAAATCTGAAAGACAAGAGCAAACACTGATAGAACATGGCAATGTAGATCCGGGGGAGGGCACTAGCTCAGCGTCCATGAGACCTGGTTCTACCTCTGTTACTGGGAAGAAAAAAAAAAAAAATTCCATGAGAAGAACAAACAATAAAATCAAAGGAAAATTAACTGAACAAAAACTTTTCAAAGAAGTACAAAAGGACAATGAATATTTAAAAATGGAACATGCTCACCCATGAGTAAAACACAGATCACAACTACATTGAGATTATTTCTCAGTCTAGTCAGAAGGGCAGGTAAGAAAACAAGGAAAAGGAAGCCTCATGTCTGCTAGAAGGAATATGAATTAGTGCAGACTATAGAGGTGAGAGGGAGAGGTCCTCACAGTGTCCTATCAGCTAAACCCTTCCTGAGAGGGAGAGGTCCTCACAGTGTCCTATCAGACAGTTAAACCCTTCCTGAGAGGGAGAGGTCCTCACAGTGTCCTATCAGACAGTTAACCCCTTCCTGCGGTTACCGGGAGGAAACAAAGGCAGTATGACGTAGCTTCACCTGCACAGTGTTACTTGACTAGTCAACTCATGGAAGAGGTCTCCATCAACAAATGGACAGCACACACCACACGTGGAGAGAGGGAGAGTGGGAGGGAGGGAGGGAGAGAGAGAGGGGGGTAGAGGGAGAGGGAGGGAGGGAGGGAGAGAGAGGGAGAGAGAGAGAGGGAGAGAGGGAGAGAGGGAGGGAGGGGGGAGGGAGAGAGGGAGAGAGGGAGAGGGAGGGAAGGAGAGAGGAAGGGAGAGGGAGAGAGGGAGAGAGGGAGGGAGGGAGAGAGAGGGAGGGAGGGGGAGGGAGAGAGGGAGAGAGGGAGGGAGGGAGAGGGAGAGAGGGAGGGAGAGGGGGAGAGGGAGGGAGAGGGGGAGAGGGAGAGAGAAAGGTTCCTGGCTTCTGTTTGCAAAATAGTTCTGTCCCTTTTGTGAGTGCTGTGATAACCGCAGGCTTTACAGAAATTTTATGTAATGTATAACATAAAAAAGAAGGAATTGCCATTTGCAAAAATAAAAAACTGATAAAACTGAAAATACTTTTTTTAAAATTGTATGTATTTATTTAGTTAGTTAGTTGTTGGTTTTTCAAGACAGGGTTCCTCTGTGTAGCCCTGGCTGTCCTGGAACTTGCTCTGCACGCTGGCTTTGAACTGAGAGAATCACTTGCCTCTGCCTCCCTTGTGCTAGAATTAAAGGCATGTGCCACCACTGCCCAGCTGGGAATATCATATTTTTAAAAATAAAGCAGACTCAGAAAGAAAACTAATGCATGTTTTTTTAGAAGGGAAAAATAAAAACATGAGATTAAAAGACAGATATGGATAATGTGAGTGGTAAGTGATTAGATTTTAAAAGAAAGTAGGAGGTGCCAATATGATCAAAGTACATAATGTGCCTGTATAAAATCGTCACAATAACACTCATTATTTTGTACCAGTTATATATGCAACAAGGAGAGGGTGCCGTATTAATTGCTCAGGGAACTGCAATTTTTATTTTATGAGCTGTATGTCACATTTTATATTTGTTTGCATAAAATGAAATTTTCAAAAACTGCATAAAATCTCAGCCTAATGAGCCAATACCACCTTCATCAGAGAAAACATAGTTTTTTTACTTCATAAGTCTTAAATTTGTTTCAATACAAGTCTGTATAAATATCTTGAATAAAATGAAAGCATCAAAAGTAATTTTTTATTCTTAAACTTGTACCAATTCTCTGTAGATATGTTTGATTCATACAAGCAGTGTTTTATTTCATTGTAAATGAGGCCTAATATTTGAAAGTAAAATAATATTGCCACAATGAAAATCTTTAAAGATTCCTGTTGAATTTTAATTAGACTTGGACTGTAGCTTCCAGGTACATTTTATGTTTCCAAGAAGTATCATAACTCTGTCAATTAATTTTGCCTGTGGTCTAGCAGTTGGATTGGAGATTTAACAGATGAATCTTATTACTATCAAGTGAACAAAACTAAGCTTTCTTCTGGAAAAAAAATACACTTAAAGAGTGATAGGAGTTTCATGTTGTGTAGAAAATTGGAGCTAATTTCTCTTCCGTTCATGATTTGTAGTGGAAGATACATCAAGCAACTATGAGATGTAAATAGTTCAGTTGTTACCTGGATTTGACCAGAATGGAAAACTACAAAAAGCCTACTTGAGTACATACTTTTTGCAAAAATAAATAAATAACAAAAGTTTTACCACCAATAGAAAAGCAGCACTACGAACATGGATCATAAGTGGAATACTGACAGTAAGACAGGGTCGTTTTACATCAAAGACGGTAAGACAGAATCACAGGAAGTTACCAAGGTTAGCATTTGACACTTTTTTATCAGACATTTCAAGGTAGTGCTGCCTAGGGGTGTTCTCTCGCAATGACTTTCCCTGGATGGATGGTGGTGGCACCAGAAGTCCCCAGTGCTGTGCAGGCTCCAACTCTAAAGCCTGCCACTGAAAGCCTAGCAGGAGTTGAGTCACAAGAACAGCTGAGTCTGATTCCTGTGTGTGAAAGAGGTCTGCCCCTCCTGTGAGAGCTGAGATAACTGAATGTAAAATGTGACTCTGCAGCTGTGGGTAGGAGGGTATCCGGGCTAATTTCCTCTTGTTCTACAACAAATTGCCACACAATTACTGACAACCTCACTCTCTTGATAAAACAGAGCCAGATGCTCCTAAGGGCAGAAACGGGGCTCCCAGCTCAGAGTCTTGGAGGACTTTCAAGCAAATATTGAGCAGCACCTTCTTATTCTGGAATGTGGGACCTTTTCTGGGTTCATTCCTGTAATAACTGTAAGTCAGTGTGGTAGGTTTTCTACCTTACCTTTCTGACTATTGGTTATGGGTAACACTCAAGCCCTCCGCATCTTCATGTGAAATGCTGTCTTCACATGTTTTCATTCTCTCTGACCCAATTCTCATGGACTCCTATGATGAAATTAGACCTACCCCCTCCCTTTAAATTAGTCTTTATTAGTTCAAAATCAACTGATCTATACGAATATTCCTGCAAAATTATTTCCCCATGAAGTTATCATAATGATAAGGACTTATCATCATATTCACAGTCCCAGGTGTTAGTGTGTTAATGGACAACTTTGGGGGACACTCTAGAACTCCCTCTTTATTTTCAATAAACGGTAAGTTTTTAATTCCCCTGTTGCTATTTCTGGGGAAAAAAAAAAAGAGCCTGTGTCGACATAAATATTTTTCTTCTTAATATAGAAATCTACTGTACCCCTCTGTCTACACAGGTCTTTACAGGCTGCAGATTTTAAGTGCCAAACCAATAAACCTTGCATTTGCATCTCAGTGAGTCAGTTTGTTGCTGGTGGCCCTTCTTGCAGTGGTTGAGACTGGGCACAACGTTACTATTTACAATAGTAACACTGATGAATCTGAAGATCATTATGTTCAGTGAAATAAGCGAAGCACAGAAGACAAATACCATGTGGTCTCATTCATATCTGATTTAAAATGATGGTCCCGTGAAAATTAAGAGCAACAATATGGTACTTAGAAGTAAGAAAAGGTCCTGGGAAGGTGTGAATGTAAATGTCAATAACTGGGTGATGTTATCATCAGATAGAAGCAAACCCCCTCCTGTGGTATTTTACAGTGGAGAGATGGCAGATAAGAGTGCATCTGTTTTTAAAAGGTTAAAATAAAGATCTTATGTGTCATGCCATAATACAATCATGAATGTTCAGTAGATAAGCACATTTAGTCACGTTTTAATATTTCATAATGCATGTATTTCATGATCATATGGCATACTATTAATAGGTGCCATGCTCATAATCAGTTTTTAAATAGAGTCACTAACTAGGTGAAAGCCCATATCCAAACATAATATAATCTGAATACTAAAAGCCATACGGTCTGCCTATCCTCTCAAAAATATTTAAGAAAAATCAGGAAAAAAAATGAAATGGCACATTATAGGTGAGGAAACCATTCCATGGATGACAGCATGGTTCCCAGACAGCTGATTACCTGTGTAGGTCAGAAACACCCAGGATCAAAATTTCAAACAGCTCTAAGGAAAAGACCTCATCAAACCAGAAATGTAAGGTGGCCAAAACAGTTCCTGGAGAATGGGGTTAAATAAAGGCATTTTCAGATGGAACGAGGTGAAGATTCCTGACTACAAGCTGAGCCACTGCAGAACGATGTTAGAGCTGTGGACACATGAGGAAAATTGAGTCACAGAGAAAACTGGGTCAGAAGAAAATGAGGAAGAGCAAAGTTGATAGACATCTTGTGAAATATAGTTTGTTCACCTCACACTGTTTAAAATAAGTAAGAAAGGTGAGATAATGAGTTAAAACCTGACTGGAGAGTTGGTTCAGCATTGACGAGCACATACTGTTCTTGCAGAAGACCTGAGTGACGTTCCCAGCGCCTACATCAGGTGGCCCACAATTGCCTGTAATTCCAGCTCCAGGAACTCTGACACCCTCTCCTAAACACGGGGGCACCAGGCAGACACACAATTCATATCACACACTGTTTTTTTTTTAAAAATAAATAAATAAATAAATCTTTTTTAAGAACCTGGTATTTTTGATCCATTTTATTGATATATAATTCATTAATTAAAGAAATGTTTATGGTAACAGTATACAACAAGTTTTGATGAACGTATACACTGAAATAATTATCACAAAGCTAATTAGCACATCTATAACGTCACCTAGTATTTTTGCTTTTATTTTTATAACAACACTTAAGATCTTGGGAATTTTTAAAGAATGAGGAAATGTTAATAGTCATAGTTTCCTGACCTTATGTCCAACCTCCAGAACTTCTTCATTCTGTTTCATTGAAATCCTTACACTTGAAATTCTCTGCCTGTTCTTCACCTCTTCTCCTCTACCCAAGCCCGGACAGCCACACTCTACTATATAATTACTGGGGCCCAGAGCATAAAGCCTGCCTGTGATTCTGAAACTTCACTTTCACAAATAGGAAATGTCAGAATATGGAGAGAAATTGAAAAAAAAAAATGCAGTTTGGGCCAAAACTGGGAACAGAATTTTTCAGCCTCCACCTTGCTCTAAGCAGTGTCACAACTTACAGGAAAGATTTTCAGAAGCCAGGAAATACATATAAAGGGGGAAGCATATTTTCCTGAAAGATGTGTCTTTCTTCTGTTGCTTAAGTGATGCCTTCTCTTTCTCCCCATTATTACACACACACACACACACACACACACACACACACACACACACACACACACACACACCACATACATAGACATAGGTTTTTTTTTATAGTACTACAAAACTGTTTTTCAAATTGTTGTATGCATTGTATTCCCATAGCCACTGTATAAAAATTCACTTTTTTCCATAACCTTAGAAACTTTTGTTGTCTTCTGGTTTTTCATAATAGTCATTCTAAATAAAGGGAGGTGACATCTCATTGTGCCTTTGGCTTCATTCCTTGCTGATATTAAGCATTATTTCTTATATCTATTGGGGCCCGTTCTTTAGCATCTTATTAGAAATATCTGTTCAAGCATTTTGCTTATTTTAATCTGGCAGTTTTCTATCAAGTGGTGTGTGTGTGCGTGTGCGTGTGCGTGTGCATGTGTGTGTGTGTGTGTGTGTGTGTGTGTGTGTGTGTGTGTGTGTGCGTGTAAAATCCAATATGGGACTCACAGTTTTTCACCATATTGATTACTTTGCTGCAAAGATACACATTTTCATTTGCTATGATCTCACCTGTTTTTTATCTTACTCTCATGATTTAGGTGCCATTTTTAAAAATGTCTGTTCAAACCAGCATCAAGAAAGATTTCCTTGAAGTCTTAGAGCTAGGCAGAGCTCTACTCTGGTTTTAGGGATCACATCTCTGGTGTTTGTTTATAGTCACATCTACTCTTCCCAGCTTTCCAATATCCCTCTCTCAAAGGCTCTGAAAATCTATTTCCCATGGATCTCTTTTCACCTGGGGGAGCTGGCTTCCCTTCCCTTTGTGCACTTTACAAACCAAGCATTGCTAAAAGCAAAGATAAAAGATGCATTTTAACAAATGGAACTAGAGCTACTGAATGTTCACAGGAAAAAGAATTGATTGGACACCACCACACATCATAGACAAAAGCTAACTAGTGGCTCAGTGGTTCACCATTTGCCAGCATGTGTGAGGTCTTAAGTCCAACTGCCATCATATAAAAACATTGATGATCTGGTAGTTCCAGGGAAGTGAAGTAAGGTGTGTGTGGGGGAGGGGGGCATGATTACCTTTGGATTATATTTTCTTTCCTTTTCCCTTTAAAACTAGAAGAATTTTAAATGTGTAGATTTCTGGAGTGGGCTTAATTTTGGCAAGATTAGTTTAAGTTAAAGTGAAGAGACTCATGGATCAAGTGAATTTTGGATATCATGCTAAAATCATTTCTCACATAATGAATAGCTATAATGTATAATTACGTAATTGTATGTTATTAAGACAAAATGGATTTTGCTTCTTCTGGCACTCAAATTCAGGACTAATATGAGTTTAAATCTACATTTATAATTGGCGATGTTTTAAGGAACAACTAAGAAATGAGAGACAATTAAAGATATAAATCCCAGAATGCTTAAGTATGCTGTTTAACTGTTGAGGGCATCACTGGGTTTATCAGCTAATTTCCATCTACTGTATCTGATAGGTTAAAAAGTTTTTGCATATATTTATTCCAGCTCTACTTGAACAAAAATAATCCAAATGGCATTAAGCCCCAATTCAAGAGTTGAAACTATAAAACTGCTAAAATACAGGTTTAAATCATTATAGTTTTAAAATATGCAATTGTCTCTTGATGTAACAGATAAGGGATACCTCTCAAAATGAAATTTATCAGTATTAGAATGCTTGTTCTCCATCAGCAGATGAAAATGAGGACAGGACCACTCTAGGTGCGGTTGAGGAGAAGAGTCTATTGTCGGTATGAAGGAGTGTACAGCCTGCAGCGTGATAGACAGGTCCATGAGAGGAGGCTAAGGAGAATGGGAAAGAAGGAAAGAAAAATGTGTAAATGAATCTAAAGAGGAGTACAGGCCAAGAGAACCACGAGCAAGCCACAGGATGAGAAGAACCAAGTGGGGAGGGGCAAACAGCCCAGAGTGGGGATTACATAGGAGTCTGAGCCTGGGGGATCAGGATAAGAGGTTAGAAGCGCTGAAAGGAATCACAGGTACTGAGTGAGACTTGTCCCAGATTTCCTTTGGACCTGGGAGCAGAGCCTGTTGAGAAAGTAGAGAGATAGTCCACGGGACTGGAGAAATGATTTGTATTTTGTAAGATTATTTGAACGCTTATATCAAGAAGCTGAGTAGCAGTTTCCTTCAAGGTTAAAACCTTTCACTTCTGAGGGAAACTTTTAAAGACAAGGGAAGGAAAAAGAGGGGTGAAACAATAGGATATTCTAAAGCAGGATGTTTATGTAATGTGGAGATGAAACATTCTACCCTGGAAAGAAAGCTCCTTAAGACAGGAAGTAAACAACTCCTGAAGTAAATAGCTTCAGGAAGTCCCTGAAATTGACCATATTCACTAGGGTTTTCCCTCCCCAAGCATGTAAAGACTGCTGGAAGTTACTCTCAGGAAAGCTCAACTGCCAAAAAGGAACAGAGTTCAGCCTAACACCCAGGAGGAAGCAGAGTCCAACTGAACTTTCTAGAATATGCTCAGATCAACTGATCCACCAAAAAAAAAAAAAAAACCCACTCTCCAGCCTGTTGGATTACTTATCTGTAAGAGGACCAAGAAAATATCATGACAGCCTTCCCTAACAACTCAGTTATGAACTAGGCTTCAGTCTCTACTTTTTAGAACTAAGCAGGCAGTTTCTGAAAGAGCCACAAACAATGGGTGATAATTCTCCAATACCCCTGTCAGCAGGGACAAAGGGAACAGCACATACCTGAGATAATAACTAAATAAGGACAAAGTCTGGAATTATCCAGGCCTGATAAAAATTGAAATTATATCTCTGACCAATTCCAATTAACGCTCATCAATTAGAAGTTACTAACATAATTGCTATTCACATAAACTCATCATATCTAAGATGAGCTAACTTCCTTGGACATTCCCCTTACTTAGCCTTAGAAAGAGTCCTCACTTCCCTCTCAGGGTGTTTCTATCTTGCCTTTGTATGGGATGGACAGCCCAGTACACTAGAAACTTTCTTGAGATAATGCATGCTCTTGCTGATTGCATATGTGGATGGTGGTCTTTGGTGGGACTTCTCCAGGACCCTAACACCTGCAGGCCCAGTATGCTCCTTGTTTTCAGCTTCTGTTAATCATCACCTAAGGTTAGATTGCATCTTGTTGTACACCTGTCTTTGAGTCATTTCTTCTCTTGTAAATTACCTCTCGCCCATATTTCTTTAACTCCAGTAAAACCCACCAAGTAGTCAAGTTGGGACTTTGTTACTATGCACACTTCCCATGTGTGGTCAGTCCTCTATCTGGGGTGAGTAGACATTTGCCCATATTTCCCCAGGAATAGTATCACACATATACAAACACCATGTCTATACATGTGTTCCACAGAATTTTTCACAGCAGACAATATAAAACCACCAAATGTCTATCAGCTTATGAACAGATTGAACAAAATATAAGATGTCTATTTCTATTATAATATGAATAAAGTGTGTGAATATTAATTATTGAATAAGACTTTGGCAAATTTCCATATATCATTGTAACTACATGAAATTCCAGAAGAGAAAAATATATATGCATAAGGTATATTAGTGATTAAGAAGCTTGATAGAAAGGAAAATAATGATCTTTAATGTAAGAGGGTTTTGGAAAGAGAAGTGCAGCTTTAAAGCTGATGCACACCTGAACCCCAAAAGAGAAAAAAGCACAAATCTGCCAGGATTCATCCAGTGTCTCAGACTCTTGAGAGTGTGAGAGTGTCCATTTCTGGTACAGGACGAAAAACCAGTTTGGTGGTTCTTCTTGCTCGTATGTAGGATAAAGTTCTGGGATTTGAGTAAATATATGACTGGATGATAAGGAAGGAAGGAGGAAAATATGAAACATAATTCATTGGCATTTTTCAATTGGGCCCTTACATTCTTGTTTTCAAGATTCTTTGGTTTTCGCCAGATCATTCCTTTCTCAAATCTCCCTCAAGAGCTCTTTCGTAAATAAACAACTCCTTTGTCTCTAGGAATCGCAATTTGAAGGTTATATTTTCAGTTTTTCAAACATGACATCCTTTTTTTTTCTCTTTCTTTACAAGGTGTTCCTCAAGTGTCTGGCCATTCTTTGATTTGTCCACTTTCATTTACTGAAATGTTTTAGCTGCAAGCTTTATGAAGTAGCCAATTCATTGATGAAAGTCTCAGGCATAAATATGTGAAAATCTTTCCAAGCTTCTGGTTCTCTTTCTAAACCTGAAGGTTGAGTGGATAAAAACTTAGCCAGGAGCTGGTTGGATGAGAAGCACTCACTCCAGTAAAGACATGCGATTGCCACCGTCCTTTATATGCCACTGTAAATTGTGGATGACAGCACAGGTATTTATACATTCATGTAGGTTACACTGATCTTTAGCCATGCCTTCTTGATGTTTCTCTAGAACATTAAGAGGTTTGTTGAGGCTAAAATTTTGATCTGTTAGGAGAATTCGTGTTTCAAAAAGAGAGTATCTACGTGATCTTTAAAAGTAAGAAAAGTCAAAGATTCTGCCTGCTTCCTATGCTATTTTCATCAGGTTTGTTCTTGCTTACTCGAGCACATGGAATGCCAAGTCCTGGGAGCATATCCACTGTGAACTTTCTGCAATGTCAAAGGCAGTTACGCTTTGCCTACATGCCCCACTCCAAATGTCCTTTATCCTCCTAACTTATTTTCTTCTTTGTCCACATGGATTTGAAACCTGGTTTTCACTCCTGTAATAACATTTAATATGGTCTTGTAAGACAAAGGATATACGATTTTTCAGCATGCCAATTTTAACTCGAAGCGTAATGTATTGTTTTATTGCAATGAATTGGAGATCACAGAGGTGACACAGACCAACAAAATGCCTTGACTCTTAGTGTAAAAATGTATCTTTCTAAGTTAAATGATGCAATTAAGACATGATAAATAACAACCCTGCCCCAGTTCTCTGAGGTGGTCCAAGTAGTAAATGAGTCAATGAAAGATAAGTCCCCTCATTTAATGCATTATTTAAGGTGACAAGATTCTGTGGGAAACTGGCCTGTTTTAACTGATAAAATATGTGATAATGAGTTCCTGAAAGAAAAGAGAAGATTGCTAAAATCTGTACATCCTTTCTATTTGAAAGATACTTTGTGCACAGCCTGACCCATCGGACTTTGTTTGGATGAAAACCTTGGCAGGTATCCAGCACAGGTAATTTGTGGTCTAAGAGAGATAATTTCTATCACATCCATCATTTTCTTCTTTGTTCCATGAAAAGAATGCCCTGACCATGGGAGACTCTTGGCACAGGACCAGTGTGAGATTAAAAAGTGAAAGGGCCTGGGGTGAGTGGATCAGGTTAAAGTTGAATATGTAATGCATTTTGTTATTTTAGGAGGCATCTGCAAGCCTAAAATAATACAAGCAGTCTTGGTGGTCCTTGATCTGCCACTCCATTAACTTGTTAATAGAGTTGCTGTGTCTTGTTTGTAGGGATTTAAACAAAACATTTCAGTTCTAGTCACCTAAAAACGAGTGTGCTTGAATGTTATTCTCTAAGATTGATGACAGTGGAGGTCATGAACTTCAGCAAGGGAATTAGCAAGCATAGGGAAGACTGTCAGGCTTGCAGAACATTTATCTCTGAGATAAAACCTTGTATTTTATTTTCAAGGATATCCAGGAGTAGGCAAAGGTAATGTAATTATTCTCAGAGGAAGTACACAGCCATAGAACAATGGGAACACTTAAAAGGTGCCCTTAGCCATTTCACAAACCGAAGCTGAAAGGCTCTGTTCGTTCCTTTATGATGTCATTACAAAAACACCATGGAAACCAAGGTTCATGAATGTAAATTGCTAGGGAAGCAATCGACATAATTAATAGAGGAGAAAGTGTTCTTTTTAAAATGTTCTTTACAGTCTGAACTTGAATATAGTATTGTTTAAGATGTGTGAATAATGGCATTTAAATTTGGCTTGGATATATTTTTCTCTCTTAGGTATCTATGGATCATGAATGAGAATTAAGCTCTGAACCTACCTTGTTCTTCAAGAACAATGTGGTACATAGGACAACTGAGGTGCCTGAGCACTTGGGAATCTTGGTCCCATTTTTGTAGATATGCCACATTTATTCAAGAATTCCTTAATACCTTGCAAATAAATTTCTAAACATAAACGAACCAATCTAAAATACTAATTCTAAAACCGATTCATTTTATCTTCTAAATATCCATGCCTTTTATCTGGTTAGCAAGAATGATGGCAGAGATATATGTTCAATTTTGTATATTACATCTACGAAGGCTTAAAGTCATACTCTTGTACTGATTATTAAAAAATAATCAGTTTCCATTGATAATTATCATATCTTAAACAACATTGACATGTATAATTTCAAAACTGTTTCCTATTGTGATTCAACAAATAACTGAAGTTAAATTTTTGTCCTTGGACGATGTCTATAAATTTTGTGTTTCTACACATTGTAGTTGCAGAGTTTACTTAATGACAGAATTTACTTTGCCAGGTTATTACAATATATTAGTGACTTGGTATGTATAATAAGGCTAACAGTTGTTCCTGAGACCTACCTAATAAAATTCAGTAACTTATTGCTATTAATAATGCAATTGTCAATCAGACTAGCATATCATTGAATACAATTTTGTACTCCACTCTTGAATCTTTTGGTATGTATTTAACTTTCCTATGTTTTGATGGAGCGCTTTAAAAATCTAGAGTTATATTTTGTATCCCAATGCATTCTTTTTTTACTTATACAGCAATAGTCAATATACTATTCCCCACTATGATTAGGTAACTGGGATCCATAAAAAATTTAAAAACCAAAAAATATAAAACAATCAGCAAAGGCCAGTGAGATGGCACATCAGATCAAAGCTTGATGAGCCGAATTTGATTCCCAGAACCTACTTCCAAAAGATCTCCTTTGACCTCCTTATTTAATTAGTTAATTAATTTAAAAAGTATTGTAGAAAATCATCAATGGAACACACAGGCTTTTGACTCAAATAAGCACAGTGAACAGTGTTTTAAAGTGTTGTTTCACCATAACAATTCATACAGAGTTTTCATACCGTAAACATTAGATAGAAATCTCATTAATGTGAAACTGTTACAAAGAAAACTTATTGGCAAATAACAATTGGTACCCAAACCTACTTGAAGTTTATTAGGTGCTTCATCCCTGAAAATACCAGCATGCCAGGGCAGACTTGGTTTTTATATTTGTCACAAGTCATGAGATCAGGGAGACGGTCAGATTGAATTTGGGAGATAATAAAACTAAGCCTGGCAGACTCCATCCTGATAGGTTGTCTCAGTCATTAGGCCATTTCTTATTGAACCCCTCATTTTAGTGAGAGACAACCATGGCTGGTTGGAGGTTTGGGTCTGGGAGCTCTATTTTAAACCTAAAACACAACAGGATTTCATTCTGACTCTCTGAGTGTACCTACACCTGGTACTTTATAAAAAGTGACATAGTTAAAAGGTGTGTAGTGTGTGTGTGTGTGTGTGTGTACATACATATATCCATAAGCCATGTGACCGTGACCTCAGTCATAAGACATGTTTACTAGATGTTCCTAATGAGAGGGAAAATAAATATTGCTAATACCAGGTCAATATCCATTGAGAATTTCCTAAAGTTTTTTTTACAAGTTTAGAAGGAATGGCGTCTACTAAGCATGAAGCAGGACTCAGATAAAGCTGAAGGAATTCTTTCAGGCTCAATGCGCTATTAAGATCTTCCCCAGGTAAGGTTTTAAGTCTCTTGTAGGAAGCCAGATCTGGATCATAAATAGGACAGTCCTGTTTGTATAGACTGAGAATGCCTGGGAGAGATGCCATAGGAACTTACACATGGTTTGCAAGACATAGATCATAAGCCCAATCCTAGCTGTCACCATTTCTATCTACCCTAAATAAGGTTGAGCCCCTAATACATCACCAGGCACAGGCTCACTCAGTTCCCTAGCAACAGCTAAAGTAAGGTGGCTAATCTGTCCAACTCATCAGTAAAAGGAATTGATGGAAAGCCTTAAATATGCAAGCAGTCACCTCACTAGAAACCTCAGTGTGCTTAAGAGGCCTTTAGGCCAAGATAATCCTGTCATCTCTTTTGGAATAAGAGTTTTTAATTAATTAACTGCCTTAAAATGAATTCACACTGTCCTGCTGGGACAGTGAAATTTAAATAAATTGATGATGTTCCTCAAACGCATTATGCTCCTTACAGTAGCTTCACCAACTAGCAGAGTATTCGTTTTCCTGAGGACAGCAATATTCATACTGCACATTGAGCTCATTCAGAAAAGTGATAACTAATTTATAATTAGTGAACTTTTCAATTTTAAAAATACATTTTTTTTCCAACTTTGGGCTGTTCTAGTGTTCATCAAGTTATCCTTTAATTGAATTCTTCTTGCCTTAAAATCTATTCTTGTCCTTTCCAGGAAAGCAAAGGAAACTAGCACAAAGCCTAACATCTTTGGATCCTAACCTCCATTTTATTCTTCCCAGGAAGCAGGCGTCTTCCATTCTGCTGCTTTGACAATCATTAGGGTGTCCCTTAAACGACTAAAAACATCAGAAATTATGCCAAGGCTCTTCAGTCCCTAGTCTCCCACCTTTGTTCATGGTTCATAGATTCCTAGTGTTCTAAGTTGTCTGTTACATCCCCAAGTTAATCGTGTTCAGTAAACAACTCTCTTGCCTGGCAAGGCAACATTTCAAGGAAGTCTTGCCAGCAAGCTGCCCCAAAAGATACAAAGATTGAAACCCAAGACCATCAAAAACTCATTGTCAATCCCTTTTCTTGCCTCATTGCATACTTAGAATAGTACAGGATGCTGCAT
Organism: Phyllotis vaccarum; assembly: GCA_033318265.1. Lineage (NCBI taxonomy): Eukaryota > Metazoa > Chordata > Mammalia > Rodentia > Cricetidae > Phyllotis > Phyllotis vaccarum. Next base: position 146,201,077 of record JARWLC010000005.1, read on the forward strand.
CTTTTTAATTGCATCTTTTTTTTTTCTTTTACTACGTTGAGAACTGAACTCAAGACCTTGTGTATTCCTGGCTAGAGTTCTACCAAATTACATGTCAAGGCTTCTGTCATTTCCCTTGGTTTAAGGTTCAGGCCTCACAAAATCTGTGTCTACTTCTGCTTTTGGAACTGCCTATTTGTTAATTTGGAAGCCTGCAGCATTCCTGGCCTTGTTAACCCAATCCATGGTAGAACAATAGGCGATGCCTGTCTTGCTGTTAGTCTGTTCACACCTGGGGATATATTAGTGGTGCAAGAACCAATGCTATTTGTCTGCACTTGACCTCCAAATGTTTGTGTCTGGGGCATCCTGCTGAGTACCACTCCTTAATTGGCTCAGTGGTGTCTTCAAACATCTAGTTCCCCACATCCTTATTTCTTTTAAGTCTCCTAGATTCCTGGCCTGCTTAGTTAGGTTTTATTTCTTCCCCATGGAACACACTTTGATGAGAACTGGCTACAAAGGAATTTTGGTGACTCTCCTGTTCTGTAAAACAATTAATTAAAATTTCCAGAGCATTCCCTGTGGGTACAGGTTTGCAGTAAGAGGTTCCCGTTTCTCCTACCTTGAGGATTTCTTTATCTACAGGACAGATCTGCTTGAATATGCAGGGTGGTGTCTTTTCTGTTCTCAGGTTTATTTTGAAACTGAATCCTCTCACAGAATCCTGTGAAAAGACCAAAGCTGTCAAATTGAGTTAAAACAAAACAAAACAAAACAAAGACTGAGCAGTTTGCTATTCACAAGAAACTTCCTCAGATCGACTGATGAGGAACAATTTAGAGTAAAGAAAACACAAATGTGAATGTTAGTGGAGGCCAGAATGTTCATATTTTATCAGAAAAGCTTGGGATATTAAAAGTGTTACAACGGGAAGCGTTTTAGAATTATAATTTACACAATTCATTCACAGAACAATCAGAACACAATGGTACTAGTAAAATAGTTACATATATATGTATATATGTAAAATATGTTTAAGATGTAGGAAAAATGATAATCAAATTATACCATAAGTGTAATGAAATTATTAATGTTTAATGCTCAAAATAAAATAAAGTGGAAAGATAATACTGGAAAAGCTTCTTCGTGCATATATACAAAAATACATATGTAAATGTACATGCTCACTCACATGTACATTATCTACTTATATTTATTTGTAAAATGTTTGAAAAGGGAAAGCATTGCATTTTAAAAGGAAGAAATTCATATTCAAAGTTACTAGTAATAACTAAGTCACTTGAAGAATATAGTTTACACATATTAACTCACCCCCCCACAAATAAAGAGCCTCCAATATTCAGGTATCAAGGAAAAATGCAAGGTCATGTTCCCCGGCTTTTGGGTAAAGTCAACGGAGACCCTGGAGGAGGGAAGTGAGAATGAGGGGAAGGACGTAAAAAGACGATCTGATCGAGCCCCGTTTATTAAGAGAATGAACTGAGTATATATAGGGTGAAGGGGTTGGTTATCACTCTTGCTGCTAACCTTGAAAAGAAAGTTACGGCTGCAGAAGGAGGAAGGTAGTTGAGATTATGAGAGGAGTAGTGTGGGAAAGCAAGGACACTTGGAGAAGAAACATTCCACTCCCAGCAAAAAGTTGTACATAAGATCTGCTATCGGCCTCATCCTGTTAATTGCCAATGAATCATGAGATGTGACCTTGGGTCAGAGTTAGGCAGAACTTTACTCTCTTCACATGGGATGTGACCTTGGGTCAGAGCCAGGCAGGGCTTTGCTCTCCATGGTCATGTAGACATAGGATATGGAGAAATGATGGGTAAGCAGTTAAGACTATATACTGCACTAAAGAGGAAGGCACCCATACTGGATAACTCAAAACCATCTGTAACTCCATAAGCACTTACTGCATACAGGAGCACATGCCCACAATCAAAAATAATAAAAATTATGTATATGAAATTTATAGAGAGAGGGTAAGAGAAAGAAATAGAATAAAAACTATGCTCGTAGGAAATGCGTATGTTTAAATACTAATAAATCAAAATAATAGGTTAAGATAATAACTTTCATCACAACTACAGTAAGCCAGATCAAGCTGAATGGAAAAAGGAAAAGAACAGGTTTTTTTTGAACAAAGCAACTCCAAGATGAGCTCCCTAGTTCCAGAGATCCAGGCAGAAGTCATGAGCCTGAACCAAAGCAGAGAGGTCATATAGTTTGTAGGTAAGGGGCAATGGTGTGTCTGCTATAAGTATGATCCCAAGTATGATCAAAAGCTGAGAACTTTAAGCAGAACTTGGGCTGCTGGTAGTTTCAGAAGATGAGCTTCAATAGTCCTAAGAATGTAGAACTGGGCTTTTTGGTACCTTTTCTTTGTTGGAGATTCATCAGGGTTAGGAGAGATAGATGTGTAAAAGAAAAATTTTGTTAAAACTGCACAACTGATAAATCATCCCCCTGTGGTGAGAGTCAGGCGTCAGCTGATAAGATCCGAGGATGCTTATTCAGGGTCCTGGGTTCCTGGAGGGGGAACGGCCAACCCCATTGATAAGGGGCTGCTGGGACCCTGGGAAAGCCAGATTTCTGGGTTCCTGACTGCTGAAGAGACCAGTTTGGTGTCCATCGTCCATTGCTCGGATACTCCAGTCCCTGTTCAGGTGCCACTATAAGCTGTTACCTGTATCGTGAGTATTGATTTATATTCTAATGAATATTAATCTTGGACTGGTGCATTGTAAGTGAAACTCTGCCTACATTCCCCTCTTAAAAACCAAGTAGAGACTTTCCAAAATGTGCTTAAAGTTCCAGGAGGTACGCTGTCCACCCAGCTCTTAGAAAAACCACAGGATATACATTATCTGACCCCTGCATTTCTGCACATAGCAACCCCCATGACCCTATAAAAGCTTTGTTCAATTTCAGCTCAGGGCACTCTGTTCCTGCATGTTCAGTGAGCCCCAGGTATACTTGGTAAATAAAAATCCCCTTGCTTGTTGCATGAGAGAACGTCTTTTGGAGTCCTCCTCTTCGTGGCAGATTTCTCAACCCTTACAGATGGGCTTCTCAGACCTGCAGAAGTAGGGTTCCAACCAAACACAAGACAAAATCATAGAGTAAGTAGTGGTATTCATTTCAGAAAATTAATAACAAGAACAATAAAATAAACTGAAGGAAATCTGGGAGAGAACAAATAGATTATGAATAAGTCCAACAAAATAAAACAATTGTTGTGTGTCTGACTGACAAAAGGAAAAAAAAAGAACCCTACAAGATTAGAAAAGAGAAAGAAAACCAGAATATAGATGTAAAAAAACAAAAAAATAATGGCAAATATCACAGGCGTTGTGCTAATACATTTCTAAATAAAGACAAACATTTTTACTAAGATTGACCTGTGAAAATTAGAAAGATCACAAACACATACACACACACACACGCACACACACACACACTGAGAAATGCTATCTTTATCTCTACCATTTCGAATGAACCAGTGCCCTAGAATGCACAGACACAGAAAGACAATGCAGAAATTATTACCAGGCAAATTCATGAAGACAACCTGATGCTAGGACTTGCTTTTTAAAACATGGGTAATTGCTTTTTCTAAAGATACAAAAATCACAAAATATTGGAGTAAAAATTTAGCGTGATTTCAAAAGAAAAATATAGTTTATTCAAGAACTAAAATATTTATTATCATAAAGTGAATCAAAGTGACTAAAATGAGAAAAATTTTGATTGTATATTCCATGCTAAGTATCATTTTTACAAATTTACACTATTTCCAAGATAATTTTAAGTAAGGTACATTAAATAATACTAATCTTAGCTTTCAGGATTCTATCACAGGGCTGTGGCCAGACAGGGATAAATTCTGAGAAATTCAGCCTCAAAAAGAAAAGGATGAAACAAAACTTCTCCGCAATGTAATCTCATCACAAACAAGTCAGAAAAGCTAAAATTAAGTTCATCTTAAAGCTGGACCAGAGTTTGCTGTGTTACTTTCCATGGGAATTTCGGCTGTGAAGTTTAGCATGATGGTGAGAATGAGACATTACCAGTGTAATGCAGCCCTGTTAAGGATCACATCTGGGCTTGGAAAGATGCATCTGCAGGTTAATAAGACAAACTACTCTTGTTAAGCTGCCCCAGATTTACCTACCAGCACACCACCTCTTCCTCAAGATCTAATGCTCTCCTGGCCTTGGACAGTACTGCTATATAAGTGACACACATAAACTATGAAGACATACATACACACACATAAATAAAAATGAATCTTTTAAAAAAATGATGATGTCTAGTCACAATTCTGAAAACTATTGAGTTTAAGTAGATGAAACTTCAAGCTTAGAAGCATGATTATTTGTAGTTGGTTTGAGGTGAGGGTTCCAGGGATTCCATTTTCCTCACTAGCTCTGTTAGCATTAAGGCATTTACATTGGCCTGCTCTCAAAGAGGAAGCAAGTACCAGCGGGACAACACTGAGTCTACTTACCACCACGAATCAGTCATGCACTCCCTGCATGCACATGCACTATATCTCCTTATAAAAAGAGAGGATTTCTTGTTGGGTGCTGGCATACCCAGACCCATATACTCTGTGTCAGACTAAAAAAGCCTGGGCAAGGTCAGTGCCCTTTTGTTTACTTCCCTGATCTTTGTTGATGCGCCTTGTGTGCATCAACACACTGTTTTGCAATCAGTGGTTTTCCTTTTATGATGAGGAGTCTTGCACCCGTTGCCAGAGAACACACTGACAGGTACAGGAACCCAGGGCAGGGGAACTTCAGGGGTATATAAGCTTGCTAAATAAAGGCTGAGGGAGCAGAAGCAGCTGATCTCCCTGGATGATGGAACTGACTGTCTCTTGAGTGCTGATTTAACCCTGATGACCCTCTCCAGGCTCGGCTACACTAGGCTGGACACAGCACTTTCTCTTCTCCATTTCTTTTCCTTCCACTTTCACTTGGAAGCCACCTCTTAATAAACCTAATAAACCTCTAATAACACCCCTAATTAACCTCTCCCATGAGCTCTGTGACTTTGTCATTCCCTTTTGCTCCAACCCACCAAGGTACCTTCCACCATTAAATTATTTCAAGCTTCCACTATTTTCTCTTGTATCTTCATGGCTCAACTGATCAGAGGTAAGATTTCCTGCAAACCCATTCTGTAAATGTGCTCTTGTAAATCGTTAGTGGTACCCTTTGGAAAACTTAGATAAATATTATAGGACCGGCTATTGTTTGGGGGCCATTGTGCAGTTCTGAATACCATGTTAGAAGTATTATAATATTCCCTAAAGTTCTGGATTACCTCCATGAACAAGGAATTTTTGCTCACAAATATATATTCCCAGGGCAATTGTCCCACTACCAATCTCCTCTCAGCAGCAATAGTTACCACATATCTAATCTCAGGAAGAAGCTTATGACTACTCTTTTAAGTTTCAGGAGCTTCCTGAGACTTGTTAGATGTATTTACTTCCAAAGACTTATGAGGTTAATTTACTTCTGGAGCCTTTCACATTCTTTATTGTCTGAGATGAAAAGAGACTTTCTCTGAGAGGAAATGTTTGAATTCAGAGGAAATAGTGCACAACACAAGCCCTTCACAGAGAACATAAATCACAGACAGTTTATTAGGTAGTTAATGAGTACAACTGAAAGGAACTTGCAAAGGATTTATAGTGTAGGGGTCTCTCAAAATCCTTTCTCAGTCTTTATACTCTATAATTACTATAAATCATTTTAGATACAGAACTTTACTAGTTTATTGATTGACTCCAAGAGAAGCCTTGCCCCCTACTATCAAACATGTTCTATATAATGTCTAAGCAGCTTTAAAAATTCCCTTTATCACTTGTGTTCCCTCGTGGTGCTTGGGCCAGTTTCTATACTTTCCTGCTTCTCTTTTGTACTAGCATGAATGAAAATAGCCTAATTATATTTAGAAAGAAACGAAAAATTAATTTCTCTGTAGACTGAAACATGGACACCATTTTGCTTTCAGGGACTAAATTTACTCCTCCATCTGATACAACTGGTGGTCAAGCCCTGGGTTCTTCTGCCTGTAGCTGCTCAGCTCAACAAACTCTCCCTGGCCTCATACATTTAGTGATGCCTAACAGAAAGGAAGCTACATGTTGTCCTAATGACTAACACATAAACCTGGGACCATCACCTCCTGAATTCAAAGCACAGTTGAACAGGTATCCTCATAGGAAGATGTCCTTGTGCAATCACATCCATATAGTAAGTTATAAGGCACACAAATATGAGAGAAAAAAAAAACTAGAAGAAATGTATTGCTGCAGCTCAAAGATGTTTCTCAGTCTTTGGTAACAGAGGAGACATTGCAGTTCCTTCTACAAAGCAGTACCTTGACAAGGTATTTCTAATAGGAAGAGCAGCACTTTCATTTGGGGGCAACCAGCCATCTTAATGAGGCCATTTGGCTCACACTTAGGATCAACTCAACAGGAATAAAGTGGAAATGGAAACCAACAGCACCATCATGTGGAAAAGCCGGTGACAGTGGAAATTTTGAAGGCTTCTACAGTTTCTCCACAAGATCTAAAGGAAATTAGAGCCTTGAAGATATTTCCTAGATCTTGTATCTGAATTCCCTTTGCAGAATTAATCCATCATAAGGTACTATAAAAAGTGTCATCTAACTAATACAACCTCTACAGTGTACAGGGGTCCAAGGAGAACACCAACAGGATAGCAGATGGTTGATTGCTTCCTGGGGAAGCAGAGAAGGTACAAGAGGCAAGATCATGTGTGCACTAAGACTACAAGTCCTGGTATATCATATTTCAATGATCAGACACAAACTCAAAGATAAAGTTATAGCAAACAAAGCACAATATTCTCTCACGAAATCTTTTCTAGCAGGAAACCCTCACTACTGCCCAAGGGACATCCTTGACTAAAAGGCGCAGATTCCCACACTTGGGGTGTGAATTTCAGCACAGGTAAAGTGTGCTAGACTGAGACTATGCAGCCTTTGACCTACTTCTGACTTGATCACTGACCTGATGTGGGAATGCTTTTATGTATGTTGTGAATCTCAATCTTTAAATAAAGGAGCTGTTTTGGGCCATGGCGGGCACCATAGAAGAAGTAGGAGAAATCAAAGCATAGGTAGGAGAAGCAGGGCGGAGTCAGAGGCAGATCCAGCCAGCTGCCCAAGGAGCAACATGTAAGGAGCACGGGTGAGCCACATGGGCCACGTGGCCCATAGATTAATAGAAATGGGTTGATTTAAAATATAAGAGCTAGCTAGCAATGTGCCTGAGCCATAGGCCAAACAGCATGAAGTTAATAGAAGCGTCTGAGTCGTTTCTGGGGGCCTGGGCGGTGGTGCACGGATAAGCGATCCCGGGCGGCAGATCTGTGGGTCCCGGATCTCTGGCGCACGGGACCCGGAACTACTACAACACTGACCCATCACATGACAACCCTGCTTCAAGCATCAGTTTCCTCAGCTGTCAGTGTGGGGATTTTAAGCTCTAATGAATTAAGTTGGACTCTCTGGAAGTGACACTTCAAAATCTATATTTTATATGAGGCTCTGGCATTTTGTCATTATGAGATATAGGCCAGAAGCCTTTAGTATCACCTAGGAATTGTTTTATAGAACTAGAACCTCCTCCAAATTCTACTGAACCTTCATTTTAATAAAAACCACAGAGTGATATAATTCACATTAAGATCTGAGATCTTAATTCACATTAAGAGGTACTCTTTACATCATCTACTACAATCATTATTGCTGTGGGATGTCTGTGGTAGGAGGTTTCTGGTCCAGACTTTCAGGGCTAACCTCAAGGTTTAGGCTCACAGACCAACAGACCCTCAGAGACACACAGATTCTTTCAATAGTTTTAGGTTGATCGGCCTAAGGCCCAGGCATACAACTTGCTAAATCTTTACCCTTAATCTAACCCATGACTCTTATCCTGTTCAGCCATGTGGCTTGGTACCTTTCCTCAGAGCAGCATAGTTGTCCTCTGTTTCTTCTGGCTTCTCTCTCGTCTTCCGCTCTGTTCCTCCGGTTCCCTGAATCTTCCTAATCTGGTTATCCTGCCCACACTTCCTGTCTGCCTTTGTCCAATCAGCACTTTTTATTAAACCAGTGGGTGGGATAATCATTTACAATGAAACAACACAATCCCCTACAGATGTCCTTCTATATGTTGTGAATATGTGTTGCTTTCATTGGTTGATAATATAGCAGTTTGGGCTTATGGTAAGGCAAGATAAGGTTAGATAGTCAATCAAACTAAGGTCTCTGAGGAAGAAGGGTGGAGTTAGGAGATGTTATCCAGCCGCTGAGGAAGCAAGACTTGTAGAAAACAAGGTAAGTAGCCACAAATCACACAGAAAAACATGGGTAAGAAATGTGGGTTAATTTAAGTGCAAGAACTAGTTAGTGATAATCTTGAGCTGTCAGTCTAGCATTTATAATTGAGTGGTTATTTGGAAGTATCTGGGTCTATACTAGGGAATTAGGTAAATTCTTTAAAAGGGGTCTTATTTTCATTAATATTTTTGGCTCTAAATATATATTTTTCTAAATGATTTTGTTCTGAATGACTTGTCAATCATTTAAAAATTAATTTCCCACTTTTTAAGAACAAGATAATTCCTACTTTTAGCCTGTATTTTCAGCAACAGGTATTTATAACTTAGCAATAGGACTTTCTTTTAACACAAAATAGATTAATTTATTAGTCACTATTGCTATGTTAACATTGTGGAAATTTTTTTTCAAACTTCAGAGTTTTAAAGTTCACTTGATCTTTTATTCCTGCATCCATTATTATGTTCCCAGAAGCAAGGAGATTAGGTGAAATGTATCCTGAAATTTTATCATTTATCATGCATTAAGCAAACATGCTATTCCTCATGGGATCTATGGCCAATTTTATATCCTACACATTTTGTGTCTGGTGTACTCAGACTGCCAATAAACCCTGAATACAGGAACTCCATGTCCCAAGAGTTTTTAGCACATCCTGCATTGTATATGCCAACATCAAAAAGCAATTAAAGTTTTTCCTCTCATCCAGTTTATGTTGATTTAAGGAACAAGACATTCTGATATGTTATGGTGATAGAAGGCATTGAGATGATGGATTTTCATGTGGAGAGGTCCTAGTGTCTTAGGTCCTTATTTTTTTTTCTTTTTTAATTTTGAAGCTTCTTGGAACCTGGGCTATTTCTCAAGATGGGTGTAAGAGGAGGTCATGAAACAATTTAGGAAGTAGCATCACTCTGCATGAATTATTGGCTCAGATTCCAGAGAGAGTGCTGGCAGGCTGGCTTACAATAAAATGAGTTCTGTTCTTTTCTTCCTATCTCATTTTTAAGCATCTGCTGAGAAGATTATAACTCTTCTAATGTAGTCAGCACAGCCCAACAGTTAAAAAAAATAAAATATAGCTATTGGGTTAAACTTGTACTTGATTTGGAAATGTTCTCTCTCTTTATCTATGTGGTGGTTTGAATAGGAATGGTCCCCATAGACTCATTTATTTGAATGCTTCATCAGTTTGTGGCACTACCTGGGAAAGATGAGGAAGTGTGGTCTTGTTGGCAGAAGTGTGTTACTGGGGTTGGGCTTTGAGATTTCAAAAAGCCCACTTCAAGCCCAGAGGCTTTCTCTTCATGCTGCGTGTGGATCTAGATGTAGACCTCTCAGATCCACGTCTGCCTGCACGTTTCCATGCTCCCCGGCATGAGGATAATGGACTAAACCTCTGAAACTATAAGCCAGCCCCAATTTGGTTTGTTTGTTTTTTGGGGTTTTTGTTTTGTTTTGTTTTGTTTTTTTATGAGTTGTTATGGTCATAGTGTCTCTTCACAGCAATAGAACACTGACAAACAATTTGTAATTTAGCTTACACATTAAGATAAGGTAGAAGAGGAGACGCAAGAGAAGGAGAAACAGGAAGAAAAAAGAAAAAAACTGGCATGGGAAGAATTAGAAATGGTTTGAAAGTCACTCAACTATGGCTTTCTGAGTTAAGCCAAAAGTGTTGCAGGAGTGAAAATTATTGACTTTGCAAAGGAAGACAAATAAAGTCATTCCGGCCACCACCATTAGTAAAGCCATATGTATACAGTGCCAGCCTTTCCCCAAACAAAGATAACTGCCAGCCCTGGGTCCTACTCTGGTTGGACCCATTCCTAGGGAATGAGAAGCTCATGAAATCAAAGGGGTATGGCTCATAAAGTGCACACTCACAAGCATTTTTTTTTAACAAGAACTGATTAGGAGTACTTGGAAATCTGAAATTCCCAACCAAGACCCTCTGAGACTGTTCAACTTGTGAGATATCTCTCTCTCTCATAGATATTTGATTATGATCAAATATGTCTCCCTAAGAAAGAGAAGGCCAGGAGGCAGCAAGGAAGAGTTAGAAAAGGCTAAGTATGTATAATAGAGAGTTTCCAATCTGCAGACTCTTTTAAGTGCAAAACAGAACCAGGCTGCGGGAAAGAAAAGGCAAGAGATGCAGATCATGCTTTGCTATGGATTTTCACACAGCCTAAGTTCTCAGTTCAAAACTGACTTTGTAAAAGTACATATCTTAGGATACAAGTACCGAATATATTCAACAATTTATTAAATTTATTTGTTGCCTTAAGTATTTTATATGTCCCAAAAGCACGGAATGTGACATGGCGAGGCATGTTTGTAAACAGATATATTCTCTTATAAGGTGTGGCCAGACTTACACAGAAGATTTAGGGAAGCATCAACCCCGTGGTTGCATATCATCTCTGTAATTGAGCTTGTTATGAATACAAGACAATTCATTTGAAATCCCCATAACAAAGCTTTACCTCCAATGATTCATAACAGTCACCTTTACTTACACCATAGTCTCCTTTCTCGTTACTGTAGAAAAAAAATTATACCTGTAAGTTTTGGAGCTTGGTTTGAAGTGTTGCATGTAGTTTTGCCCATTTGTGCTTCACATACTTAGCAGATTCATGTCCCTCCTCAGCCATCCACTGGGTTCAAGGGCAAGTGCATTCATTCTCTTACTCCTTTGTGATTGCGTAGCTCTTATTCTATTTACCTTTAGAGCTGGCTTGATGAGTTAGTGTCTGCAGACTTGCTAAGTCCTGAGGTATTACTTTCAGAGGGTGTGTTGCCGTATGATTCAGTTAGAGTTAACCCCATGAGAATCCTATCTAAGCTTCCGACAGTAAAGTTAAAGCACTGACTATTATTCTCTGATCGGCTTTATGTTGACAGGCACCAGCATAAGCAGATGTACACTTGCTTGAACTATGTTCTAAAGACAGCAGCTTCTCACAGACCTCTCTATGGCCTTTCTTTGTATGATCATATTGTGCTCCTAGGTGTTCTTGGCTGCGACATTGACTGGTGCCTTTTCTGAAGTCCATGTGTCCTACTCCCTAAGAAAGGCTTTCTTCTTTGATATTGAGTAAAGTCAAGTTCTTATAATAGATATTCTTCTCTAGCTCTGCTCCTAAGGGTAGACCCTTGCTAGCACATTGCCCTCTGTTTCTTTTGCTCACTGTTTTACATTTTCCCCTTTGTTCCTAGAAACCAAGGCTAATCTCTATCCACACACTACTTTCTCTCTATTCTTACAATTCTCATAATTCAAAATCATAATCATTGATCATCTAAAGTCTGTATTATATTTTTGATCTTATGACTCCTTATTTAAAAGAGCAAAACTTTCTGAAAAACAATTCAGTTTTGAAGAACTATTTTATTTTCTTAATACTAACAAGAGACTATAATTTAAATCTGAGTAGGTATGAAATTAGTAAGCATCTCATATTGTAAAGGAGATGGAATGTTTTCTTTAATGGTATAATTTTTTTCCTTATGCCTACTCAACACTTTAAGTCCTTAATTTTCTGGGACAAGACCAATGTAGAGTAGATTTTTCAATTCAGGAAGCATGTGACATATATAAAAAATGATTTGATACATTTTTATAACTTGATGATGATAAAAAATGATTGAAATCATTTTTCTCATTACTACTTATACACTTGGCAGGTGCGATAGAGTTACTCTATTACATACACAGATGCCTTATAATTACTTAAAGGACTTAAATAAAAATATTAAGTGGCTGATCAGGCACAGGTCACACCAGTCAGAAGAAAAAAGCACAGGCCACACCAGTCAGTATAGTAGATTTTGTTCCCAAAACCCATTTCACAAACCATGTCATCCCAGCTCATTGTCAGCCTTGATTCTGGGCCCTGCCTCCAATCCCTGTAGACAATGTCTGTTCAGGCACAGGCCACACCCAGTCAGAAGAACAGATGTGCCCTCCCAACTCTAGCAGACTTCAGCTGCTCAGGTTCAGACCACTTCAATCAGAAGAACAGAGACATCCTACTGTACCAAAAATCAAGCCAAGTCCAGAAGATGAGCTACCAAATTGTACAGAGACTCCCTACTAGATCAGAAGTAAAACTGCCACCAGAAACCGGTGATTAAAACACCAAAGAGAAAATAGAAAGCAAGAAACAAAACACCCATCCAATAAAGACAAACTTAGAAATCAGGACCTGGGTCTAATGGTTCCAAATCTAGAAGACTACACACCAGGGTAAGAACACAATCAACAACCACTAGGCCAAAATGTCACCAGAGCCCAGTTATACTGTGACAACAAGACTTTAACACTCCAGTGCAACCAAAACACAAGAAAACAGCCTTAAAAACAACTTTATGAAGAGGTCCTTAAAGAGGAAATAAAAAAAACTCTCCTAAAAAAAGAAAAAACAACCAAAAAATTAAAGAAAATCAACAAATACCTTAAAGAATGCCAAGAAAAAAGAAAACAGTTGAAGAGAAGTATTCATGATATAAAAATCTAAAAAGATGCCATACAGAAAACACAAACTGAGGTTATTCAAAAAATGGGAAATATGGGTAAGTGATAAGGAACTATAGGCACAAGCATCGCCAACTGACTATAAGAGATGCAAAAGGAAATCTCAGGCATTGACAATAGGACTAAAGAAGATTGATCTGTCAAAAAAATGTTCAACCTAAAAATCTCCTAACACAAAAGGAGACCTGGGACACCATAAAAAGATCAAACCTAAGAATAATAGAAGGAGAAGAATCCATGCTTAAAACCCCAGAAAATATATTTAACAAAGTCATAAAAGAAAAATTTCCTAACTTAAAGAAGGAGATTCCTATACAGGTACAAGAAGCTTACAGAATACAAAATAGACTGGATAAGTCCCTGCATCACATTATAATCAAAACACTAAACATATAGAACAAAGAAAAAATGTTTATAACTGCAGGGGAAAGACTCCAAGTAATATATATAATCAGACCTATAAGAATTACACCTAACTTCTCAATGTAGACTGTACAAGCCAGAGAATCCTGGACAGAAGTCTTGCAGACTCTAAGAAAACCATGAATGCCAGCCTGTAGTAATACTCAATAAAATTTTCCATCACCATAGTTGGAAAAAAACAAGATATTTTAAGACAAAGTAAAACTTCAACAGTATCTACCCACAAATCCATCCCTATAGATGGTAATAGAAGGAAAACTTCAATCCAAGGAACTCAGTAACTCAACTACACCCACAAGCAATAGATAACTTCATACCTAAAAAAATCTAAAAAAAGGGAAATACACACACACACACACACACACACACACACACACACACACACACACACACACATGTGAAACACACCCCAAGATCAAAAATAGATGTTTCCTCAGAAATAAAAAAGGTTAGAGAATATTTTCAAATCAAATGGACCTAGGAAGCAAGCTGGTGTAGGTATCCTAATACCTAATAAAATATGCTTTAAATAAAAAATAATCGAGAAAGAGAGAGAAGAAAATTTATTCTCATTAAAGAAAAATTCCACCTTGACAACTCAGTTCCAAACATCTATGCTCCAAGTGCAAAGGCATCCACATTTAAAAAAAAAAATCACTAAAGCTGAAATCACACACCAAATCCCACACATTAATAGTGGGAAACTTCAGCACCCTACTCACCAGTAGACAGGCCATCCAGATAAAAAGTGAAACGAGAAACAGCAAAACTAATAGACATTTATGACTCAAATAGATCTAACAGATATCTATAGAACATTTCATGCAAACACAGAAGAATATACCTTCTTCTCACCACCTTGTCAAACCTTCTCCAATACTGACCAAATACTTCACACAAAGCAAGGTCTCAACACATACAAGAATATTGAAATAATTCCCTGTATCTTAGCAGATGAACATGGATTGAAGCTATATTTTAACAACAATAGAAACAACAGAAAAGCTACAAATTCATGGAAACTAATTTACTCTCTACTGAGTTACCAGTAGGTAAAGAAAGAAATAAGAAAAGACTTCCTAGAATGTAATGAAAGTAAATGTACAACATCCTCAAACTTATGGAAAACAATTAAAGCTGTGCTAGGACATAGCACTAAACACCTTCATAGAGATATTAGAGATCCTTATAGTAGTAAGTTAACAGCACAACCAAAAGATCTAGAACAAAAAGGAGAAAACATGTCCAAGAGGCATAAACAGCAGAAAGAAAGTCAAACTCAGGGCTGAAAATCAATAAAATAGACAAAGAAATCAGTATAAAGAATTGATGAAACAAAGAACTGTTTCTTTGAGAAAACTAAAAAGGTAGACAAACCCTTATCAAAATTATTTAAAAGATAGGGAAAATATCCAAATTAACAAAATCAGAAACAGAAAGGGGGCCATAACAACAGAAACCATGGAAATCCAAAGATTCACTAGGTCATACTTCAAAAATATGTACTTAATAAAATTTGAAAGTCTAAAAGAAATGAACAGTTTTCTCAATAGATACCACTTACCAAAGTTAAATCAAGATCAGATAAACAATTTAAATAGATTGGTAACCCCCATGGAAATAGAATCAGTCATTAAAAGTCCCCGAACAAAAAATAAAATAAAATAAAATAAAAAACAGGGTAAGATTGTTTTAGGGCAGAATTCTACCAGACTTTCAAAGAAGAGCTAATGTCAATACTCCCCAATTGTTCCATAGAATAAAAACAGAAGGAACATTAACAAATTCATTTTACGAGACCACAATCACCCTGATACCCAAACCACACAAAGACTCAACAAAAAAAAAAAAAAAAAATAGAATTACAGACCAATGTCTCTTATGAACATTGATGAAGATTTATTCAATAAAATACTTGCAAACCAGACCAAGAGTGCAAAAGACTATAGGCTTCATCCCAGAGATGTAGGAGTGGCTCAAAATAAGAAAATCTGACAACGTAACCCATCATATAAATGAGAAAATAATTCTCTTATTATTGACAAAATCTAATACCTCTTCATGATAAGTGTCTTGGAGAGATCAAAGATTCAAGGGACAAGCCTAAGCATAGTAAATATAATATACAGCAAAGCAATAGCCAGCATCAAAATAATAGAGAGAAACTTAAAATAATTCCACTAAACCCAGGATTATGACAAGGCTGTCCATTCTCTATATATATTCAGTGTAGTACTTAAAGGTTTACCTAGAGCAATTAAGGAGACTGAAGGAATCCAAATTGAAAAAATATCACTATTTGAATATGATAGGATAATATACATAAGTAACCCAAAAAATTATTCCAGGAATGTTTTGTAGCTGATAAATATCTTAAGCAAAGTGGCTGGATCCAAAATTAACTAAAGATAAAAAACCACTACCCCCTCCATATGCAATTTATAAACGGGCTGAAAAGAAGCCAGGGAGACAACACCCTCCAAATAACTACAAATAATATAAAATATCTTGATTTAATTCTAACCAAATAAGTGAAAGACCTGTATGGCATGAACTTTAAGTCTTTGAAGAAAGAAACTGAAGAAAATATTAGAAGAGAGAGAGCTCTCCCATGCTCGTGGATTGGTATGATTAACATAGTGAAAATGACCATCTTACCAACAGCAGTCCATAGATTAAATGCAACTTCTATCAAAATCCCACAATTCTTTGCAGTCGCTGAAAGAACAATACTCAACTTTATTTTTAAAAACAAAAATCCCCAGAATAGCTAAAACACTCCTCTACAATAAAAGAATGTTTGCAGGTATCACCAACCCCAATTTCAAGTTGTGTTACAGAACTGTAGTAATAAAAAACTGAGTGCTATTGGCTAATGAAATAGACATACTGATTGTTGGAATCTAACTGAAGGGCCAGACAAAAATCTTCACATGTATGGACATCTGATTTTTGTTGTGTTTTAGTTAAGAGGCCAGAACTGAACACTGGGGGGTAAAAGAAAGCACGATCAATGAATGGTGCTGGTCTAATGGATGTCAGCATGTGGAAGAATGAAATAGATCTGTATCTAAGACCCTGCACAAAATTCAGTCCAAGTGGGTCAAAAACCTCAGCATAAATCCAGATACACTAAAACTGATAGGAGAGAAAGTCAGGGATAACCTTGAATGCATTCGCACATGACACAGTTTCCTGAACAGAAGAACGCCAATAGCATAGACACTAAGATGGACAATTAACAAGTGGGACCCCATAAAACTGAAAAGCTTCTTTAAGGCAAAGGACACTGTCAAAAGGACAAAAGAGCAGCCTATAGAATGTGCAAAAATCTTTACCAACCCTATATCTGACAGAGGGCTGATATAAAAAAATATGTAAGGAATTCAAGGAATTAGACATTACCAAACCAAATAACCCCCCAAAATGAGGTACAGATATAGACAGAATTCTCAATGGAGGAATCTCAAATGGCCAAGAACCACTTAAAGAAATACTCACCATCCTTAGCCATCAGGGAAATGAAAATCAAAAATGACTCTCATATTTCATCTTCTATCTGTCAGAATGGCTAAGTTTAAAAATGTGAATGACAGCTCATGCTAGTGAGGATGTGGAGCAAGGGAAGCACTTCTCTGCTTCTGGTGAGAGTTCAAACTCATACAACCACTTTGAAAATCAATATGATGGTTCCTCAAAAAAAAAAAAATGAAAATGAGTCTACTTCAAGACCTAGTTATAACACTCAAAGACATATGCCCAAAGGATGAAAATTCTACAAGAACATTTACTCAACTATGTTCATAGCAGCATTTTTCATAATAGCTAGAACTTGGTAGCAACATAGATGTCCCTCAGCTGAAGAATAGATCAAGAAAATTTGGTACATTTACAACACTCAGCTACTGAAAGACAATGGCATCATGAAATTTGTTAGCAAAAATGGAATGAGAAAACAAATCATCCTGAGTGAGGTAACTCAGACCCAGAAAATCAAACATGGTATGGCTCACTCATAAATGAATATTAGCCAAAGTAAAAGACAGTCGTGCTACAATTACAGATCCATAGAAGCTTAGTAACAAAGAGGGCACACAGGTTTGGGAGGTGACATGAATCGCATTGTGAAGATAAAATAGAACAGGTATTGCCATTGGGTGGGGTAGGAATCTGGATGAGGGAGTGAGATGGGAACAGGAGGGTTCAGGTGGAGAGAGCATGGAGGGAGAGACAACTGGAATCAGGGGGTTTCTCTGGGACAAACTAGAAACCATAACCAATAACATTTTTTAACCAATTACCCTAAA